>OY757011.1:40108764-40836264 GCA_963580285.1 Lucinisca nassula
TTTCTACGATGAAAACTGTGTCTGCTATAGTGTTCACAAGGTTCCGGACGGACACATACACACACTAACACACACACACACAAACACACACATGGACGCATGCTATATCCCCGTCACAACGTTGTTGCGAGGGGATAAAATGGGGTTGTCAGAAGACAACATAGCTCGCCTATGGTGTCCTAAGTTGAATGAAGGCAAGTTATCAAAAATGAAATTTTAATAACACACTTTTGTTTGATTTGAGGTTTAACGTCCCCGTCAACACTGTAAAGGTCATTTTGGAGACGTTGCTTCCAATTTTGTGGGACTTTTACCCGACATTGAGTTGAAATGACATCTAAAGCCCTGTCGCCCAATGAAACCAAAAGGGTTTATTAGCATGGACGGTCCGCCTCGCACCGCGGTTCCTGGACAGGCTTAGATCTTCTTAGCGGTTTACCAGTACTAGTGTGCGGGCCAGATTCAGCTCTGCGTGGAAGCATCATGCAGCCCATATATATTTCTTCAAGCCCCTATGGGCGGGGGCCGAAAAAAATAACTTACTATTTGACCCAAAATGTCGATTTCTTTTCAAAAGAACCCAACAGATTACAACAATTGAAAGACAACCAGAAAGCGTCCCTATGAACCACTAAACAAGAAATCTCATTTTAGTGCTTCTGTTTCACCAAACAATACAATTTCAGCTTGCTGTTTTTGTCCCTAAAAAGAGCTAAAAAGACGGCGAACTTATCAGAATGAATTAAATATCATTTTAAAACACGTTTGTTTTTATTATTATTATTATTATTTTTCAGTTTTTGACAAAAAATCTACAAACGTGCAAGTGATAATAGCAGTAAATATGTTTAAATTAAAAAGAAAGAAAGAAAGAAATAAACATCCACTGTGATTTTAACTCACGACCCCCCTTGTGGTGCAAAATTGAACTTTTTGACCATAGTCCAGTAGTTTATCCACTGCGCCACGAGATTCGTCGATATGTGGCATTGAATTAAAGCAATATAGAGCATATATACGAATATATTTGATTTGTTTTCTGTTTGTTTGTTTGTTTGTTTGATTCGAGGTTTAACGTCCCCGTCAACACTGTATAGGTCATTGCTTTCTGTGCAACCGAGGGACATTCAAGAATGCTAAAATATAAAACAGTCACATTAGTTTTTCATTTTCTTGCTTTAGGCATCAAACTGGAAGCACGGATCCCATTTGACTGATACAAAAACGTGGAGCACAATTTTCCACTGCGCATCATGGGCGGAGCTCAGTCGTGCTCCACGAATTGTCTCCAGTCGAATACCGTCATTGTTAAAATTTCTCACTTTCGCAAAAAAAAAAAAACATATGTAGCATTCGGGTGCAATTCGGCTTCACACTAGTCAAACTGAACTGGAAAGTCGAGAGGCACTAGCAGTTACCTCCCCTCATACGCTCTAGAATCTTTGACTAGGTTATAGATGCAGTGCGGGACTAGTCGTATCCTAGAAATACGCTAATGGCTTGAACTTAGCACTTGCCCGACTCAGAATCAGAATTGTTTACTGGTGACACGTCCTTAGACACTCCTTCACCAGGACCTTCGATCGACTGAACTAGTCCCTAGTTTGTTTGTTTGTTTGATTTGAGGTTTAACGTCCCCGTCATCACTGTAAAGGTCATTTTGGAGACGTTACTTCCAATTTTGTGGGACCTCACAAGAGTGGTGAATCTAGAGATGCAGTCATCTGCACCTTCTTCAGATATCAAGAGAGAAGAGGGAGCTCGTTCCAATCTGCGATTGTCCTATGGATGAAGCTAAATTTGTAGATGTCAGTCCTAGTGCCAATTTTTTGGAGGGCTAATGAATGTTTTTCGTAGGGCTGCCTTTGAAGGGGGAACAAGGTCATCCATGGATATACTGGTTTTACCCTTTATATAAAAGTATCAGCCTACTTTGATTTCTCCGCTCTTTAAGAAACTCCTACTTTAACTGTTCCAGAATGCCAGTCATACTCCCAGTTTCAAACGAGTAGTTCCCAGTTACAAAACGGCCTGCACGCTTTTATACCTTCTCCAGTTACTCCTGGAGGGTAACAGTAGGTGGATCCCAAGACGTACTTGCATAATCCAGGACTGGACGAACCAGTCCCTTGTTTGCCATTTCTTTTACTTCTTGTGGGCTTGTTAACAGATTCCGTCTCAAGAAGCCAATGGTCCTATTTGCCTTAGTACAAACAAATTACTTATATGAGTGTTCCATCTTAAATCATTCGCGATTGTCACACCAAGGCATTTAATGTTTTCTACATTTTCAAGGAGAGTTCCTTCCAATTCATAGGTAGCATTGATCTTTTTAATCCGCTTTCTTATAAGTTGCATCATATAACATTTTCTGTGTTGGAACCGCATTCCCCACTTCCTAGCCCAGCTACCCAAATTTGTCAATGTCATACTGAAGTTTCACTGTATCTTCCAAAGTTTTTATCTCACGGTAACAAACACAGTCATCAGCAAAGACCCCTTATTTCTGAATCAATTTCCTGTCAGATGTCATTTATGTAAAGGGAGAAAAGAAGTGGACCAAGACTTTGTCCATCATTATCCAAGATTTTAGCCCAGTCATCTATCACTGTCACTAGTTGTGTTTTACAGCTATGGTTCTTTCTGAAAGCATGCTGCAGTCTATCAGATGATAGTTTATATTGGTCAAGGTGGGCCATTACATTCGAACAAACAATGTGATCCAAAAGTTTGCAAGGTACACATGTGAGTGATACAGGGCGATAATTTCCAGCACAAATTCGATCACCCTTCTTGTACAATGGACATATATTTGCTTAAGACTATTCCTTGGGAATTTCACCCGAATCAAGTGACTGTTGAAAAAGGTGAGCAAAAACCGGACCTAATTCATCTGCAAGTTCCTTTAGGGCTCTGGGATACAACTCATCCGGCCCTAATGCTTTAGAAGGGTTCAGGCCTTTGGGATACAACTCATCCGGCCCTAATGCTTTAGAAGGGTTCAGGCCTTTCAGAAGTTGATACACCTTCTTTATCTACAACAATGTTCTCCATGAACGGGGCCGACCTTTCAAGCATGTGAACATGGTTGTGCTCTTTTTTGTTGAACAAATATTACACATTAACAGATTAATATTGAATCAATATTACACATCAATTAAGCGGTGAGAAGAGGCAAATATTTAAGAAGGATCAAGTCACGTCAGCATAACTTGTCCTTAGTTACCGGCCTTAAAAGAAGCCACTCGGGGAGGTGTGACTAGGACTTGTCACACTAAAATTATTGAGGCTGTTTTCTTCAAAAAACACCCACCTTAACCCCGCTTTATATAGAGAAAACTGAACTTAACGGTGGTTTTCATTATTTTTCTTATTTCCGTTCAAAGTCATAGGTTGTGGGTACTCGTTAGAACCGTCCCAATATGGCGGCTGTAACAAGCACCCACAACCTATGTTTGCAAAATATAGCTTCACGAGTACTTTGTCTGATCTACCGAGAAATTAGAAATCTGTATTACCAAATATTATCATAGCTGACCTTCAAGACAAAAATATACTAATATAATGAATGCAAGTCAAACCGGTATTTTGAGGAAATTAGCTAGATACATATATATCGCCAATGAAAAAAGAAACTCTCTATCTGAACTTTAAATTGTATTTGTACACGCATGTTGTTTATTCTAGTTCATTGGATATATCCTTTATTAATCATTATCCTATATATCAGGAGATTATAGGCAGCGATAAAATGCATTATGGATATACAACAACAAAAATCATATATCATGCATGCATATATAGCTTCACGAGTACTTTGTCTGGTCTACCGAGAAATTAGAAATCTGTATTACCAAAATATTATCATAACTGGCCTTCAAAACAAAAATATATTAATATATAATGAATGCAAGTCAAACCGGTATTTTGAGGAAATTAGCTAGATACATTTATATCGCCAATGAAAAAAAGAAACTCTCTATTTGAACTTTAAATTGTATTTGTACACGCATGTTGTTTATTCTAGTTCATTGGATATATCCTTTATTAATCATATATCAGGAGATTATAGGCAGCGATAAAATGCCTTAAAGATATACAACAACAAAAATCATATATCATGCATGCATATATTGTTTGTGTATAAAATTGTCGTGCTCTTCTCGGACCACCAGCTTGTTATTAGGACGAGAAACTTATATGTAGTTTAAGTCCAATAAAATGAATTGTATTGGTCTGAAAAAAAAATGGTATAAAAAAAAAACAGAGTACAATTAACAAAAAATAACGAATTCAAAGATGAATGACTGACTGACAGATGTTTTTAAGGTAACCGGGCGCCATGGGCACATAGGGGCTACCCCCAGTTCGCCATCTGGGATTAGTTGTAGGTACTGGTCTTTTCCCTAGGCTGCCAATATGCTGACTCCTGTCTGCTTGACAGTTATCAGCTAGCCGATTGGGAGTTGGGTGACTTCTTTCGCGGAGGATGTGAGAAGTAGGTCAATCCCACCTCCCACATCCCCCGCTCAAGATGTCATGTAGGCACAGAACGCACCCAATGTTAAGCGTTTGTCCTGTAAAATGGGCAGTCCTCTGGCGAGGTTCGAATTTTGAATGCAGATGGAGACCAATGGTCGGGCTCTAGAATGTGGTGACACGTTGCCAATTCCGGCTGCAAAATGTGTCAGTACACAGCCCTTGTCTGACCGAGGAAAAAAGCTTCTCATGCATTATCGGTTTTGGCTTCCATTAGACTCTACCCCCACCCCTGCCGTGGTAGAGAAAACGCCTTGGACACGGTGCTTGTTAAAGGGTGATAATGCATGTAATTTTGAATTTTGAACGGCGGCCAAAAGTGAGCCAGGAAGGGTTACTATTAGACCAGCCAATTTCGGCTATTGCAAAATGTCCTAGTACCCGTGCTCTACCACCTTGAGAACACGCCTATGCTGTGTCGCTACCCCCCAGGTCTCTACAAGGATAATCTTGGTAGTTCCATGTACTACTGGCCCCTACTTTCGTCGCGTTGGGATGTCATATGTTGGTGTTTTGGTTGTTGCTTTTCTCTTAGTTTGTAGTTAATTCAGCCAATCGGTGTGCAGTTGTTGACTTCTATCGCGGAGGATGCGAAAGGAGGTCAATCCTATTTTGCTTCTTAGCTTGCCAGTTTCTGAAAAGGTGATGCTTTCATCGACGTAGGATGTCGAGTTCTTATAAATTCGTAAGTGGGTCAATTGGGACCGGACCGCCATATTTGCATATCATTATCTCATCCTCCGTGAAGGAGGATATCATATTGGGGATATATGGATTGTAATACATTATGGATCAGTACTGATTGTATGTGGTAGTGTTGTAACCCTATTTTGTTCAGGATCAGTTTGGTTAGAATTATAATGTTTACACATATGCGTGTCTTTTAGTGGTGAAAAGTTATGCGGTTTGGCAAAGGCGAGTATGTGGCTAACCAGCCATTGTGCAATTTCGCTATTATTTCATTTTGAACGGCCGGTCTAAAAGGCTTTTTTAAGGGTCTTCCTGTGTCCAAATCCCTATCAAATTTGGTCATTACCGTTGCCCCGCCTATTAAATTGTCCTGTATTTGACCTACTCCAGAGATGTGTGCTCCGTTCTGACAGCATGCTGTCTTCGCTTCGCACATTTCCGGGTTTCATCAGGAGGGTGTCCCCAAGGGGGCCTCTACGAGGCAGCCTTCTGGGCACCCAGCTGATGACTTCTCGGTAGCTGCCCTACACGAGGTATGGTGGGATTCCCCGTCAAGGATCCCCATGTACCTGCAAGAGAAATTATGATTAGTGAGTATTGGAGTTAGGGTTAGGGTTAGGGTTAGGGCTAGGGTTAGGGTTAGGGTTAGGGTTACATAAGCCTAAGTTTAGACTTGTCTATCACCGATGTGTTGCGTCGGCGGAGCACTCATAAGTGCAAAGCAAATGAGCCGCAACCACAGCGCCCCGCTTCGGCTCAACCGGCTCTAGCCCAAGTCATGTAGGGTAGGGTCTGTAAGAGGTAGAAGCAGTGCTCATGTAACCACTGTATAATAATGTGTGGGTTTTGTGTTCCCCCCCGCACCCATGCAACCGGGGACCCAGGGCCACCGCCCCGGGAACGGCCAGTCCGCCCAAAGTGGGGGAATCATGTCCCCAGGGGCACCAGCCCGGGGCCCCCAGGCGCACGGAGAGGCAGAGATATGAGAATTGGGCCTATATCTATGGGTTGGGCAGCATAAGCAGCACTGTTAAATTCTTAGTAAAAATAATTCGCCTGTTCGCGACGGCGCAGGCCAGAAGCACAACGCGGTCACGGTCTGATTGGGATAACCCCCACCTAGGTTGCAACCAGCCCATGCCCCAGCAAGCACGTGATCACGACCAGGCGCAATTTTTTATTTGAATTTGTTTAGAGAGAAACCTATATGCTACTTCAGTTGATTCTCCCGACCCAGACACACAGATGAAACTGCCTGCCAAAATCGAGAGAACCAATGAATATAAATCATTTTCCGACACACACAGCCATAGTGACCAGTGTGCCTGAACAGGTATATATAGGTTCACAAATCCGCACACGCCAAACTACATACAAGCACTTTTGGCATATACGGATGTGCAAACCTAATGCATTCAGGATGTCCTGAACACAGTTCTGGGCATCTACATGTGATTAAAGACTGGTTATGGAACAAGGCACAGGGAACCAGATTGCCTCCCGCAGTCAGTAACCTAACGTTAGCAGCATTGGTTGGCTCTCTGATTGAAACCTAGAAACCTTAGTCCCACGCCCAGCATAATTAGATTGAGAGATTCATATTGCTTTATGATCTAGTTTAGAGAGTAGGGGAATCCTATCTCCGGACAACCTCCCCTCGAGTCCCTTGGGGCAAGGATATATGGTGTTATTGGGTTAGGGCCAGGTGGTTATTGGAGGCTGTGTCTGTAATAGAAAGAAACATGCAGTATTAATGATCGCTGCATGAAAGGATTCCAGCGCTGGAAGAGAAATAAACTTGGATTAGTATTACATGGTTACTCTTTTATACTGCAGCTGTCTATATGTTATCGTATAACTCAGTGTCTTTCAAAAATGTAATGATTGCCTCGACTATCTGAGGCCTAATGTTGCGTGGGGGGTTAAGTAGATCTTGTTCATCAAAAGTGTTGTATCCCAATGTAAACAGTGCAGCTTTTAATTCCTGTCTGGGTTCTATATTTCCCTCACAATGAAAAAGGATATGTTTGATGTTATTTTGCTCATCTTTATCACATCTATTACACTTGATGTGGTTTTGAATAAATACACAATGGGTCCCTAGTTTACTATGATTTAGACGCAAACGTGTGTAAACTGCGTCATGTTTTCGGTTATCTCTGTAATGGGTAGTAGTTTTTTTAACCTTAGGTTCTAGTCTATGGTAGAAGCGACCTTTACTTTGTGGGTTGTCCCATAATTTTTGCCATTTTGTCATAATGGCCTGGTTAATTGCCGGGTATATTTCTGTTTTGGTCGGTAAGGTCTGATCGTTTTTACCGTTTGTCATTGCTGATTTGGCACTTGAGTCTGCCATTTCATTACCTGGGATATCTACATGGGAAGGAATCCATTCCAGGTAGATATTGTTGCCTTTGTCTTTGGCTGAGTCTAAGAGTAGTAGTATTTTGTTTATTTTATCTGGTCTTGTTTTTGATTGGCCAGATTGGAGGGCTTGTATTGAGCTGAGGGAGTCTGTAAGTATGACTGCCTCCGGGATGTTATTATCGATGATCCATTTAATGGCATGTTCTATTGCTATCAGTTCAATAGTAAATATAGACAGGCTCGGCTTGGTTTTGAGTTCGATATTCACGTTTTTATCAGGGACCGAAACTCCTGCTCCTGCTGTTTGTTTTTCAATATCTTTGCTGCCATCTGTATATATCTGTAATCTACCCCTATGTTCCCCTTCTATATAGTTTATACTAGTTTGTTTCATAAATGTTATGTCATTTTCGCCTTTTTTCCCAATGATGTCCTTGATTGCACAGGAGGGGGGGTTGTGCTTTAAGTCACATTTGTTTCTATAATGGGGTGGTTCGATATCCTTAGGTATGTTCAGCTCAGCTATGAGCTTCTGAACTGTAACGGAATATGGTCGGTATTGGTGTGCCTTTTTAGTAGTTTGGCACCCATGTTCCCCAATGAGGTCATTTACAGGCAGATTTTTACCCAAAGGCGAGGAACGTGCCCAAAATTTTAGGATTAATTCCTCTCTTCTTAAATGGAGTGGTTTTATGCCACATTCTACTTCGAGTGCATTAATCGGGGTGGATATAAATGCCCTTGTTGCAATGCGAAGGGCCTGGTTCTGCACTGTGTCGAGCTTTTTAAGTTGGGCTTGTGAGGCAGAGTTATAGGCTTGTGCGCCATAATCTAGTTTACTTAGGATGAGGGCTTTGTACAGGTTGATAAGGGTATTCTTATCGGCACCAAAAGTGGTGCCCGTGACCAAACGAAGAATGTTCAGGTCCTTCTTACATTTCTGGATGAGCTGTTTTATGTGCTCATCCCATCTAAGTGCTTTATCAAGGATCATCCCTAGAAAGTTTACTTTGTCCACAAATTCAAGTTTTTTGCCAAAAAGTTTGAGATCGAATTTGGAGGTGTCGATATTTTTCTTACGTCTAAAAAGTATGGCTTTAGTTTTAGTGTTGGACACCTTAAACCCCCACGCTTCAGCCCAAAATTCGATTTTTTTTTTGAGTGCTTTTTGAAGGGCATCTACGGCGCAACTGGGTGAATAATGTTTTCTCCATATTGCGCTATCGTCTGCAAATTGCGACAGCTGCAGTCTTTCTTCAGGGTCGAGATTCTCTTTTAGTGAAACCATGATTATATTGAAGAGGATGGGACTAATAACACTGCCCTGGGGACAGCCATTTTCTAAATTGTGCTGATTTGATGTTTCTTGTCCCACCCTTACTTGAATTTTTCGATTATGGAGGAAATTGTGTATCCATTTGAGCATGTTTCCGTTTATGCCAAATTGTTTCAGTTTACAGATGGTTCCTGTTGACCACATGAGGTCAAAGGCTTTTTCCAGGTCTAGAAAGACGGCAGCTACTATCTTATTTTCCATAAAGGCCATATTTATCTCAGAGTCTAATCTGGTTAGTTGATCAGTGGTAGATCTGTTGGGTCTAAAACCGGATTGAGTGTCAGCCAGGTGCCCTTTGTTTTCCAAATGGGCCGTCAATCGTTTAGCAATCATGGTTTCCATTGTTTTACAGATACACGATGTAAGTGATATAGGTCTGTATGACCCTGGTTCCAGTTTATTTTTGTTTGGTTTCATAATAGGTATGATGGTGGCAAGTTTCCATTCGGGTGGGAGTTCTCCTCTTTGATAGGAGATATTCATAAGTTTCAATAGTTCCATTTTGGAGTTATCGGGTAGTTGTTTGAGCATTTCATAATGGATTGTGTCCGCTCCTGGCGTTGATTCCTTTTTGGATGATAGTGCAGTTCCCAGTTCAAAAAATGTGAAGGGTCGGTTTAAATCCGAGTTATTTTCTGTTGCTTGGGGTTCCGGGATGTGACCAAGTCCCCTATCTTCCATAATTATTTTAACAGCTTGAAATTTGGGCATATGATTTGATGATTTCGACATGTTGTCATAATGTTGTGCTAGAGCATTAGCTTTTTTTCTTTTTCATCAGTAATGATTGTTTTGTTTACCTCTAGGCAGGTAGTATGGTCAGTAGGTTTGCCCCGGAAGCGGTTAATCATATTCCATACTGTTTTGGAGATCGCAGGATCGATCCCGGGCTTCTCCAGACTTTCGGATGAGTCTTTAAACCGAGGTCCCGTCTCCGTATGACCTTAGCTGTTGGTGGGACGTAAAACTCTAACACTCACTCACTCACTGTTTTGGAGTTTGCCTTATGGTCTAGTTTAGATACAAAGTCACGCCATGAATTAATCTGTTTGTCCCTTTTAATGTCTCTTGCTTCATTTTTTAACCTGTTATAGTTTCGTTTTTGTTCTGGATTTTTATTTTTAAGGTATTTCTTTCTAGCTTGTTCACGTTTTTTGATAGCTATAGTAATTTCCTGATCCCACCAGGGCGGTCGGAGCGATTTTACTTTTGGTTTTGTTTTAGGAATAGTTTTTTGACAAATTTGTTGGAGGGATTCTACAAAGTCTGTTGCTATTTCCTGTGTTGGATTGTTTTCGTTTATTTTTAATGTTTCTGCGCACAGAATTTTGAACTTTTCCCAATCAGCTCTTTGTAAGTTCCATTTTGGATTGTGGGCTGTCCCCAGTGCATTGAATTTTGTAAGAAATCGGAGGTAGATGGGGAGGTGATCGCTTCCACAAGTGTTGCCCAGGGTTTCCCAGATTGTACCTATGCTCAGGGCTGGAGTGGCTATTGACAGGTCAGGCGATGTAGTATATTCGGCCATCGTGGCTTCATCATTCTCATTGAGTATAATAAGGCAGTTATTTATGACGAGGTCAAGTAAAGTTTTTCCCCTTGTGTTTGATTTGGAGCTCCATAAGGAGTCATGGGCATTAAGGTCGCCTACAAGGATGGAATTTTTGGTAGGGATAGGGTCAAGGACTTTTTGATATTCATCAGCTGTGGACCCGCTTTCAGGAGGGTCATAGCAATTTAAAATGGTTATTTTGTCTTTTTCTAAATATATGGTGGTGGCACAGTATTCAAGGTTGGGTTGCTCAATTTTAAGGTCTAAGTTTGTGAAGGGTAAATCGTTTCTAATATATGTTAGGACTCCGCCTCCTCTGTCTATTCTATGTTTGAAGGAGGCGCCTTTATAGTTGGGTATGTGGGGTATTTTATTTTTCAACCACGTTTCTTGTAGGCAAAGTAGATGGGGCTTAAGTTTTTTATCTTCCAGTTGTGACCTCAGTTCGGAGATATTGCCCATGCTACGGATGTTCCATTGAACCAATTCAAGGTCAGAAGCTGTTGTTACAGCCGCGTGTGTGAAGCCGTTGCTGTAGTCGTGGGGCAATGGCGGGGGTATTAGTGTCTACCGGAGGTCTCTTGTGCTAGTAACGTATAAATATTGTTACTATGGTACGTTGCCTTAGATATGGAGTTATTTGGTCGTCTGGTTTTTTGCTGGGCAACCATTGTGTTGGCATTTGTATTTATAGGATCGGGCCTTCTAACTTGGTTGGATGAGGCAGTTCCTGTATTTTGAGGAGCATACCTCGGCACATTTGGTTTAAAGGGAACTGGGGGCAGGTTATGGGTCTGTATGAGGGGGGGAGTGTTATCCCTTTCATCCACATGCTTCTCTATGATGTTTGATACTACACTTTCTTTCTGCTTTTTACTCATATTGGATGTGTTTGTGTGTAAGATGTCTGTTAATATGTGTTTTAATTGTAGTAGTGTAATGGTTTTCGTCATGTCAGGTCCGGTTGCTGGTTGTTCGGCATTTTTAGTTTTATTTATTTTCGGAAAGTCCGTTTCTAACTTGAAAAGGGAGGGGGGTTTAATCATCATGAGGGGGGCTAGTTTTTTTATCGGTCCTATGTGTTGTTGGTTCTTTCCTTCTTTTTGCCCATTCTATGTAGGTTATGTTATTTTTGAAAAGATGAATGATGTTTGGGCGAAGCTTATATATTCCTATCGTCGGCGTTGAAAGATTTTTAGAAACAAAGATAAACCAATTATGACAATTTTACCATTTTCTACCTTTGCTTGCCGACACTGCGACCAATTTAAAGGTGAAAAAGAGATAATGAAAGACAATTAATTTTTCATAGAGCACGTGTTTCACACCTCACCATTAATCTTTGCTGGCCGACTCTGTTAACGGACCAACCGACCAATTTAAAACAAAACTGGTAAAGGTAAAGGTGCTTAAGCGATAATTAAAGACATTTGACTTTGATAAGAGCGCGTCTTTTCACACCTCATCATTAATCGCATTAATTGCGTGATTAATGTGCCAAATCAATTAAACAATGTGATTAATGGTATTGATCAAAACAGGTAATACTTATCATAATTCCTAATTAACATTTTCATTTAAATAACATGTTTTTTTTTCTCTCTCTCTTTCTTTCTCTCCTGTCACACATGATGATAAAAAATCTTTTATATATATAAAAAAAATATAGGAAAATATTGTTGGGGCGAAACGACTACGAGTGGGGGCGAAACGACTAGGGGCCAAAAAGGAGGCGAAACGACTAGTGGGGGGAACGACCAGGGGGGAAACGTCTTGGGGGCGAAACGTCTTGTTACCCTCAATAGAACCGCCTCGGCGAGGCCGTGCTATCGAGCTCCCTCAATCTATGTTTTGGGCAAAAATAAGAAAAATATCAGTTTTTTTATCTAGATAACGTCTGCAAAATGAAATATATGGTGTTGGCGGGGACGTTAAACCTCAACTCAAACAAAACAAACCAATCCTAGATTACGGATCAGGTGAGCCATCTTCTTCTTCTTGTAGCTTAGTGTCCCCACGTTTATTTTGCGTGGCACCTTCACAGATTGTGAAGTGAATATTTATCACAGATTTAAATTCATTTCATTTGCACAGATAAACAAACTTGTGGTCTTTAAAATTTTCCTATCTTATGCTCTCTGGTACTTTCAGCACTTCCTAGTCAGTTTTCAGTAAACGAACGCGATTCAGGTGTAACTCGTGAATCAGTTCCCGGGAATGTAACTCCAGAAGTTCTGTTTGTCTGTTGGTAAACTCAATCCTCTGAGTAACATGCGGGTGATTTATGGACATCTCGGCCCCTAACAAACTCGGCCCCTGGCAAACTCGGCCCCTGACAAACTCGGCCCCTAGCAAACTCGGCCCCCATCCAACTCCGTCCCTAAAACTCAGTCCCTAGCAGCATTTAGGTCCTGAAATACTATGTTTTTGTTTCCGATAATCAATTTGGAAGGTGGATAGGTAGTTTCACAGAAAGTTTGAGCATATTTGTCGTTTTTAATACGAAACCTTATCCACGATAAATGATGCTGTAATTGGGACGGTGTTGCAATTAAGTGTGACATCACGAAAACATGCCTATATAATTTTGGCAACCTGAAACCACACTTTTATACAGAAAAACTGAGGTTTACAAGGGTTTATATTAATTTTATTTTTTCTTCTCAAAAACATAGATTGTTGGTTCTTGTAAGAGCCGCGTCGTCGATGTGTTTTAACAAGTACCCAAATATGTTTGCCCAAACACATAGATTGTTGGTACATGTTAGAATCGACTTGTCAATGGGTTCTAACGAGTACCCACAATCTATGTTTATAGCAGAAATACAAAAATATGTTTATGTTTCGGATGAAAAATCATCACGAAAACAGGCCTATATACTGTTGATCCCATTGAACGCCACTTTTATATAGTAAAACTGGGGTTTACAAGGCTATGCCTTAATTTTCTAAATTCTGCTACAAAATATAGATTGTGGGTACTCGTTAGAACCGCCTCGATGAGGCGGTTCTAATGAGTCCTCACAATCTATATTTTGAGCAGAAATAAAAAAAAAAACATTAAACTTTCAAAGCGTTGCTAGCACAGTATATCATCATGAAAACATGCCTATATAATCACGCCCTGTAAAACTGGGGTTAACTTTGGTTTAGATTATGTATATTGTATCTACATAAAAGCAGTTTGTGGGTTTGGTTAGAACTACCTCGCTTCACTAAGACTATCAAACAATGGCAAACAGTTTAGATCCTGATCAGATGGCTCATTAAGAAAACTCGCCTATTCAAATATATTGGAAAAATTGCCAAAAATGAAAAATAATTAGGCATATGTACATTAAAATATGTGTAATAGTTTGATAATAAGTCAATTCCAACATTAATATATAGATACATATTCTAATTTTGGGGGCCGAGTTTGTCAGGGGCCGAGTTTGTAGGGGCCGAGTTTGCTAGGGGCCGAGATTGTCAGGGGCCGAGTTTGTTAGGGGCCGAGATGTCCTGTCACCCATGCGGGTGACTTGAATCCAGTAGAAGCTGTACACACGAACATCCATGACCGCCATGTACTCTCACTTGATTGTCTGATAATTCGAATGCAACCTAGCAAGCGGGGATACAGTGAGGGACACATAACTTCCGTTTCCGTTTCCAACATGGCAGAAAAATAATTTGTGTGCAGAATAAATTTTGTTTGTAACTTATTTCTGTTTTGAAGCTACATCAGTAACCCAATTGAGACAAAATGAACCAACCGGACGATGTTGTCCTAGACTTCGGTGAAGAAGAATTTGATAGAGAAAAAGTGTTAAAGTGAGAAGTCAGATTTTTATTCTGTGTTTTTTTAGCCCTATTCAGTAGGCACATCCTACGGGCCTCCGTGGCCCAGTGGATAAGAGCGCTGACTCTTAGTCATTAGGTCTCTCACCGCTGTAGGTTCGAGCCTCGCTGGGGCCACGTGTGAGACGCCAAGTTCTGCAACGGAAGGTCAGGTGATTTTTCTCCGGGTACTCCGGTTTTCGCCCACCTCTTATCAACGATCGGCTCGATATGAGTGAAATAATCTTGAAAGGGCCGTAAAACCCCCCAAAAAAACAACAATAGGCACAGCCAAACACTACCATTCACTCAATAATACTTTATGCAGTGACTAACATGTACCAGTGGTTGGCAAAAAACGGGTGCACGACATTTCGTCTAAACCCATTTCGTTGAACAGACACTTCGTCTAATATGACAATTGGTCTAAAAAACCGGTCTGGTATGACATTTCGTCGAAAAAAAAAGTATTAAGGATTTTAGACGAAATGTCGCACCTTTGTTATTTTTCTTTCTTTTTTTGTTTTTTCAATTTTTAGACAATCTGCCTGTTGTCTATACTAATACAGATGAAACATTGTCACGGTTAATTTTCTTATTACTGCTAAAAAATACTCATCGAGGTGGTTCTAACGAGTACCCACAATTTATATTTTGAGCAGAAATAGGAAAAACAGGCTTTTCCCCTGTAAACCCCAGTTTTACAATATACATGTAAAAGTGGAATTCAAGGTGGGTCAAAATTATATAGGCGTGTTTTCGTGATGGCGTAGGAAGTCTTTGTCACAAGGATACAACCTAAACTATTAACTTTGAAACCATAGAAATTTATTGTCACTGGCAAATAAAGATCAACCTTCGTAGATCACCCGTCTTTCCTTACCATTAATTTATATGTGTAAACAAAGCTTAGGCGAAAAAAATTAGACGAAAAAAAAAAATTAGACATTTTTAGACGAATTTAGACACTTTTCGACGAAATGTCGTATTCAACGAAATGTCCTTTAGACGAAACCGGTTCAGACGAAATGTCATGGATCCGCAAAAAACGTCTTTGGCAGTTTAACGCCATTGTAAATGCAATGTTATTTTCTCTAAACTTGTATTTTGTTTGGAATCGAAATGACAAAATGCACCTTTTAACTTTTAAAATAAACATGTCTTGGCTAGTAATTATTGGTTTCCAGAATATTTGAGGATGTTTTGATGATTAATTTACCTGTTAAACTTATGCAGGTAACAAGGCAAGACAGTCTTAATTATTTGTAATAAAAATATGCAAAACGAATGACTAAACACGGAATATGCATGAATGAACTCTAAGTATCTATTTATCTACTCATTTAAAGTGTAATTGGATTGATTTTCTATGACAGTCAACTAAAATATGCCCGTAATATTAAACCTATTTACAATGTGTTTATATGGAATAGGGCAGTCACGATATGCAAAAAAGGGTACTGTGATATATTGCGATAAAATCAAAGTGTATTGCAATAATACCACCATCTATTGTTTCAACAAATCACGTACACCTAAACCTCAGGTCCAACCAACAGACCGTGTTATAAACACCGGCTGTAGACTACTCTACAATTACACTGTCCGGGGTGTAAAATTCCACTTGCCCGCTCGCATTTGCGAATAAGTTTTAAGGCAGGGCGAGTAAGGTTTTCAAAACTGACCTTACTTTTTCTTAATATTTAGCATCTAAATGAAAAGTTTAGACGATAAGGGCGAGTAAGTTTGAGGGAAATTTTACACCTCTGACTGTAAATGTTTCGCGTAACAAGGTGTGAAAGTAAGGTCAAGTTATGTCTCTAATTTGCGTATATCCCTCAATCATAAATTTAATCAACAATCAGCGTAAAAATGATTTAATGAAATTAATCGCCTTAGGGCGATTAACATCTAACGGTAGATGTGTGCAGAGGTGTAAAATTTCCATCAAACTTACTCACCCTTATTGTCTAAACTTTTCATTTAGGTGCTAAAAATGAAGAAAAAGTATGGTGAGTTTTGAAAACCTTACTCGCCCTGCCTTAAAAATTACTCGCAAATGTGAGCGGGCGAGTGGAATTTTACACCCCTGTGTGTGCATAATAAAAACGGACTATTCTTCTGTCATGTGAATGGTTATGTTTTGGCGCCAAATAGCGAACGCTGGTGCGAAAAGGCGAACGCAGCTCATGTATGCATAATAAAAACGGACTATTCTATCTTCCATAACATCTTAACCTCCGCAGAGGACTTCAGATGGTGTTCAGGTAAAACCAAGTGCTAAAGGGGGTTAATTGAAGGAAAAGTGGGGATACATGTAGAAAAGTGGGTGAAATGTGTTTGTACAGTGCGATCAAGAGTATTAGTATAGTTAAAAGATAAAAATAGATACTGGCATTTAAGGTGTTGAGTGGACTACCTGGCAGACAGCTATGCTGAACTGTGCCGTAAACTTTTTCGTTTCCAGATAACTCCTCTTACAGTTTTCATCCGATTAACCTGAAACTTTGTAGATAGTAAGACTATGAGGTGGACATGTGCGTAAAGTTTCAAGGTTAACCATACACCAAAATATTAATAGAGTTTTGCCCCTTTGAAAATTGCGGTAAACATTTTCATTTCCGGATAACTCCTCCTACAGTTTTCATCTGACCAACCTGAAACTTTGTAGATAGCAAGACTATGATGTGGAGATATGCGTAAAGTTTTATGGTTAACCGTACACCAAATATTTATAGACTTATGCTCCTTTGAAAGTTTGGGTAAACATATTCATTTCCCTACAACTCCACATACAGTTTTCATCCAATTAACCTGAAACTTTGTAAATAGTAAGACTACAAGGTAGACATGTGCGTAAAGTTTCGAGGTTAATCATACACCAAATATTTATAGAGTTATGCCCCTTTGAAAATTTTGTTATACATTTTAATTTCTGGATAACTCCTCCTACAGTTTTCATCTGATCAACCTGAAACTTTGTAGAAAGCAAGACTATGATGTGGAGATATGTGTAAAGTTTCAAGTTTAACCGTACACCAAATATTTATAGACTTATGCCCCGTTGAAAATTTAGGTAAACATTATCATTTCCGTATAACTCCTACAGTTTTCATCTGATTAACCTGAAACTTTGTAGATAGTAAGACTGAGGTGGAGATGTGCTTAAAGTTTTGAGGTTAACCATACACCAAATATTAATAACATTATGACCCTTTCAAGGCTTTGAAAATTTTGTTTACGGGTAACATCAGATCAACCTGAAAAATATGCTCATTTTTGATAAAAAACGGTTGCATTATGTTATGGAGTTGGTTTGTCAGAAACACATCCGTCCTCCTGTCCGTCCATCTGCCCATAAGCGTTTTCTTTTCAGGATAACGCCTCCTACAGTTTTCATTCGATCAATCTGAATCTTAGTAGATAGCAAGACTGTGATGTGCAGATGTGTGTAAAGTTTCGAGGTTAATTACTACTGAATTAAGGTGTGGCAGATTTGGTCATGTAATCATTTTCCATTTAAGGCTGATAGTTACACCATGATGAAGCAGTGAATACTGTTTTCAGGTTTCAGTCCTCCAAATATGAATTTGCCACGGGCGTATAATGTCCCGCTTGTGGAGCTCTTGTTATTCTATTTTTGACAGAAAATTCTGTTAGCAAATAGTGCAGGCCCTGATCAGATGCCGCATTCTGCGGCGTCTGATCTGGGCCTGCACTGTTTGCCAAGATACATGTACCCCGTTAAGGGTTTCCTGCATGCATTGGTTAAATAATGTGATTTCTCTGTAATTGTATTTCAGGCATCCAGTTGCAGTTTTCTTCCATTTATTGTTTAAAGTTGGGACCATCCTCACCTATTTACTGTGTGGCTGGTTCAGTGATAGTTTCATTACAAACTTCGTCGTCATCGTAATTTTACTTTCAATGGACTTCTGGACTGTCAAAAATATTTCAGGTAAGTAAGGCTGACACGATTAATCTAATAATCGATTAATCGATCGATAAATTCCACAAAAATGACTATCATTTCTGATTTGCTTTTAACTGAATACTTGATAGGTACAATTTACTACCCAAAGTTATGCCTAAAATAGCTGGATGAGTGGCAAACAGTGCAGACCCTGATGAGATGCTGCATTCTGCGGCATCTCATCTGGGTCTACACTGTTTGCTCAGGCCTGTCTGTTCAAATCTACATATGGTAAAGTGCAACATACGGTAAGAGTCATGCTCAGACAGAAAGCCAGATAGGTAAATTATGACAAAAACCTCAGCGATTACTATAATCGATTATCGATCGCAATGACAGGACTAATCGATTATCTTTTCAGCTCCGATTAGCCACCTCTACAGGTAGGTACATGTATCTGATCTGTGTCCACACTGTTTGCCAGTATGCAAAAATATTTTCAAAAAATTTCCAATAAGATTCAGCAGGCGACAAAAGCTGAGAACATTTGCAGATGTAGTTTTTCGCGGCATTTTAATGGCTAATATTGTAGTCCGTCCACGTCCATCGGGGCTTGAAGAAATAGATGGGCCGCATGATGCTACCATGCAGAGCTGAAACTGACCGGACACGAATACTGGTAACCTGCTTGGAGGATCTAATCCTGCCCAGGCAAAGCGGTTATACCTGGGATACCTCCCTGATCAGGAGGGAGACTCCCTCATTTTGATGCTAATTTTTGCCCAATTTATGCTAAAGTTTAGTAAAATGTTAGAGTCTCCCTCATTTGAACTGAGAATTTCCCTATGTATCCTTTACATGTATCTCCCTCATCACAATGGAAAATCTCCTTCATACAGTTCAAAAAATTACCACAGGTATGAGCGGTGTGAGTCAGACCGTCCATGCTTATAAACCCTATTGGTTTCATTGGGTGACAGGGCTTGAGATGTCATCTCGTCTCAATCTCGAGTAAAAGTCCCACAAAATCGGAAGCGACTTCTCCAAAAAAGACTTATACAGTGTTGACGGGGAAGTTAAATCTCAAATCAAACAAACAAAACAACTGTTAGAGGGTGTGACCATTCAACGGAATGTACCAAATACATTGTCAGGCAATAAGGTTCTAAAACTTTTTTCATGCTCAACTCATTCGGGCAAGAAATTTGTGGTGCTAGTACAATTAACCCATTGCATGCGGGAAATGCCTAAAGGGGTACCTTGGCAAACAGTGCAGCCCCAGATCAGACGCCACATTCTGCGGCGTCTGATCAGGGCCTGCACTATTTTCTAACAGAATTTCCCGTCAAAAATAGAAAAAAAACGAAAAAAAAATCGTTTTGACACCCCTTGGCCATTAACAAAACCAAACCTCCAACGTCTACAGCGAAATGACAGGGCAATGATCAGACAGATCTGCAATGTCAAGCCACAGGACACTGTCACCATCAGGTCCAGTGAGTTACTTGAACGTCTTGGCATTGAGGACCTGGACCTCATCCTGAAAGAGAGAAGACTTCGCTGGTATGGACATGTGGAACGCTCCAACGGTGCAGTCAAGACTGCCTGTGACATACAGGTAGGTGGAAAGCGGGGGCCAGGAAGGCCCAAGATGACCTGGAAGCAGCTAACAGAAAGAGATTGCAGAGAATGGAAGCTCTCTGCTATCGATCCTCATGATAGACAAGCCTGGAGATCTGGTGTAAGATCTGCCATGCATGCAGCAAGCCAGCTACCTGGAAGGGGGCCCACTTATGTGAACGCTGCCCCTGTACCTGCATGTTAATAAAAAATCCGTTGATGATGATGATGACCCCTAATTTGGCAAATGGACTTGTCCAACATATAGCAGTGGAGGAGTCCAGTAGTATACAAGGGGTTAAGGGATAACTGAATTCAAAATTGTTATTTGGGGAGGTAAATAGAGGTTTTACAGTCGGAAATTTCTGAAGAATCCGTCTGATCTGGATCTACATTGTTTGTTATTCAGATTGTGCATTTGTTGGAATAATTTTCAAGTAATCTGATTGGTTGATAACCAGTAGTGGGTGTGACAGCTTAAAATATTCAGCAGGACATGGGTTAAAACTGTGATAAAAGGGTACTACTTTTATCAAGTACCTTAAGCATCTGGGAAAGAACTTGAGTACATTTTGGAACCCCAAAATTAGCAAAGTGAAAGTATGATCGTTGTGATTCTAGAAGACTTGTGTCAACCGTTGGCTCAGTTATTTATGAACATAAGTATTGTTGAGTTATCAAACAACAAGCCCATCGGGGCTTGAAGAAATAGATGGGCTGCATGATGCTTCCACGCAGAGCTGAATCTGACCCACACACGAGCACTGATAAACCACTTAGAGGATCTAAGCCTGCCCAGGCAAAGCGGTGTGAGTGTCGGACTGTCCGTGCTTATAAACCCTATTGGTTCATTGGGCGACAGGGCTTGAGATGTCATTTCATCTCAATGTCGGGTAAAAGTCCCACAAAATTGGAAGCAAAGTCTCCAAATTGACCTATCCAGTGTTGACGGGGACGTTAAACTTCAAACCAAACAAACAATTTATAAATTCCCTTTATTATGAACAATTTATAGATCAACCCTGGATCAACATTGTTTGGAAAATAAGGAATATCCGGGCACAGCAGGACAAGGGTTAAAACTGTGATAAAAGGGTACTACTTTTATCAAGTTTCTTATGCATCTGGGCATTTTGGAACCTGAAAATTAGCAAAGTGATAGTATGATCGTTATGATACTACATTTGGGCATATTCTAGAAGGTTTGTGTCAACCGTTGGCTCAGTTATTTATGAACAGAAGTATTGCTGAATTATCAAACAACAAATGGAAACTTACAGCATAAGATATGACTGATCATGTTTCTATATTCTATAATGGGCATTTATTAGAGGCTCATGTTTTTCAAGAATTAAAAAAAAAAAATCAGCAATTTTTGCATCCAAATCTGGGGATGGGTGTTTTTTAGAGTGTTGGTGTCTAAAAGAGGTTTTACGGTTTTATTACCCTACACAGATTTATCAAGATACTGTAGTTACCCTTAAATAGGGCTGGCTAATTGGAGCTGAAAATATAATTGATTATCAGTCCTGTCATTGCGATCAATAATAAATTAGTAATCGCTAAGGTTTTTGTCATAATTTTACCTCTCTGGCTTTCTTCTGAGCATGACTCTTACCATATGAATATTTGGACAGGCTTGAGCAAACAGCGTAGACCCAGATGAGACGCTGCAGAATGCAGCATCTCATCAGGGTCTGCACTGTTTGCCACTTATCCAGCTTTTTAGGCATAACTTTGGATAGTAAATTGTACCTATCAAGTAATCTCTAGAAAGCAAATCAGAAATAATAATCATTTTTGTTGAATTTATTGATCGATTAATCGCTTATACGATTAATCCTGTCAGCCTTACATTTTGTACCGGACCCCAAAACAGGTACCCTGGCAAACAATGCCGGTCCAGATCAGACACCACAGAATGCGGCCTTTGATCAGGGCCTATACTATTTGCAAAAAGTTCAGCCATTTTCCAAATTAATTTTTAAGAAAACACAGCCTGACACCCCTGAATTTTGAAATGGACTCCTGCTATATATAAGGAGGAAGATTCTATTTGGGACAAAAAGGTTAATGTTGAGACACCTCAACTCCTTACCATACCTGTTCTAAAATTTGAACAAGTAGAATGTCACTAGCTGATGCTGTGACTAATTATAGCTGGATGACATTACGAAAACACGCCTATACAGTTGCAAATTTTACTGCCGAAAAAGAATGAAAATTTTAAAAATTGCGATATCTTTCTTATTTCTCCTCAAAATATAGATTGTGGGTACACGTTAGACGGTTCTAACGAGTACCCACAATATATGTTTTTGAAAAATATCATATACCCTTGTAAACACCAGTTTAATTATATAAAAGTGGGGTTTAAGTCCGTCAAAATTATATAGGCGTGTTTTCGTGATGAGTTGCAAACAGTGTAGGCCTTGATGAGACTCATCTGGGTTTACACTGTTTGCTCAGGCCTGTCTGTCTGAATACATATGGTAAATATGGTAATGCATGGCTGGCCTCGGTAGCTCAGTCAGATGCGCGTCTGACTGGTGATCAGAAGGAAACGTCTTCGATACCTGCTGGTGTCGGCAACGTTCTTTTGTGGAGATTGATCATGAAATCTTTTCTACGGTTAGACTTTCTGACGAGTCTTTAAATCCAGGTCCCGTCTTCGTATGACCTTAGTTGTTGGTGAGACGTAAAACTCAAACACTCACTTTTCTACGATCATTCTCTCCCTTCCGCTGATTCAAGAAGGGCAGGTGTCAGTTTCTGGCGAAAAAATGTGCACTGTACTGGTTAACCGCTTACGTATAAGCCTGCCCAGGAAAAGTGTGGATAGGTAAACTGAACGGCTCAAAATGACTTAAATTGTGTTGACTGGGCCGGTAAACTCCAATACAAAACAAAAAAAAAAAAACATGGCTTCCTTACATGATGAGGGCTTGGTAGAGCAGCGATATACAATGCATTTGGCTCTGCTCGAAGCTTTGGTGTATGCGATGGTGTGGCTTTGGCTGTGATTGTGCGCTCTAGTTGTCGGATAAGTTTGCTTATTTCTCCCAATATAAACATGTTGTGGATATTCATTAGAACCGCCTCACTGATATACAATATAGTTTTAAGGAGAATTGACAAAAATTATCCTTCAATTATCATCAAATATCCACCTTAGCTGTAATACTGTTCAGATTTTAATCATTTCATTTTTTCGTACAGGTCGATTATTGGTAGGTTTAAGATGGTGGAATTATATAGATGAAGACGGAAAGAGTAGTTGGATGTTTGAATCTCGAAAGGTAGTATAGATCTCTACTTTAACCATACATATGACTGAAACACTGTTGAAAGGGACATAACACTGACATTTTTGTTTTTATAAAATTGGTTTTATTCATTGCTCCGAGTGGCAAAGGAGATAATTAACATACACAAACAAGTATCTATGACCTAGTGGTTCAGAACACTGTCTATTTAAACATTAGGTCTCGCACATCTGTGGGTTTGAGTCTAGATCAAGTCATATGTGAGACACAATATACTGCAACTGCAGGTCAAGTGTTTTTTTCATGTGTACATCTGATTAACAATTAGCCCAAAGTAAGTAAAATAATCTTGAAAGGGTCGTAAAATACAAAACAGAAACCTTAAAGTCTGTTTTTTGCACCCCTATAATTACTGATCAGCTTGATGTTAGAGGTGCAATGATTCACTGTATCATAATTGAGATACATCTGCTGACATACATTTGTGTCGACACATCTGCTGACATACAATTGTGTCAACACTAGCGTCAACCCAATTCCGTTTCTCAAGATTGGAACTACAATCAGAGGTGTGACATAGCCTTTGATGAAATATTTGTACATTTATATTTGATGACATATTGTCCAAACACTAAGCAGGTCACTTAACACATGGTGCCCTCATTGTTTGACAAGCCAAAAGTGCCCTACTTCTGCCCTCAACCCTTTTTGTACCAAATGGAATCTTCCTCATAATATTAGCTCACCTGAGCGCTCATGGTGAGCTATTGTGATCAGTCAATGTCGGTCGTGTATCGTCAACAATTTGCTTTAAATGCAAACTCCTCCTAAACCCTTCACAGGAATGTTGCCTAGGTGACTCCCTACCAAAATAGCTAAAATCTTTCTGCTCTGATGAACAAGATGGCCACCAGAGCTAAAAAAAGAAAAAATCTATAAACCTCAACTCCTCCTGTTACCTTGGGCCAATTTCATTTAAACTTCATAGGAATGTTGCTTAGGTGACCCTCTACCAAAATAGCTAAAACGGCTCCGCTCCAATGAGCAAAATGGCCACCAGAGCTAAAAATAGAAAAAACATTGTAAATTTGCTTCAAAAGCAAGCTTCTCCTAAACGTTTGGGCCAGTTGGATTAATACTTCACAAGAATGTTGCCTGGTAGACTCTGTACCAAAATGGATAAAATCTTTCCGCTCTGATGAACAAGATGGCTACCAGAGCTAAAAATAGAAAAAATCTTCTAACGATAACATCTCCTGTACTCTTGGGCCATTTTAATTCAAACTTCATAAGAATGTTGCTTAGATGACCCTTGTCCAAAGTAGCTAAAACGATCCCACTCTGTTGGACAAAATGGCCACCAGAGCTAAAAATAGAAAAACATCATAATTTGCTTCAAACGCGAACTTCTCCCAAAACCCTTGGGCCAATTTGATTCAAACTTCACAGGAATTTTGCCTAGGTGATCCCCTACCCAAATAGCTAAAATCGTTCTACTCTGAAGAACAAGATGGCCACCAGAGCTAAAAATAGAAAAAAATCTTTTAACAACAACTCCTCCTGTACCCTTTGGCCGATTTCATTCAAACTTCAAAGGAATGTTGCTTAGATGACCCTCTATCAACATGGCTAAAAGGGTTCTGCTCTGATGAGCAAAATGGCTGCCAGAGATAAAAATAGAAAAAAAAAACAACAACGTAAATTTGCTTCAAAGGCGAACTCCTTGTAAGCCCTTGGGCCAATTGGATTCAAACTTCAAAGGAATGTTGCCTAGGTTACTCCCTACCAAAATAGCTAAAATTGTTCTGCTCTGATGAACAAGATAGCTGCCAGAGCTAAAAAAAGAAAAATCTTCAAACAATAACTAGTGTACCCTTGGGCCAATTCCATTCAAGCTGCATACATAGGAATGTTGCATAGATGACCCTCAACCAAAATGTCTAAAACGATCTCACTTCGATGAACAAAATAGCCACCAGAGCTAAAAATAGAATAACATCGTAAATTTGCTTCAAACGCGAACTCCTCCTAAACCCATGGCCAATTTGATTCAAACTTCACAGGAATGTTGCCTAGGTTACACCCTATCAAAATAGCTAAAATTGTTCTGTTTTGACGAACAAGATGGCTGCCAGAACTAAAAATAGAAAAAATCTTGAGCGACAACTCCTCCTGTACCCTTTGGCCAATTTCATTCAAACTTCATAGGAATGTTGCCTAGATGACCCTCTACCAAAATAGCTAAAACGGTTCAGCCAGAGCTAAAAAAGAAAAACATCGTAAATTTGCTTCAAATGCGAATGCCTCCTAAACACTTAGGCCAATTTGATTCAACTTAAAAGGATAATTGCCTAGGCCACTCCCTACCAGAAAAGCTAAAATCCTTCCGCTCTGACAAACACGATGGCCACCAGAGCTAAAAATAGAAAAAATCTTTAAACAAAAATTCCTCCTGTGGTCTCATGTCAATTTCATTCAAACTTCTAAGGGATGTTGCTTAAGTGACACTCTGCCAGAATAGCTAAAATAGTTCTGCTCAGATAAGCAAAATGGACACCTGAGCTAAAAGTAGAAAAAGCATAAATTGGCTCCCTACCAAAATAGCTAAAATTGTTCTGCTCTGATGAACAAGATGGCTGCCAGAGCTAAAAATAGAAGAATGTCGTAAATTTATTTCAAACACGAACTTCTCCTGAACCCTTGGGCCAGTTTCATTCAAACTTCATAGGAATGTTAGTGCAACAGTAATTATGCTTCATGGAATGGCTGTCACCCACATGGTTTTCAGAAGTGACAACTTAATATCAGGTGAGCAATTCAGGGCCAACTTGGCCCTCTTGTATATAGCAGGAGTCCATTTAAAAATTTAGGGGTGTCAGCTTGTGATTTCTTCTAACAGCTGAACTTTTTGCAATCAGTGTAGGCCCTGATCAGACGCCACATTAAATCATAACTGGGAAGCGGTAGTTTAGCTACATGCACCATTTACATGTAACAGGAATAGAACCACCTACCAAAGACAGCTTTTCTGACCTCCTACATGTACATGTATTTCCTTTCCCTTCAAGAAAGGGTCTACTCTAAATTAAAAGAATTGCTTCTTAAGAGCCAAAGCGCATCTCATTAAGAATAGACCTTTGTTTGTAATGAAGAAAGAATGTTTTTTAAAGACTTGCCATCCCCCCCCCCCCCCCTCACCCACACAAACCCAACAGGTATATCCATCATCTTTTAACCCTTAAGGCACTGAGCAAATGTCATCTGCTTATGTTGTCTGCTGATTTTTTGCTAACTCTTTAAAAAATATTTTTGCTTACAGACAAACGGTGTGGACCCAAATCAGACTGCTCCTGAAGGAGCAGTCTGATTTGGGTCCACACTGTTTGCAAAATTGACTTCTAAGGTAACCAGCAAACGACAAAGCAGACAACAATTGACGTGATTGACATTTTATGAGTTAATTTATATTTCATTTATGTACTAAAATACCACTGTTATTTGCTTTGCAGCATTGCTCCAGGTGAGGAGTAGGAAAGATAATTTGGAATAATTTTAATGCCCCCCCCCCCACCCACCCCCCAACCCCCACCCCACCCCCCTCCAGGAATCTTTGATTCGGGGGGCATAATATAGTGTTTGCCCTGTCTGTCTTTTTGTCTGTCTGTCCGTCACAAAAACTTTAACCCTTCTCTTGCTGAATATTCAGTTAAGCCACGCCCATTTACGACTCTGAACCAATCAGATTACTTGATGTAATTTATTCTTACAAATCCATAAATTGAATGTCAAACAGCGTAGATCCTGATCAGATGGCTTCTTCAGAAGCCATCTGTTCTGGATCTACACTGTTTGCAAAGATAGGGGTTGTTGTGAACAGCAAGATAAGGGTTAACCTTGATTATAACTTCAAAAGTATTTAACCTAGCCCCATGAAACTTCACATGCTTAATCACCATCACAAGGGCTACATTCTGACAAAGGGCCATAACTCTGTTGTCATTTTTGGCTGAACTATCTCCCCTTGAAATTTTGCAAAAACTCAGAAATTGGCTCCCACGGAGGGCATTGGTCACCTAAAGTGACAGCTCTTGCTCTTATTTCTCCATAATACATACATTGTGGGTACACGGGCCTCCGTGGCCAAGTGGATAAGAGCGCTGACTCTTAATCATTAGGTCCCTCACCGCTGTGGGTTCGAGCCTGGCTCGGGTCACATGTGAGACGCCAAGTTCTGCAACGGAAGGTCAGGTGGTTTTTCTCCGGGCACTCCGGTTTTCGCCCACCTCTGATTAACGATCGGCTCGATATGAGTGAAATAATCTTGAAAGGGCCGTAAAACCAAAAAAAAAACATTGTGGGTACTTGTTAGAATCACCTCAATTAGGCCATTCTAATGAGTAAACATAACATATGTTTCAAATCAGATATAAGCCCATCGGGGCTTGGAGAAATAGATTGGGTTGCATGGTGCTTCCTCAAAGAGCTGAAACTGACCACACATGAATAATGGTAAACCGCTTAGAAAAGCTAAGCCTGCCCAGGCAAAGAACAGTGAGTCAGACTGTTCTTTTGGGTTCATTGAGTGGCAGGGCTTGAGATGTCATTTCATCTCAGTATCTGGTAAAAGTCCCACAAAATTGGAAGCAACATCCCCAAAAATGACCTAAATAATGTTGACGGGGACGTTAAACCTCAATTCAAACAAAACAGAGATAAGGAAAATAACTGTAAAAATCCTAAAAATTTGGAAACCGAGAGGACTTACATGTACTGTAATTCTCCTAAAATTTTAACAAATTAGTTTCACAATCAAGCAAGGGGACCAAAAAGTGCAGACAGAATGGCAAACAGTGTAGACCCTGATCAGACTGCTCCTTCAGGAGCAGTCTGATCTGGGTCTGCACTGTTTGCTTAGGCCTGTCTGTCCCAATAATTTGGATCAATTTGGTAATTACTCTTCCCATTAATGCGGGGATTGGGGTGGGGGGCGTGTGTGTGCTTTACAGCTTTGTCTTAAGTTATCTCCCCTTCATTTTCAGGGTAAAAAAGCCACAGTAACTGTGACAGAATCTAGAATATTCTGGTTGTCTCTAGTCGTATGTCAGGCATTATGGATAGTCTTCTTATTTGGGTCAATATTTACGTTAAATTTCAAATGGGTGGTAAGTATATGTAGAATTATTAATTTAAGAAATAAAATTTCATAAGCCTGGTGTAGTGGAGAAGCCTCTATGTCTCCAAAATGACCTTTACAGTGTTGATGGGGACATTTAACTTTAAATCAAACAAAGAAAAGCCTGTGGGGTGTAGTGGTTAACCCATTGTATACTGGTCTTCCATTGCTATACATGTATGTGGGACAAGTCCATTTGTCAAATAAGGGGTTTAGAGGGTTGGGGTCAGGCCTATTTTTTCGTTCTCATTCTATTTTGGATGGAAAACACTGCTAGCAAATAGTGCAGGCCCTGATCAGATGCTGCATTCTGCAGTGTCTGATCTGGGCCTGCACTGTTGCCAAGGTGCCTCATAAACCAGAGATTGTGAGGTCCATTCAGGATGTCTCCAGACTTTTGGGTGAGTCTGTAAACCCTACCATCTCCATAATTATATCCTTAGTTGTTGGTGGGATGTAAATATGAAACACACACACACACACACACACACACACACACACACACACACACACACACACACACACACACACACACACACACACACACACATGGTTAAGCTACTCGCCTAATTAACCAAGGACTGTTTGTTGGATTCTGGGTTTCTCCAGGCTTTAAACTGAGATCCACTCTTCATATGATTTCAGTAACTGTTGTTGGTTGGACATAAAGCTAAAAAAGTGAATATTCATGAGGTGATAAAAAGTGGGTGGAGCTAAATGGGTTGTTATAAACAAATGTCTTGGTTGGTCAATAATCACAATGTTCAAGATAAGCAGGAATAATGATGATTTTTAACCCATAAGATGCCAGTCAAGACAATTGTCCACTGCTTTGTTGTCTGCCGGTTACTTTAAGTCTTTTTTGCAAACAGTGTGGACCCAGATCAGACTGCTCCTGTAGGAGCAGTCTGATCTGCGTCCACACTGTTTGCCTGCTGAAAAAAAAAATTCTAAAAAGTTTGCAAGAAGATTCAGCAGACGACAGAAGCAGACGACATTTTCAGATGTAGATTTTCTCGGCATCTTAAGGGTTAAGAAATAATTTTTATTATTTCCTTTTAGAAAAATAAACTTGGTATAGTAATCGCAGATAAGATTGACTAGGCGAAGCTATCGTTTGCACCTGCCTTTGGAATGTTCTATTTACAAAAAGGTAAACCAAATCACCGATAGTGTGAATTCAACTGCATCACAAAGAAAGCTGTGGTGTATATGGCGTTTTGGTCCGCTTGCAGAAAGCATGCGGAAAGCATGCCTGCGGAAGGCACTCTACCGAATCTTTGGTTGGATTTGACATATATTGACAACACCTGAATAGCTCCGCGTAGTCAATCTCATCTGCGACTACTATACTTATTGGAATCACCTCAGACAGATGAGGGTTTTTTTTTTTGGTGAGGCAAAGGTGATGTGTAACTCGGTGATGTGTAACTCACATCACTGGAGCGTCCAACTGATATTGGCTTGAGACTTGGATAAGGCCTGCTGTCCTTGCAGCAGGTAAGGGTAGAGAGGGGAATATTGTTATTTCTTCTGCCACTTCACTTCCATTTATTTTCCTCTTTCTCCTCAGTCCCTCACTTTCATCTCCTCTACTATCTCTTCTATCTCTTTTCTCCCTTTCTCTGGGAGTCGACACAAAATGAGCCACAAGGGTTGACATGTCGTTAAACCAAAGACAATTAATCAATCAAATAGACAATTCTAACAAGTACACACATTTTAGCCAGACTTGGTAGCTCAGACAAATGCTTGTCTGATGGGTGATCAGGGGATCGCGGGTTCCATACCTGCCTGGTTGACAACATTCTTGTCAACTGATTTGTTGTAGAATAAATCACAGTTTCCTTCCATTGTCTACATAAACATGTTGTGTTTGAAAATCTCTTTGGTCCCTTTTACTGGAGACAACACAAAACAGCCTTCTCACCTCATTAACCAGGGACTGTGTTAGAAAATCTCTTTTGTCTCTTTTACTTTGAGACAACATAAAACCGCCATCAATGGTTAACATGCTATTAACCCTTAAGACACCGAGAAAAACTACAGCAGCTGTTGAAAATGTCGTCTGCTTATGTTGTCTACTGAATTTTTTTTGCAAACATTTAAAAAAAAATATTTTTGCATACAGGCAAACAGTGTGGGCCCAGATCAGACTGCTCCTATAGGAGCAGTCTGATCAGGGTCCACACTGTTTGCCAAAAAAATTACTTTTACGGTTACTGGCAGACGGCAAAGCAGACGACAATTGTCATGATTGGTATTTTATGGGTTAAACTCCCAACACAGTTGCTTGTAGTTTGTTGAAAGTAAAGACTAGTATATTTTGCTGTTGTAGATGGTAGCATTGGTTGGGACCCTAATGAATGGTGCTAATTTCATAGGCTATATAAGATGTAAATGGGGCAGTCGACAAAGGATTACCTCTGCTGCTAAAGGTTTCTTCACAACTCGGTTAATAAAATCGGTAAGTAGACGTTCTTTAACAGCTCCTCGTTTAAAGCAATGAAACACCTTCAGTTCAGGGGAAGCAACTCTTTTAAAACTATTTTACTCAGATTTAGTCTCTAATTTCAATAGGGGTCTACCCTAAAAGACTAGATGCCTTCTACAAGGGTAGGATGGGGACACTCAGGTTAGAGGAAAGCAAACTGGAAGTAGCAAAAGTTGTTTCCCCCTTTGGGAGAAAAAAAACACGGAATATATGCGAGATGTGTTAGTTTCCCTTAAATTGGTATCCATAGTTTGTATTTTAGAGCAGATATTATGGAAATAATTGATAGTTTGCTGGTTTGCTACCTGTTCATTCTGTAACCTTCTTTTATTTAAATTGACCATGAAATTAATTCTATGGTCATTCTCTCCAAGAAGGGCAGTTTTCAGTTTCTGGTGAAAGAATGTGAACTGTATTGGTTAACCGCTTATGTATAAGCCTGCCAAGGAAAACTTCACAAAAGTGTTGTCAGGCAAACTGAACGGCTAGACATGACATAAATATTGTTAACTAGGCCATTAAATTCCAAAACGAAAACAAAAAAAAATCTGAGCCAGTCTAAGACACTGTGGTCTGCAGGGCAAGTGGTTGAAATTTTGATTTGTCAGACGATTATTTTAGTTTCCCATACCATTAGAGGTCTACTCTTAATGGAAAGAATTTGCTCCCGTGGTTAATCCCTATTTATAGTAAAACTAATAGGTACTCGCAGAAGTTTTCTCCTTTGTAATAAAAAAGAAAAATATGCCATGTGCATCTGTTTCTCTTTAATATACATATCAGTGTCCACAATTTGTGTTTAACCCTTATCCCGCTGTTCACGAAAACCCCTTCATTTGCAAACAGTTTAGATCCAGATCAGATGGCTTCTGATCGGGATCTACACTGTTCGACATTCAGTTTGTGAATTTGCAGCAATAAATTTCATCACGTAATCTGATTGGTTCAAATTACATCACATAATCTGATTGGTTCAAAGTTCAGAAATGGGTGTGACTAACTTAATTATGCAGCATGAAAAGGGTTAAGAATAGATCTGCTCTAGCTGTGATTTGTTGGGTAATAAACCACAGTTTGTAGGTCAGTTGTAAAATAGATCAAATCACGAGCCTGTAGCACAAGTGATTTGTTAACTTACAACTGTTAGACTGACAACCTGTGATTTATTTCTCAACAATTCACATACTAGAGCTGATCAGTTTAGATTCTAACACAATGAAAATCCTTATACAGTAGAATTTTGATGGCTCGAACAATGATGGCTAATTTATTTTGGCTGGGTTGAACCTGTTCTTGAGTCCTTAGGGAATTTCTCTAAGTTAAGAAATAGTGATGAAACAATTTAGGACATTTTCGTCTTCTAGCTTGCAAATTATGCTGTGTGTACTCATTAGAATCGCCTCAGTGAGGCGATTCAAATGAGTACACACAGCATGCATTTATATCATAGAACATTGAAAAGAAGTCTCAAAATTATCCTTGTTATGTCTCCTGGAGCCCTCGGAAGCAACGTCTCCAAAAATGACCTCGGTGGCTCGAACTACCCCTGTCTCATACAGATTTTCGTGGTCCCAAAGGAGTTTGAGCCATTGAAGGTCGACTACGTTGTTTTCTTCAAATTCTCCCAACCTTTCGACATTGTTAGAAGATATCCTGCCAAAATTATTGACTATAACACATGCATTTCTGTCCTTCGGTAACGTTTTTGGTGACAGTGAGAAAATAACCTTACACCATCTAATGTCGAAGAATCTAGGAGTGATGTCAGAAAACTGTGATTTTTCGCATCACACTCTTCTTCCCTTTGATTTATTACAGAATAAATCACAGTTCTTTTCCATTGCCTATATAGGTGTGCGGTGTTAGAATTCAGAGCAGAAATAAGGACAGTATTGATTTGTTCTCTACAAACTCATCTTTTCTCTGTTTAAAGTATGGACAGAAAATTATCAACCTATGTATGATAATAGAGTCGTGCACACCGTAACTTGAATTTGGTCCATTTTCAATCATGTGGTTGTTACTAAAATACCTGTACTTAAAGCAGTGTAGCACCAGACCAGATCTGGGACATCAACATTTGCCATTGTACTAAAAATATGAGACTTGGCATATTTGGGTTAACTACTTGAATGTCAATATAATCAAGAGATTGAGCCAAACTGATTATACCCCCGGCATACGAAGTATGCAATGGGGGTATATAGTTTTTGTCTTTTCCCTCTGTCTGTCTGTCTGTCTGTGTGTCCGTAAACAATTATTTTGTGTCAAAGATATCTCAGGAACTGCTTCACATAGAAACTTGAAATTTTGCACACATGATCAGTATGACTACTTGTATTGTGGGAAAGAAAATAAGGGCCAAGGGGTCAGGCCTTTTAGAGTTATTTCCCTTTGTAGTTCTTGTTTCAGCTGAGGCGATGGCCCTGGCCGGGGGTATACGTGCCCCACTGGGCACTTTGTCTAGTTCTAAGTGTAAAGAACATTTTATATTTTGTATTCAGAATGACCTGAATGATGCCTTGAAAATTCTGAGCCCTGTTTTATAAACCAGTCTATTTTTCCTGGATTTATAAAACATTCTTTTTTCCTTGTTTGATAAACCAGTCTGTTTCGATTTTGGGTGGGTGGGTGGGGGGGGGGTATTACGGCCCTTTCAAAATTATTTCACTCATAACTTTCAAGATTATTTAACTGATTTTGAGCTGATCGTTAATTGGAGGTGGGCGAAAACCAGAGTACCCAGAGAAAAACCACCTGAACTTGCTGTCCCACATGTCACCCAAGCCAGGTTTGAACCCACAATGAATGGTGAGAGACCTGATGGTTAAGAGTCAGCGCTCTGACCCATTAGACCATATTTCTATTTTATCAGATATTACAGTTGAACTTCGATGGCTCAAACACCGATGGCTCGTTTACCATGGCTGTGTCGAACCCATTCTTGAACCCCTAGCGAAAACCTCTGCATAAGAAATAGTAGGGGATAATTAAGGAGACTTTAGTCTTTTATCTTGCAAATGTATGCTGTGTGTACTCATTAGAATCGCCTCAATGAGGCGATTCTAAGGAGTACACACAACATACATTTTCATTATAGAACACCGAAAAGATGTCTAAAAGTATCTTGTTATGCCTCCTGGTAGTAACCCTCAGTGGCTGGAACTACCCCTGTCTGGGTAGATTTTCGAGGTCCCAAAGGTGTTAGAGCCATTGAAGTTTGACTGTATTTTGAATGTGTTTTATTATACTTTTCAGATGTTCTCATCAGCGACACCAACAGAAAGAACTCAACAAACATAGTATTATTAGAGTGGAACATTCTTAGACTGTGATTATCATTGGGTATCTCTTTGTCATATGATATGAGCCAGTGCACAGCATTTTCTACAATTTACATGTGCACCCAGCAAAGAATCAGATCAGTTTGTGCATCAATATAGTCTGAGCAGAGACTTCTCTTGCTGCATGAAGGAGCATTGGGCCCATAGCTATCCTTAGAGCACACAGAGAAGACTGATCAGACTGTGCGGATGCACAGGCTGATATGAGTCTTCGCTGGGCGCACAGGTATTATTGTAGGTTTTCTCGTGCGCTGGCTCATATGCTTGTTCCCTGTATCTGCATCAGGAAGACAGCTTAAAGCTTGGGTGTCATTGACTGTCTTTCTGCCAGAGTTATAGACCATCTATGGTGAAACTGAAATGGCTGCAACACAGATGGCTCACACACCTCAAAGTCGGGGGGCATATAGTTTTTGGTCTGTCTGTCTGTCTGTCCGTTTGTCTACAAAAACCTTAACATTGGGCATAACTTTTATATGGTAATAGATAGAGCTTTCATATTTCACATGTATATACCTTATCACAAGACCTTTCCAGTGGTACCATAATTTTTGATCTTGTGCCCCTGACCTTTGACCTACTTTTTTAAAATTTTTAAAAACATTAACATAGGCCATAACTTTCGATTGGTAAGTGATAGGGCTTTCATATTTCACATGTCCATTCCTTTTCACAAGACCCTTCTCCCGGTACCATAATTTTTGACCTTGACCTTGGTGTTTGACTTACTTTTTAAAAACTTCAACATAGTCCATAACTTTTGATTGGTAAGTGATTGGGCTTTCATATTTCACAAGTGCATTCTTTTTCACAAGACCTTTCCAGTGGTACCATACTTTTTGACCTCGTGCCCTTCACATTTGACCTACTTTTTAAAAACTTTAACATTGGCCATAACTTTCAATTGGTAAGTGATAGGGCTTTCACATTTCACATGTGCATACTATGTCACAAGACCTTTTCAACAATCCCATAATTTTTTACCTTGTGACCTTGACCTACTTTTTTAAGACTTGAACATTGGCCATAACTTTCGATTGCTTAGTGATACTGCTTTCATATTTAACATGTGCTGTCTGTGGGCATCAGTGCTTCACAAAAACATCTTGTTTAATTTTTTTTTAATCTCTGGAGATTTTTCACTAAATTCAGATTACAGCAATTTTGGATGCTCCAGGGACATGTTTCTTATTTCATTTTCAAAATTAATGTTGTTTTTTTTTGGTTCTTATTAGAATTGCCTCAATGAGGCAATTCCAATGAGTACACACAGCAAACCTTATCCCTTATTCTGCTGATAATGATAACCCCTACCTTTGCAAACACTGTAGATCCAGATCAGATGGCTTCTAAAGAAGCCATCTGATCAGGATCTACACTGTCATGCAGTTTTATAATTAAATGACTACAGTATATCAAGTTGATTCATGAAGGGCAGTTGTCAGTTTCTGGCAAAAGCATGTGCACTGTACTTGTTAACTGCTTACCTATAAGCCTGCCCAGGAAAGTGTGGATAGGTAAACTGACCGGCTCAAAAATGACTTCAAATAGTGTTGACTGGGCCCTCACACTCCATTACAAACAAACAAAACACTATATCGAGTAATTTTGTTGGTTGATAGTCAGCAATGGGTGTGGCTAAATTAATTTATTCAGCAGGATAAGGATTATTCTACAGAAATACCCCTGTATCATCCCCGGCTAGAGACCCTCATAATAGACACACCTGGAGATTTATTGTGAGATCTGCCATGCATATACAGTACGGCTCAGGTATTTGAACCGTTTTTCTTTTTCATTCCGTGGACAACTTTTTAAATCCGCGTTTTTCCGCCGAATGGTTTGGAGTAAACCACTCCGAGTGAAAATATTTTACTCCAAGTTATGCGCTCGATATTCCGAGGAAATTCAACGGACCTCAGAGCTTACCTGTGATATTTGGAGTGTTTGCGAGTGGTGATTTCTTTAATTAAACATGTGTCGCCGATGGGACGTATCAGAGGCCAATAATGGCGGCCAAAACCCATCAAAATTTCGCTGACAGTTATCACTTTGATTATTTGTTTCTCACTTGTCCGATAATACTTCACATTAAAATTATTAAAGAAAGAAAGACAAATGATTATATTATGAAATATCAAAATTACATGGAGTGAGTGAGTGAGTGTTTCAGTTTTACGTCCCACCAACAGCTAAGGTCATACGGAGACGGGACCTCGGTTTAAAGACTCATCCGAAAGTCTGGAGAAGCCCGGGATCGAACCTGCGACCCCTGGTTTACAAGTCGAGTAGCATAACCACTCGACCACGGAGGCTTCTAAAATTACATGGAGAAATTTTGAGTTCAAAATGACCGATTTTGCAGTTTTAAAGAAGGCAATAATGGCGGCCGAAACCGGTCAAAATTTCACTGACAGTTATCACCTTTGATTATTTGTTTCTCAATTGTCCGATAATACTTCACATTAAAATTATTAAAGAATGAAAGACAAAGGATTATATTTTATCAAAATAATTTTCTTTTTTTTGGAAATATCAAAATTACATGGAGAAATTTTGAGTTCAAAATGACCGATTTCGCAGTTTAAAAGAAGCCAATAATGGCGGCCGAAATCCGTTAAAATTTCGTTGACGGTTATCACCTTTGATTATTTGTTTCTCATTTGTCCGATTATACTTCACATTAAAATTATTAAAGAATGAAAGACAAATGATTATATTATATCAAAATAATTTTCTTTTTTTTGAAAATCTTAAAATTACATGGAGACATTTGAGTTCAAAATGACCGATTTTGCAGTTTAAAACAAGGCAATAATGGCGGCCGAAACCCGTCAAAATTTCACTGACAGTTATCACCTTTGATTATTTGTTTCTCAATTGTCCGATAATACTTCACATTAAAATTATTAAAGAATGAAAGACAAATGATTATATTATATCAAAATAATTTTCTTTTTTTGAAAATATCAAAATTACATGGAGAAATTTTGAGTTCAAAATGACCGATTTTGCAGTTTAAAAGAAGCCAATTATGGCGGCCGAAACCGGTCAAAATTTCGCTGACAGTTATCACCTTTGATTATTTGTTTCTCAATTGTCCGATAATACTTCACATTAAAATTATTAAAGAATGAAAGACAAATGATTATATTATATCAAAATAATTTTCTTTTTTTGAAAATATCAAAATTACATGCAGAAATTTTGAGTTCAAAATGACCGATTTTCCTGTAATTTTATGATGTTCAACATGCTTTCAATTACGGACTTGAAAGAGTTGTATGGACTCGTCATGCCCAACTGATTCCCTTGTTTGAAATCACTGTGCAGTTTCGCACCCTGGGTAATTAATGATTACCTCTTTGTTGACTTTTGACATTGTTTACATTATAATAACTATCGGTGATAATTATTATCTTATAATTATATATAATTATATATAAATATATATGATGGTAAAAGAACATTAAATGAACAAAAAAAAATGCCCAGGTATTTCGTCAAATTCCTCCGAGTATTTCCGCATAACTTCGCGGGAAAATATTGCCTCCAGGTACGATATTACGACTCGGAATAATTTCGCGAAATTTCGCGTACCGCGGACCATGCGAGTGTTTTCGAGGAGTGTCCGCCGAATATATACATATACTCAGAACAATTCCGAGTGTTTTTGAAAGTACTCGAAACGCCGAGATTCGGAATAAAGAGTTTTTTTGTTCTTATACCTGAGCCGTACTGTAGCAAGCCAGCCACTTATGTGGATGTTGCCCCTGTACCTGCACATTAATCAAAATCCGATGATGATGACGACGACGATGATGATGATGACCTGGCACTATGATTTACCCTCAGTAGTTAGAACTACACCTGTCTCAAGCAAATTTTCATGGTCAAAGAGATTTTTCTTTGTTTGATTTGAGGTTTAACGTCCCCGTCAACTCTGTATTGGTCATTTTGGAGACGTTGCTTCCAATTTTGTGGGACTTTTACCTAACATTGAGATGAAATGACATCACAAGCCCTGTCACCCAATGGAACCAAGGGTTTATAAGCATGGACGGTCTGGCTGTATCACTTTGCCTGGGCAGGATTAGATCCTCTAAGCGGTTTAACAGTACTCCTGTGCGGTCAGTTTTAGCTCTGCGTGGAAGCATCATGCAGCATATCTATTTATTCAAGCCCCGATGGGTGAGGGCATGATCACAGAGGTGTTTGAGCTATTGAAGTTTGATTGTATCTGCACAAGACATTCCTTTGTGTTATTTTGTATTGTTTTTGTTACAAAATGGAGTTAAACCGTAAAAATCCAAAAAATTCGGACACCTTGAGGACTTGCTATAATTCTCCTAAAATTATAACAAATTTGTTTCATGATCCAGCAAGGAGTCCAAAAGATGCAGACAGAATGGCAAACAGTGTAGACCCTGATTAGTCTGATCTGGGTCTGCACTGTTTTGTAAGGCCTATCAGTCCCAAAACTTAGGATCATTACGGCAGTACCAGCTGTCATCATGTCAAAAAGTCTGTATTCTGAACAGCCTGCTAAGGCTAAATAAAAAAAGTATGTGTGTTTAGGCTTTCCCTAAACATAGAAATTTTGTTCATGGTTTATGTAAAACTCTATTTCCTGTATATATTGAGTATACAGTGAATCTTTGATGGGTCGAACATTGATGGCTTGTTTACCATGGCTTTTTTGAACACGTTCTTTAGACCCGCAGATTTTCTTTTCCTTGACTGCAGATATGGATATCTTTGGGATAATTGTCTTATTATCCCCTCGCAACAACATTGTGACAGGGATATAGCATCGGTGCCATGTGTCCGTGTGTGTGTTTGTTTGTTAGTGTGTGTGTCTGTCCGGAACCTTGTGAACAGGATGGAAGACATAGTTTTCATTGTAGAAGCTTCAAACCTTCCACAAGGTCACAATGGCCTTGACATTTAAAACCTTGTGAACAGGATAGAAGACAAACAGATCATCCTAGAATCTTCAAACCTTCCACAAATGTTCCCCATGGAAAGATGATGAACCCTATTGATTTCCAAGGTCAGGGTCAAATGTCAAGGTCACAATGACCTTGACCTTAAAAACCTTGTGAACAGGATAGAAGACACAGTTATCCTCGTAGAAGCTTCAAACCTTCCACAAATGTTCCCCATGGAGAGATAATGAATACTATTGACTGTCAAGGTCAGAGGTCAAGGTCACAATGGACTTGACCTGAAAACCTTACGAACAGGATAGAATACACAGTTATCATCGTTGAAGCTTCAAACCTTCATGTTGATGAATGGTAAGCAGTTGCGAGGGGATGCTATGCTTGCGTTGCCTCATTATATCTTGAAAAAGTATGTTGTGCATATTCATTAGAATTGCCTCGATGAGGCGATTCTAATGAGCACATACAACATACATGTATTTTTAAGAAAATTGAAAAGATGTCCATATAATGCCTCCAGACTTGGCTGTTAAATAAACCTTCGGTGGATCAGACTACATGATTGTACCCCTGTCTTGAGCAAATTTTTATGAACCCAAAGGTGTTCAAGCCACTGCAGTTTGACTGTATATGGATGATACATAGACCACTGAAGGAAGCATATTGTGGTCTGGAAGCACTATTTTGGCTATTTCACTTCTTGAGTTATCTGTCTTTGATGTGTCTGAAAAATGAATTCTTACTTGTACTTCGTTACGATATTCCATATTACATGTATAATGAAAATTCAGATACTGTAGAACTTCACTGGCTCGAACACTGATGGCTCATTTACCATGGCTGAGTCGAACCTGCTCTTGATTTCCAAGAGGGTATTTTCGAATTTTAACTTGCAAATGTATGCTGTGTGTACTCATTAAGAGTCGCCTTGCTGAGGCTATTCTAATGAGTACACACAGCATACATTTTTAATACAGAACACCAAATAGATGCCCCAAAATTAACTTTATTATGCTTCCTGGCAGTAACTCTCATTGGCTGGAACTACCCTTGTCTCAAACAGATTTTCGTGGTCCCAAAGGTGTTCGAGCCATTGATGTTCAACTGTATATATACAATAAAGAGGGATCATAACATCATTAATAAGAATTCCATTTGAGCCAGTGCATGGAGATTGCAGTAAAATGGCCATGTAATCCGCCTGTTTGAGTATTGTGGTCTTCTCTATTTGGTGTGGATAGAGCAGGCACCAAGATCATAAAACTTTTTTCAAGCTCGGCTTGATGAGCATAAAAATTGTAATGCTCATAAAATTCAAAAGACAAGTAAGTGACGGAACTAGGGAATTCCTCTTTGTAAGAAACGGTGCGGAAAAATTAAGGAGATTTTCAACTTTTAGCTTGCCAATGTACGCTGTGTGTACTCATTAAAATCGCCTTGATGCCATTCTAATGAGTACAAGGTGATTCTAATGAGTACAGACAGCATACATTTTTATTGTAGAACACTGAAAAGATATCCCCAAATAAACCCCGCTATGCCTCCTGGCAGTATCCTTCATTGGCTAGATCTGCCCCTTTCTCAAAAAGATTTCATGGTCCCAAAGGTGTGCGAGCCCAATGAAGTTTGTCTGTATTTGGATATTTTGGGTGTTTATTCTTACTCTACCTTGATAGGCGTGTTCGGTGTAGTCATCAGAATCTCATTTATCATTTATTGAAGCTCCAAAATATATATATCTTCCTTATATGTCCCTGCTAAACCTCCTTAACTTGCTGTATTGCTGACCCGCATTGTCTCCAATGACCCCTCTAGAAGAAAATTTCATGGCATGGAATAGTATTTGAGCCATTGAAGTTGAATTACATAACTGGGGCCAGTTGTTCAAAACTAACAAAGTCGTTAGTTAACAAATCTTTTAAATTTCTATCATTTGATACGGCGAAGATCCTAATATTTTTGCTGAAAAAATGTGAGCAGCTTTTGCATTTGCAAAGGTGCTCACATTTTTTCAGCAAAACTACCATAATTATTAGTATTACATATTGTATTTACTAGAACAGTTAACGATTTGACCACTAATGAGCTTAGTAAGCTAACAATGCTTTGAACAACTGAGCGGTAGTGCATATGGTTCATGCAGCCAGCTAAGACTGGGGCCAGTTGTTCAAAACTAATGATGTTAACAAAATGTTAAAATTTCGATCATTTGATACGGCAAAGATCCAAATATTTTTGCTGAAAAAATGTGAGTAGCTTTTGCATATGCAAAAGCTGCTCACATTTTGTCAGCAAAAATAACAGAATTTTAGATCAATTTGACCACAAACGAGCTCGTTAAGCTAACACTGCTTTGAACAACTAGGCCCTGAATAGGTTGTATGGATGTGCCGGCTAAACTGAGTCGTTCCTTACACATGCCATTTTGTTGTAATTTCTCTGATCTGGTTCATTATTATTATATTTTATTTTTTTCTTTTTCTTCTTTTTTTCATGAAATATACTGTTGGTTTAAAAAGATTATATGTGCTTGTTGTTGTATAAACATAAAAGTTGTGTATATATTTGGTTGATACTTGTACAGATTTTGGAGATTTTTCATGTATGTGTATATGCATTTTAATTTATTTTAATGTAAGAGCAATATTCATGTAAAGTCATTTGCATACATATATTTCAAGATGTACATTTATCCATCAAGGGCTGTCCATGACTAGCAGACAGCATTTGTAAAGTAGTTGCTTATTTTTTCAGAGAAAATAGGGCTTAAGGTGAATGGGAACACCTGACAGATTTTTCCCCCATTTTTCACAGGGAGACAACTTTCGTAACTTCTGTTTGTTTTTATATAAGCCCTGTCTCGACGAAAAGGGGTCTACTCTTTAAGGAAAGAATTTGCTCCTCAGGAGCAAATTCTTTCCTTTAAGAGTTGACCCCTATTGACATGGGAGACAAAAACACTTTTGAAGGAGTTGCCTCCCCTGAAGGTGTATCCACTCCCCTTAATATAACTTGATTTTTTTCTCTGAATCATAAGAATCAAAGCACTGAGAGTACTGATGGGTTGATTGGCTCTGGATGTAGGCTGGGAAATGACATTTAAACTGTTTCATTTAACCCATAAATTCCATTTTTTATAGCAAAAAGTGTAGACCCTGATCAGATGCCACATTCTGGGGCGTCTCTGATCTGGGTCTTCACTGTTTGCCAAGACCAACCCGTGACTCCAGTTAACATACTTTAGATAAACCTCTTACGCATTGATAAGACTAGGGCACAGCAATTTTCTATAAATAACCATGTGATAGTCATGTGGACTTTGGACTTGAATATAACTTCGGGTCGATAGATAAACAATCAACTCAAAAATAGGAAGTTGTTTGCTTTAGATTGTCCATAATGGCTGTAAGTACTGCTGTGAATGTTATGATTCTTTGGAATACACAGTTGGTCATTAGTATCCTAATAAAATACATAGAAATTTTTTTTGTATTTTGACAAAAACTGTGAAATTTGCCAGGGCACCCAGGAGCCACTCTTGAAGGACAGCAAACATCACGAAAACACGCCTATATAATTTTGACCTACTTGAACCCCATTTTTATGTAGTAAAACTAGGGTTTACAGGAGTAAACCTTATTTTCATTATTTCTGCTCAAAATATAGATTGTGGGTACTCGTTAGAACCACCTCAATATTTTTCTTATTTCTGCACAAAACATAGATTGTGGGTACCACCTCATCGAGGTGGTTCTAACGACGATGAGGTGGTTCTAACGAGTACCCACAATCTATGTTTTGTGCAGAAATAAGAAAAATATCTCAATTTTTCTTCTGAAAATATTCAGGGTTTTTTTTTTTCATGAAAATTACCATGTATTTGAATAGGCGTGTTTTCCTAATGAAGGAGCCACTCTTGAAAGACAGCAAAGGTACTTTCCAGCCATAATTTACAATTCATGACACAATAAACTGCCAAAATTTCATTCCAGAATAAATAGGTTTTTCCTTGGTGTGTTTTATCGTAATCATTGTATGAGGGTGGTGGCAAAATACTAATTAACCATTTAGACAATAAGAAAAACTGCATCTGAAAATGTCTATTAATCCCATTTGTACCAAATGGAATCTTCCTCCTAAAATATAGCAGAAGTCCAGTTCAAGATTTAGGGGTTTCAGGTTGTGTTTTCTTCAAAATTTATTTGGAAACAGTGTAGGCCCTGATCAGATGTGTCTGATCTGGGCATTCACTGTTTGCCAAATACACATTTTGGGGTTTCTGGTACAAGTTTCGTAAATTTTGTCTGCTGCATCTTCTTTCTAAACTTTTTAAACATTTTTGTGTACACGCAAACAGTGAGGCTCCTGATCAGACTGCAGTCTGATCTAGGTCCATACTGTTTGCAACCAAGACTTAAAAATTATCAGACAAAAGAGCAGCCCACACTTGTTGTGAAGGGTTAGGGATGGCAAAGCCTGGGTGATTTGTGTTAATCACTATAAAAATGAGTAATGAAAGACTATTTTGATTCGAGCTTGTTACATAAAAGAAAAATATCATTATAGTAACATTTTCTGCCGAGCTATCTGTTTTTGAAGCAGATGAGGATTTTATTAAGGGGAGTGCATATGGATGCATATTTAGGGCAGGCAACTCCTGCAAAAGTGTTTTTGTCTCCCATGACTATTGGGGTCAACTCTTAAAGGAAAGAATTTGCTCCTGAGGAGCAAATTCTTTCCTTTAAAAGTAGACGCCTTTTTCAGTGGGACAGGGCTTATAGAAAAGCAAACAGGAAGTCCCAAAAGTTGTCTCCCTTTGAAAAATGGCGGAAAAATCTTCCATGTGTTCCCATTCCCCTTAAGTGTTCGATCTGACTGCAAACTCATGCTTATGCACTTATTATGTTATCGACATGCATATCTACAGTCAGTCTGTCCCTTTTGCCAATTATAAAAGGGCAGTTTTCAGTTTCTGGCCAAAGAATGTGCACCACTAGTTAAAATGTTTATGTATAAGCCTGCCTAGGAAAAGTGTTTATATTAGGTAAACAGACCAGCTCAGTATTGCCTAACACAATAAATATTTTATGCATTATTGGAAATTTTTATACTTGGTTTCCAATAGGTTCTAAAGCCACTTTAGAATTCTAAGTAAAGCAGGATTCAAAATGAGGCTGTGAGTTGATAAATGTGTTAAATTATGTTAAAATGTGCTTCTAAACAGCAGGTTTTTCATCTCAATTTATTTGAGCATGAAATTTGTCCTGCACTTAAATTTTAAAATGCCAGCATTTGTTGTTTAAATAAAACTCAGTTCTTATCTACTACATTTTGCTTAACATGTTAGTGGTTCGAATTTATTCACTTAAACATTGAATTTGCTTTATAAGGTTTGAATCAAACCATGGGAAATGCTCAATAAAATGCACAAATCTTTGTCTTCAGTGTGTTTTCATTATATCCTGGGACGACTGCAGGACAAAAAGAAACATTATTTGCTGTTTGAGAAGTAAAATTGCCTCTGTTATTTGTTTTGTTTGATTTGAGGGTTTTCGTACCCATCAACACTATTTTAGTCATTTTTGTCGCGCCTGCTATTAGCATGGCATGAAATAGGTGCCCGTTTTCCGTCTGTCCATCCGTTTGTCCATTCGTTCATCCGTTTGTCAAGGCGTCAACATTTGCGACCACCCTAGCGTTCACCCAAATGGTCAAGTTTATTTCTCAAGAACTACAAGAGCTTCATTAATGATACTTGGTACAAACTTGTATCTGTGGATGGCAACTTAAATGCAAGTATCCATATTTGACCTTGACCTACATTTCATGGTTCACTGACTTTGTAAAATATTGCGACCACCCTAGCGCTCACCCTAATGGTTAAGTTTATTTCTCAAGAACTATAAGAGCTTTATTAATGATACTTGGTACAAACTTGTATCTGGGGACGATAACTTAAATGCAAGCATCCATATTTGACCTTGACCTATATTCCATGGTTCACTGACTTTGTAAAATATTGTGACCACCCTAGCGTTCACCCTAATGGACAAGTTAATTTCTCAAGAACTATAAGAGCTTCATTGATGATACTTTGTACAAACTTGTATCTGGGGATGGTTACTTAAATGCAAGCATTCATATTTGACCTTGACCTACATTTCATGGTTCACTGACATTGTAAAATATTGCAACCACCCTAGCGTTCACCCTAATGGTCAAGTTAATTTCTTAAGAACTATAAGAGCTTCATTAATGATATTTTGTAGGTTCGAGCCCGGCTCGGGTCACATGTGAGACGCCAAGTTCTGCAACGGAAGGTCAGGTGGTTTTTCTCCGGGTACTCCGGTTTTGCCGACCTCTGATTAACAATCGGCTCGATATGAGTGAAATAATCTTGAAAGGGCCGTAAAACCAAAACCAAAAAAAAAAAAAAAATGATATTTTGTACCAACGAGTATCTAGTGATGGAAATTTTAATGCAAGCATCCATATTTGACCTTGACCTACATTTTATGAATCACTGACTTTGTGAAATATTCTCACCACCCTAGCGTTCAACCTAATGGTCAGAACTATAAGAGCTTTATAAATGATACTTGGTATGATGTTGTAACTTGGGATGGCAATTCTAATGCAAGCATCCATATTTGACCTTGACCTAAATTTCATGGTTCACTGACTTAGTGAACTAATACATCAACCCTAGTGTTCAACCTAATGTTTAAGTTCATTTCTCAAGAACTATTAGGGCTTCATTAATGATATTTGGTACAAGCTTGCCTCTAGGAATGGCAGCTTTTATTGAAGCATTAATATTTGACCTAGGTCCAGATTTCATGGTTCGGTGACTTTGCACCCCCACAGGCACGACATAGCCTTCCGCGGAATTCTTGTTTAGACTTTGACTCAGTATGAGAAGGTAGTTAGATAGACAGTCATATTTGGCCATTACCTCAGCTAGGTGGGTGGCTAAATTTAGAATTTAGCATAAAAAAATCATCACTGGAAGAGCCCTTAAAGTGAATGACCACCTTTATAAAATAATTACTTCATTTGCAAGAAAAAGTTACTGTAATGATTAATCTCTGACTTTTATTACCAATTGAAACCTGCTAAGGTAATTAAATCAACATTTAATGGTTTCAGTGAAGTCTTCTGGCAGCGGCCATATTTTCCCCAAGGTAATCCAAATCTTTCCCAGGGTTCAACATGTTTGCTAAAATCCTGATCTCATGGAGACTGTAGAAGCTCTATGTCTCTCTATGAAGCCACTAAAGGAGAAGTGATTAGGCTCTCTAATCAGGTTGAATTCTCAAAAATCCTTTGAATAGGCTGTCAGTTCAGCATCTTACATAAGGCTTCACATTGTCTTTAGACGAAAATAAAGACTTTGAAGACAGTTTTCCTGAGTTTGGTACTCAGGGCTACCAGTATTAGCCCGAGTTCACAGAAGAGGAGTTTTTGTAGGTAAAATGGGGATTTAAAAGGACATATGTATATATTCTGATAATTTCTCCAAAACATAAATTATAGGTGCTCAAAGGAATTGCCTCACTGAGACATTTCTAACGAGTACCCACAATGTATGCTTTAAAAATATCACAAAATACCATGTGAAATGCAATGAAATATTACCTAAACTTGTCAAGGCATGTTAATGTAATGATTGGTTAAATGATAATGATATGCATTAATTAACCCTTTTTGTACCAAATGGAATCTTCCTCTTTATATATAGCAGGAGTTCATTTCAAAATTTAGGGGTGTCAGGTTGTGTTTTCATCAAAATTTATTTGGAAAATGACTGGACTTTTAGCAAACAGTGGAGGCCCTGATCAGATGCCGCATTCTGCGGCATCTGATCTGGGCATGCAATGTTTGCAAGGGTACCCGTTTTGGGGTTTCTGGTACTAAACGGGTTATTGAAGAAAAGAAAAGAAATAAGTAAAGTAATCAAGAATCAAGAAACCTTCAAGTCCACTTGAAAACAGCTATCTTCAAAATGTTTAGCACAAACAATGTTGTGCTTTGCATAAACAAATGTCTTGATGTTGAGATTCTCTGTTCCAAGATTATGAATCCATTTTTCACATAACTCTCTGTTTCTTAGGGTCAGGATAGCATAACAGCTAATACCTTGTCCTCTTTTCACTGCAGTATTTGGCCTTACTTTCTTCAGGTTTCGCCTTAACCCCAGGAGGGGACACAGACGGTGTACATTACATACACTCCAGTTTTGCAGGCTGAAAGCCTACACAGTAATCATGTAATTACGGTAGGGTTCTTTAACCTGCACAGGGATGGTTCTCCCTGCACAGGGGGCCTCCAGTTAACGTCCCGATCCGAAGGACGGTGCACTTTATGACAAGAAGGCATTTTTATTTTAATGTTCACTTTCTTCTCTAAAATTCTCAGCTGCTAAAATACCAATGTTAGCTGCAGTTGCCGTGAGGTCACCCCAGGAGATATAATCTGTAAACATGTCTGACACCCTATCAGCAACTTTAATGAGCCATTGCAGTTAATTAGAGAAACAGTTTAGATGAAGAATGCGATTTTATCATTCCTCAATGGTGTTACTATAAAATGGATCTGAGAAAAAAAAATGGTGGTCATTCACTTTAAAACTATTTACAATCCAAACACAGAGGTATCCTAAAACGTATACCTCTGAGTCTCAACCTTCTAATGTGTGGGCTTTGAACTCCTCTGCGGTCTTGACATTCACCACAGAAGATGGAAGACTATTCCACTAAGGAATAGTTCTAGGGAAGAAAAGTTTTTCAGGGCATCACTATAGGACTGGTACCTTCAATACTGAGAGTTATTTGTTCTTGATGCCCTTGTCCGGGTTGACACTGTTGCAGGGGTGAAGTACTTATCCTTGTTAATTGATACTGTACCACAATGTATCTTGTAGAAGAAGGTTGAGGAGGACTGCTCACGATGGGTTTCCAGGGATGGCCGCTCTAGCTCATCAAGTATGTCACAGACGCTACTTCTATTTCGCCATCGTCTGCAGGTCCATCGAGCAGCTGTCCTCTGCACCTTCTCCACTGCTGAATCTGAGTTTTAACATAGGGATGCCGATTGGGTGATGCATATTCAAGTTGAGGGTGAACCAATGTTTTATATGCAACATCCTTTGTCTGCCGAGGTGCAAAAGCCAAATTACGTCTAAGGAATCCTAAGGTCCTAGTTGCTTTAGATGTTATTTCTGAGATATGTTGACCCCACTCGAGATCATCAGTGATGGTGATATAGAGGATATTTGATTTTTTCAGTGTAAGATCGAATTTTATTTCATCGAATGAACACCAAAACTGTTATTTTCACGAGTGGCGTAGCCACGAGTGAAAATAGCAGTTTTGGTGTTCATGAGTGAAATAAAATTTGATCTTGCACTGAAAAAATCAAATTTTCTGTTTCTTACATGCTTCAAAAGGCAATATTTAGCGTCTTTAATGGTGTCGCTCACATTCGGAGAAAATTATCTTTGTTCCTGTTCGTTTCGCGTCAATTTAGTGGTGTCCATCGTGTTTAGTGGGTATACTATTGGGTGTAAACTGAAAGTTTGCACCTGAGAAATGACCTGGGATGGTATTATTATGAATGATTAATGAAATAATTGAGAGAGTAGTTTTCCAAAGAAGTTGCTGGCAAGTCTAACGTCGCGCGACAAAAGACGTGACGTCAGCGTCATAAATGACGTCAGGATCGTCCCCGTCACACATGAACGGGCTATGCGTCAATTAGAACACATTTCAGTATTGTTCAGTTATCTGACAAAGTTAAAATGGAAATTAGAGTTAGATTTGAAGAAAAAAGTAGTCCCAAACAGTGAAAAATAAAAAATCGTATTTTCACTGTTTGAAACAGTGAAAATATCGATTTATATTTCACTGATAAATCTCTATCATTCATTGAAAAGCATGTAAGAAACCAAGATATTTGGCGAAATGAACCTGCTCCAAAGTTTGCTGATGAAGTCTAATTTCATACTTAATTTGCTTGTCCAGTAGGTGTCGTGACACCCTCATTGAATGGCATTTGGCCACATTGAACTTCATCTGCCAATCTGCTTCCCATTCTGCAAGTCGATCCAGGTCATCTTTTAAATGCGACAGAAGGAGAATATATGTCCTTATACAGTACACAGTCATCAGCAAACAAATGGACAGATGGCCTGATATTATCAGGGAGATCATTGATGAATACCAAAAGGAGGACCGAACCTTGTGGGACAACGGATAAAACAGGGACTGGATCAGACGCTCGGCCATCAAGTACCAACTTGTTGAGAGTGCCCTGATAGCCATGAGCTAATCCAACTATGTGTGGATCCTCTCATCCCATAGTAGTCCAATTTGTACATTAGCCTTCTGTGAGGTACCATGTCAAAGGCCTTGGCGAAATCCATGACGATCAAGTCAGTCTGTCTGTGGCCATGGTTTATGGCCCCACCCAGATTGCTCACAATGTCCTGGAAGAATTGAACTAGTTGAGTTTCGCAAGACCTCTGACTTCGGAAACCATGTTGACAGTCAGCAAGAATGCTCTCAAAGGCTAAGTGCTTGTTAATGCTGCTAACTAATATATGCTCCAGGGTTTTGCAACAGATGCATCATATTTTTCCCCTTTTTAGCTCACCGTCACGTAGTGATGAGGTGAGCTTTTGGGATCACTTTTTGTCCGTCGTGCGTGCGTGCATCCGTGCCTACGTAAACAATTTCTTCAAACGACATCTCCTCCTAAACCACTGATCGGATTTTGATCAAACTTCACAGGAATGATACTTAGGTGGTCCCCTTTCGAAGTTGTTCAAATGGTTCAGTTCCGTTGCACATATAGATCACAGGAGCTAAAAATAGATTTTTTTCGCCGAAAACTTAAAAAATCTTCTTCTCTGAAACTGCAAGGCCCAGGTCTTTGCTATTTGGTATGAAGCTTCATCTAGTGGACCCCTACCAAGATTGTTCAAATTAAAGTGCTGGGGCCAAAAATGCCCCCGCCCAGGGGCCCTTTGGTTTTACATGGGCTTATATAGGGAAAATCTTTAAAAATCTTCTTCTCTGAAACCAGAAAGCCGAGGTCTTTGACATTTGGTATGAAGCTTCATCTAGTGGACCTCAACCAAGTTTGTTCAAATTATAGCCCTGGGGCCAAAAACGGTCCCGCCCCGGGGCCCGCTGGTTTTTTATAGGCTTATTTAGGGAAAACATCTTCTCTGAAACCAGAAGGCCTAGGTCATTGATAATTGGTATTAAGCTTCATCTAGTGGACCTCTACCAAGATTGTTCAAATTAAAGCCCTGGGCCAAAAACGCCCCCGCGCCAGGGCCCACTGGTTTTACATGGGCTTATATAGGGAAAACCTTTAAAAATCTTCTTGTCTGAAGCCAGACGGCCCAGGTCTTTGATATTTGGTATGAAGCTTCATCTAGTGAACGTCTACCAAGATTGTTCAAATTACAGCCCTGGGGCCAAAGACGGCCCTGGCCCGGGGCCCACTGGTTTAATATAGGCTTATATAGGGAAAACATATAAGAAACCAGAAAGCTCAGGTCTTTGATATTTGGTATGAAGCTTCATCTAGTGCAACTCTATCAAGATATCAAGATTGTTCAAATTTAAGCCCTGATGCCAAAAACGCCCCTGCGCCAGGGCCCACTGGTTTCACATAGGCTTATATAGGGAAAACCTTTAAAAAGCTTCTCGTCTGAAACGAGAAGGCTCAGGTCTTTGATATTTGGTATTAAGTGTCATCTAGTGGACCTCTACCAAGATTGTTTCATGGTTTCACATAGGCTTATATAGGGAAAACCTTTAAAAAGCTTCTCGTCTGAAACGAGAAGGCTCAGGTCTTTGATATTTGGTATTAAGTGTCATCTAGTGGACCTCTACCAAGATTGTTCAAATTATAGCCCTGGGACCAAAAACGACCCCGCCCAGGGGCCCACTGGTTTTACATGGGCTTATATAGGGAAAATCTTTAAAAATCTTCTTTTCTGAAACCAGAAGGCAGAGGTCTTTGATATTTGGTATGAAGCTTCATCAAGTGGACCTCTACCAAGATTGTTCAAATAATAGCCCTGGGGCGAAAAACGGCCCCGCCCCGGGGCCCAATGGTTTTATATAGGCTTATATAGGGAAAACATATAAAAATCTTCTTCTCTGAAACCAGAAGGCCTAGGTCATTGATATTTGGTATGAAGCTTCATCTAGTGGACCTCTACCAAGATTGTTCAAATTATAGCCTTGGGCCAAAACGGCCCTGCCCAGGGGCCCACTGGTTTCATATAGGCTTATTGTTACGGTGTTGCACATTTCAGTACTGGTCATGAACAGACTCAATAAAACTGTAAAACGTCTCCCCGTACATCATCATAGTGCAGATTATATTTTCTGGTCCTTTGGAATCATTGAGTTCATTTGGTATCATTTTGAAAATAGAGTTCAGCTTAAGCCGGTGCTAGAGGGCGTGGCCGGTGTTGCACATTTCAGTACTGGTCATGAACAGACTCAATAAAACCGAGTCTGCTATTTTCGTTTATTTGGTGCATTCCTTGCTTCCAAAGGATCTAACTTCAGAACTTATTTATATAGGGAAAACATATAAGAAACCAGAAAGCCCAGGTCTTTGATATTTGGTATGAAGCTTCATCTAGTGAACCTCTACCAAGATTGTTCAAATTAAAGCCCTGAGGCTAAAAATGCCCCCGCGCCAGGGCCCACTGGTTTTACATGGACTTATTTAGGGAAAACCTTTAAAAAGCTTCTCGTCTGAGGTCTTTGATATTTGGTATGAAGCGTCATCTAGTGGACCTCTACCAAGATTGTTCAAATTATAGCCCTGGGGCCAAAAGCGACACCACCCAGGGACCATATGGTTTTCCATTGGCTTATATAGGGAAAACCTTTAGAAATCTTCTTCCCTGTAACTAGAAGGCCCAGGTCTTTGATATTTGATATGAAGCTTCATCTGATGGACCTATACCAAGATTGTTCAAATTAGAGCGCTGGGGCCAAAAATGCCCCCGCCCTGGGGCCTACTGGTTTTACATAGGCTTATTTTGGGAAAACCTTTAAAAATCTTGTCTGAAACCAGAAAACCCAGGTCTTTGATATTTGGTATGAAGCTTCATCTAGTGGACATCTACCAAGATTGTTCAAATTATAGCCCTAGGGCCAAAAACGACCCTGCGCCCAGGCCCACTGGTTTTATATAGGCTTATACTAGGGAAATCATATAAAAATCTTCTTGTCTGAAACCAGAAGGCCAAGGTCTTTGATATTTGGTATGAACCTTCATCTAGTGAACCTCTACCAAGATTGTTCAAGTTATAGCCCTGGGGCCAAAAATGCCCCCGCGCCGGGGCCCACTGGTTTTCCATAGGCTTATATAGGGAAAACCAGTGGATGTCTGCTTAGATTGTTCAAATTATAGACCTGGGTCCAAAAATTTCACCGCCCTGGGACCTACATGTTAATCTCTTAGCACAGGTTAGCAATATAGGACCATCATGGTCCTCTTGTGTTTTATATTAGGATCACTTTTTGTGTGTCATCCGTGTGTAAACAACATCTCCTCCTAAACCACTGATCGGATTTTGACCAAACTTCACAGGAATGATCCTTAGGTAGTCCTCTTTCAAATTTGTTCAAATGGTTTCAGTCCATTGCACATCTAGATCACAGGAGCCAAAAATAAATTTTTTCACCGAAAACTTAAAAAATCTTCTCTGAAACCACAAGGCCCAGGCCTTTGATATTTGGTATGAAGCTTCATCTAGTGGACCCCTACCAAGATTGTTCAAATTATAGTGCTGGGCCCAAAAATGACCCCGCCCTGGGGCCCTTTGGTTTTGCATGGGCTTATATAGGGAAAATCTTTAAAAATCTTCTCTGAAACCACAAGGCCTAGGTCTTTGATATTTGGTATGAAGCTTCATCTAGTGGACCCTTACCAAGATTGTTCAAATTATAGTGATGGGGCCAAAAATGCCCCTGCCCCGGGGCCCTTTCGTTTTACATAGGCTTATGTAAGGAAAATCTTTAAAAATCTTCTCTGAAACTGCAAGGCCCAGGTCTTTGCTATTTGGTATGAAGCTTCATCTAGTGGACCCCTAACAAGATTGTTCAAATTATAGTGCTGGGGCCAAAAATGCCCCCGCCCCGAGGCCCTTTGGTTTTACATAGGCTTATATAGGGAAAATCTTCTCTGAAACTGCAAGGCCCAGGTCTTTGCTATTTGGTATGAAGCTTCATCTTGTGGACCTCTACCAAGATTGTTTAGATTATAGCCCTGGTGCCAAAAATGCCCCCGCCTCGGGGGCCTTTTGGTTTTACATAGACTTATATACAGGGAAAATCTTGAAAAATCTTCTTCTCTGAAACAACAAGGCCTAGGTCTTTGATATTTGGTATGAAGCTTCATCTAGTGGACCTCTACCAACATAGTTCAAATTATAGCCCTGAGACAAAAAATGCCCCCGCCTCGGGGGGCCTTTTGGTTTTAAATAGACTTGTATAGGGAAAATCTTTAAAAATGTTCTTCTGTGAAACCATAAGGCCTAGGCCTTTGATATTTGTTGTGAAATTTCATCTAGTGGACCTCTATCAAGATTGTTCAAATTATAGCCCTGGGGCCAAAAATGCCCCTGCCCCGAACCCTTTGATTTTACATGGAATTATATAGGGAAATCTTTAAAAATCTTCTCTGAAACTGCAAGGTCCAGGTCTTTGATATTTGGTGTGAAGCTTCATCTAGTGGACCTCTATCAAGATTGTTTAAATTATAGCCCTGAGGCCAAAAATGCCCCCACCATGGGGACATTTGGTTTTACATAGGCTTATGTAGGGAATATCTTTAAAAAAATCTTCTTCTCTGAAACCGCAAGGCCCAGGTCTTTGATATTTGTTGTGTAGCTTCATCTAGTGGACCTTTGCGAAGATTGTTCAAATTATAGCCTTTGTTGATATTTGGTAGGAAGCTTCGACTATTTAGACCTCCCTCAACATTATGCACATTATAGGCCTGGGGTCAATAATGGCCCTCCCCGGGGCCCACTTGTTACTCTATGGATCAGGTGAGCGATCCAGGGCCATCATGGCCCTCTTGTTTATAGACCAGGGTAACATTTGCTTGTTGCCAGTCATCTGGTACAGTGCCCTGGGCAAGTGATTCATTGAAAATAAAGGCCAGCACAGGAGAAATTTCAGCACTACATTCCTTAAGCACCCTGGCATTCAGGGCATCTGGCCCAGATACCATGTATTTTGAGCTTACCCAACAGTTTAGCGACCCCCTTGGGGTCAACTGTTGTGTCCCCCATAGTAGGGAACGGACTATTACCTTTGGATGGTAGCTCACCATCAGTTTCTCGCGTAAATGCAGATTGAAACTGTTTGTTGCATATGTTAGCCTTATCGCGCGAGTCTGTTTTCAGAATTCCGTTTTCCCTTAGAGAAGTGATCCAAAGTGCGTCCTTTTTTAGGGACTTTACAAATGACCAAAACTTTTTAACCTTACCATTCTTCTGGGGGGGCTATCGGGATATATGTTGTCATCTTCAAAGGTAAATATGCTGGAAACATGCTTCTAATATGCATCTCTAATTACCTTTTGTATGTGTGCTCTGAACCGTTTGTAATGGTTCTTAATGTCAGGGCTGCTAGACTTATGAGCAAGAAAATACATCCTATTACGTCTTGTTTTTGGTAATTTTTATTGAAATAAACCTTTCCATTGCCGTGATTAATTCGGACTTAAAACTGACCCACATGTCGTTAACAGACATGGGGTTAGAGGTCGGAGGAAAGGAACGAATCCTTAATATGCTCCATATGGTCTCACAGAACATCCATATCCGCACGTTTGTATAAATATATTTTACGTGGGGCTTGTCGGATTCGTTCAGCTTTTATACTAGAATTTGTTTTTCTACAAAAACACAGATGTTTCCCCCATTTTTGACCTCTAAGTATAACCTTGACATTGGAGGTATTGAGCCGGGTCTTGTGTGCAACACATCATCTAATGAAGATAAACATTTCTGCAAAGTAACTTTAAAAATGTTCACAGAAAAATAAAAAAGTTATTGGCCATACACAAAAAGGCTCTTTTTTACCTTTGACCTCTAAGTATGGCCTTGACCTTTGAGGTACAACACATCGTCTCATGATGGTTAACATTTCTGTCAAGTAATTTCAAAATCCATCAAAGAATAAGGAAGTTATTGACTGTCCCTTTTTTTACCTTTGACCTCTAGGTATGACCTTGACATTGGAGGTATATGGACCTTGGTCTTGTACATGACTCAAGGTCTAATGACGGTGAACATTTCTGCATGGTTACTTTATAAAGTCCATCCAGAAATAAAAAAGTTATTGACTGGACACAAAAAAAAAAAAAAAAACTTTTTTTACCTCTGACCTCTTAGTATGACCTTGATCTTGGAGATACCGACCTAGGTCTAGCGTGCACCACATCGTCTCATGATGGTTAACATTTCTGCCAAGTAATTTCACAATCTATCCAGGAAAAAGAAAGTTCTTGACTGAACACTAAACTAGAAATGGTGTTTGTAAAACACAATGCCCCCAACCTTTGCTTGTCCCGAGATGGCAAAATATTCAACAAATATTGTTAAAGACTCGAAAACATACAACAAGAATTCCGCCGAAGGCTATGTTGCGCCTGTGGGGCCCATCCACCCGCCCAACCACCCGTCCGGACATCGCTATTTTAAAGGACGGAATTTTTGAAAACCCGTCCAATAAAACCGAAAATTACCATGATTACAATAATATTTCAAAGTGTGTGGCCTTGGCCCCAAGGTTATGCAAACAAATAAATCAAAGGACAATAACTTTTGAAAGGGGCATAATGCGGATGAGAAAAAAATATGTATCAGCTAATTTTCCATAGCAAACCATATATGAAATTTCAAAACCCTAGCTTACATGGTTCTTAAGTTAATCCGGATGAAAAAAAAATACGTGTCAGCTTATTTTCCATCAGGAACGCATATATGAAATTTCAAAACCATTGCATACAGGTTTCTAAAGTTATGGAATGCATCACTTTTAGCATACATTACAACAGACACAAATTACCAAAATGACAAAGGGCCATAACTCAAATTTTGTCAAAAGTTAATCAGGTCATCTACTCATCACCACCAATCTTTTCATCAACTTTCAAGACTCTAGCTATAATAGGTTTTGAGATATCATGCTGACAAGATTTTATTAAAAAAACTTCAAAGGGCAATAACTCTTGAAAGAGGCATAATCCGGATGAGAAAAAAAATATGCATCAGCTTATTTTCCATCAGGAATGCATATATGAAATTTCAAAACCATAGCATATACAGTTCTAAAGTTATGCTATGCATCACTTTTAGCATACATTATAATGGGCACAAATTACCAAAATGACAAAGGGCCATAACTCACAAAGTATTTTTCGGAATTTTGTCAAAAGTTAAGCAGGTCATCTACTCATCAACACCATTCTACGTGTATTCACCAACATTTAAGGCTCTAGCTATAATAGTTTTTGAGATATTTTGCTGACAAGATTTTAGTCAAAAAACTTCAAAGGGAAATAACTCTTGAAAGGGGCATAATCCGGATCAGAAAAAAAATGTGTATCAGCTAATTTTCCATCAGGAATGCATATATGAAATTTCAAAACCACAGCCTACACGTTTCTAAAGTTATGCTTTGCATCACTTTTAGCATATATTACAATGGGCACAAATTACCAAAATGACAAAGGGCCATAACTCACAAAGTGTTTTTCGGAATTTTGTCAAAAGTTAATCAGTCCATCAACTCATCACCACCAATATATTCACCAACTTTCAAGGCTCTAGCTCCAATAGTTTTTGAGATATCTTGCTCACAAGATTTTATTTAAAAAAAATTCAAAGGGCAATAACTCTTGAAAGGGGCATAATCCAGATGAGAAAAAAATACGCGTCAGCTTATTTTCCATGAGAAATCCATATATGAAATTTCAAAACCATAGCATACACAGTTCTAAAGTTATGCTATGCATCACTTTTAGCATTCATTACAATGGGCAAAAATTACCAAAATGACAAAGGGTCATAACTCACAAAGTATTTTTCGGAATTTTGTCAAAAGTTAATCAGTTCATAAACTCATCACCACCAATATACTCAACAACTTTCAAGGCTCTAGCTCCAATAATGTTTGAGAAATTTTGCTGACAAGATTTTATTAAAAAAAATTCAAAGGGCAATAACTCTTGAAAGGGGCGTAATCCAGATGAGAAAAAAAATACGCGTCAGCTCATTTTCCATGAGAAATCCATATTTGAAATTTCAAAACCCTAGCATACACGGTTCTAAAGTTATGCTATACATCACTTTTTAGCATACATTACAATGGGCACAAATTACCAAAATGACAAAGGGCCATAACTCACAAAGTATTTTTCGGAATTTTGTCAAAAGTTAATCAGTTCATCTACTCATCACCTCCAATATATTCACCAACTTTCAAGGCTCTAGCTCCAATAGTTTTTGAGATATCTTGCTGACAAGATTTCATTAAAAAAATTCGAAGGGCAATAACTCTTGAAAGGGGCGTAATCCAGATGAGAAAAAAATACCCGTCAGCTAATTTTCCATGAGAAATCCATATATGAAATTTAAAAACCCTAGCATAGACGGTTCTAAAGTTATGCTATACATCACTTTTTATTGTTTGTTTGTATTGGAGTTTAACGGCCCAGTCAACACTATTTAGGTCATTTTTGAGCCGGTCAGTTTACCTATCCACACTTTCCTGGGCAGGCTTATACGTAAGCGGTTAACCAGTACAGTGCACATTCTTTCGCCAGAAACTGACAACTGCCCTTCTTGAATCAGCGGAAGGGAGAGAATGACCGTAGAAAAGATTTCATGATCAATCTCCACGAAAGAATGTTGCCGACCCCGGCGGGAGTCGAACCCGTCACATCACTTTTTAGCATACATTACAATGGGCACAAATTACCAAAATGACAAAGGGCCGTAACTCACAAAGTATTTTTCGGAATTTTGTCAAAAGTTAATCAGTTCATCTACTCACCACCACCAATATATTCACCAACTTTCAAGGCTCTAGCTCCAATAGTTTTTGAGATATCTTGCTGACAAGATTTTATTAAAAAAATTTCAAAGGGCAATAACTCTTGAAGGGGGCATAATCCGGACGAGAAAAAAAATACGCATCAGCTAATTTTCCATGAGGAATCCATATATGAAATTTCAAAACCCTAGCATACACGGTTCTTTAGTTATGCTATGCATCAAAAGTGTAACGGACAGACGAACGGACGAACGAACCAGAACCAATATACCCCTCCAACTTTTTCAAAGTTGGAGGCATAAAAAGGCCCCTTTTTGTCCTTTGACCTCTTAGTACGACCATGACATTTGAGGTACCAACTTGGGTCATGCACGCAAAACATCGTCTTATGGTGGTTAACATTTCTGCCAAGTAATTTCAAAATTCATTCTAAAAATAAGAAAGTTATTAACAGAACACAAAAAAGGCCCCTTTTTTGACCTATAACCTCTATGTATGACCTTGACCTTTCAGGTACCAAACTGGGTCATGCGTTCAACACATCATCTCATGGTGTTTAACATTTCTGCCAAGCAATTTCAAAATCCATCTAAAAATAAAAAAAGTTATTGACCAAACCCGGAAAAGTCCCCTTTTTTGACCTTTGACCTCTATGTATGACCTTGACACTTGAGGTATCAAACTGAATCATACATGCAACACATTGTCTCATGTTAGTTAACATTTTTGCCAAGCAACTTCAAATTCTATCTAAAAATAAGCAAGTTATTGACAAAAGCCGAAAAAAAGGCCCCTTTTTTACCTTTGACCTCTAAGTATGACCTTGACCTTTGAGGTACCAACCTGGGTCATGCACGCAACACGTCGTCTTATATTGGTTAACATTTCTGCCAAGTGATTTCACAATCCATCTCAAAATAAGAAAGTTATTGACAAAACACGAAAAAAAGGCCCCTTTTTGACCTTTGACCTCTAAGTATGACCTTGACCTTCAAGGTACTGACCTGCCTGATGCACACCACACATCGTCTCATGGTTTTTAATATTTCTGCCAAGTAATTTTAAAATCCATCTCAAAATAAGAGTTATTGACAAAACACGAAAAAAAGGCCCCTTTTTTGACCTTTGACCTCTAAGTATGACCTTGACCTTCGAGGTACTGACCTGCCTGATACACACCACACATCGTCTCATGGTTGTTAATATTTCTGCCAAGTAATTTTAAAATCCATCTCCAAATAAGAAAGTTATTGACCAAATACGAAAAAAAGGCCCCTTTTTTGACCTTTGACATCTAAGTATGACCTTGACCTTTGAGGTACCGACCTGATTCATGCGCACCACACATTGTCTTATGGTTGTTAATATTTCTGCCAAATAATTTTAAAATCCATTTGAAAATAAGAAAGTTATTGACCGGACACGATTTGCCAATACATATATACATACCAACAAACTTCCAAGGGAGATAATTCAAAAAGTATAAATGCGAGAGTTATAGTTCTTGCGCACTGCACGTCGTCTAATGCTGATTTATATTTATACTAAGTTTCATGACGATAGCTCGAACGGTTTTCAAGTTATAGAGCGGACACGAAAGTGTGACAGACGGACAGACAGACGCCCGGGGGAAAAACAATATGTCTCTCCGATAAAAATTTTTCGGGGGAGACATAATCATATTCAAGGACTATGTTGTGATCAGCCTTGCCGATCAGGGGCATCCCCTTAACTCGACTAACAAGGGATGGAGAATTCGTAAATAATAAATCAAGGGTTTTATCTTGACGGGTGGGTATGTTTACTACTTGTTCCAAAAGTTGTTGCTGTGACTGCCTTTTAGATACCCCATGGGGTACCTGCATGTTGCCCCATTCTATATCTCCACAACTGAAGTCTCCACCAACCAAAATTTGAGCATTTGCATTTGACATTATCCTAGACAAAGATGAATTGAACGCCTCAAGATATTCTGGATTAATCTGATCTGGTGGGCGGTAAAAAAGATTCAAGGTAGAGAGTCCTACATCCAAAAATGTTCAATTAACACCAGTGTCCAACTCCGGAGATTCAGTGCAGAGTAGATCTTGCTTGAAAGCTACAAAGACAACACCATGTGCATCCCCAACTCTTGTCTTTCCGGATTGCTTCAAATGGTTCTGGGAAAATTTCCAAGTTTTTTATCTCTGGGGTTAACCATGACTCATTGCCCAAAATGATGTCTGGTTTTGCCAAGTCGATAAGTTTTCAGCCTTTTTATTCTTTATTGACTGACAATTTGTTTCTGATTTTTTTTTTACTTCAATCCGACATCGAGATTAAATGACATCTCAAGCCTACCGCCCATATAAACTGCCGGGGTTTATTATAAACCAGGGACAGTCTGACTCCACCGCTTTGCCTTTGCAGGCGTAGACCTCATGTCTGGTCAGTTTCAGCTCTGCCCAGAAGCTTCATGCAGCCGAGTCTACTTCTCCAAGTCCCAGTGGGTGGGAGCACCGGATTTATTTGTATGTCAATAGTTGGAAGCATTACAAATTTCATGCTCAGTTGACTTGAAAAGATTTTATAACCTCAAGACCAGACTAGCCAATGTACTTATATTGGCAGAAAGCCGCCTATATTTTGAAATTATATATTCCATGCCAAGCATATGAGTCTAGCTAGTAATTCTCTCCCTTATGGAGGTTCAAGAGGGCAGATGTCAGTTTTTGACAAAATGTGCAACGTACTTGTTCTGTTTAACATGATAGTCCAGGTTCGAATTTATTCACATAAACATTGAATTTGCTTTATAAGGTTTGAATCAAACCATGGGAAATGCACAATAAAATGCACAAATCTTTTTCTTCAGTGTGTTTTCATTAGATCCTTGAAAGACTTTTCAATGAAACTACAGTAACCCAAACACTAATGGCTTGTTCAAGGACTGATTTGAACTCATTTTGTCTCCCTTGGGAACTCTTCCCACAACTCCAGAAACAAGTAGTTCTGAGTTTACCCAAAGTATTCAGACACCTGACTTAGTAACATGAGATACTCCAGATCTTTATAACAAGAGAGTTTGCAGGGCTTTGAATCAAGTGTAGCATCTGGACTTTGTGACAAGAATGTTGTATGACTTTGTTACAAAAGATGCTTCAACACTTAATGATGTAGTGGTTAAGCTACTAGCCTGGGTTTGTCTCAGAACTTCTCCAGACTTCGGATGAGTCTTTATGAGGTCCCATGTACTAAGTATTTATTAAAAAAACTTCAAAGGGCAATAACTCTTGAAAGAGGCATAATCCGGATGAGAAAAAAAATATGCATCAGCTTATTTTCCATCAGGAATGCATATATGAAATTTCAAAACCATAGCATATACAGTTCTAAAGTTATGCTATGCATCACTTTTAGCATACATTATAATGGGCACAAATTACCAAAATGACAAAGGGCCATAACTCACAAAGTATTTTTCGGAATTTTGTCAAAAGTTAAGCAGGTCATCTACTCATCAACACCATTCTACGTGTATTCACCAACATTTAAGGCTCTAGCTATAATAGTTTTTGAGATATTTTGCTGACAAGATTTTAGTCAAAAAACTTCAAAGGGAAATAACTCTTGAAAGGGGCATAATCCGGATCAGAAAAAAAATGTGTATCAGCTAATTTTCCATCAGGAATGCATATATGAAATTTCAAAACCATAGCCTACACGTTTCTAAAGTTATGCTTTGCATCACTTTTAGCATATATTACAATGGGCACAAATTACCAAAATGACAAAGGGCCATAACTCACAAAGTGTTTTTCGGAATTTTGTCAAAAGTTAATCAGTCCATCAACTCATCACCACCAATATATTCACCAACTTTCAAGGCTCTAGCTCCAATTGTTTTTGAGATATCTTGCTCACAAGATTTTATTTAAAAAAAATTCAAAGGGCAATAACTCTTGAAAGGGGCATAATCCAGATGAGAAAAAAATACGCGTCAGCTTATTTTCCATGAGAAATCCATATATGAAATTTCAAAACCATAGCATACACAGTTCTAAAGTTATGCTATGCATCACTTTTAGCATTCATTACAATGGGCAAAAATTACCAAAATGACAAAGGGTCATAACTCACAAAGTATTTTTCAGAATTTTGTCAAAAGTTAATCAGTTCATAAACTCATCACCACCAATATACTCAACAACTTTCAAGGCTCTAGCTCCAATAATGTTTGAGAAATTTTGCTGACAAGATTTTATTAAAAAAAATTCAAAGGGCAATAACTCTTGAAAGGGGCGTAATCCAGATGAGAAAAAAAATACGCGTCAGCTCATTTTCCATGAGAAATCCATATTTGAAATTTCAAAACCCTAGCATACACGGTTCTAAAGTTATGCTATACATCACTTTTTAGCATACATTACAATGGGCACAAATTACCAAAATGACAAAGGGCCATAACTCACAAAGTATTTTTCGGAATTTTGTCAAAAGTTAATCAGTTCATCTGCTCATCACCACCAATATATTCACCAACTTTCAAGGCTCTAGCTCCAATAGTTTTTGAGATATCTTGCTGACAAGATTTTATTAAAAAAATTCGAAGGGCAATAACTCTTGAAAGGGTATTGCAGATGAGAAAAAAATACCCGTCAGCTAATTTTCCATGAGAAATCCATATATGAAATTTAAAAACCCTAGCATACACGGTTCTAAAGTTATGCTATACATCACTTTTTATTGTTTGTTTGTATTGGAGTTTAACGGCCCAGTCAACACTATTTAGGTCATTTTTGAGCCGGTCAGTTTACCTATTCACACTTTCCTGGGCAGGCTTATACGTAAGCGGTTAACCAGTACAGTGCACATTCTTTCGCCAGAAACTGACAACTGCCCTTCTTGAATCAGCGGAAGGGAGAGAATGACCGTAGAAAAGATTTCATGATCAATCTCCACGAAAGAATGTTGCCGACCCCGGCGGGAGTCGAACCCGTCACATCACTTTTTAGCATACATTACAATGGGCACAAATTACCAAAATGACAAAGGGCCGTAACTCACAAAGTATTTTTCGGAATTTTGTCAAAAGTTAATCAGTTCATCTACTCACCACCACCAATATATTCACCAACTTTCAAGGCTCTAGCTCCAATAGTTTTTGAGATATCTTGCTGACAAGATTTTATTAAAAAAATTTCAAAGGGCAATAACTCTTGAAGGGGGCATAATCCGGACGAGAAAAAAATACCCATCAGCTAATTTTCCATGAGGAATCCATATATGAAATTTCAAAACCCTAGCATACACGGTTCTTTAGTTATGCTATGCATCAAAAGTGTAACGGACAGACGAACGGACGAACGAACCAGAACCAATATACCCCTCCAACTTTTTCAAAGTTGGAGGCATAAAAAGGCCCCTTTTTGTCCTTTGACCTCTTAGTACGACCATGACATTTGAGGTACCAACTTGGGTCATGCACGCAAAACATCGTCTTATGGTGGTTAACATTTCTGCCAAGTAATTTCAAAATTCATTCTAAAAATAAGAAAGTTATTAACAGAACACAAAAAAGGCCCCTTTTTTGACCTATAACCTCTATGTATGACCTTGACCTTTCAGGTACCAAACTGGGTCATGCGTTCAACACATCATCTCATGGTGTTTAACATTTCTGCCAAGCAATTTCAAAATCCATCTAAAAATAAAAAAAGTTATTGACCAAACCCGGAAAAAGTCCCCTTTTTTGACCTTTGACCTCTATGTATGACCTTGACACTTGAGGTATCAAACTGAATCATACATGCAACACATTGTCTCATGTTAGTTAACATTTTTGCCAAGCAACTTCAAATTCTATCTCAAAATAAGCAAGTTATTGACAAAAGCCGAAAAAAGGCCCCTTTTTTACCTTTGACCTCTAAGTATGACCTTGACCTTTGAGGTACCAACCTGGGTCATGCACGCAACACGTCGTCTTATATTGGTTAACATTTCTGCCAAGTGATTTCACAATCCATCTCAAAATAAGAAAGTTATTGACAAAACACGAAAAAAAGGCCCCTTTTTTGACCTTTGACCTCTAAGTATGACCTTGACCTTCGAGGTACTGACCTGCCTGATGCACACCACACATCGTCTCATGGTTTTTAATATTTCTGCCAAGTAATTTTAAAATCCATCTCAAAATAAGAGTTATTGACAAAACACGAAAAAAAGGCCCCTTTTTTGACCTTTGACCTCTAAGTATGACCTTGACCTTCGAGGTACTGACCTGCCTGATACACACCACACATCGTCTCATGGTTGTTAATATTTCTGCCAAGTAATTTTAAAATCCATCTCCAAATAAGAAAGTTATTGACCAAATACGAAAAAAAGGCCCCTTTTTTTACCTTTGACATCTAAGTATGACCTTGACCTTTGAGGTACCGACCTGATTCATGCGCACCACACATTGTCTTATGGTTGTTAATATTTCTGCCAAATAATTTTAAAATCCATTTGAAAATAAGAAAGTTATTGACCGGACACGATTTGCCCATACATATATACATACCAACAAACTTCCAAGGGAGATAATTCAAAAAGTATAAATGCGAGAGTTATAGTTCTTGCGCACTGCACGTCGTCTAATGCTGATTTATATTTATACTAAGTTTCATGACGATAGCTCGAACGGTTTTCAAGTTATAGAGCGGACACGAAAGTGTGACAGACGGACAGACAGACGCCCGGGGGAAAAACAATATGTCTCTCCGATAAAAATTTTTCGGGGGAGACATAATCATATTCAAGGACTATGTTGTGATCAGCCTTGCCGATCAGGGGCATCCCCTTAACTCGACTAACAAGGGATGGAGAATTCGTAAATAATAAATCAAGGGTTTTATCTTGACGGGTGGGTATGTTTACTACTTGTTCCAAAAGTTGTTGCTGTGACTGCCTTTTAGATACCCCATGGGGTACCTGCATGTTGCCCCATTCTATATCTCCACAACTGAAGTCTCCACCAACCAAAATTTGAGCATTTGCATTTGACATTATCCTAGACAAAGATGAATTGAACGCCTCAAGATATTCTGGATTAATCTGATCTGGTGGGCGGTAAAAAAGATTCAAGGTAGAGAGTCCTACATCCAAAAATGTTCAATTAACACCAGTGTCCAACTCCGGAGATTCAGTGCAGAGTAGATCTTGCTTGAAAGCTACAAAGACAACACCATGTGCATCCCCAACTCTTGTCTTTCCGGATTGCTTCAAATGGTTCTGGGAAAATTTCCAAGTTTTTTATCTCTGGGGTTAACCATGACTCATTGCCCAAAATGATGTCTGGTTTTGCCAAGTCGATAAGTTTTCAGCCTTTTTATTCTTTATTGACTGACAATTTGTTTCTGATTTTTTTTTTTACTTCAATCCGACATCGAGATTAAATGACATCTCAAGCCTACCGCCCATATAAACTGCCGGGGTTTATTATAAACCAGGGACAGTCTGACTCCACCGCTTTGCCTTTGCAGGCGTAGACCTCATGTCTGGTCAGTTTCAGCTCTGCCCAGAAGCTTCATGCAGCCGAGTCTACTTCTCCAAGCCCCAGTGGGTGGGAGCACCGGATTTATTTGTATGTCAATAGTTGGAAGCATTACAAATTTCATGCTCAGTTGACTTGAAAAGATTTTATAACCTCAAGACCAGACTAGCCAATGTACTTATATTGGCAGAAAGCCGCCTATATTTTGAAATTATATATTCCATGCCAAGCATATGAGTCTAGCTAGTAATTCTCTCCCTTATGGAGGTTCAAGAGGGGCAGATGTCAGTTTTTGACAAAATGTGCAACGTACTTGTTCTGTTTAACATGATAGTCCAGGTTCGAATTTATTCACATAAACATTGAATTTGCTTTATAAGGTTTGAATCAAACCATGGGAAATGCACAATAAAATGCACAAATCTTTTTCTTCAGTGTGTTTTCATTAGATCCTTGAAAGACTTTTCAATGAAACTACAGTAACCCAAACACTAATGGCTTGTTCAAGGACTGATTTGAACTCATTTTGTCTCCCTTGGGAACTCTTCCCACAACTCCAGAAACAAGTAGTTCTGAGTTTACCCAAAGTATTCAGACACCTGACTTAGTAACATGAGATACTCCAGATCTTTATAACAAGAGAGTTTGCAGGGCTTTGAATCAAGTGTAGCATCTGGACTTTGTGACAAGAATGTTGTATGACTTTGTTACAAAAGATGCTTCAACACTTAATGATGTAGTGGTTAAGCTACTAGCCTGGGTTTGTCTCAGAACTTCTCCAGACTTCGGATGAGTCTTTATGAGGTCCCATCTTAATATGACCTTAGTTGTTGATGGGACATAAAACACACTTCATTATGCGTGGCAGGGCTTGAGCGGTCATTTCATCTCAGTGTAGGGTAAAAGTCCCACAAAATTGGAAGCAACCTCCAAAATGACCTTTACAGTGTTGAGGGGGATGTTAATCCTCAAATCAAAGAAACAAACACTTAATCCTGTCTTTTAAAAATCGAACTTCACCACATCTGGTGTTAAGGGAGCTTGTGGCAGCTGTAAAGTCTCCCTGCCCTTCATCATAGTGTGGGTTATATTTTCAAGTCCTTTTGGATCATTGATTGCACTGCAAAATTTTGAAAGTGTCTGAGGGTCACTGAAGAGGCATAATTGGCCAAAACTTGCTAGTCTGGCCAGGAAAAATCTTTTATAATCCACAGTTTTCAGTTATGTATTGTAGTCCTTGTTTCCAAGGATTAACTTCTATAGAACATATTTAACTTCACCACAGCTGGTGTTAAGGGAACGTGTGGCGACGGTAAAAAGTCTCCCTGTCCTTCATCATAGTATAGGTTATATTTTCTAGTCCTTTGGGATCATTGATTTCACTGCAGAATTTAACCCTTAGAATGCCAAGAAAATCTACATCTGAATATGTCCTCCGCTTATGTCGCTTGCTCAAAAACATAGATTGTGGGTCTTGGCGAGGTGGTTCTAACGCGTACCCACAATGTATGTACAGGGCAGAAATATGAAACAGATCAGATTTTTTCCATTTTTTGGTAGTACAATTTTCAATATATTTGAATAGGCATGTTTTCATAATGTATAGAAATTTTGTATCAATAATAACCATTTTTTGCTGAATAAATTAAGTTTGCCACACCCATTTTGACTAACAATCAGTCGTATTACTTGATGTCATTATTTCTATAAATCCACCAACTGAATGACAACATCACGAAAACATGTCTATACAAATGTATTGTAAACTTTGGCACCGAAACCCCATCCCTACCACCCCCAATTTTTCTTGTTTCTACTCAAAATATAGATTGTGGGTACTCGTTAGAACCGCCTCATCAACAATCTATATTTTAGAGCAGAAATAACAAAATAAGGTTTACCCCTGTAAACACCAGTTTTACTATATCAAAGTAGGGTTAAAGGGGGTAAACATTATATTGGGGTGTTTTCGTGGTGAACTGTGAATATCGATCAGATCAGATGGCTTCTTCATCTGGGACCAGTTGTTCAAAGCATCCTTAGCTTAACGAGCTTGTTAGCAGTCAAATTGTTAACTGTTCTAGCAAGTACAAGACCTAAAATGTTGGAATTTTTGCTGAAAAAAATGTGAGTAGATGCAAAATCTACTCACATTTTTTCAGCAAAAATATTAGTATACTTTCCATATTAAATGATCAAAGTTTCAGTATGGCAAACAATGGATCAGTAGGACTAAACTGCACCTGAAAATCATTTTGTCTGTTTATGCTGACTCTTCTTGCAAACATTTTAAAAATATACTTTGTGTGCAGGCAAATAGTGTGGACCCAGATCAGACTGTTCCTAGGGGAGCAATCTGATCTGATTAGACTGTTCCTAGAGGAGCAGTCTGATCTTGGCCAACACTGCAACAATGACTTTTAAGGGAAATGGGAACACCTGGCAGATTTGCTTGCTATTTTTCAAAGGGAGACAACTTTGGGGACTTCCCGTTCACTTTCTATAAGCCCTGTCCCACTGAGATAAAGGAAAGAATTTCCTTTAAGAGTTGACCCCTATTGACATGGGAGACAAAAATACTTTTGCAGGAGTTGCCTCCCCTGAATGTGTTCCAATTCGCCTTAAAGTAACTGGCAAAGTAAGATAAAAGGCATCACAACAGAATGAAGCTTAGCCAAAAAAAAAATCCCTGCCCACTGAGCCAAAGTGTTGACTCCCTGACACAGTTGTCAAGAGATTGATTAAAAATCTACAAACAATGTGTAAATTACCAATTTGAATGCAGATAACGGAAGGTAGGACTTCCTTCCCTCAGACCAACATCAGCAGAGTTTCATTCTCTCACTGAAAAAGGAATAAAGTCAAAACTATGCTACTGCATTGTCATTTTCTTTATTTCTCACTTTAAAGACACTTTATTTCAGAGTATACAGAACACATACAATGAAATATCCAATATGTAATGTCCAATAGCTTAAACAGTGTCAACTATGACAGGTGTGGTATAAATATCTTCACAGCTTTAACCTTGTCCTGCTGAGCCCGGATATGCCTTGTCTTTCAAACAATGTAGATCCAGATCAGATGGCTTCTGAAGCAAACAATGTAGTTCCAGATCAGATGGCTTCTGAAGAAGCCATCTGATCAGAATCTACATTGTTTGCCATTCAGATTGTAACTTTGTTGCAATAGTTTGCATCAAGTAATCTGATTGGCTGATAATCAGTAGTGGGTGTGGCATATTTAAATATTCAGCAGGACAAGGGTTAAATAGCCAATGACATCATTCCTGTAGTTTTTGTCGAACTTTCTGATGCAGTAGTGTTTCAGGGGTTTGAGCACCTTTGAGGCCATGAAAATTTGTTCTTAATGTATACCGGTATCTTCTATCAAATTGTGTGTACTCATTAGAATCGCCTCATCAACATACTTTTTCAGGAACAAATACCAAAAATCATCCTTCATTATCCCTAACGAGATGTCTGATTGGATAATGTCACAAATTTGCACCAGTATATTCTGTGATATACTGTCCAAAACCTGACATCATCACTTAAAATCGATTTTAATTGGCTGCATTTGGTTTTACGCAGCTCACAAAACAGCTGAATAAGTGCATTAGAATGGGGATAACTGTAGGTATTGAAATTTGTCATTTGGGAGGTAAGTCGTTGGTTTTACAGTCTCAAATTCCGTTTTAAGGCTCTGCTGGCATGTTGCTGTAAAACAAAATTTCCGACCGTAAAATGGCCGATTTACCTCCCCAAATGACATTTTTTAATACAGCTATCCCCTAAATACACACCAACCTCTTTCTTCAATTGTTGAGGTCTAAATCATAAAGTGTCTTTAAGACAACACGCCTGTACAAATACATTGTAAATTTTACCGCCGGAAAAACAGAAATTTTAAGATGGATTTTTTTTTTATTTCTGCTCAAAATATGGATTGTTGGTGCTCATTAGAACTGCCTCAATGAGTACCACAAACTATATTTTAGGGCAAAAATAAGAAAAATAGGTTTTACCCCTGTAAACCCCAGTTTTACTGTATAAAATTGGGGTTCAAGGGTGTCAAAATTATAAAGGCGAGTTTTCGTGCTGTAGTTTAACAACTGCTAACAAACAAAATGTATAGATTACCAGTATATAGCAAAATGACTATTTATAGAAAAATGACTACTAATAGTCTTATTCTGTATAATCTATACATTTTTGGGATCCATCATTACGATAACACATCCAAGAACACAGTGCATTCTTTCATAAAGGGTTACTTTTCTGATGAAAATCTGTGATATTTTTCTTATCAATGATGCAAACATGGGTTTGTGTGTGCTAGTGGGTACCCACAACCTATGTCTTGGAGCAGAAATAATCAAAATCATATATACCCCTGTAAACCTCATTTTTCTCTAAATAAAGTGCGGTTTAGAGGGGTTTTCATTTCAGAGACTTTCTAATCTGATGTTCTGCAGCATCTCATCTGCATTTTACACTTTTTGCACATGCATGCTTGCCTGTCCAACACTGTAGACCTTATTGCAATAAAATATGCATAACAAACACTTCATACTACAACAACCAAGCTTTCAATCACAGTCATCTTTTGATCAAAAGCCACCTTCAATTACCAGCCAACTGCACACAGTCTTATGATTTACAGTCAACCCTCTTTCTACTGTTATTCGATATAAAAGATACCGCATTTACCCTAACTATTACGGACACCTCAACTCCTTACCATACTTTTTCTAAAATATGAACAATAACAATTTACTACCGTACCAGATGTGTCTAAAAACAGCTGGACAACTGGCAAATAGTGTAGAACCTGATGAGACGCCGCATCCTGTGGGGTCTCATCTGGGTCTGCACTATTTTCTCAGGCCTATATGTCCGAATACATACGGTAAAACGTGTTATAATCACAATTTCGGTAGAACAAATAAGTACCTCATGACGAGAGAGATTAATGGAGATAGTTCAAGAAAATTGTATTTAAGGGGGTAATACTCCTTGAAACCCATCTTATGGAAATTGTTATGTTTGGAACTGCCTGTGGGAGGCAATTCAGTTCTAGCAAATGTCCACAATATTTGTTTCTTGGAGTAATTAAGGGAAAAAGGCACTTTAATACCTATGATTCTTCTTGATTCTGAATTTTTGATTTGCTGATACATGTCCCCGTCAACGCTATATACGTCATTTGGAGATGTTGCTTCCAATTTTGTGGGACTTTTACCAGACATTGAGATGAAATGACATCTCAAGCCCTGTCGCCAAACTATGATTCTTCTCTTTATTGGGATTTTCTACGACAGAAAATTCTTATGACTGCAAATTTATACAAAAAATTTTGTCATCCCTGTATTCATTCCAACAAACTGCCGTCACATGATTACCTCTCTTTGCTCATATAGGCTAGACTATAAAATATTTATTTTACAATCAACATCATGATCAGATTGTGGATCTACATACACTGTTTAACCCGTATCCTGCAAGCCACACCCATTTCAGACTATCATCCATTTAGATTACATGATAGGTTTTCGTTCATATTCAGAAAGGAAATGACAGTGTAGATCCCGATCAGATGGCTTCCTCAGCCATCTGATCTGGATCTATATTGTTTGCAAAAGTAGGGGTTGTCCTGAACAGCAGGATAAAGGTTAAGTCATTTCTGAGTTCCCATATTTACCCTATGTATTCAGACACCATAACACTATACCATACTTGCTCTAAAATTTGAACTAGTACAATACATCACCCAACGTTGTGTCTAAAAATAGCTGGGTGAGTGGCAAACAGTGTAGACCTCGATCAGATGCCACATTCTGTAGCATCTCATCTAGGTCTACCCTTTGCTCAGGCCTGTCTGTTGGAATACATTTCGTAAACATCCTAAAAATTGGGACACCTTGAGGACTTGCTATAATTTCCCTAAAATTATAACAAATATGTTTTACGATCCAGCAAGATGTCCAAAAGATGTAGACGGAATAGCAAACAGTGTAGACCCTGATCAGACTGCTCCTTCAGGGGCAGTCTGATCTAGGTCGGCACAGCTTGCTTAGGCCTGACTGTCCCGATACTTAGGCTCATTACAGTTCAGTAAATATGATAGGTAATGTATTTCCTAAATATTCACAGACATACATTTCTAAGAAAATATATACCAGTATATATAAATATACATATTCTAACAACAGTCAACAATCTATCACTAATAAATTACAGGCATACCTTTGAACCTTATCCCGCTGCATAAATTAATTAAGCCACTCCTACTGCTGATTGTCAGCCAATCCAATCACTTGATACAATATACAGTAAAATTCCTATATTTAGGCCACCGTTGGGACTGTTCAAAAGTGGTCTTTAAGGCCACTTTTGAACAGTCCCAAAGATGGTCCCTGGCCAGAGAACATTGTAGGCAGAAGTCACCAAGGAAAATTAAGTGTTCCTTTCAAAATAAGCTTTTTTTAGCAGATTTAGTCTTAGCCCTTGTCCTAATGAGCCCGGATATGTCTGATCTTTCAAACAATGCAGATCCAGATCAGATGGCTTCTGAAGAAGACAACTGATCAGGATCTTCATTGTTTGACATTCAGTTTATGAATTTGTTGCAATGATTTGCATCAAGTAATCTGATTGGTTGATAATCACTAGTGGGTGTGGCATATGTAAATATTCAGCAGGTTAAGGGTTAATTTTAGGCGGTCTTAATAGCGGAAGTTCACTGTATTTGTTCAGTTCACAAACTGCATGACAAACAGTGTAGATCCTGATCAGATGGCTTCTTCAGAAGCCATCTGATCTGGATCTACACTGTTTGCAAAGGTAGGGATTATCTTGAACAGCAAAATAAGGGTTAACCCTTAAGATGCCGAGAAAAACATCTGAAAATGTTGTCTGCTGAATTTTTTGCATAAAGGCAATCAGTGTGCGCCCAGATCATACTGCTCCTACAGGAGCAGTATGATCTGGGTCCAAACTGTTTGCAAAAAATTACTTATGAGGTAACAGGCAGACGGCAAAGCATCTGACAATTGCCGTGATTGGCATTAAATGACACCCATTATAAAGAGCACATTTGAAAAATTACCCTTACACAATGCCTAGATCAACCAGCAACACATAACTGAATGCAGTTTATCAAATGACATCGTTGATAAGCAGTGGATAACGTTGTGTAATAAAACATCGTATGACCACATGTGTAATAACACTTTGGCGGGATTATGACCACATGTGTAATAACACTTTGGCGGGATTAAGTAACAACATGTTTTTGTGGAAAAGTTGTCAAATTCAGCGATAAAATCCAATTGAAAATGGTCATATGATAAACAGAATCTTACACTCATGGTCATTTCATATGAAATTTTTTAAACTCGCCAAAGGCTCGTTTAATAAATATCTTATGAAATGATCACTCGTGTAAGATACTCTATGTATTAAACCCATTCTTACAAGGGACATAGGTAAACAGTGCAGATCCAGATCAGATACTGCATCATGCATCATGTGAACTTGATGTGTCTAAATGCTGCATCATGCAGCATCCGATTCTACAATGTTGGCTAACACAATTTTTCCTAAAAAATAGAAGTGTAAAATTGAATTGAGGTTTAATGTCCCCCGTCAACACTATTTAAGTCATTTTGGAGATGTTGCTTCCAGTTTTGTGGGAGTTTTACCCAACATTGAGATGAAATGACATCTCAATCCCTGCCACCCAAACAAAACAAAAGGGTTAATATGTAGGGACAGTCAGAAATGCATCACTTTGCCTGGGCAGGCTTAGTCCACAAAGTGGTTTACCTGTACTCATATGCGGCCGGTTTCAGCTCTGCGTGGAAGCATCATGCAGCCCAGTCTATTTCTTAAAGCCCCGATGGGTCGGGGCAAAAGTCCACCAGTATACAATACCTTAAGGGAAATGGAAACATCTGACAAAGGTACAGGGTCATACATAGAGGTTAAAGGTAAACAAGAGGGCCCAGAGGGCCCTGGTTCGCTCACCTGATCCAAAGCATAACAAGTGGGCCCCAGGCAGGGTCAATTTTGGCCCCAGGGCTAAAATTTGAACAATCTTGGTAGAGGTCCACAAGATGAAGCTTCATATCGAATATGAAAGACCTGGGCTTTCTGGTTTCAGAGAAGAAGATTTTAAAGGTTTACCCTGCATATAGAAGTCTATGTAAAACAAGATTTTCCCTATATAAGTCTATGTTAAACCAAAGGGCCCCGGAGCGGGGGCATTTTTGGCCCCAGGGCTATAATTTGAACAATCTTGGTAGAGGTCCACTAGCTGAAGCTTCATAACAAATATCAAAGACCTAAGCCTTGAAGTTTCAGAGAAGAAGATTTTTCAAGATTTTCCCTATACAGTTGACTCTCGTTATCTCGACCCCGCTTATCTCGACCCTATCGCTTATATCGAACCGATTTCTAAGTCCCGTACATTTCCCCTATATATTTATTGTATTTCAACTTCGCATGTGTCGAACTACTTTTAAGTCGACACTTCGGCTATCTCGTCCATCATTTTCAGTCCCTGAATGTATTTTTCACTGTTTTTACTACCGCGTATCTCGAACCGGGATTCTTGACGTAACGAAAAAAAAACAACAAAAAAACATGCATCCGGTCCTTCAATTTTGTAATAGGCCTTTAGAAAACAATTCATCAATACTCACAATGTTGTTAATTATCCAATTTGTCCAGGTGCGTTTGCAATTAAAATTAGCACACACAATACCTTTTCGGCTACAAAGAAAATCATGTGCGTGTATTAAAGACTAACACATGGTGCTCAACCTTAAATCTTACACCGTCTCGTGTCAATGATCTGCAAGATTTCCGGGATAAAAGGCGGCGTTGTCTTTCTTGCAGACATGTCAAAGAATGTGACAAAAGTTGTGATAATCTGGGCGTGTTAAAAACGCAGTTGTTCGGAACAATTCACGTGTATCGTTGTTAACCCGTCTGTTTCTTAACCCATGCAAATCCATGTACAAACAGTGTAGATCCAAAAGGGATGGCTCATAACGAGCTTTCGCGGCAGGACCTAAACTGTTTGCCATAGTTAATCAGTTAGAGGGGAGATGAGTCAAACTACTGTATGGCATGTACTGCTCTCCGGAGTAATATAGGCATTGCATTCACAAGCAGGAACCACTCTGTTTAGTATCTTACTATATTTAGCGTATTTGGAAACCCAGATTTGTAGGAATTTAAAAGACAACAAAATCGTGAGAAATCTATCAGTTTTATTTATTTATTAATTTGTTCATAAACGCTATACTCTGACAAGCTCCAGTACTTTCATAAACAATTTTAAAAACTCAGTAAACCATGCATTTAAGAATTACCAAGAATACCAAGCATATCACAGCAAACAATGTGTTCTGACATACATGTGACGTCACACTTTGGTTATCTCGTACTACGGATAACTCGAACTTTTTTATCCCGTCCCGCGAGGTTCGAGATTACGAGAGTCGACTGTATATGTCTATGTAAAACCAAAGGGCCCCGGAGCGGGGGCATTTTTGGCCCCAGGGCTATAATTTGAACAATCTTGGTAGAGGTCCACAAGATGAAGCTTCATACCAAATATCAAAGATCTGGGCCTTGCAGTTTCAGAGAAGAAGATTTTTCAAGATTTTCCCTATATAAGCCTATGTAAAACAAAAGGGCCCTGGTGCGGGGGCATTTTTTGGCCCCAGCACTATAATTTGAACAATCTTGGTAGGGGTCCACTAGATGAAGCTTCATACCAAATATCAAAGACCTGGGCCTTGCGGTTTCAGAGAAGAAGATTTTTCAAGATTTTCCCTATATAAGCCCATGTAAAACCAAAGGGCCCCCATGTGGGGTGCATTTTTAGCTCCAGCACTATAATTTGAACAATCTTGGTAGGGGTCCACTAGATGAAGCTTCATACCAAATATCAAAGACCTGGGCCTTGCAGTTTCAGAGAAGAAGATTTTTAAAGATTTTCCCTATATAAGCCCATGTAAAACAAAAGGGCCCTGGTGCGGGGGCATTTTTGGCCCCAGCACTATAATTTGAACAATCTTGGTAGGGGTCCACTAGATGAAGCTTCATACCAAATATCAAAGATCTGGGCCTTGCGGTTTCTGAGAAGATGATTTTTCAAGATTTTTCCTATATAAGCCCATGTAAAACCAAAGGGCCCCCTTGCGGGGGCATTTTTGGCCCCAGCACTATAATTTGAACAATCTTGGTAGGGGTCCACTAGATGAAGCTTCATACCAAATATCAAAGACCTGGGCCTTGCGGTTTCAGAGAAGAAGATCTTTTAAGTTTTCGGTGAAAAAAATCTATTTTTGGCTACTGTGACCTATATGTGCAACGGACCAGAACCATTTGAACAACTTTGAAAGGGGACCACCTAAGGATCATTCCTGTGAAGTTTGGTCAAAATCCAATCAGTGGTTTAGGAGGAGATGTCGTTTGAAGAAAAGTTTACGGACGCACGCACGCACGGACGCACGGACACACGCACGGACGACGCACAAAAAGTGATCCCAAAAGCTCACCTTGTCACTACGTGACAGGTGAGCTAAAAAAGGGCCTTTTTTGTGTTCTGTCAATAACTTTCTTATTATGCCCCCAACTTTGAAAAAGTTTGAGGGGCATAATAAGAAAGTTATTGACGTCACTAAACATTCCTGTCGTGTCATCACAAAATGGCGGACGTCAGTAACTGAAGTGACAGCAGCATTAAAAATTCGCAATAGAAATGGAAGGTATGCAAGAAAAATACTATCAGCCATTTTATTTGAGGACAGACAACTCTTGTGACTTTCAGTCTATTTTCCTGTAGCCTCAGCCCCTCCAAAAAAGGTGGTCTACTCATTAAGACAAAAATTTGCTTCTCAAATTCTTTCCTTAATGAGTAGACCCCTCCTGACAAGGGAGACAAAAATATATTTGAAATATTTGTCTCCCCTAAAGAAAAATTCATTTCCTTAATTAAAACTTAGTTTAGCATATTGAGATTTCTGTTTGTATTGGAGTTTAAGGCCCAGTCAACACTATTTTAGGTCATTTTTGAGCCGGTCAGTTTTGCTTATCCACACTTTTCCTGGGGAGTCTCATACGTAAGTGGTTAACCAGTAAGGTGCACATTCTTTCGCCAGAAACTGACAATTATCTTTCTTGAATCTGCGGAAGGGAGAGAATGACCGTAGAAAAAATTCATGATCAATCTTCACGAAAGAATGTTGCCAACCCCGGCAGGTATCGAACCCGCGGCTTCCTAATCACCAGTCAGATGTGCATCCGACTGAGCTACCGAGGCCGTCAACACACATGTTAAGGTACTGCCCGATGAGGGTCTTCAATTTTTATGTTCCAGTGGACTCTTCCATTGCTATATGTTAAACAAGTCCATTTGTCATATTAGGGGTGTCAGGCCTTTTTTCGTTTTTATTCCGTTTCTGTCAGAAAATTCTGTTAGCAAATAGTGCAGACCCTGATCAGATGCCACATTCTTGCACACCAGACAAGGAAATCCGTGATTTTACCCTGGGACAGAAATTTATGTTCTGACCCTGGTGTTCCGACCCCAAATAGAATATAATCGCGTGTTTGATAAATGCACTGGTTGATTACAATCTCATGCGCGCCGGCGTCATGCGTGACGTCACTAAACATTCCTGTCGTGTCATCACAAAATGGCGGACGTCAGTAACTGAAGTGACAGCAGCATTAAAAATTCGCAATAGAAATGGAAGGTATGCAAGAAAAAGAATCCAATACTAGAATTTGTTTTTCTACAAAAACACAGATGTCTCCCCCGTTTTTGACTGCTAAGTATAACCTTGACATTGGAGGTATTGAGCTGGGTCTTGTGTGCAACACATCATGTAATGAAGATGAACATTTCTGCATAGTAACTTTTAAAATGTTCATAGAAAAATAAAAAAGTTATTGGCCGTAAACCAAAAAAGCACTTTTTTACCTTTGACCTCTAAGTATGGCCTTGACCTTTGCAGTACAAAACATCGTCTCAAGATGGTTAACATTTCTGCCAAGTAATTTCAAAATCCATCAAAGAATAAGGAAGTTATTGACTGTCCTTTATTTACCTTTGACCTCTAGGTATGACCTTGACATTGGAGGTATGGACCTTGGTCTTGCACATGACTCATGGTCCAACTTTCAAGCCTCTAACTCCAACAGTTTTTGAGATATCTTGCTGACAAGATTTTATTAAAAAAAATTCAAAGGGCAATAACTCTTGAAAGGGGCATAATCCGGATGAGAAAAAAATACGTGTCAGCTTATTTTCCATTAGGAATGCATATATGAAATTTCAAAACCATAGCATACACAGTTCTAAAGTTATGCTATGCATCACTTTTAGGATTCATTACAATGGGCACAAATTACCAAAATGACAAAGGGCCAAAACTCGCAAAGTATTTTTCCGAATTTTGTCATAAGTTAATCAGTTCATCTACTCATCACCAACAATATACTCAACAACTTCCAAGGCTCTAGCTCCAATAGTGTTTGAGATATTTTGCTGACAAGATTTTATTAAAAAAATTTCAAAGGGCAATAACTCTTGAAAGGGGCATAATCCGGACGAGAAAAAAAATACGCGTCAGCTAATTTTTCATGAGGAACCCATATATGAAATTTCAAAACCCTAGCATACACGGTTCTAAAGTTATGCAATGCATCACTTTTAGCATACATTACAATGGGCACAAATTACCAAAATGACAAAGGGCCATAACTCACAAAGTATTTTTTGGAATTTTGTCAAAAGTTAATCAGTTCATCTACTCATCACCACCAATATATTCACCAACTTTCAAGCCTCTAGCTCCAATAGTTTTTGAGATATCTTGCTGACAAGATTTTATTAAAAACAAATTCAAAGGGCAATAACTCTTGAAAGGGGCATAATCCTGACGAGAAAAAAAATACGCGTCAGCTTATTTTCCATCAGAAATGCATATATGAAATTTCAAAATTATAGCATACACCATTCTAAAGTTAAGCTATGCATCACTTTTAGCATACATTACAATGGGCACAAATTACCAAAATGACAAAGGGCCATAACTCACAAAGTATTTTTCGGAATTTTGTCATAAGTTAATCAGTTCATCTACTCATCACCAACAATCTATTCACCAACTTTCAAGGCTCTAGCTCCAATAGTTTTTGAGATATCTTGCTGACAAGATTTTATTAAAAAAAAATCAAAGGGCAATAACTCTTGAAAGGGGCATATTCCGGACGAGAAAAAAAATATGCGTCAGCTAATTTTCCATGAGGAATCCATATATGAAATTTCAAAACCCTAGCATACATGGTTCTAAAGTTATGCTATGCATCACTTTTAGCATACATTACAATGGGCACAAATTACCAAAATGACAAAGGTTCATAACTCACAAAGTATTTTTCGGAATTTTGTCAAAAGTTAATCAGTTCATCTACTCATCACCATCAATATAATCACCAACTTTCAAGGCTCTAGCTCCAATAGTTTTTGAGATATCTTGCTGACAAGATTTTATTAAAAAAAAAATTCAAAGGGCAATAACTCTTGAAGGGGGCATAATCGGGATGAGAAAAAAAATACGCGTCAGCTAATTTTCCATGAGGAATCCATATATGAAATTTCAAAACCCTAGCATACACGGTTCTTTAGTTATGCTATGCATCAAAAGCGTAACGGACGGACGAACGAACCAGAACCAATATGCCCCTCAAACTTTTTCAAAGTTGGGGGCATAATAAGAAAGTTATTGACAGAACACAAAAAAAGGCCCTTTTTTTACCTTTAACCTCTATGTATGACCTTGACCTTTCAGGTATTAAACTGGGTCATGCGTGCAACACATCATCTCATGGTGGTTAACATTTCTGCCTAGCAATTTCAAAATCCATCTAAAAATAAGAAAGTTATTGACCAAACACGAAAAAAGGCCCCTTTTTTACCTTTGACCTCTATGTATGACCTTGACATTTTAGGTACCAAACTGAATCATGCATGCAACACATCGTCCCATGATAGTTAACATGTTTGCCAAGTAACTTCAAATTCTATTTAAAAATAGGCAAGTTATTGACAAAACCCGAAAAAAGGCCCCTTTTTTACCTTTGACCTCTAAGTATGACCTTGACCTTTGAGGTAACAACCTGGGTCATGCGCGTAACACATCGCCTTATATTGGTTCACATTTCTGCCATGTGATTTCAAAATCCATCTCAAAATAAGAAAGTTATTGACCAAATACGAAAAAAAGGCCCACTTTTTTACCTTTGACCTCTAAGTATGACCTTGACCTTTGAGGTACCGACCTGCCTCATGTGCACCACACATCGTCTCATGATTGTTAATAATTATGCCAAGTAATTTTAAAATCCATCTCAAAATTAGAAAGTTATTGACCAAATACGAAAAAAAGGCCCCTTTTTTGACCTTTGACCTCTAAGTATGACCTTGACCTTTGAGGAACCGACCTGCCTCATGCGCACCACACATCGTCTTATGGTTGTTAATAATTATGCCAAGTAATTTTAAAATCCATCTCAAAATAAGAAAGTTATTGACCAAATACGAAAAAAGGCCCCTTTTTTGACCTTTGACCTCTAAGTATGACCTTGACCTTTGAGGTACCGACCTGCCTCATGCGCACCACACATCGTCTTATGGTTGTTAATAATTATGCCAAGTAATTTTAAAATCCATCTCAAAATATGAAAGTTATTGACCAAATACGAAAAAAAGGCCCCTTTTTTGACCTTTGACCTCTAAGTATGACCTTGACCTTTGAGGTACCGACCTGCCTCATGCGCACCACACATCGGCTTATGGTTGTTAATATTTCTCCCGAGTAATTTTTAAATCCATCCAAAAATAAGTAAGTTATTGACCGGACACGATTTGCCCATACATATATACATACCAACAAACTTCCAAGGGAGATAATTCAAAAAGTATAAATGTGAGAGTTATGGTTCTTGCGCACTGCACGTCGTCTAATGCTGATTAATATTTATACGAAGTTTCGTGACGATAGCTCTAACGGTTTACAAGTTACAGAGCGGACACGAAAGTGTGACAGACGGACAGACAGACGCCCGGGGGAAAAACAATATGTCTCTCCGAAAAAAAAATTTTCGGGGGAGACATAATGAGTGTGAGGGGTGGATAGAAAAATCCGGCCCTCTGGATCACTGTCCGGCATCACTTGTTTGCCAAGTTACCCCTTTAGGGGTTTCCTGAACACAATGGGTTATCCTTCTGATTACAATAACCCCTACATTTGCAGTGTAGATCCAGATCAGATGAAGCCATCTGATCAGGATCTACACTATTTGACATTCCGTTTGTAAATTTATAAGAATAAATTACAACAAGTATTCTGGTTGGTTCAGAGTCAGAAATGGATGTGGCTTACTTTTCTTTTTTTTTTTTGGTTTGGGTTTTACGGCCCTTTCAAGATTATTTCACTCATATCGAGCTGATCGTTTATCATAGGTGGGCGAAAACCGGAGTACCCGGAGAAAAACCACCTGACCTTCCGTTGCAGAACTTGGCGTCTCACAAGTGACCCGAGCGAGGCTCGAACCCACGGCGGTGAGAGACCTAATGATGTGGCTTACTTAAATATTCAGTGGGATAAGGGTTAATTTAGCAAAATACAACAAATGGTCATTTCAATCTCAAATTGTGGATGCTTGTTAGAACCACCTACATTACTTGATACTAACAAACACCCACAATCTATGTTTCAAGAATAAATATTTAAAATACCAAAAAAGATCATTCGATATTGTAAATCTGACACCATGTTGGTGAGCACTATGTTTTATGGCCCATCTTCACCTGAAGCTCATATTCCCAAAAGATGACAATTCATATAATAATGTACATGGGATATATTTGAAAGAACTAGGGTAACTAGCTATACACAAGACTTAACAAGATGTGTTTGTGAAACACCGATGCCCCCGGACAGCGCCTGTGCAATATGAAAGCCCCATCACTAAATTATGTCATGGTTGAGGCCACAAGGTCACGAGGTAAAAAATTATGGTACCACTGGAAAGGTCTTGTGAGAAAGAATACACATGTGAAATATGAAAGCTCTATCACTTACCAATCAAAAGTTATGGACTATATTAAAGTTTTTAAAAAGTAGGTCAAACATCAAGGTCAAAGTCACAAGGTCAAAAATTATAGTACCACTAGAAAGGTCTTGTGACAAGGAATGCACATGTGAAATATGAAAGCCCTACCATTTACCAATCAAAAGTTATGGCCAATGTTAAAGTTTTTAAAAAGTAGGTCAAACATCAAGGTCAAGGTCATGAGGTCAAAAATTATGGTACCATTAGAAAGGTCTTGTGACAAGGAATGCACATGTGAAATATGAAAGCTCTACCATTTACCAATCAAACGTTACGGCCAATGTTAAAGTTTTTAAAAAGTAGGTCAAATGCCAAGGTCAAGGTCATGAGGTCAAAAATTATAGTACCAATAGAAAGGTCTTGTGACAAGGAATGCACATGTGAAATATGAAAGCTCTACCATTTACCAATCAAACGTTACGGCCAATGTTAAAGTTTTTAAAAAGTAGGTCAAATGCCAAGGTCAAGGTCATGAGGTCAAAAATTATAGTACCAATAGAAAGGTCTTGTGACAAGGAATCCATATGTGAAATATGAAAGCTCTATCACTTACCAATCAAAAGTTATGGCCAATGTTAAAGTTTTTAAAAAAGTAGGTCATATGCCAAGGTCAAGGTCATGAGGTCAAAAATTATAGTACCAATAGAAAGGTCTTGTGACAAGGAATGCACATGTGAAATATGAAAGCTCTATCACTTACCAATCAAAAGTTATGGCCAATGTTAAAGTTTTTAAAAATGAGGCCAAAAGTAGGTCAAATCTCAAGGTGAAGGTCACGAGGTCAAAATTTATGGTACCTCTTGAAAGGTCTTGTGACAAGGAATGCACATGTGAAGTATGAAAGCTGTATCACTTACCATTCAAAAGTTATGCCCAATGTTAAAGTTTTTGCAGACGGAGAAACGGACAAACGGACAAACAGACAAACGGACAAACAGACAAACAGACGGACAGACCAAAAACTATATGCCCCCCAGAATCTTAGATTCCGGGGGCATAAAAAATAATTTAATATGACAGGTACACCATTTGTTCAGAATCTCCACTAGTATTGTATGTATTATACTATTCATGCCACACGTATATGCATAAAACCCATGTACTGACTTGCAGTATAAGCATAGAAATTTATTTTATACCGAGCAGTGAAAACAATGCATATCTGAAACAATAAAAGTGATATTTTCACAGTGTGAAATATAAATATTTTCATACTGTGAAAAATAACAAGACCTTGTTATTTTCACAGAAGCAGCCCGGTTTACTTTTTTCCCCAAAGTCATAAGTTATCGATGAAATAATTCTTTAAAACACCTTGAAAAAGCATTCTTTGAACTGTAAAAATGCTGTATTAAAAATGGCAATCTGTTTATTTTGCAACTGGCAGTTGTGACGTCATAGCCAAGTCAAACATTGTGACGTAAGATCCGATTGATCAATTACAGTAAGTGTCCTAAAATATTATAAAATAAAAAGAAAATTCACTTTTTTTCAATAAATGTCAAAAATATTTCATCTCGTGTGTTGAAAACATCAGAATTTTCACTCGTGCTTCGCACTCGTGAAAATTCTGATATTTTCAACACACTCAATGAGATATTTTTGGTATTCATCTCAAAAAAGTAAATATCCTCTATATAGCAGTGTGTACTTAGTACTCTGTCTGACTTTAATAGATTCCCGCCTGGGTCATCCAGATTTTTCTGCACCTGTAACATTTGGTGCTCAGCATGGAGCCTAATACCATGATCTCAAGATTAAGCAACTTCATGCTACCAATTATTTAACCAGGAAGCAAAATGAATTTTTGGGTAGCAATGTCGCCACTTGCTACTGTTTATTCGAGCCCTGATACTATAGCACTGGCATTCCTCCATATATAGAAGAAAATTATTGATATGTCAAATAAAAGCACCATCAACTTATGACAAGTATGTGTGTGTTTTATCTCATCAACTTATGACAAGTATGTGTGTTTTATCTATGTCAAATAAAAGCAGCATCTACTCATGATGAGTATGTGTGTTTTATCTATGTCAAATAAAAGCACCATCTGTTTATGATAAGTATGTGTGTTTTATCTATGTAAATACTTATGACAAGTATGTGTGTTTTTATCAATTTCCAATAAAAGCACCATCTGTTTATGATAAGTATGTGTGTTTTATCTATGTAAATACTTATGACAAGTATGTGTGTTTTTATCAATTTCCAATAAAAGCACCATCTACTTATGGTATGTGTGTTTGTGGGGCAATGCTAACGCGCCTGACCGTTGCAGACGTAAAATGCTTAAACTTTACAATACAATGGTATGTGTGTTTTATCAATTTCAAATAAAAGCATCATCTACTTATGCCAAGTATCTTTGTTTATCATAAAATACTTTTTTCCAATTGGCTTTACATTATCAAATACATCCTAAACATGAAAACTACCGTATTTACCGTATGTATTCGCAAAGAGGCCTAATCAAACAGGGTAGACCAGATGAGACGCTGCAGAACATGGGGTCTCATCTGGATCTACACTGTTTGCAACTCATTCTACTATTCTTGAGACACAACATTAGGTAGTAAACTGTGCCTGTTTTTAATCACTCGATCAAAGAGTGTTTCGATTTTTATTGGTGACAAAAATATCTGTAATTCTTCCAAATACATTTATTTTAAAAATTACAGGATGTCAAACTTGGTTAGGATGCCCCCCATACATAATAGTTTACCCTACGAAAATTATAAGTGTATGTCCAAATTTGAAACCACAAATACTCTATGGCTGTATAGAATGTTGCTTTTCTGATCTTTGTTTACATGATTGTTATGGTTCGACTGTCTGTTCCCAAGTCACACTTTAGAAAAGCTGACATTCATGTCTTGATGCTACATTATTCGGCTAGAAGTGTAACAAGAGCACCGCATGCAGGTGCCAACGCTCGGCTGCAAAAATTCTAAGTCGAAAAAGGGGCAAAAAATATTTTGAGGGTTACCCCACCTATTGGCACGAGTTCCCCCTTTTCATAATGAACAACTAGTCCGAGTTTCAAGTAAATATGTTCAGTAATGACAGAGATATTACAAAATGTCCAAGTTTTTGCACGACGACGCAGACGATGACGCCAGAGCTATGACAATACCTCGTCGTTTTCTGCGAAAACAGCCAAGCTAAAAATAAATAAGAGCAACTGCATGTTTTTGAAGAGTGGTGTTTATTATCTATATGAAACATAGATTGTGGGAACTCGTTAGAACTGCATCAGCAAGGCGGTTCTAACCAGTACCCACTATGTCTTTGAGCAGAAATATGAAAAATATAAGAATCTTTTATCTGAAAATTTTCATTTTTTGGTGGAAAAACCTTTCAATATATTTGGATAGGCATGTTTTTGTAATGAAATATGCATATGTGCAAAACTATGGATTTTGCTACATGGCTGTCTAACACTATGCACATTATCATTTTTAACAGAGTATATTTTCACTTGACATGGCATATGTGTTGATGAACAGGATTAACCCATTGTATGCGAGTAGACTCTTCCATTGCTATATGTTGGACAAATCCATTTGTCATATAAGGGGCGGTAGGCATATTTTTTTTGTTTTTATTCTATTTTTGATGGAAAATTCTGTTAGCAAATAGTGCAGGCCCTGATCAGACGCCGCATTCTGCGGCGTCTGATCTGGGCCTGAACTGTTTGCCAAGGTACCCCTTTAGGGGTTTTCCACATACAATGGGTTAATATTTTAACTTAATGACCTACAAACATGTATGACAACTAGCACATATCCCAAAATAGTCCATCACTGTTTTTGTAACATCAAAACTCCTCTGAAATGTTAACCCTAAGATGCCAAGAAAAACTACATCTGAAAATGTCGTCTGGTTTTATCGTCTGCTAAATGTTTTTGCAAACGGTTAAAAAATATTTTTGTTTATAGGCAAACAATGTGGACGCAAATCCGACTGCTCCTAGAGGAGCAGTCTGATTTGGGTCCACACTGTTTGCAAAAATGACTTTTAAAGCAACCAGCAGACGACAAAGCAGATGACAATTGTTGTGATTGGCATTTTATGAGTTAATAATTTTAATGCTGTTGGAATGCATAAGAATAAATTAAAGGCTATTTACTTAACAATAATAAATAATATCACTACCTTACCCTAAGAAAACCTGTCTTTTGCCATAAGAACTTCATTCAACATAACTGAAACTCTGCGCATCTGCACAATCCTTGGCCCAGTTTTTAAAACAAATGTTATTTATGGTAGTTAGTATACTGATAAGACTTTGATAATTAAATATGGCATACATAGTATTATTACTCCTCATTAATATTCATTAGCTATTCAAAAATTCTGTGTGGCCAAGAGGATGCCACACACAAGGCAACAAAACATCAAGTGCCCCTGCAATATTACCCTTTGATGTCACTGCTCAAAAGAGCAAGTGCGCTGGTAGTAGCATGCACGGATAGAATTGGGTATAATAAAACATTTGTTGCTCTTGTGTGAGGGGAATATAAGGATCTGAGTTTAATTTGTAAGTTCGGCAAAAAACGACAGGATTTCTGATGATCTGGCAATAAATATGATGTTTAATAAATAATTTAAATAGTTAACCTTCAATTCACCTGAGTATATGATTATTGTAAATGGCAGTTATACGAAAAATATTTTACCTTTTCCACTGTCTGGGTTTTTTTAGCAGATGACAAATTGTTGACATTTTTCTTATTTTTCCCAGGAGACTAGATAAGATATTTCATGCAAATTCTCTCCATAGAGGACTTGGCATCTCATGCAAATTGTCTCCATAAAAGACAATTTACATGAAATCTCAAATCCTGTTTTTTTTTTTTTTTTTTCAACAGAATTTGACATTTCATGAAAAATGTCTTCTATAAGACTTGACATTTCATGCAAATTGTAGGACAAAATTTGCAAATTGTAGGATACAATTTGCATGAAATATTAAATATTGTTTTCTGGGAAAAATTCGAAAAATATTGCAAAATGTTGTCTGCTGAAAAAAAATACCCAGCATGCAGAGCGTTAAATGAAATTACACATGAGAAAAGGGCACTTAGCATTTTCCAGTTTAAGTTATGTCCCGATCGACACAATTTAGGTCATTTTTGAGACGCTGCTTCCACATTTGTGGGACTTTGACACAACATTGAGATGAAAAGATATCTCAAGCCCTACCGCCAAAAGAAAACCAATAGGGTTTATATGCAGGGATGGTCTGACTCGCACCACTTTGCCTGGGAAGGCTTAGACCTTCTAAAGCAGTTTGCCAGTACTCATGTCATGTCAGTTTCAGATTATGTGGAAGCACCATGCAGCCCACTATATTTCTCCAAGCCCCGATGGGTGGGGGTGACCTCTACAAGTCTGCCAACAACAAAGGCTTTGGCTAGACCACACTTATTGCCCAAGCCTTTGCCGGTCAAGTTTGTGATAAGTACCCTTTTCTCACAAGCTAACTCAAAACACTTTTCTAGTGAACAATTCTTAGTCAGCAAACCAAACCAACATTTATTACCCCTATCCAAGAAGCTTCTGTTAGTCTATTATGCATTGTTTTGGATTTAAACAGCCCAGTCAACATAACTATGGTCATGTTGAGTTGGTGAGTTTATCTAAACATATTATATTGTTCCTGGGTTGGCTAGGGCCTTCTATGTGGTTACCAAATACAGTGCATGTTCAATGGCCAATGTTCAAGTTAAATGTCAGTAACTGACAATTGTCCGTCATGTTTAATGTCAGTATCTGCCAATCTTCCTCCTTGAACAAGCAGAAGGGAGATTGTGACTGAAAGAATGATTTCATTGTATTTTTGGGGTTAATGGCCCAGTCAACACCCTTTTAGGTCATATCAAGTGAGTCAATTTACCAAACCACAGTCTTCCTGGGCAGTCTTTCACTTACCATATTTACAGCATGTATTTGGACAGACAGGCCCGAGCAAACAGTGAAGACCCTAATGAGTTGCCACATAATTTGGCATTTCTTGTTTAAGTTAAGCAACATTTTAGCTTTTTTATTTTACCTCACTGCAGCTGGTGTTAAGTGCAATGTGGTGGCCATTAAAAGTCTCCCCGTGCTTCATCATAGTACAGATTATATTTTCTTTTCCTTTTGGATCATAGAGCCCATTCTGGTTACTTTGTAAGTCAAAAATCACTTAAGCCGGTGCTAGGAGGCCTAAGCCGACTTGCAAATACGTTGCTGTGTATGAAGAGACTCAATATAACAGAGTGTCCAATTTTCTTTCTTTTATGTGAGGCAACATTTTAGCTTTTTATTTTACCTCACTGCAGCTGGTGTTAAGTGCCGTGTGGCGGCCGTAAAACGTCTCCCCCGTGATTCATCGTAGTGCAGTTTATAGTTTCTTTTGCTCTGGGATCATTGAGCCCATCCTGGTTACTTCAAAAGCAACATTTGAGCTTTTTATATTAGAATAAGCATGGTAAGGAGCGGATGACCGAATACTTAGGGTAAATATTGTAAGTATTTAACAGAAACATTGCAAATTACTTTAGAAAATATTTCAAAAACTGGCTGACTAACATTCTGAACAACAGTCCCAAAACCTGAGTATGTAACAACAATTTTGATTGGTCAATTAACAATATATCAGCTGATTGGCTCTTTCTCTGGTTGTGAGCTTAAATATTGACAATTTACACAGATGTTATTCAATTATGAGCAACAATAAATGTGTCAAAACAACATGGATGCCCCTGCTGTTCACCTTGTACTTGTAAACCCATAACATTATTAACTCTTATCCTGCTGAATATATTAATCTAGCCACATCCATTTCTGACATTCAATTTATCAGATTGCACATGATGTATTTTTCCTACAAATTCACAAATTGAATGTCAAACAGTGAAGATACAGATCAGATGGCTTCTTCAGAAGCCATCTGATCTGTGTCTACACTGTTTGTAAACGATAGCGCATAATTATTCTGAGTCAGCAAGACAAGGATTAACCTGAATTTTGATGATGTGTCGCCATGACATACATCACAGATGTTAACAGTATCAATGAAAAAAACAGGTGATAAATGTCTTTCACTATTTCCATCACATTAACAAGTCCAGACAAGGAACCCAATTAAAACCCCATTTTCTCTGGATAAAAGTGGGGTATACATTATTTTCCCTAATTTTACTCTAAAACAGTGTAAGTAATGGTTAGAAATGCCTCCATAAGGCTGTTCCAAAGAGTGACAATGATGTGTGCTTGTAACAGAAATAAGAAAAATGAAGTCAAACTTCAAACGATTGAACAACTTTTGTTTGAGACCATATGTTTGCTTGAGGTCATATGAAGATGGGACCTCAGTTTAAAGACACATCCGAAAGTGTGGAGAAGCCTGGGATCAAACCCACAAACCCTGGTTTATGAGGCAAGTAGCATAACCACTACCCCACGGAGGCTTCTAAGAGACGGGTAGTTCGAACTACTGTGGGTGATTTATATCCGCAGGCCACGAGGCAAAATGGGATAGGAATATGCCACAACTTCATTATAACACAGATCATAAAAATAACAAGGTTGGAGGATGGATTCCAAATATAGATTATATAAAAAAATGACCATATAGGTAATCTCATTTAAAAAAAAAATGACCATAAATGGTAATTTTTCTATACACATAATGTATACATTTATTTTGCATATAACATGGTTATATAGGTAAAACAGATTTCTCTGTGGACCCTAAAAATGTTGTTATAAAGAGGGTGTTGTGTTTGTCTTCAATGTTCCAGAAAATAAAGGTATGTTGTGTATACTCATGAGGCGATTCTAATGAATATGCACAACATACATTTTCAAGATAAAAGGAGACAATTTCCCTAAACTGAACCTATTTTTTAACCTGCAGCTATTGGAAGACTATCTAGGGACTCAAGAATGGGTTCGACACAGTTGTGGTAAAAGAGCCATCAGTGTTGGAGACATTGATGTTTCCATGTATAACTAGTTTCTAAATAGAAAAAAAAGCCATTTTTGGAGACATGAAAGAAGGCATTATCTCACATGGGTGTGTTGTCTTTATGTCTTGAAAACATGTCAAAATATGGCTTTCTTACCAAGCCAAGTTTTCAAGAAACCGTGATAAGCATATTTTAAAGTGTCCGCTTATTCCAATGGTACATCACAGATATTCAAATTCAACAAAATCTTAAAGCTCAAGGATTACATTAAGTACAGTAAAATTACTATATTAAGACCACATTTGAGACTGTTCAAAAGTGGTCTTTAAAGACCACTTTTGAACTGTCCCAAAGGTGGTCTAAGACCACATGTGAACAGTCATAAAGGTGGTCTCTGACCAGAGGACACTGTATGCAGAAAACACAAAGAAAGAATAACTGTAACCTGCTAAATAAGCTTTTTAAAGTAGAATTAGTCTTAATTTTAGGCGGTCTTAATAGCAGAATTTCACTGTATTTAAATTTTACAAATCTTAAAGTTTTGGATTACTTTAAGTATTTAAATTCAACAAACCTTAAAGCTTACAGACTACTTTAAGGGTACAGATACCCCTAAAGGAGAGACAACTCTCTTAAAATTATTTTTGTCTCCCCTATCAATAGGCGTCTACTCCTAAAGGAAAGAATTTGATCCTATGGAGCAAATTCTCTCTTTCAATTCTTATCTCACTGAACACGACCATCTTTGCAAGCATTGTAGATCCAGGTCAGTTGGCTTCTTCATCTGATCAGGAACTACACTGTTTACCTTTGCAAACATTGTAGATCCAGATCAGATGGATCTGATCAGGATCTACACTGTTGGCAATTCAGTTTGTGGACTGTATGAACACATTATATTTTGTAATTTGATTGGCCGATAGTCAGAAATGGGTGCGACAAAATTAATTTAATCAGCAGGACTAGGGTTAAAAGAAGACCCCTTTACAGAGGGAAGCTGTTTACAGGAAAGTAAACTGTTGTCAAAAAAGTTGTCTCCCTTATAAAAACAACAAAAACACTGTCAGGTGTAAAGATTCTCCTTAAGTAAACTTGACCAATCAGAGAACACTTATCAAAAGAGAGAGCACATCTATTGAACTGCAAAAAAAAAATCTTTAACAAGCCATCACTCTTGTCCAGCTGAACAAATTAATTTAGCCACACCCATTTCTGAATTTCTGACTTTCAACCAATCAGATAACTTTATTCCATTTATTCTTGCAAATCCATGAATTGAATGTCAAACAGTGTAGATACTGATCGGATGGCTTCTTCAGAAGCCATCTGATTTGTATCTACAATGTTTGCAGAAAGGCAGTGAGTATTCTTGTTCAGCAGGACAAGGGCTTAATGGCCTCCACATAAAAAAAATATTTGTTCATTCTTTCAAAAATCTGAACAGTCAGGTGCATAACCTATACAAGTTATTTTTTATAACCTGTTACATTTATAAAGTTACATACCACCATTAAATTTCAAAGTGAGGCTATAGAAAATAACTTGTTTAGGTTTTGTCACAAGTTCTTTAGGATTATGTTAAATTGAATAAAAGCACGCTAACACTGCATGATACCCCACCACTGCAAGATAATATGGTTATAGCCTTGCCCATAATAGTGGTACTTTTAAGTGTTATAGTTATCTGTAAAACTTCACTAAGGCATTCAATATAGTAAAGGAACTACATACATGTATATCAAAAGGGCAGATAATACAATAACCAGAAAAGCAGAGTGACTGTCCTTGGCAAAAATATGTGTCCTTTAGTGTTTTAAAATTTGAAGAAAATCCATGAAAAGATTCTTAAGTTATTGATCGCAAACTCCAAAAAAAATTGTGAGAAATTAATCAAGTTATCGGTCGGAAATGGTGTGGATGGACGGACGAACGGACAGACACCGGAGGGTATATTATAATACCCCAGCACTATCGTGTGATGGGGTATAACAAAAAGAAGAAAAGAAAAAAAAGTCATTCCCGATATAAACATGTAGGCACAATTTGAAAAAAAAAATGTGAAAAATTAATCAAGTTATCGGTCGGAAATGGTGGGGATGGACGGACGGACAGACGGACGGATGGACAGACGGACGGATGGACAGACACCGGAGGGTATATTATAATATCCCAGCACTATCGTGTAATGGGGTATAACAAAAAGGAGAAAAGGGTGAAAAAAAAAAAGGGAAAAAAAGGAATGAAAAACCAAAAATGAGGAAAATTAAAAAAAAATAAAAAAAATAAATAAATTCATTGCCAAAATGAAAAAGAAAGAAAAAGAAAAAAGAACACACAAAAAAAAAGAAAGAAAAAACGAAAAAAAAAAAAAATTTCCATTCCTCGACGGAGATTTGAACTCACACCCCTCAGATTCATAATCAACAATAGGATTTGTAGTCCAGCACTCTAACCACTACACTGGCAGTGATAATCAATGTATGTCATAAATTAAAGGAATAAATGCACAGAAACTATTTAATGGGAATTGTTAACGACCAATTTTTCGTTAAATGTTAACGCATTTTGTGTATTCACAACACAAAACCTGCTTATTATGGTCGTTTATACATCAGTGCAGTTTCATCCAAATATTCCATATAGTAAAGGAATAAGTCCCCAAAAACCATTTAATCGGAATTTTTAACGACCATAATTCCGTTAAATGTTAATGTATTTTGCCCATTTACAATCCCAAACCACTCATACCCAATGCCAATGTGTATACAAAATTTGAAGAAAATCCGTGAAAAAATATTCAAGTTATTGATCGGAAACGCCCCCAAACCCCTTATTTTGAACTAAAAAGGGCCATAACTCTGTCAAATGTTAACGGATTTTGCCCATTAACAATCCCATACCACTCATTCCCTATATATACATGTATGCAAAATTTGAAAAAAATTCGTTAAAAATTACTCAAGTTATCGATCGGAAATGGTGCGGACGGACGGACGGACGGACGGACGGACATACGGACGGACGGACAGACGGACGGACGGACGGACGGACACCGGAGGGTATAACATAATACCCCGCCACTATCGTGTGGTGGGGTATAAAAATACGAAAATATTAACGTGAATGCGTTAATATTCTTGTCACCCCACTCTTGTTTGAAACACGTGCGTACAACTTTTTAGACGATGCATACAAAGAATTTCGATTTCAATCATCAAATTGAAGTCTTCTTTCCATTTTAAAATTGTCCCCACATGCCGCAAAATTGCGATAAGGTGGGAATTCAAGTTTTAAAACCATTAATTTTACCGTTTTGGCACTCAAAATCCACTCAAAAAACGATCTTTTCTGAATGAAAACTTGATCGTGTTGACGAATCCACCATTTTGTTAGAAAGAGCACTTCTCGTGGAATCTCGCGAAAACATTATAATGACGCAAAACGCCGCGAATTTCAAAAAAGAAGATTAAAACTAGCCTGATTTTTACCAATTCTCGAAAAACCAAATATAACGCAAATGAGTTATTTTTTTTTAACTTGTCCAGGTTATGCACCTGACTGCTGAACAGAACATTTGACTATAAATTATACAAAAAGATTCCTAAAGCCTATCTTCTCTAAGCTACTCAAAGTTGATTACGAAACGATCTTGTACACCACAACCTCTTTGTTCTTTTGTTGAGATCTACGGCAAAATTCATATTTGTTGGCAGTCGTGCTGTACCAAGTAAGAAATATAAGGACTACATAGAAAAATTACAAAAGGCTCATGCGATCGGCAAAGACAGATCAGACTGCATGGATGTCCAGTCTGATCTGAGTTGTCAATGGTTGCACAGATCTTTAAAACACCTATCCTGCTGAATACCTTTCCAAACAGTGAAGATCCAGATCAGTTGGCTTCTGGAGACGCCATATGATATGGATAATCACTAAGGCTGACACGATTATACGTATAATCGATTAATCGATCGATAAAATCCACAAAAATGATTATCATTTCTGATTTACTTTTAATCAATTACTTGATAGGTACAATTTACTACCCAAAGTTATGCCTAAAATAGCTGGATGAGTGGCAAACAGTGCAGACCCTGATGAGACGCCGCATCCTGCGGCGTCTCATCTGGGTCTACACTGTTTGCTCAGGCCTGTCTGTTCAAATATACATATGGTAAAGTACAACATATGGTAAGAGTCATGCTCAGACAGAAAGCCAGACAGGTAAAATTATGACAAAAACCTCAGCGATTACTAATCAATTATCGATCGCAATGACAGGACTGATAATCGATTATCTTTTCAGCTCTGATTAGCCAGCCCTAATTATCACTGTCATTCAGTTAGTGAATTTATAGGAGAAATATTATCAAGTAATTTGATTGGTTGTTAGTCAAAAGTGGGTGTGGAAACAGTAATTTGTTCAGCAGGACAAGGGTTATTGTTGGTTCTGCCATGCCCTGATTCACATATAGCATTCTTTGGATATAACATTTCTTGCATCCATCTGAATATCATGTTATATACATGTATCCAACAAGTCTACATACACAGCAACCTCTTTATAACACTGTTTATGGGGTCCAAAGTAGAAACCATGTTAGTTAAACAACCGTGTTATATCCAAACAAAAATGTATAGATTATAAAGAAAAATGACCTTTTATGGTCATTTTTCTATATAATCTATACATTTTTGGGATCCATCTTGAAACCTTGTTATATCCAAACCATGTTCTAATGAACTGTGTTATAATGAAGTTGTGGTGTATTTTCTGCTGCCTGAATCTACACCAATTTGTTCCACTTACATTTCACTGCTGGCAGAACCTCTTTAGACTTACCAGTAATTCTAACACAGTGCGCCTACACAAGCAATGTGAGGGAACTGTGTTTTATTATGCAACATACCACGGAACGTAAGAGTGTGCTGAGTGACGTCATTAAAAGCTGCAAATTTATGACCTCACTTGTAGATCTTTTCACGTTGGATGGTGTAACATCACTTTCTTGCACCAAAAACGTTACAAAAGGACATAAATACATGTGTTACAGTCAAAAATGTTTGCGGGATTTCTTCTAACAACCGTGAAAGGTTGTAAGAATTTGAAGGAAACAATATGCCAATTTTCAGCATGTTAGAATCGAAATAGAAGCTCTAGGTGATTTGTTGAGTTAAAAATCACAGTTTATAGGCCAGTTGTAAGTAGACAAATCATGTGCGCTATGGGTTTGTGATTTGATCTAATTTTCAACTGACCTCCAAACTGTGATTTATTACTCAACAAATCGCAGTTAGAGCTGATCTATTTCATAAATAATGTTACCTCCAAAGCAATGCCATATTGAAGTGTTATAAAGAGGTGCACCTCAAACCTAACGTGTTCTTAATTATCTCTAACAAGTATAATAGTCTCTTTATAATGCTATATTTGGGACTTGTACAAAATAGCGTGCAATAATGAAATTGTTTTATATTCATAATAGAATATTTTTTAAAATGAACATATAGGTGGCATGGTAGCTATCTATTTATCTCCCTTTGAGCCTCTGATAGAGACACAAACTGTGATACGATGGGTCTGTACCCATAGCCATGCTAAAATGAGAAGTGTTATAAAGAGTATTCACATGTACATCTAAATCACTGTGATAAAAACTTCAAGCTGGATGCCATATCATTCTTTCTTACTGGATTAAAAACGAGATTCAGTTGGATAGAAAGATGGCTTCCAAGATATGGCAAGCTAGAATACCCATAATGCACCTGGAGACTTTACTTCCTGTTTTGAGTAACAAGTTCAAGGTCATTCCTTATATCTCATCAACAGACCTGAAGCTGTCTGAACACTGAAAAAAAAACAACAAAAGAAAATATAACTAATACATTAATAAAGTTATTCTATCTCCCATTTTAAATAAGGGATTTATAAACTGGGGGAGGTAAAACGAATCTGATAACATCTGTGTTTCTTTATCAGATTTGTTTTACCTCCCCCATTTTTAAAATAGGAGAAATGAATAAACCATATTACACACAGTTTGATAGACTTGTGAGATCATTCTGCATCTGATTTTGGTTTTGTTTTATTTGTTTGTATTGGAGTTTAATGTCACAGTCAACACTATTAAGGTCATTTAAGAGCCGGTCAGTTTACCTATCCACACTTTTCCTGCGCAGGCTTATACATAAGCAGTTAACCAGTACAGTGCACATTCTTTCGCCATTCATTGCACTAGAAAAGCCTTTCAAATAGCTACCGATGACAGTTTATTTTGTGCAAATCGCTTTTATAATGACTGAGGTATGTCAAATTGAAATACATACATGAATTAGCATAGAGAGTGGAAAAGGTTAAATCATGAATTGACCTAGAGACTGGCAAAGGTTAATGCATGAATTAGCCTAGAGAGTGGTAAAGGTTAAATCATGAATTAGCCTAGAGACTGGCAAAGGTTAATGCATGAATTAGCCTAGAGGCTGGCAAAGGTTAATGCATGAATTGGCCTAGAGAGTGGTAAAGGTTAAATCATGGATTAGCCTAGAGAGTGGCAAAGGTTAATGCATGTATTAGCCTAGACAGTGGCAAAGGTAAATGCAGGTATTAGCCTAGAGAGTGATAAAGGTTAATGCATGAATTAGCCTACAGAGTGGTAAAGGTTAATGCATGTATTAGCCTAGAGAGTGGTAAAGGTTAATGCATGTATTAGCCTAGAGAGTGGTAAAGGTTAATGCAGGTATTAGCCTACAGAGTGGTAAAGGTTAATGCAGGTATTAGCCTACAGAGTGGTAAAGGTTAAAGGGTGAATTAGCCTAGAGAGTGGTAAAGGTTAATGCATGTATTAGCCTAGAGAGTGATAAAGGTTAATGCATGAATTAGCCTACAGAGTGGTAAAGGTAAATGCATGAATTAGCCTACAGAGTGGTAAAGGTTAATGCATGAATTAGCCTAGAGAGTGATAAAGGTTAATGCATGAATTAGCCTAGAGAGTGGTAAAGGTTAATGCATGTATTAGCCTAGAGAGTGGTAAAGGTTAATGCATGAATTAGCCTAGAGAGTGGTAAAGGTTAATGCAATCAGGTAATCAATTTAAGTTGGTATGTTTTGAGTTTTATGGCCCACTTAATACTATTTATGTCAAATCAAGCTGGTCAATATACCATAACCACACTTTTCCTGGACTGGCTTATACCTAAGCTGGTGAACAGTACAATGCTTATTCTTTTGCCAGAAGGTGACAACTACTCTTCTCAAACCAGACCATATAATTGGTTGAAAATCAGAAAAAGATGTGCCAAATTAATTTATTCAGCAGGACAAGGGTTAACAATAAATGTAGCAGTTAAAAAAGCAAAGATGAAAGTGATCTTACCAAACTACTAGATTAGCTCCAATTATATCATGTACATGATAAAGCAGACCAAGTTTGGCTAACTTAGGCCACTTTCTTTGTTCTAGGTCCTGAAAAAATTGAAGAAAAAAAAGATGATAATGATTCGAGTTAAAAGACATGTAAGTCAACCCTCTTTGAGGGTCATAGTGTAAAAAAAAGTTGATCATCACAGGTATAATCAAATAAACAGACATTAACTTATATGATTTCAGAAGCAGTAAGAGGGCACTTACAGAGGTGAACAGAATGTACAGGGTTTCCCTATTCATCTTATTAACCCTTATTCTGATGAATATTCAGTTTAGCCACGCCCATTTCTGACTTTGAACAAATCAGATAACTTGGTGTAATTTATTCCTACAAATTCATAAACTGAATGTCAAACAGTGTAGATCCTGATCAGATGGCTTCTTCAAAAGCCATCTGATCTGGATCTACACTGTTTGCAAAGAAAATGGGTTGTCGTGAACAGCAGGCTAAGGGTTAACTCCTAAGAGGATAAGAGTTAACCCCTTCACTTCTGTTGAAATTCATATTCAATAAAGACCCCCTCTAAAAGAGTGAAAAAAAAGATATGAACTATCTTTTTGAATCAAATTGTTGGTTATACAACACCGAATTGTAAATACAAAAGTTGTTCCCAAACATTTTGCTGTTATGTAAAATTTGCCATGAAAAAGGATCCAAATCTTTTGAAAGATTCTTCTATATATACAGTAGAATGTCGATGGCTCGAACACCGATGGCTCGTTTACCATGGATGTGTCGAACCCATTCTTGAGCCCCTAGCGAAATCCTCTACATAAGAAATAGTGGGGGATAATTAAGGTTATTTTAGTCTTTTATCTTGCAAATGTATGCTGTGTGTACTCATTAGAATCGCCTAGATGAGTCGATTCTAATGAGTACACACAGCATACATTTTCATTATAGAACACCGAAAAGATGTCTAAAAGTATCGCGTTATGCCTCCTGGCAGTAACCTCAGTGGCTCGAACTACCCCTTTCTCGAACAGATTTTCGAGGTCCCAAAGGTGTTCGAGCCATTGAAGTTCGTCTGTAAATTTCTTGACCATGAAAACATCCTTTCATTCACACTGAAGTCATCATATTTAGACCTTACCATTATCAAACAGAATTCTTTCTTTTCTTCCATTTGGCTTAAACCCCAGAAGGGGACACAGATGGTGTACATTATATACACTTCAGGTTTGCAGGATGAAAGACTACCCAGTAATCATGTAATTATGGTGGGGGTCTTTAACCTGCATAGGGGATGACTCTTCCTGCACAGGGGGCCTTCAGTTAACATCCCGATCCAAAGGACGGTGTAATTAATGACATTTCATTCCTGCAAATGATGCCAATGGAGCATGTTCAAATGCTGAAAATTTATCACTGCTGCCGGAGATTGAAACGGGGTCCTCTAGCATCAGAGGCAAGTGCACTTACCACGGAGCTATCACGCTCTTCATAAAGTAACTTGTATTTCTCCACTTGTATTTCTAAAGATTATCCTGTATTTACATTTCTTGACCATACCTACACTTGACCATATCACTATCAAACTGAATTTTACATTCCTCTGTATTCACACTTTTTTAATATTTTTACATGTTATCTGTTTTGTACATACCTTTCTAAAAATTTCCCTGTATTTACATTTCTTGACCATTGTTATCACAGTTTTGCGTCCTCTAGCGAGACTCTTTATAAATATACTGGAGTTCGGCAGTGAAAACCACCAGCTTGATCTGTCTTTTTCTGTTAGCACACAGGCTTTGACTAGATGGCTGTAAAATAACAAGTTATGAACATGTGTCAAAGCAAAATGAAAACAGGGCAAACTTTAACATTTGCCAAGTCCTGTGGGAGGTGTTGAAAAAAACCAAGGTAGCAGGTCGCAGTTTTCAACACCTTCCTAGAGACTAGGCAAACATTAATGCCATGAAAAACCATCACTATTATTGCAAAAAAAAAAATCATTTGCTGCAATTCATGTTTTTTTCTTGCACCATTTTGTTTCACCTTTTCACCATCGTCATCCAAGTACAATTTCTACTGACTTAATCTTTATCACTCTCTAAACTAATTCAGCAGACGACAAATCAATAATATTTTTCTTATTTTTCCTGGAAAACAGGACTTGACATCTCATGCAAACTGTCTCCATAGGAGACAATTTGCATGAGATGTCAAATCCTGTTTTCAGGGAAAAATTAGAAAGATATTTCAAAGTGTCGTCTGCTACTAAATAAAAGCACGCTAACACTGCATGATACCCCACCACTGCAAGATAATATGGTTATAGCCTTGCCCATAATAGTGGTACTTTTAAGTGTTATAGTTATCTGTAAAACTTCACGAAGGCATTCAATATAGTAAAGGAACTACATACATGTATATCAAAAGGGCAGATAATACAATAACCAGAAAAGCAGAGTGACTGTCCTTGGCAATAATATGTGTCCTTTAGTGTTTTAAAATTTGAAGAAAATCCATGAAAAGATTCTTAAGTTATTGATCGCAAACTCCAAAAAAAATTGTGAGAAATTAATCAAGTTATCGGTCGGAAATGGTGTGGATGGACGGACGAACGGACAGACACCGGAGGATATATTATAATACCCCAGCACTATCGTGTGATGGGGTATAACAAAAAGAAGAAAAGAAAAAAAAGTCATTCCCGATATAAACATGTAGGCACAATTTGAAAAAAAAAATGTGAAAAATTAATCAAGTTATCGGTCGGAAATGGTGGGGATGGACGGACGGACAGATGGACGGACGGACAGACAGACACCAGAGGGTATATTATAATATCCCAGCACTATCGTGTAATGGGGTATAACAAAAAGAAGAAAAGGAAAAAAAAAAGGTAAAAAAAGGAATGAAAAACAAAAAATGAGAAAAAAAAAAAACGAAAAAAAAAAAAAACATTCATTGCAAAAAGAAAAGAAAAATAAACGGAAAAAAAAGAAAAGAAAAAACGGGAAAAACAGGAAAAAAAAAGAAAATTCCATTCCTCCACGGGGGTTTGAACTCACGCCCCTCAGATTCATAGCACAAATTAATCCAGTTATTGGTCGGAAATGGTGGGGACGGACGGACGGACGGACGGACGGACAGACACCGGAGGGTATATTGTAATATCCCAGCACTATCGTGTGATGGGGTATAACAAAAAGAAGAAAAGGGTGAAAAAAAAAAAAGGGAAAAAAAAGGAATGAAAAACCAAAAATGAGGAAAATTAAAAAAAAAAAAAAAAATAAATAAATTCATTGCCAAAATGAAAAAGAAAGAAAAAGAAAAAAGAACACACACAAAAAAAAAAAGAAAAAACGAAAAAAAAAAAATTTCCATTCCTCGACGGAGATTTGAACTCACGCCCCTCAGATTCATAGTCAACAATAGGATTTGTAGTCCAGCACTCTAACCACTACACTGGCAGTGATAATCAATATATTTCATAAATTAAAGGAATAAATGCGCAGAAACTATTTAATGGGAATTGTTAACGACCAATTTTTCGTTAAATGTTAACGCATTTTGTGTATTCACAACACAAAACCTGCTTATTATGGTCGTTTATACATCAGTGCAGTTTCATCCAAATATTCCATATAGTAAAGGAATAAGTCCCCAAAAACCATTTAATCGGAATTTTTAACGACCATAATTCCGTTAAATGTTAATGTATTTTGCCCATTTACAATCCCAAACCACTCATACCCAATGCCAATGTGTATACAAAATTTGAAGAAAATCCGTGAAAAAATATTCAGGTTATTGATCGGAAACGCCCCAAAACCCCTTATTTTGAACTAAAAAGGGCCGTAACTCTGTCAAATGTTAACGGATTTTGCCCATTAACAATCCCATACCACTCATTCCCGATATATACATGTATGCAAAATTTGAAAAAAATTCGTTAAAAATTACTCAAGTTATCGATCGGAAATGGTGCGGACGGACGGATGGACGGACGGACATACGGATGGACGGACGGACACCGGAGGGTATAACATAATACCCCGCCACTATCATGTGGTGGGGTATAAAAATACCCAGCATGCAAAGCGTTAACTTGTTCTATTAAGAGCCAGTATACATCTGATCGCTTCAAACTTGTCGCCAACATGAAGGAAACCAGAGGACACATGGTCCTGAACTGCTCACATGAGTGCTGAGTGTTTATGGAACCATTTGGTTTCTGAGCAGATTTCAGAAGGGTTTTTACCATGGTAGCCATCTTGGGCATGTGACCTAAACCATTTGAACAAACTTTTGTTCTTCCATCCCATAAAGGCTTCATACATGTTTGTAGGTTTGGAATAATTACGCTCAGCTGTTGTTTTTTTTTTGTTGTTTTTTTTATGCCCCCGCATCGTATGATGCCGGGGGCATATAGTTTTTCGGTTTTCCGTACGTGCGTCCGTGGGTACGTGCGTACGGTTTCCTGATGTACGAAAGTGTGTACGTACGTACCTACGTAATCCTGTTAGACTCAGGTTAAGGTTTTTGTACAAGGTAGAACTTGAGCTCATATTTTCCAAACCATACAATAGATTTGGTTTATATTTAGTATGATGATAGATATAGGTCCAAAGTTTTATTCAGCAATACCCCCACCCATACCCTAGACCTCAAGGTCAAGGTCGTGGACTTTGAAATTTTTAACGTTTAAGACCCAGGTTAAGATATTTGTACCAGGTAGAACTTGAGCTCATATTTTCCAAACCGTGTAATGAATTTGGTTCATATTCGGTATGATGATAGATATAGGACTGAAGTTTTATTCAGCAATACCCCCACCCATACCCATGACCTCAAGGTCAAGGTCATGGACTTGAAATTTTTAATGTTTAAGACCCAGGTTAAGGTATTTGTACCAGGTAGAACTTGAGCTCATATTTTCATAACCATACAATGGATTTGGTTTATATTTACTATGATGATACATATAGGTCCAATGGTTTATTCAGCAATACCCCCACCCATACCCATGACCTCAAGGTCAAGGTCATAGAATTAGAAAATTTTTAATGTTTAAGACTTTGGTTAAGGTATTTGTACCACCAATTTCAATAAACTTCACACAAATGTTCCTTATAAAAATATCTCGTGCAGGTTCGACTTTTAAGGTCATGGCCTCAAGGTCAAGGTCACAGAGGTTATTTTTAGAAAAACTTTGTCATTGCTCTAGCGCCTACATTTCTTCACTGATTTCAATATAAGTTCACACAAATGTTCCTTATGACAATATCTTGAGCGAGTTCGACTTTCAAGGTCATCACCTCAAGGTCAAGGTCACAGTGGCTATTTTTAGAAAAACTTTGTCATTGCTCTAGCGCCTACATTTCTTCACCAATTTCAATATAACTTCATACAAATGTTCCTTATGACAATATCTCAAGCTATTTTGACTTTCAAGTTCAAGGTCACTGTGGCTATTTTTAGAAAAACTTTGTCTTCGCTCTAGCGCTTACATTTCTTGACTAATTTCAATATAACTTCACACAAATGTTCCTTATGACAATATCTCTAGCGAGTTCCACTTTCAAGGTCAAGGTCACTGTGGCTATTTTTAGAAAAACTTTGTCACCCCTCTAGCGCTTACATTTCTTCACCGATTTCAAAATAACTTCACACAAATGTTCCTTATGACAATATCTCGAGCGATTTCGACTTTTAACGTCAAGGTCACTATTGGTGGAACGCCGAAACTCGCACAGATTGGTATTTGCACCACTTAAAGATAAATGTGCTAAGCGGGGGCATCTGTGTACTTTGGACACATTTCTAGTTTTAAGTTTATTTTGATATCTGCGTGACCCTGAACCAAGGTCAACGAGTACTCATGCAGCTTCATTAACTTATTAAGCTGATTGCATATACCATCTAAGTTCACAGACAATAACAGTTTTTGAAAAAAATACAGAGGACCCGCATTATAACGACAGTATTTATGTTCCCTATTATTGAGCTGTTATAATGAATATGCTGTTATAAAGAATCCCAGTTAGACGTATGATAGGTTATAAAAGGTCTTTACCACATCTTAACCAAATATTTTGCTTATTTCAAACGTTCCACGTTTCATTTCACTAGGAATGTTACTTCTGGGGTGTGAAGGGCGTACTTTTGACGGAAAATGAAAAATCGTCGGCCAAAATCTCCGTGTTGACATAAATTGACAATTTTTCAGGTCCGTGATAAAAAGTTTACTTTCATTCATACTCCAGCGCTGCAAATTTCCATGGCAAGTTCTAGCTTGGTACAAAGTTAAATCATTTCTATGTGGCACTGCATTGCCGGATATTTTTTATAAATAGTTTACCATACAAAGAAAAAATGGTGATAAAACTCTTCGAGACCTACCTTTGTTTTCAAGTTTCTGGTGATGGAGCTAGCTCGAGAGCTCCCGGGTGTGTCGAGGGAACAAATTTCCATTGACTCATTTTCGAGCTAGTTCCCCTGATTACCACCCGTGTGAATGCAAACAGTGTAGATCCTAATCTACATGTTTTGCAAAGGTAGGGGCTGTCATGTTCAGCAGTATAAGTGTTCTGATTTTGAAACAATCAGATTACTTGGATGTAATTTTTACCTACAAAATCCCAAAATGAATGTCGAAGAGTGTAGATCCTGATCAGTTGGCTTCTTCAGAAGTCATCTGATCTGGATCTACACTCTTTGCAAAGGTAGGTGCTGTCATATTCAGCGAGATAAGCATTGAATACACTATACATCACAAACAGTACAAGTATTTCAAACTTACCAGATTTCTTCCTCTTTAAATTTACAATCTTTGACTAATGTTTCTCTGCCTATACTGAGACCATTGCACTTTTTTATCACAGAATTTACAAACTTTTCTGAAAAATAAAGAAAAGAAACTACCATACTTATTGTACATATTTGGACAGACAGGCCTGAGCAAAAACAGATACATCAGAATAAGATTTCTTTGTTTGTTTGAACCAGATCAGACTGCTCCTCTGATCAGGGTCCACACTGTTTGTATGTATACAAAAAAATGTGTTTGAAATGTTTAAAATGCTGCAGACAACATGCAACAATCAATCAATTAATCAATCAATCAATCTATCGCTCAAACAATCCAATTTATTCACTTAAGGATATACCATAGAAATCCTAAAAATTTGGACTGGTCCACACTGTTTGTATGTATACAAAAAAAATGTGTTTGAAACGTTTAAAATGCTGCAGACAACATGCAACAAGCAATCAGTTAATCAATCAATCAATCTATCGATCAATCAATCCAATTTATTCACTAAAGCATATACCGTAGAAATCCTAAAAATTTGGACACCTTGAGGACTTGCTGTAATTCTCCTAAAATTTAAACAAATTTGTTGTAAGATCCAACAAGGAGTACAAAAGCTGCACATGTAATGGCAAACAGTGTAGATACTGATCAGACTGCTCCTGCATGAGCAGTCTGTTCTGGGTCTGCACTGTTTGTTAAGGCCTATCTGTCCCAATACTTAGGAACATTATGGTTTATCATTGCAACTTTACTATCCTGGTTTGTTTTGTTTGATTTGTGTGCGGTCGGTTTTAGCTCTGCATGGAAGCATCATGCAGCCCTATCTATTTCTCCAAGCCCAAAGGGGTGGTGGCCAATTTACTATCCTGATAGAACTATTGCAAAGACCCCAGTTATTGTGTATTGACAGTCTGATGCATAGTTACATCCCTGATGGGCTGTGCCCATTTGTTCAAAGAATTGTTAGCTTAACAACCTCGCTAATGCTCAAATTGTTAACTGTTCTTGTAAGTACAATATCTAATACAGTGGTACTTTTGCTGAAAAAATGTGAGCAGCTTTTGCATTTGCAAAAGCTGATCACCTTTTTTCAGCAAAAAATGAAATGATCAAAGTTTTAACGATACAGTAACTAACGACATTGTTAGTTTTGAACAACTGGCCCCTGTTGTATAAAATCTCCTGGGCTATGGATCCAAAGGTAACCACTATCTACAAAAAAATTCCGCTATTAACCCATTTGGAACCAGAAATCCCAAAACGGGTATTTGGTAAATACGAGTAGTGCAGGCCTAGATCAGATGTCACAGAATGTGCCGTCTGATCAGGGTCTACACCATTTGCAAAAAAAAAATCAGCCTTTTTTCAAATCAATTTTTAAGAAAACACAACCTGAGACCCCTAAATTTTGAAATGGACTCCTGTTTCATGTATATATAAGGAGGAAGATTCCATTTGGTACGAAAAGGGTTTAGACCACCTAAAATTAGGACTAAATCTGATTTTAAAAGCTTATTTGGAAGGTTTCAGCCATTCTTTCTGTGTTTTCTTTACCTAGTATCTCTTTATAAGAGACCATCTTTGGGACTGTTTAAAAGTAGTCTTAAAGTCCACTTTTTAACAGTCCCAAAGGTGGTCTTAATATAGAAATTTTACTGCACATGAGACGTTACCTGTTACTTCTTTGGGAATGTTTATTTCCGTCATGGCACACTGAGCATGACTACGGTAGTCATCTGTGAACACAATGATGTAATCATCCTCATCTGTACCAAGTCTGAACACTTTTATTTCTCCCTTCTCACACATCTCATTCTGAAATAGATACAGCAACATATCAGATCAATGAGCAAAATGTCAGCCTCGATAGCTCAGTGGTTAGGGTGTTCAACTTAGGATCCAGAGGTTGTGGGTTCAAATCCAGCCATCGGAGGTGAGGTGTGTCCTTGGGCATGATATGATATGACAATGCCCCACTCGACCCAGGTGTAAATGAGAAGCAGTAGACTGAGTGTTCGAGTGACTGAGTGTTTGAGTTTTACATCCCACCAACAGCTAAGGTCATACGGAGACAGGGCCTCGGTTTAATATCATCCAAAAGTCTGGAGAAGCCCGGGATTATGAACGTTCGAGAGCGGTTAAGCTTGAGTCTTTCATCGCAACTGAAGTAAAATAAATTAGTATAAATTAATGATCAAAACAAAACAGATCTATGAAATCTGAAATCAAAACGTTTTTTGTTTGTTTTTTTGTTGTTGTTTTTTTTTTTGTTTTTATGACCCTTTCAAGATTATTTCAGTGACTTCGAGCTGATCTTTAATCAAAGGTGGGCAAAAAACTGAGTACAGGAGAAAAACCACCTGACCTTCCATTGCAGAACTTGGAGTCTCATGTGACCTGACCAAAGCTTGAACCCAACAGTGGTGAGAGACCTAATGATTAACCCATTGTGTACCAGAAACCCCAAAACCGGTACCCTGGCAATTAGTGAAGGCCCAGATCAATGAAACTGATCAGGCCCTGATCAGGCCCTACACTGTTTACAAAAAGTTCAGCTGTTTTCCAAATAAATGTTGAAGAAAACGCAACCCGACACCCCTAAATTTTGAAATCGACTCCTGCTATATATAAGGAGGAAGATTTCACTTGGTACAAAAACCATTACCGGGTAATAGAGTGTGCTCTTACCAACTAGGCCACGTTATGACAGGTGAAGGAATATGAGACTTATCACAAGAAAACCTGTCTTCGGAGGTTTGTGACCAGAAGCCGGTTGTTCAAAACATCGTTAGCTTAACAAGCAATTTTACCCATTTTATACTACAGTGGACTCTTCCACTGCTATATGTTGGACAAGTTCAGTCAGGGACCTCAGGCCTATTTTTTTTTTTTTTTTTTTTTTTGCTTTTATTCTATTTTTGACTGAAATTCTGTTAGCAAATAGTGTAGGTCCTGATCAGACACCGCATTCTGCAGTGTCTGATCTGGGCCTGCACAGTTTGCCAAGGTACCCATTTAGGGGTTTCCTGCAATGGGTTAAGGGTCAAATTGTTAACTGTTCTAGCAAGTGCATGTACAATATCAATAATTCTGGTATTTTTGCTGTAAAAATGAGTAGCTTTTGAAATTTGTATTTGCAAAAGCAACTCAAATTTTTTCAGCAAAAATATTGGTATATTTGCCATATTAAAAGCTCAAAATTTAAACTTATGATATTGTTAGTTTAGAACAAATGGCCCCAGGTGGACAAAACTTTACCTGCTCAGCTACATACACTACTAAAAGTCTTGAGATTTTATATATACTGTAGAAACTAAAGTACTGTAGTCATCATGCAAACATGCCTATACTAGAATTTGTTTTTCTACAAAAACACAGATGTCTCCCCCGTTTTTGACTGCTAAGTATAACCTTGACATTGGAGGTATTGAGCTGGGTCTTGTGTGCAACACATCATCTAATGAAGATGAACATTTCTGCATAGTAACTTTAAAAATGTTCATAGAAAAATAAAAAAGTTATTGGCCGTAAACAAAAAAAGCACTTTTTTACCTTTGACCTCTAAGTATGGCCTTGACCTTTGCGGTACAACACATCGTCTCATGATGGTTAACATTTCTGCCAAGTAATTTCATAATCCATCAAAGAATAAGGAAGTTATTGACTGTCCTTTTTTTACCTTTGACCTCTAGGTATGACCTTGACATTGGAGGTATGGACCTTGGTCTTGCACACGACTCATGGTCCAACTTTCAAGCCTCACGCTCCAATAGTTTTTGAGATATCTTGCTGACAAGATTTTATTAAAAAAAATTCAAAGGGCAATAAATCTTGAAAGGGGCATAATCGGGATGAGAAAAAAAAATACGCGTCAGCTTATTTTCCATTAGGAATGCATATATGAAATTTCAAAACCATAGCATACACAGTTCTAATTTTATGCTATGCATCACATTTAGCATTCATTACAATGGGCACAAATTACCAAAATGACAAAGGGCCATAACTCGCAAAGTATTTTTCGGAATTTTGTCAAAAGTTAATCAGTTCATATACCCATCACCACCAATATACTCAACAACTTTCAAGGCTCTAGCTCCAATAGTGTTTGAGATATTTTGCTGACAAGATTTAATTTAAAAAAATTCAAAGGGCAATAACTCTTGAAAGGGGCATAATCCGGACGAGAAAAAAATACGTGTCAGCTAATTTTTCATGAGGAATCCATATATGAAATTTCAAAACCCTAGCATACACGGTTCTAAAGTTATGCTATGCATCCTTTTTAGCATACATTACAATGGGCACAAAATACCAAAATGACAAAGGGCCATAACTCACAAAGTATTTTTCGGAATTTTGTTAAAAGTTAACCAGTTCATCTACTCATCACCACCAATATATTCACCAACTTTCAAGCCTCTAGCTCCAATAGTTTTTGAGATATCTTGCTGACAAGATTTTATAAAAAAAATTTCAAAGGGCAATAACTCTTGAAAGGGGCATAATCCTGACGAGAAAAAAAATACATGTCAGCTTATTTTCCATCAGAAATGCATACAATGTATGTGAAATTTCAAAACTATAGCATACACGGTTCTAAAGTTGTGCTATGCATCACTTTTAGCATTCATTACAATGGGCACAAATTACCAAAATGACAAAGGGCCATAACTCGCAAAGTATTTTTCGGAATTTTGTCATAAGTTAATCAGTTCATCTACTCATCACCAACAATCTATTCAACAACTTTCAATGCTATAGCTCCAATAGTTTTTGAGATACCTTGCTGACAAGATTTTATTAAAAAAAATTCAAAGGGCAATAACTCTTGAAAGGGGCATATTCCGGACAAGAAAAAAAATACGTGTCAGCTAATTTTCCATGAGGAATCCATATATGAAATTTCAAAACCATAGCATACACGGCTTTAAAGTTATGCTATGCATCACTTTTAGCATACATTACAATGGGCACAAATTACCAAAATGACAAAGGGCCATAACTCACAAAGTATTTTTCGGAATTTTGTCAAAAGTTAATCAGTTCATCTACTCAACACCATCAATATATTCACCAACTTTCAAGGCTCTAGCTCCAATAGTTTTTGAGATATCTTGCTGACAAGATTTTATTAAAAAAAAAATTCAAAGGGCAATAACTCTTGAAGGGGGCATAATCCGGACAAGAAAAAAAAATACTTGTCAGCTAATTTTCCATGAGGAATCCATATTAGAAATTTCAAAACCCTAGCATACACGGTTCTTTAGTTATGCTATGCATCAAAAGCGTAACGGACGGACAAACGAACCAGAACCAATATGTCCCTCCAACTTTTTCAAAGTTGGGGGCATAATAAGAAAGTTATTGACAGAACACAAAAAAGGCCCTTTTTTACCTTTAACCTCTATGTACGACCTTGACCTTTCAGGTATTAAACTGGGTCATGCGTGCAACATATCATCTCATGGTGGTTAACATTTCTGCCTAGCAATTTCAAAATCCATCTAAAAATAAGAAAGTTATCGACCAAACACGAAAAAAGGCCCCTTTTTTACCTTTGACCTCTATGTATGACCTTGACATTTTAGGTACCAAACTGAATCATGCATGCAACACATCATCCCATGATAGTTAACATGTTTGCCAAGTAACTTCAAATTCTATTTAAAAATAGGCAAGTTATTGACAAAACCCGAAAAATGGCCCCTTTTTTACCTTTGACCTCTAAGTATGACCTTGACCTTTGAGGTACCAACCTGCCTCATGTGCACCACACATCGTCTCATGATTGTTAATAATTATGCCAAGTAATTATAAAATCCATCTCAAAATTAGAAAGTTATTGACCAAATACGATAAAAAGGCCCCTTTTTTGACCTTTGACCTCTAAGTATGACCTTGACCTTTGAGGTACCAACCTGCCTCATGTGCACCACACATCGTCTTATGGTTGTTAATATTTCTGCCAAGTAATTTTAAAATCCATCAAAAAATAAGAAAGTTATTGACCGGACACGATTTGCCCATACATATATACATACCAACAAACTTCCAAGGGAGATAATTCAAAAAGTATAAATGCGAGAGTTATGGTTCTTGCGCACTGCATGTCGTCTAATGCTGATTAATATTTCTACAGAGTTTCGTGAAGATAGCTCTTACGGTTTTCAAGTTACAGAGCGGACAAGAATGTGTGACAGACGGACAGACGGACAGACAGACGCCCGGGGGAAAAACAATATGTCTCTCCGAAAAAAAAAATTTCTGGGGAGACATAATAATTTTTACCCCCTTAAACCCTATTTTTATACATGTATAGTAAAACTGTGGTATACATTATTTTTCTCATTTCCTGTCCAAAACATAGATTGCGGGTACTCAACAGGACCGCCTCATTGAGGCGGTTCTAACCAGCACCCTCAACCTATGTTTGCAGTAAAAATAAGGAAAATATGACAATTTTTCATCTTAAAATTTTCTTTTTTTCGGCGTTTAAATATACAATATTTTTGTATAGGCATGTTTTCGTAGCCGACACTGAGATGTTAATCAGACTATTGATCAGACTGCAGGAATGTGCAGGCTGACCCGCATCTTTGTTGCTCACAAATGATTAAAACAATTTATATTAGGATGAAGCTCCTATAAAATACAGAAGTACAAGTTGTTCGAAACTGATTTCACATGCATGTATACCACAACCTCATTATAACACAGTTTTGGAAATAACACGGTTTCAGGGTGGATCCCAAAAATGTATAGATTATATAGAAAAATGACCATTTATGGTCATTTTTCTATATAATCTATACATTTTTGTTTGGATATAACACGGTTGTTTAATTAACACTGTTTCTACTTTGGGAACCCATTTATAGGGTAATAAAGACATTGTGGTGTACCAATAAAAAAATTCTGAAGAATTTTTGTGGTGTTAAATCAACCACAGATTTGACTTTCTTGCATACCAGATAAGAATTTCCGACATTTGTGCAGGGTAAAGAAATACTTTTCTTGCACACCAGACAAGGAAATCCATGATTTTACCCTAGGATAGAAATTTATGTTCTGACCCTGGTGTTCCCACCCAAAACCGAATATAATCGCGTGTTTGATAAATGCACTGGTTGATTATGACCTTGTATGCGCCGTCGTTAAGGTTGACGTCACAGCTAGTTAAGTGACGTCATTAAACATTCCTGCAGTCTCATCACAATATGGCGGACATCGCTAACCGAAGTGACTGCAGCATTAAAAATCCATGCTAAATAATGGAAGGTATGCAAGAAAAAGAATCCTATATGGGTGTGAGGAAGCCGAGTGATGCCAGACAGTGATCATGAGGGGTGGATTTTTCCATCCACCCCTCACACCCATATAAGATTCTTATATTCTTGCACACCAGACAAGGAAATCCGTGATTTTACCCTGGGATAGAAATTTATGTTCTGACCCTGGTGTTCCGACCCAAAATCGAATATAATCGCGTGTTTGATAAATGCTCTGGTTGATTACGACCTCGTATGCGCCGTCGTTAAGGTTGACGTCACAGCAACGTCACTAAACATTCCTGCAGTGTCGACACAATATGGCGGACGTTGGTAACGGAAGTGACTGCAGCATTAAAAATCCGCTTTAAGAAATGGAATGTATGCAAGAAAAAGAATCCAATATGGGTGTGAGGGGTGGATAGAAAAATCCGTCCCTCGGGATCACTGTCCGGCATCACTCGGCAAGCCTCGTGATGCCGGACAGTGTCCCTCAGGACGGATTTTTCAATCCACCCCTCACACCCATATAAGATTCTTATATTCTCACCCTGTTTATCTCAACCTCCTTATCCCACTATGCTGTTCACTATTTGCAAGGCACAGAGCGACCTCAAAACAGTAATCCAACATTTTATACATTAAAGTAATATTCAACACAGTTTGCTTTTACCCCCACCCATCAGGGCTTAGATAAATAGATTGGGCTGTATGATGCTTCCATGCAGGGCTGAAATCGACCACACACGAGTACTGGTAAACTGCTTAGAAGGTCAACTAAGCCTGCCTAGGCAAAGTGGACAGTCACTGGTGGGAGATAGACCATCCATGCATATAAACCCTATTGGTTTCATTGGGCAGAAGGGATTGAGATGTCATTTCATCTCAATGTCGGGTAAAAGTCCCACAAAATTGGAAGCAATGTCTTCAAAATGTCCTAAATTGTGTTGATGGGGACGTTAAACCTCAAATCAAACAAAATAAACCTTTTAACCCATATCATGCTGTTCACAACAACCCCTATCTTTGCAAACAGTGTAGATCCAGATCAGATGGCTTCTGAAGAAGCCATCTTATCAGGATCTACACTGTTTGACATTCAATTTATGAATTTGTAGGAATGAATTACATCAAGTTATCTGATTGGTTCAAAGTCAGAAATGGATGTGGCTAAACTGAATATTCAGCAAGAGAAGGGTTAATATTCATTTTATGTAGAATTGTGTGTTTTATTGTATTTTCATAAAGCACTTTTTACAGCGCTCTTACATCATTCATTATTACATCATTCTTTCACAAGCAATGCAACAAAAACATGCGGAACGTGATCTAATTCAAAGAAAGAAATGATCATACAGGCAAACATAATGAATAAACAGATGGGCAAACAGCTGGATTGATGGAGACAGATGGACAGGACAGAGACAATATGCCCCCTTCAACTTCAGGGGCATTTGTATTATTATTTTGGTTTTACAGCCCTTTCAAAATTATGTCACTCATATCAAGCCGATTGTTAATCAGAGGTGGGCGAAAAACGGAGTACCCGGAGAAAAAACACCTGACCATCTGCTGCAAAACTTGGTATCTTACATATGACCCAAGCGCGGCTCGAACCCACAATGGTAAGAGACCTAATGATTAAGAGTCAGTGCCCTTATCCAATAGGCCACGGAGACATTAAAGGTACGATGAGATCCACTTAACTTACAATATGTTTATCGACTACTGCTCTGTCAGTGTATAGACTGTATAACTGATGTTTCATGACTATGGGTGGCAGGCGATGTTCGAATTTCTCAATGGGAAAGAGGCTTCGGAAAAATAGCAATGATGTTTTCACTGGGTTTGTTGTTCCATTCACACCTGTAATAGAAGAAACTTCTAGTGAAATGAACAGGTAGCCAGATATGAAACAAGAAACTACTAGTGAAATGAACAGTGAATCAGATATGAAACAAGAAACTACACATGTACTAGTGAAATGAACAATGAATCAGATATGAAACAAGAAACTTCTAGTGAAATGATTCAAATGATCAGTGAATCAGATATGAAACAAGAGACTTCTAGTGAAATGAACAGTGAATCAAATATGAAACTAGATCAGCAGTCGATGGTATACCATCTCAAATACCCGCTTTTTCTATAAATAACACTAATGACTATGTACATGTATTAGCTAGCCAAAACTACATGTAAGTTAAAAAAAATGGTAAAGAGCATTCTAACTGATAAGCAGTTTCAGAAATGTAACTCTTACAGTTTAGAAGATATGGCAAAGTCATACTTTTTTACCTTTGACCTTGGGGTTATGTTGAGGTCCACCAAAAGTATCCTAATTTATTCTATATTCCAACAGCCATCCAATAACCAAGTTTCAGAAGTGTAACTCCAATAGTTTAGAAGATATGGCAAAGTCATACTTTTTGACCTTTGACCTTGGGGTCGCGGTCACACCAAAAGTAGCCCAACATATTCTATATTCAAAGGACCACCCAATAAGCAAAGTTTCAGACGTGTGACTCCAATAATTTAGGAGATATGGTAAATCATAATTTTTTACCTTTGACCTTGGGGTCATGTTGAGGTCAAGTTCACACCAAAAGTATCCAAATTTATTCTATATTCCAAGAGCCATCCAATAACCAAAGTTTCAGAAGTGTAATAAAAATCAACCAGAGGACCATTGGTCCTGAAGACGCTCACCTGACAGCCTTAGGTCTAAAGGGCTAAGGGACATGCACCCAAGGTCCCTCTAGACCTCTTATGGATCTAAGATCCATGTCACCAAACGTGTTTTAATGTTCTGTTTTTGTCCTCTGATAATGATATATCGGAGATTCGTTATAGTAAACAAAGACAAGGATTGATGATTTCTTTAGCAAAAGTTGCTTATAAATTTCTTGAAACATGTGCCACAAAAATTTTGAAAATCGGTTCACTATTAAAAAAATTATGACCAAAATAAGATTTGAATAGAGATTTTACATTGAAAGGGGAGATAATCCATGATCATAAAGTTTTGATTCTGGAATCTTTTTGGCCTCGATTTAAATGTTTTGAACTTCATGATGTGTTTTGCATCATTTATGATTATTTCAGTTATTTAGTAACAGTGTATGAAGAAATTGAAAGTTTGCGGGGAAATATTTACCTCCCTTGCTAGCAATTTAACAATGGAAATGTCCCTATTCAAATGTGTTTTTGGTTATAAAATCCTTATTTGTCAACAGATTTTCTAAATTATTGCAACGCTAGTTGTTTTAAACTTTGTTCTTTATCCTGATGTAATTTTAATTGAGTTTTTTTCTGAAAACCCATTATCAAAAGAGAAAATGTCCACATTAGTATATAGAGAAAGAATATATATGGTTAATGGGTGGGGAAATATTACGCATTTTATTAAATGATGTGGGTAGGGTATGCCCCCAGGGGCCCAAATTAAGGTCCATGTCACTAAATGCATCTGGCTGTATGACCAAGTGGTCCTTAATCACATTCTTGACTCTTGAAGATCAGTTGGAAAACTTTTGAGTTTGAATTTTCAGTTATATTTAGCCAAGATAAAGCCTTAGATGGGCTAAAAGGTCAGGAACACGAAAATATATGGTTAATGGGTGGAGAGCTTAACCATTTCTAAAGGGGGTGTCGGCCCCCAATTTAACCTATGGTGTTCAAAGATCCATGTAACTAAATGCCCCTTATCACAAGAAACAAGAAAATATATGATTTATGGGAGGGGATCTGAACAGTTTCTGAGATTTTATGCATTTTATGTAATGCAGGGGTGGAGCATGCCCCCAGGGTCTCAAGATGCATGTCACTTAAAGCCCCTTAGAATATATATTGTTTATGGGTTGGGATCTGAACAGTTTCCAAGATATTGGGCACTTTTTGAAATGAAGGGGGTGGGGCATGTCCCCGGGGGACCCCATAGACTCCCAAGGTCCATGTCATTAAACATGCTTAATCACAAGGAACAAGAATATACATATGGTTTAGGGGTGGTATTCTCAACCATTTGCAAGATATCAGCCATTTAGACTTTTTCCCATACAAATGCCAATGTGACCAAATTTGACCTTGGCATAAAATAGGTCAAGGTCATCCCAGGGCAATTCTTTGAACAAACTATGATGGGCCCCGAGTCCCGAGGCTACATACCAAGTTTGGTGGAAATCGGCCCAGCGGTTCCGGAGAAGAAGATTTTTGAAGTTTTTTTTAAGGGACCTGGTGGACCCCATGTCAATAAATGCACCCTATCTTAAGGTACAAGAATATATATGATTTAGTGGTGGAATATTGAACGGTTTGTTAGATATAATGCACTTTCACTTTTTCCCATACAAATGCATATGTGACTAAATTTTACCCTGGCATAAAATAGGTTAAGGTCATCCGAGGGTCACCATTTTAAGAATTTATGATGGGCCCGCGTCCCAGATGCTACATACCAAGTTTCATGAAAATCCGTCCAGTGGTTTCAGAGAAGAAGATTTTTGAAGGGTTTTAACCATATATGGGCATGGCGGCCATCTTGGTTATGTGACCCAACATCATCAACTTAATTTACATGTCCTTCTCCCATAAAGCTTGCATATGAAATTTGGTCAAAATTGACCAAGTAGTTTCCCTGAAAAACAAGTTTAAAGTTTGACATATTAAAAAACTTGACCCAAGGTCACGGAATGACCTTGATCTATAAATCTCATATATACTTATTAACTCATTTAGCTGATGTCATCTACCAACTTTCAGGCCAAAGGCTGCAACAGTTTTCGAAAAATCCACCGTTTTCACTTTTTGCCATTCAAAAGCCTATATTACCAAATTTGACCTCGGCATAAAATAGGTCAAGGTCATCCAAGGGCCATTATTTGAAGAAACTATGATAGGCCCAAGTACCCAAGGCCACATACCAAGTTTGGTGAAAATCGGACCAGTGGTTCCGGAGAAGAAGATTTTTGAAGGGTTTTTACCATATATGGGCATGGCGGCCAGCTTGGTCATGTGACCTGGACCCCGCGAACAAACTTTCGTTCCCCCATCCCACTGAGGCCCCACATGAAATTTGGCTTCAGTCCGCCCAGCGGTTCCAGAGAAGAAGATGTTTGAAAATGTTGACATACATACATACATACAGACAGCATGACCACCCTATAAGCTCACCAATGAGCCTACGGCTCAGGTGAGCTAAAAATGAGTTCCTTTAAGAGTATTGAAAACATTCATAAGAAAGAAGATGGGTCATACTACGTAGTTTCAGCTAATAAAGCCTCATCAGTGACCCTGCAACGATCCGGCAAAGAAAGCCAGAGGAAACATACTGCAATTTTGCGAATTTCGAATAGGCAGTCGATTCAAAGACTGATACAAACCAAAATGGGGTCCAAATAATTAAAAACCTGTCTAGAATATGAGTCTAAACAGTGATAGTTTAGAAGATATGGCAAAATCATACTTTTTGACCTTTGACCTTGGGGTAAAGGTCACACCAAAATAGCCTGACATATTCTATATTCCAAGGACCATCCAATAAGCAAAGTTTTAGAAGTGTAACTCCAATAGTTTATGAGATATGGCAAATCATAATTTTTTACCTTTGACCTTGGGGTCACGTTGAGGTCAAGGTCACAAAAAAGTAGACCACTGCCATCTACATACGATGTGCTATTCACATGCAAAGTTTCAAAAGTGTAACTTCAGTGGTTGCAGAGGAGTTCCATTTACAAGAAACGTGACGGACGGACCGACGCCGGACTCAACTGTGGTACAAAAACAATATACCCGATTTTTCTTTGAAGCGGTATAACAAGAAACTTCCAGTGAAATGAACAATGAATCAGTTATGAAACAAGAAACTTCTAGTGAAATGAACAGAGAATCAGATATGAAACAAGAAACTTCTAGTGAAATGAACAATGAATCAAATATGAAACAAGCAACTTCTAGTGAAATGAACAGTGAATCAGATCTGACCCAAGAAACTTCTATTGAAATGAACAGTGAATCAGATATGAAACAAGAAACTTCTAGTGAAATGAACAATGAATCAAATATGAAACAAAGAAACTTCTAGTGAAATGAACAATGAATCAGATATGATGCAAAGAACCTGCTGGTGAAATCAACAGTGAATCAGATCTGACACAAGAAACTTCTGTTGAAATGAACAGTGAATCAGATATGAAACAAGAAGCTTCTAGTGAAATGAACAGTGAATCGGATACATATATGACACAAGAAACTTACAGTGAAATGAACAGTGAATCAGATGTAACAAAAGGAAGTTCCAGTGAAATGGACAGAGAATCAGATATGAAACAAGAACCTTCTTGTGAAATGAACAGTGAATCATATGACACAAGAAATCCCTTCTGAAATGAACAATGTATCAGATATGACATAAGAAACTTCTAGTGAAATGAACAGTAATCAGATATGACACAAGAAACCTCTAGTGAAATGAACAGTGTAACAGATATGACATTAGGAGTTTCTAGTGAAATGAACAGTGATCGGATAGGACACAAGAAACTTTCTAGTGAAATGAACAGTGAATCAGATATGACACAAGAAGCTTCTAGTGAATTGAACAATGTATCAAATATAACATAAGAAACTTCTAGTGAAATGGACAGTGAATCAGATACCACACAGAAACTCTCCAGTAAAATGAACAGTGAATTGGATATGTCACCAGAAACTTCTAGTGAAATGAACATTGAATCAGATATGAGACAGGAAACTTTAAAATGAGCAGTGAATCAGATACGACACAAGAAACTTTCTAGTAAAATTAACCAGGTATAGGAAAGTTGTTTTATTTAAAAACTCTTTAAAAAACGGAAAAATCGCACTTTGCTATTTATAGTAATTTGGCCTTTATCCATGGAATATTTAATTATGTGTAACTGCATATTATATACACATGTAGCTGTCTCTATTTAATTAAATTCCTTCCACACAAATTTAGAAGCCTCCGTGGTGCAGTGGTTACCCTACTCGCCTTGTAAACCAGGGATCGCAGGATCGATCCCGGGCTTCTCCAGACTTTCGGATGAGTCTTTAAACCGAGGTCCCGTCTCCGTATGACCTTAGCTGTTGGTGGGACGTAAAACTAAAACTCACTCACTCCACACACATTTAGTCACATAATTTCAAAAATATGGTGTGTGTAAAAATTTCAGACTGTCACTGCCTTGCCTAACTGTAAGCCAATATCAGTTGGACACCCTAGTCCTTATTTCTTGTCAGAAGTATGTATACACGTACATGCATGTTGTGAGTACTTGTTAGAATCGCCTTGATGCGGCGATTCTAACTTGTACACACAATGTATGTTTTGAGGGGAAAAAATATCCCTTATATTGTCCTTGTTATGCTTCTTTATCTGAAGCTAAGGCAAACAGATGACATGGAAGTTGTCTTCCAAGTCTTGTTAACCCTCATTCTGCTGAATATTCAATTTAGCCACACCCATTTCCGATTGCGAACCAATCAGATTACTCGATGTAATTTATTCCAACCAATTCATAAACAGAATGTCAAACAGTTTAGAGTTGTAGAAGCCTCCGTGGTGTAGTGGCTACGCTACTCGCCTTGTAAACCAGGGGTCGCAGGATCGATCCCGGGCTTCTCCAGACTTTCGTATGAGTCTTTAAACCGAGGTCCCGTCCCCATATGACCTTAGCTGTTGGAGGGGCGTAAAACTCTAACACTCACTCAAACAGTTTAGATCCTGATCAGATGGCTTCTTCAGAAGCCAAACAGTGTAGATCCTGATCAGATGGCTTCTTCAGAAGCCATCTGATCAGGATCTACACTGTTTGCAAAGATAGGGGTTGTCGTAAACAGCAGGATAAGGGTAAAATGACACACAATACGCCAGCCAAAACGACCTACCTTCCTTCCCATCAGTTAAACCATTTGCTGATCCTACAGAGGGAGCCACTTTAGGCCTCTTCACCTGCCTGAACATGTCTGTGAGCAGTGATCTTTTACGACCACTCATCTGAAGAAAGATAATATATGTACATGTTTAGATAAAGATAAAGGAGCTTTATTAATGTCACATACTATATCCTCAGTACCCTCAGGGGACATTTCAGTCTCAAACGGTCTGAGGAATCCTTGTAAATGTCAGGGTTGAAAAGAGTGAAGATTTCCTCAGTGCCTAATTGGAAGATTAAGAGTCATATTGGCAGTATAAACTAGAGGCTGAGCAAAGTCGATTGGGGGCCAATCACAAATATCTGCACTTTTGTGAAATTGACCTTTTGACCTTTGACTCCAGAGGTCACAGCCAGCATTCGAAACCTTATGTGTAATCTACACATCCCAGTGTAATCTACACATCCCAGGAAATCATCCTGTCAAATATGAACCCCATCCGACGACCGGTGTAGGAGGAGTTCGCGTTACGAGGAAATGTGCACTGACTGACTGGACCGATTACAGTATATCTGACTTTTTCTTCGTAAAGTGCAGATATAATGAACATGTACCTACTTTAGACATTTGTAAAACAGTACATCTATAAGCCTACTGTCTCTCCTCCTTTTTTTGAGAAATTCCCTTCTTAACTTTTCCAGTATGCCACCTAAACTCCCATATTCTAAGCAGTAATTGCTAGTCATACATGTATATTATACATGTAAATCTAGCAGCCCTTTTCCAAACTTCTTCAAATTCATCTTTGAAAACCACACATTGGGGATCCAAAATGCACTAACTTCTAGGTATATTCCAACAAGATGTGTTTGTGAAACACAAACGTCCTCGGCCAAGGTCATTTTTGAAAGTTGATTTTTAAAATCAAGTTTCTATGTCAACACATTTCTACTTCCTGTACTGGACTGCATTACTCCACTTCTGCTGTTCGTTCTCTGCATAAACTTGTCCAAAGGAACTCTTGAAAATTAATTTTGCAAACATGGAATGTCTTTCAAAATATTTCATTGTTCGAGACTTTATACGGATTGATTATAAATTGGCACAGAAGAACGAATTCTGAAAAGAAAACAAATTAATACTCTGGAACTATTTTCATACTTGCTTTCCGATGATATTTACGAGGACTGTTCAAATATGAATGCAACTAAGCACATAAAAATGATTCTGTGATAGATTTCGATGAAAAATTTATTTTGTCCCCTCAAAGTATTCCTCTTTAACAGATATACAAACTTTCAGTCTTCTGATCCAATCATTGAATGCATTTTGTAGTCTTTTCGAGGTTTACTATGAAGCCCTGGAATATTGCAGAACCGAGGTGTTTGCGCTGTACAGATTTTCGACCAGAAAGGTATTTTTCAGCCGCGGGAACAAACAAAAGTCACATGGGGCAAGGTCAGGCAAATACGGGGGGTGAGGGAGTTCAACAACCTTTTCCTGTTTCAGATAGTCTTGCAAAATGAACGCCTTGTGCAATGACGCATTGTCATGTAGCAATCTGACATTGGCCAAACCTGTTGCGGGTCTTCGTTCTTTGAAATATTTCTTCAATTTTTGAAGAACTTTATTCTTGTAAAACTTCGCATTTACAGATTTACCTTTAGGCACAGCAACCTGAATAGCAGGGCCCTGATTTGTAAAGAATATGGCATACATTACCTTCTTGAGGCTCATGGTCCGCATTGCAATGCATGGTCTTTTGCAATACTTTGTTGCCCATATTTTGTTCTGAATCTTTCGTTTTGGCTCAAAAAAGTGAACCCATGTCTCATCACCTGTGACGACATTAGCGAAAGACCGTGCATTGTAATTTGGAAACTTTTTAAGCAACTTCTTGGCGCACTGAATGCGTGTCTTTTTCTGCTCATCTGTCAACAGATGGGGAATCCATCTAGCACAGATCTTTCTCATTTTCAAATCCCGTTTCAGAATTGTATGAGCTGCTCCTAATGAGATGCCAACCATACTAGCTATTTGCCTAGTGGTGTATCGTGCATCGGTAGCAACTATTTCTTTCACTCTAGCAACCATCTTGGCAGATGTTGCTCTTTTCGGCCGATGATCATGTGGTGCATCTTCTGTTGAGCCTAGCCCACAGGTGAATTTCTTACACCAACAAAAAACTGTCGGAAAAAACATTTCATTATGCCCATAAACCGAACATATTTCATCAAAAATGTCTTTGCACCGTGTACCAATATTACAACGATTCTTAATATAGGACCGTATTTCAACGGCGTACTCTGACCTTCTTCCAACCATGTTTTGTATTAGTATACAAGAGTAGACAGTGTTTATCGAACGATATACATGGCTAAAGTAGACGGATTATAACAGGTTTGGTATCAATGTATAGGTAAAATGTTTTTCTACGCTGTGATATTTATTTCCAGGTGATTTTTGCATTAGTGCATGAGAAAACGTTCTACTTGCATTCATATTTGAACAGTCCTTGTATGTAACTGGTTTGGGATTTTATTCTTTCATCCCTGAGTTTCTGAACAGGACTCTTCTAGCTTTAAATATATTCATATAGAAAGAGATTTCTGATTAGTTCACTGACATGATGGCAAACAGTCTACATGTAGGTTCTGGCTTGATGTGCTAGCTACATGTGTATATGCCGTCTTATCAGGATCTGCAAGGTTTGCATAGATACAGCGTATTTCTACCCTACAGGGTTAAAAGGGTTAGCTCGCTTGTGACCAACTAAACAACCATTTACTGACCAACATCGAACACAGTATTTCACCTGCTTTCGAGAGCTCTAATTACAAAACATGTACTGTAAACAGTGAGTTTTAAATCAAGTTCCATACATTTAGCAAATAGTGAAGACACCGATCAGATGCTACATTCTGTGGCCTCTAATCTGTCTTAACTGTTTCGGAATGTCCCAGTATTGAAACAATTGGCATTTATGGGTTATTGTTTTTTTTTTTACCCAGTACAGCTTGGAATAAGCCTAGGGTAGTCGAAGTTCGCTAAACGCGGCGTCTGATCAGGGTTATAATGTCTATATCAGATGATTTAAAAATGATCTCTTTTTTTGTCAAGTTATTCTTCCTTTTACATGTATTTCCCGACGCCCCCAAGCGGCTGCACAACGTATGTGCATTGCATCGTCGTTGATGCCTCCTTGATGCAATGTTGCTAAGATGTCATGTGCATGCTAGGAGGGCTTCTCTGTAAGATTATTAGCAGATGGGACAAGCACAGAATGTACTGAGCTAATTAAGTAATTTATGGTTTTACCATAAAGAAATTAGCAGAGATTTATCTTTCTTTCTTTCTTCCTTTTTTTTTTTCTTTGTGGGGGTAGTTGGGCGAGGCAAAGGTGATGTGTATCTTGTGTCACTAGGGAATCCAGCTGATATTGACTTACAGCTGGGGGCAAAGCCTGCTGTCCTTGCAGCTGGTAATGGTAGGGGGTGGGGGGGGGTTGTTGTTATTTCTTCTGTTTCTACACTTCCGTTCATTTTCTTCTTTATCCTCTGTCCCTCACTTTCATCTCCTCTACTATCTTTTCTATCTCGTTTCTACCTTTCTCTTGGAGATGACAAATATGATCCACAAGGGTTGACCTGTCTTTAAACTAAAAACACTCAGTGAATCTTTTTTTTTCTGTGTCGAATTTTTAACCCTGCTTGATCTACGACTGACATTGTTATCATAATAATTATTCTTCATAAATCAACTTTTCTCAGTACTTTCAGTACTTTGTTTTTTCTTTAAAGCTCAATTCTTTTGCACTTGTGACAAGGAACCTACAGGTCAAATATTATGAATCCATCTGATGGTTCAAAAGTGATGGTCAATGATATTTTTTTCTTAAAAGTAGGTCAAGGTCAAAATCTATTGTATGAGTGGGAAGCCCTTGTCACGAGGAACCTACATTCCAAATACATGTATGAAGGCCATACCTGAAATGGTTCAAAAGTTATGACTAGTGTTAATTTGTTCTTTAAAGTAAGTTGCAGGTCAAGATCAAGGCCACAGATAAAGTGAGTGAGTGAGTTTTAGTTTTACGTCCCACCAACAGCTAAGGTCATACGGAGACGGGACCTCGGTTTAAAGACTCATCCTAAAGTCTGGAGAAGCCCGAGATCGATCCTGCGATCCCTGGTTTACAAGGCGAGTAACGTAACCACTTCACCACAGAGGCTTCTACAGGCCACAGATAAAGTATTACTTTTTTTTGACATATACCGTACTTTATGCAGTTATCACATCTATTGTCATAAAATCTATGTTTTATGGTGATTTGGGTGGTTTTTGATGGTTTGAGGCGTTTCATTCAATGTGCTTTTTAGCCACACAGGCAACCTTACAAATTGTTATAGAGCTAATTCCTGTGGTCACACACATAGTTAATACAGAGTTATCTTAACCGAGAGGATAACATGGGGCGTAATCAAAAGAAAACAATGATATTTTGCGAATTTAAACATGTGATATAACTACCGGTATGAATTAAAGACAAATCTTGCCTAAATATTGAACAAGTCCATTTGTCATATAATGTGTGGTAGGCCTATTTTTTTCATTCTTATTCTATTTTTCATGGAAAATTCTGTTAGCAAATAGTGCAGGCCCTGATCAGACGCTGTGTTGTGTGGCATCTGATCTGGGCCTGCACTGTTCGCCTACAATGGGTTTATTTTCTCTGCTTGCTTTTGAGACTTTTTGGTTGAAATATGATTAAACCATAACTGTAATAACCAAACCATGTATCTAAAAAAAATGGCGGCAGCGTGATATCTCAGTGGTAAGTGTGCTTGCCTACTAACATGATGCTCGAGACCCCAGTTCCATCCCCGAAAAAACTGCGGTGTCAGAACATGCTCCACTGGCATCATTTGCATGAATGAATGCCACAAACGGCTCCGTCTTTCAGTTCAGGACGGTGACTGGAGGCCCCCTGAGCAGGGAGAACAATCCCATGTGTAGGTAAAAGATCCCTACCATAATTACATGATTACTGTGTCCGCTTTCATCCTGCAAATCTGGAGTTTAAGTCATACACAACTTCTGAAAATGCCCGCGAGGGCATAAGCAGTATACGAAGAAAGAAAAGCTGACGTCAGCTCGATCGTCTCTATCTGAGAGGCCTTCAGTACATGTCCTGGTTAAAATCCTCCCCTGTAATTCGTCAATAGGATTTGCAAGGTACATGTACTTGAATAAAAATCTGCATTAATCTTGGTTTTTTATCCAAATAAAATACCGTATAATCTTTATTAGAAGCCCATGCTCTAATAAATGCCACCCCCCGATTTGGATGTTAAAAATAGCATTTTTTTTGGCAATCGCCAGAAAAAATCCAATAAACGCCCACTTTACTCTGATGTTGATTCATAGGAACTTTTTTGTGACATTGTGACAGGGTTGGAAATTAAACAAGTCAAACAGAATGACTTCTGGTTTTACATATTTTGCCATGTTTGACACGAAATCAGAAAAAACGTTTAGTGAAGAAAGGGGAGGTAACTACTATTCTATTCTAAGACAAGGCTATTGTATCATCAGTCCTGTTCTGAGAAACATGATTGCAGCCATAAGAAAGAAAGTGAGTGTTTTGGACCATCGTATGCAAATTGCAGGTTTCTATAGCATCTAATAAACGTACACCCACCCCACTTCAGGAAAGGTAATGATTCTAATAAACGCTGTAAATTAGAGATTTTACAGTAACTAATTTAATGAATTATCAAATTGAATTTTATACCATCTGATCAATTTTACAATATATGTGTCTTAGACTGGATCATGCTTTTCAACGCATCAGTCTATTCTGAATAGTGGAGTGCGATAGCTCAGTGGTTAGTGCACTTGTCTCTGATGCTAGAGGTCCCAGGTTCAATCCCTGGCAGCAGAGATCAAATTTCAGTGTCCAAACATGCTCCATTGATATCATTTGCAGGGATGAATGTCATTAAGTGCACCGTCCTTCGGATCGAGACGTTAACTGGAGGCCCCCTGTGCAGCGAGAGTCATCCCATATGCAGGTTAAACGCCCCTACCGTAATTACATGATTACTGATCTTGGAATATGGTAGTTGTATCTGGGACCCAGCGGAGTGGTCCTTAATGAAGAAATTGAAAAAGTTCAGAATAGGGACAGTCGGCAAGGTACTCTTCAGTGAAAAGAAACAAAGAACGGTTATCTTTCCCGCCATTTTTTCTCATTAGTAAGAGGTGAAAGCTTCGGCTTTTATCGCTAAAATTTGATCATTTTTAAACAGTTTTAAAAGCAGAATGCGCCTGATTTTTTTATCGACAATCATCAGAAATCAAAGGGAATATACAGAACAATAATATAGTGTAAGTCTTTATCAGAGTTTTGAGACTGACTTAAAAAAAATTCTTGTGCATATTTGGTAAGGTCATATAGCAGAATACCTTTGTTTACACCTCCGAGTCTGAAAATGGTGGACCTCAGCGGAGGTGGTGTCAAGCCGATTGTCCTTATAGAGCTGCTAGATTTGTAACAAGCAATTACTGCTTTGAATTGTGGGAGCTGTGGGTTAATTGTATCGATTCCTGATCATTGCCTCCACTTCTATTTTGAAACTGGGAGCATGTCTGGAATACTAGGAAAATTAAGATGGAAGTCTCTCAAGAAAAGGTGAAAAGACAGTAGGCTCATCAGAATCAGAATCAGAATTGTTACTGGTGACACGTCAAATGACATTCATACACCAGGACCTGTGATATGGGAAGTTAGTCCCTAGCTCTAACCAAAGATGTAAACTTAGCTACACAATCCTCAGCACCTTCAGCCGTCAAAATAATAGAATCGGGAAGGGCATTCCAATCTCTTATGGTTCGGGGGAAAAACGATTCTTTATAAATATCCGTTCTTGCAGTAAGGGTCTGAAACGTCATTGAATGGTGTTTTCTACAATGCCTAGCTGGGGGAACAAGGTCATCTGTTGGAATGCTGGCAGCACCCTTTAGACCTTTGTATAAGAGTATGAGCCTACTGTCTCTTCTCCTTTTCTTTAGAGACTCCCATCTTAATTTTCCTAGAATTCCAGTCATGCTCCCAGTTTCAAAGCAATAATTTCCAGTTACAAATCTAGCAGCTCTATTCTGAACTTTTTCAATTTCTTCATTTAGGACCACTCCGCTTGGGTCCCAGATGCAACTACCATATTCCAAGATTGGGCGAACAAGTCCCCTGTATGCTGTTTCTTTCACATCATGAGGACACTGATGAAGATTTCGCCTCAGGAAACCAAGTGTTCTATTCGCCTTTGTACACATATTGCTAATGTGTGTATTCCATCTCAAATCGTGAGTGATTGTCACACCAAGGTATTTAATGGAATTCACATTTTCGAGGACCGTTCCCTCTAAGGTGTAAGAAGCCTCAACTTTGTTAGATCTCTTCCTTGTTATCTGCATAATATTGCATTTAACTGGCTGAAATCTCATACTTTTAAACAAAGGTCTAAAGAGTGCTGCCAGCAGCACAAAAGATGACCTTGTTTCCCCAGCTAGGCACTGTAGAAATCATCATTCATTGGCGTTTCAGACCTTTGCTGCAAGAACCTACATTTATAAAGAATCATCCTTCCCCTCAACCATTAGAGATTGGAATGCAATTCCCGATTCAATTTAATATTTCAACAGCTGAGGTGCTGAGAATCAATCAGAATCACATGGCCAAATGTGACCGAGAAAGACAGAAAGAATCAGATTTGTTACTGGTGACACATGATATCAAGCACTCACCAAACTTGTCAAAGAGGTAAACTTAGCTACACAATCCTCAGCACCTTCAGCCATTGAAATAATCGAATCGGGAGGGCATTCAAATCTCTAATGGGCATTCCAATCTCTCTGATTCTGATTCAGTATATTAAGATAGATCTATTTATCTATCTTCTTATACTGAGTCAGTCATATTTGGCCATTACCTCAGTTGATCTATCTTCCAGAATCTTCTTATAGATGAGATATATCTATCTGTCTACTGCTACTCTAATCCATCATATTCAACTAAAATACAATATGAATCTTGACGTTCATGATTCTAATTTCAGGCTTTTGAAGTTACCTCTTTACCATGTGCTCTTTGTGACCGCTAGACGTGCGATCTGCCACGCCAGATTGATACCCCTCCCACACAAAAGAGAAACCGACGAGTTAGAAAAAGAAGAAAATTTGGAAATCGTGCATAAACAAAAGAAGGAGTTATCGTAAATATGAAAGAAAATTTCTTTTTACCTTTACTCCTGCTTTTAATTTTAACTTTTTCTCTTCGGATTTCAAGAAAAAGTGTTTTTCTTCTTAACAGTTTTGGACTCCGTGAACTTTCTGCAACATGGGCGCATCCATTTTCTCGTTCCGCACATGCGAAAAGGAAGACATTTGATTGGCCAATGTTTAACTTCCGGGTTCAATTTGTAAACAAACAAGCATGGTTGTAGCTGTCAAAAAGAGCATCAGAAAATGAATTTGAAAAGGCATTTAGATGACGATAAAAGAGTTAACTCTACTAAAAGACTGAAAAAGAGAGGCTGAGGGATTCCGATTCTACAGATAAAAGCAAATTCATTTTAGGTCGACATGAAAAATATGATTTTAAATTTCCATTCTTCAGACAGCCAAGAGAAATAGGTTTCTTATCACTGGACATAAACAGAAAGTTCAGCAACGACAAAAGTCAGCTCAAATACTATATTCAGCCACTGAATATGCATAATGTGAATTTCGACTTGAAAATGGGCTACAAAGAAATGATCCGAAAAGATGACAGTTCAAAAGAATACATTGATGATATTCTTAGATGGCTTTTACTAAATTTGGAGAAATTTGCTTTACAAGAGGCGACGAATGATCCAGAACTGAAAGACAAAGTCCATCCTAAGTCCTGTGAGTCAAGGTAATCATGTACCATATTCACCGCATTATCTGCTGGTTCCTAGTCTGAAGATTATAAGTGTACCCCCTGACCTTGAAAGGTCAGGGGGGTCTGGTTACCTGTTTTTCCAATATTGACAATGTGCAAGCTGTGAGCCAGCAAATAATGCAGATGTGGTGAATAAGGCCAAGCATAGAAATTATTTTGTTTGCAGTTGCCGACCCATAAATTTTTGTGTGGTACGATCATATATGTAGGTTGACAATTTTTTTTTTTCTGCAGATTATAAAAATAGCAGAAATACTAAAATTAATACTACATAAAACGTCATACACCATTACAGTAAAGAAACTGTCAAGAGTCTTGCATACTCATGATGAAGTAAATGCCAGGATTGCCAAAGCCAGTGCAGCATTTGGCCGACCACATGGTAGTGTTTGGTATTGAAGTGGATACAGGCTTGACACAAAGTTGAAAGTCTACAGAGCCTAGGTACGGTAGCCGGACAAAATCCCCCCGGACAAAATCCCTCCCGCTCATTTTTGTATAGGTGGACAAAATCCCTCCCATGTTTTTTGCAACTAGGACATAATCCCTCCCACCACTTTTTACAAGGTGGACAAAATCCCTCCCATGTTTTTTGCAACTAGGACATAATCCCTCCCACTCTTTTTTACAAGGTGGACAAAATCCCTCCTGTAAATTTTGCAACTAGGACAAAACCCCTCCCGGCTGACATCAGTTTGCTACTATTTTAGCATCTTCCTCAAGACTCAAATTGCACCAATAATTGCTTGTGGGATCCTCTTTCTTGCATTGAACATTTCCTACAATAGCAAGTTCTTCAAGTGAAAAATCCTAAAAGACTGCACAGCCACAATTCATGGGCATTTACCCTTTTTCCAGGCACACATGATAAAGTAGGAAATATTATGCATAGGCCCAAATTTTTACAATTACAACAGAAAGACCAAGTCTTTGTCAACATTTTAATCAGGCATACAAACAAACATTATTTATTAAATAATTGTTTGTGTCTAACAGCAATGATAACCATTTAAGTATAGAAAGAATATAAAGATAATTGAGTTAACTGTGAACAGTAATTAGGCAATTAGAAAAAAAATGATTGACATTAATAGAGCTCAATTAGACAATTGCTTTTTAGCACATTTAAAATACAAACATATTCAGCATGGATGGATAAGGCACTAATTAACAAGAAATGATCATAAAAGAATAAATAAGAAAATAAGCACAAATTAACCAGAAACCATAATAAATAATAGTCATCAGCAATATGTACAAGAGTTAGCTATTTTTGCTGTTGTCTTTGGGATTTTCATGTTTTGGTAATAGCACACATTTTGTCATATTTTCTTAACACATATACATAAACAGACCACTGTTTGACAAAACCAATAATTTGTCTTTGAATCCAGCCAAAATTCAGATTAGCATGGACACATTCCCAGTCTGATCAGGGATCACTTTCTTCAGGTGGATTGTGAAGACTCATATCCGACTAGGCAAATTTATATGTTCTTGGTAGTCATACATATATTTTGTCCCAGTTGGAACATTTTTAGAAGGGATTTTGTCCACCTTGCAAAAAACATGGGAGGGATTTTGTCCACCTTGTAAAAATGTGCGGGAGGGATTATGTCCTAGTTGCAAAAAACATGGGAGGGATTTTGTCCACCTTGTAAAAAGTAGTGGGAGGGATTTTGTCCACCTTGCAAAAAACATGGGAGGGATTTTGTCCACCTATACAAAAATGAGCGGGAGGGATTTTGTCCGGGGGGTGGATTTTGTCCTACACTCCCTAGGTACTGCTGCAGGCGAAACATGGACAGTTTACCAACGGCACACCAAAAGACTGAAGTAACACCACTTGCAAACAAGCTGTCTTAGGAAACTTTTAAAGATTAAGAAACAATTAAGACAGGATTCCAGACACAGAAGTCCTGAAAAGGGCATGGATGCAGAGTGTGTATACTCTTCTGAAACTGGCAGTCTGGCACAGATAACATCATGCAAGCAAGCCTATACAAATACATTGTATACTTTATCTCAGAAAAAATGAAAAGTTTAAGATGAAAAATTGTGATATTTTTCTTATTTCTGCTCAAAATATAGATTGTAACTTGTTGGTACTCATTACAACTGCCTCATTGTAAACTAGTGGACTCTTCCATTGCTGTATCTTGGACAAGTCCATTTGTTATATAAGGGGTGGTAGGCCTATTTTTTTTTTTTTTCATTTTTATTTTATTTTTGAGGGAAAAGTCTGTTAGCAATTAGTGCAGGCCTGATCAGATTCCGCATTCTGCGGCATCTGATCTGGGCCTGCACTGTTTGCCAAGGTACCCCTTTAGGGGTTTCCCACATGCAATGGGTTAACGTGATGAATGCTCAAGGTTGCAGAATATACTGCGATACATTTCATATCTTTATGCATTGCCTGAAAATAAGTTCTTCTGCATACATATATTTTTATTCTCTCAGTTTTGGGCTCAGTATTGTCTCAAAACAAAACAGACAGCAACATACCTGGGTAATGGCCAAATCTGACTGACTCAGTATATAAATATAGATAGATAGAGGTGACAAATATTGTCAACAAGTGTTGTTCCAATAACATTAAAGAATGCAGAGGACACAGATTTCAATATTAAAGATCTAAATAGTTTAGCCTGTTTGTGTGTTGTTGTTTTTTGTATCTGGGAAGCCATTACGATATCATAACACCCCTTGTGACATATTGCATTATTTTATATATCTCAAAAAAAAAAAGAGAACAAATGTTTTTCTGATGAAAATGTGTTGTATTTCTAGCTCACCTTGAGCACGAAGTGCTCAAGGTGAGCTATTGTGATCGCCTTTGGTCCGGCGTCCGTCGTGCGGCGTCAACAATTCACTTAAATGACATCTCCTCCTAGCCCTTTGGTCCGATTTCAAAATATTTTCACAGAAATGTTCCTTGGGTGACCCTCTACCAAAATTGCTAAAATGGTTCCACTCGGCTGAACAAAATGGCCGTCAGAGCTAAAAATAGAAAAACCTTTAAACGACATCTTCTCCTAGCCCTTTGGCCCGATTTCAAAATAATTTCACAGAAATGTTCCTTGGATGACTCCTTACCAAAATTGCTAAAATGGTTCCACTCCGCTGAACAAGATGGCTGCCAGACCTAAAAATAGAAAAACCATTAAACAACATCTCCTCCTAGCCCTTTGACCCGATTTCAAAATAATTTCACAGAAATGTTCCTTGGATGACCCTCTACCAAAATTGCTAAAATGGTTCCGCTCCGCTAAACAAGATGGCCGCCAGAGCTAAAAATAGAAAAAGCCTTTAAAAAACATCTTCTCCTAGCCCTTTGGCTCGATTTCAAAATAATTTCACAGAAATGTTCCTTGGATGACCCTCTACCAAAATTGCTAAAATGGTTCTGCACTGCTGAACAAGATGGACGCCAGATCTAAAAAATAGAAAAAACCTTTAAACGCATCTCCTAGCCCTTTGACCCGATTTCAAAATAATTTCACAGAAATGTTCCTTGGATGACCCTCTACCAAAATTGCTAAAATTGTTCTCCGCCGCTGAACAAAATGGCCGCCAGAGCTAAAAATAGAAAAAAACTTTTAAACGACATCTCCTCCAAGCCCTTTGGCCGAATAATTTCACAGAAATGTTCCTAAGTTGACCCTTTACTAAAATTGCTAAAATTGTTCCGCTCGGCTGAACAAAATGGCCGCCAGAGCTAAAAATAGAAAACCTTTAAACAACATCTCCTCCTAGCCCTTTGACCCGATTTCAAAATAATTTCACAGAAATGTTCCTTGGATGACCCTCTTCCAAAATTGCTAAAATTGTTTGGCACGGCTGAACAAAATGGCCACCAGAGCTAAAAATAGAAAAAACCTTCCAAACGACGTCTCTTCCAAGCCCTTTGGCCTGATTTCGAAATAATTTCACAGAAATGTTCCTAAGTTGACCCTGAGACTACTAAAATTGCTAAAATGGTTCCACTCGGCTGAACAAAATGGCCACCAGAGCTAAAAATAGAAATAAACTTTTAACGACATCTCATAGACCTTTGGCCCGATTTCAAAATAATTTCGCAGAAATGCTCCTTGGATGACCCATTACCAAAATTGATAAAATGGTTCCGCTCCACTGAACAAAATGATCGCCAGAGCTAAAAATAAAAAAACCTTTAAATGACATCTCTTCCAAGCCCTTTGGCCAGATTTCAAAGTAATTTCACAGAAATGTTCCTAAGGTGACCCTCTACCAAAATTGCTAAAATGGTTCTGCTCCACTGAATAAAATGGATACCAGAGCTAAAAATAGAAAAACCTTTAAATGACATCTCCAAGCCACTTGGCCCGATTTCAAAATAATTTCACAGAATTGTTAATTGGGTGACCCCCTACCAGAATTGCAAGCAAATTAAAAGGCCCTTTGGTTTTACATAGACTTACATAGGGAAATCTTTAAAAATCTTCTTCTCTGAAACCGCAAGGCCGAGGTCTTTGATATTTGGTGTGAAGCTTCATCTAGTGAACCTCTATCAAGATTGTTCAAATAATAGCCCTGGGGCCAAAAATGCACCTGCCCCGGGGCCCTTTAGTTTTTCATAGGCATATATAGGGAAAATATTTAAAAAATCTTCTTCTCTGAAACCACAAGGTTCAGGTCTTTGATATTTGGTATGGAGCAAAGTCTAGTGGACCTGTACCCAGATTGTTCAAATTATAGCCCAGGGAACAAAAATGTCCCCACCCTGGGCCATTTGGTTTTACATAGGCTTATATAGGGAAAATCTTTAAAAAATCTTCTTCTCTGAAACCCCAAGGCCCAGTTCTTTGATATTTGGTATGAAGCTTCATCTAGTGGACCGCTATCAAGATTGTTCAAATTATAGGCCTGGTGCGAAAAATGCCCCCACCTGCAGGCCCTTTGGTTTAACATTGGCTTACACAGGGAAAATCTTTAAAAATCTTCTCAGAAACTGTATGGCCTGGGTCTTTTATATTTGGTGTATAGTGGACCTCTACAAAGATGGTTCAAATCATAGCTCTTGGACCAAAAATGCCTTCGCCCCGGGGCCCTTTGGTTTTACTTTGACTTATATAGGGACATTTAAAAAATCTTCTACTCTGAAACCGCAAGGCCCAGGTCTTGGATATTTCATAATTTGGTGTGAAGCTTCATCTAGTGGACCTCTATCAAATTGTTCAAATTATAGCCCTAGGAAATAGAAGTCAAGGCAATGAAAACATTTGAAAATTTTTTTTGTCTGAAAGCAGAAGGCCAAGGTCTTTGATATTTGGTATGAAGCTTCATCTTGTGAGTTTCTACCAAGATTGTTCAAATTATAGCTCTGGGGCCAAAAATGGCCCGCCCCAGGGACTCCAAGATTTATATAGACTAATTTAAGGAAAACCTTTAAAAATCTTCTTGTCTGAAACCAGAAGGCTCCGGTCTTTGATATTTGGTATGAAGCTTCACTTTTTAGACCACTACCAAGATAGTTCAAATTATAGCCAGGGGCCAATAATGGCTCTCCCAGGGCCCCACTTGTTACCCTGTGGATCAGGTGAGTGATCCAGGGCCATCATGGCCCTCTTGTTGAACTTGTCATCACCATAGCCCCATCAGTTTATATCGGATCTTCTTAGCAAGTCAGGAATAAAAGCTTGAATGAGTTTGAAAACTGGTGAGGTCAGCCTATTTATCATAGAGTTACATTCTACTTGATTTGCAGAAAATGCTCACCCTGTCATCACCTTTTCCTTCCATTAATCCTTCAGTAAAGGAACTTGGAATCTGTTAGCTCAGGTGAGCGATACAGGACCAAGCTAGCTTGGTCCTCTTGTTCCTATTAAACCTCTAAACAATGGTTGTGGGTGCTCGTTAGAACCGCCTCATTGAGGCGGTTCTAATGAGTACCCACAACCTATGTCTTGCAACAAATATACGAAAAATAATGTATACCCCTCTAGACCCAAGTTTTCTCTATATAAAGTGGGGTGTTACACAGACTTGTTAAAGTGATGGGAAATCATGTTAGTTGAACAGCCATGTTATACCCAAGCAAAAATGTATATTTTTATAGAAAAAAAAACAACAGACCATTAACCCATAAAATGCCAATCACGACAATTGTCATCTGCTTTGTCAGACTGCTGGTGACTTTAAAAGTCATTTTTGCAAACAGTGTGAACCTAAATCCCTCTAGGAGTAGTCTGATTTGGGCCCACACTGTTTGCCTGTACGCAAAAAATATTTTTTAAAATGTTTGCAAAAAAAATCAGCAGACAACATAAGCAGACAATATTTCCAGATGTAGTTTCTCTCAGCCTCTTAAGGATTAAATTTCATGGCAAAAGGTGCATGGATTATATAGAAAAATGACCAGCTACATGTATACTTTCTTTCTACTGATACTGCAATCGGTCACATTTGGCCATTACCCGCTGGTGTATATTACATACACTCCAGTTTTGCAGGATGAAAGCCTAATCATGTAATTACAGTAGGGTTCTTTAACCTGCACAGGGGATGGTTCTTCCTGCACAGGGGCCTCCAGTTAACGTCCCAATCTGAAGGATGGTGCACTTTATGACATTCATCCTTGCAAATGATGCCAATGCATTATTTTAGGAATAATAATTTTTAAAATATATTTATAATATCCATAAGTGTGTTATATTGAAATTGTTATAAAGAGGTTTACTTGTACTGTAAAAATTCTAATTAATGCCCTGGGTGTTTATTAGAATCATGTCCAATTTGAGAGAAGGGTAGGCTGCATTCTCTTCAAGAACTAGTATCACGACCTCCCTTCTTGTCCCGTAATACCAACATATTATACAAGGTGTCATTGGAAACAAGATATATATCCACAGTGTTCACAATACAGTAAAATTCCTTCAATAAGACCACCTTTGGGGCTGTTCAAAAGTGGTCTTTAAGACCACTTTTGAAAGTCACAAAGGTGGTCTCTGACCAGAAGACACTGTATGCAGAAAACACAAAGAAGGAATAACTACAACCTACTAAAGAAGCTTTTAAAAGCAGAATTAGTCTTAATTTTAGATGGTCTTAATAGCTGTAATTTATGCTCATTGCTTTGAAATAAAACGCTGCGATTTTACACATTCTGTTTTCTTCCTCACCAAACTTATACATCTGTAGCTGAGACTATTTTTGTGGCAGGTGGCAGTTTTGATAATAGACAAAATGACACAAGCTGACTGTGTAAGGTAGGATACCATATTTGATTTCCATTTCCCTCTTTTTAGCTCACCATCACGTAGTGATGCGGTGAGCTTTTGGGATCACTTTTTGTCCGTCGTCCGTCGTGCGTGCGTGCGTCCGTGCGTGCGTAAACAATTTCTTTAAACAACATCTCCTCCTAATCCACTGATCGGATTTTGACCAAACTTCACAGGAATGATCCTTAGGTGGTCCCCTTTCAAAGTTGTTCAAATGGTTCCGGTCCATTGCACATCTAGGTCACAGGAGCCAAAAATAGATTTTTTTCACCAAAAACTTAAAAAATCTTCTTCTCTGAAACCACAAGGCCCAGGTCTTTGATATTTGGTATGAAGCTTCATCTAGTGGACCCCTACCAAGATTGTTCAAATTATAGTGCTGGGGCCAAAAATGCCCCCGCCCTGGGGCCCTTTGGTTTTACATAGGCTTATATAGGGAAAATCTTTAAAATTCTTCTTCTCTGAAACCACAAGGCCCAGGTCTTTGATATTTGGTATGAAGCTTCATCTAGTGGACCCCTACCAAGATTGTTCAAATTATAGTGCTGGGGCCAAAAATGCCCCCGCCCCGGGGCCCTTTGGTTTTACATAGGCTGATATAGGGAAAATCTTTAAAAATCTTCTTCTCTGAAACCACAAGGCCCAGGACTTTGATATTTGGTATGAAGCTTCATCTAGTGGACCCCTACCAAGATTGTTCAAATTTTAGTGCTGGGACAAAAAATGCCCCCGCCACAGGGCCCTTTGGTTTTACATTGGCTTATATAGGGAAAATCTTTAAAAATTTTCTCCTCTGAAACCACAAGGCCCAGGTCTTTGATATTTGGTATGAAGCTTCATCTAGTGGACCCCTACCAAGATTGTTCAAATTATAGTGCTGGGGCCAAAAATGCCCCCGCCCTGGGGCCCTTTGGTTTTACATGGGCATATATAGGGAAAATCTTTAAAAATCTTCTTCTCTGAAACCACTAGGCCCAGGACTTTGATATTTGGTATGAAGCTTCATCTAGTGGACCCCTACCAAGATTGTTCAAATTATAGTGCTGGGACAAAAAATGCCCCCACCACGGGGCCCTTTGGTTTTACATAGGCTTATATAGGGAAAATCTATAAAAATCTTCTTCTCTGAAACCACAAGGCCCAGGTCTTTGATATTTGGTATTGAGCTTCATCTAGTGGACCCCTACCAAGATTGTTCAAATTATAGTGCTGGGGCCAAAAATGCCCCCGCCCCGGGGCCCTTTGGTTTTACATAGGCTTATATAGGGAAAATCTTTAAAAATTTTCTACTCTGAAACCACAAGGCCCAGGTCTTTGATATATGGTATGAAGCTTCATCTAGTGGACCCCTACCAAGATTGTTCAAATTATAGTGCTGGGGCCAAAAATGCCCCTGCCCCGGGGCCCTTTGGTTTTACATAGGCTTATATAAGGAAAATCTTTAAAAATCTTCTTCTCTGAAACCACAAGGCCCAGGTCTTTGATATTTGGTATGAAGCTTCATCTAGTGGACCCCTACCAAGATTGTTCAAATTATAGTGCTGTGTACAAAAATGCCCCCGCCCAGGGGCCCTTTGGTTTTACATAGGCTTATATAGGGAAAATCTTTAAAAAATTTCTCCTCTGAAACCACAAGGCCCAGTTAATTGATATTTGGTATGAAGCTTCATCTAGTGGACCCCTACCAAGATTGTTCAAATTTAAGTGCTGGGACAAAAAATGCCCCCGCCACGGGGCCCTTTGGTTTTACATAGGCTTATATAGGGAAAATCTTTAAAAATCTTCTTCTCTGAAACCACAAGGCCCAAGACTTTGATATTTGGTATGAAGCTTCATCTAGTGGACCCCTACCAAGATTGTTCAAATTAAAGTGCTGGGACAAAAAATGCCCCCGCCACAGGGCCCTTTGGTTTTACATTGGCTTATATAGGTAAAATCTTTAAAAATCTTCTTCTCTGAAACCACAAGGCCCAGGTCTTTGATATTTGGTATGAAGCTTCATCTAGTGGACCCCTACCAAGATTGTTCAAATTATAGTGCTGGCGCCAAAAATGCCCCAGCCCCGGGCCCTTTGGTTTTACATAGGCTTATATAGGGAAAATCTTTAAAAATCTTCTCTGAAACCACAAGGCCCAGGACTTTGATATTTGGTATGAAGCTTCATCTAGTGGACCCCTACCAAGATTGTTCAAATTATAGTGCTGGGACAAAAAAATGCCCCTGCCACAGGGCCCTTTGGTTTTACATTGACTTATATAGGGAAAATCTTTAAAAATCTTCTTCTCTGAAACCACAAGGCCCAGGTCTTTGATATTTGGTATGAAGCTTCATCTAGTGGACCCCTACCAAGATTGTTCAAATTATAGTGCTGGGGCCAAAAATGCCCCCGCCCCGGGGCCCTTTGGTTTTACATAGGCTTATATAGGGAAAATCTTCAAAAATCTTCTTCTCTGAAACCACAAGGCCCAGGACTTTGATATTTGGTATGAAGCTTCATCTAGTGGACCCCTACCAAGATTGTTCAAATTATAGTGCTGGGGCAAAAAATGCCCCCGTCCCGGGGCCCTTTGGTTTTACATAGGCTTATATTGGCAAAATCTTTAAAAATCTTCTTCTCTGAAACCGCTAGGCCCAGGTCTTTGATATTTGATGTGTAGCTTCATCTAGTGGACCTTTGCCAAGATTGTTCAAATTATAGCCTTTGTTGATGTTTGAGCAGCTTCACCTTTAAGACCTCCCTCAACATTATGCACATTAAAGCCCTGGGGCCAATAATGGCCCTCTCTGGGGCCCACTTGTTTGACTATGGATCAGGTGAGCGATCCAGGGCCATCATGGCCCTCTTGTTTAGGGTTGGTAATGGGCATCTAATAGAGGTACCAGCTTTCTGCGAAATGGGTCATCCAAAAATTCAACATTTTTTAGCTGACATTGGAGGGGATGGGCCTTTGAGTGAGTGTTAGAGTTTTACATCCCACCAACAGCTAAGGTCATACGTAGACAGGACGTCTGTTTTAAAGACTCATCAGAAAGTCTGGAGAAGCCCGGGATTGATCCTGCGACCCTGGTTTACAAGGCGAGTAGCGTAACCACTACACCACGGAGGCTTGGGATGGGCCTTTTATTAGAATGTGGGCGTAAATTAGAATTTTTACGATATCTGTACTTGTTTGTATTTTTACATTAGAATTTTCACGATATGTGTACTTGTTTGTATTTTTACATTAGAATTTTTACAATATGTGTACTTGTTTGTATTTTTACATTCTCAGATCTTTACATACAGACTTTGTATGTTGGCGTGGGTTGTTAACAAAGTTGTTGGTTACTCCATACGAAAACAGGGATGGCTGGATGATTGGAGTGACGCTGTTTAATGGGACATACTATCTTTGTGAGTTTGAAACTGATGAGAAGAGACAGCAAAGGGAGACCACTACACAGAGACAAGATGAGATGTGCTGCTGGGGCTGGAAGTTTGAACAGTATCTCACTGCAGGTTAATCTCTCTCTCTATATATATATATATATATATCTCACTCTCTCTCTCTCTCTCTCTCTCTCTGTACAGATGATAATTAAATGTACATGGGCGAAAATAAAATAACTTACCAGGTATATGCAGAAATTGCTGAACTGTGTTAACCTTTGATTTAATTTATAATGGCCAACCTTCAAGTGCATTACGAACATATGCCTTTTCAAATGCATATTAAATTTTACCACCAAAAAATGATAACTTTAAGATGAAAAATTGTGGTATTTTTCCTATTTCTGCTCAAAATATAGATTGTGGGCACACATTAGAACCGCCTCGATGACAGAAATTTCTGCATATACCTGGAGGCGGTTCTAACGAGTACCCACAATCTATATTTAAGAGCAGATCAAGGCGGTTCTAACGAGTACCCACAATCTATATTTTAGAGCAGAAATAAGAAAAATAAGGTATACCCCTGTAAACCCCATTTTTACTATATAAAGGGGGTCAGAATTATATGGGCATGTTTTCGTTATGGAGTCATGCAGATGGTCGATACAAATTTAATCTTTTCCAGCCCTGATCAATTAATATGTACTCATTAACCTTACATGAGTAATGATCACATCACGAAAACATATCTACCGTATTCACCCTAATTACCGCACACGCTCCTATAAGCGCACACCAAAGATATTTTTGAAAAAAATTGCATAAGCGCACACCTTACAGTAACCTCCCATTGAAGCTTTCACAGGAAATCTATAAAAACTTACCGTTATTTCTTCAACAGTGAAGGTAAAGCAACTGCATTTCTGTCAAATTCATTCGACACCTCTAATACACACTTTAATTCCTCGTTTAAATGTGGTTCCCAAACCTTTTGGTACAAATGAAATCCACAGATACCTGACAGGGATCAGCAGAGGGGGCAATTCAGGCGACGTTTTCGCCCGAAGTTCAAGAACTTCGCCTTACCATTACGATTTGTTTGCGCTTAATAGGTCGATTTTTCACCACTATTTTTTTACGCAATTTTGAAAAAACTAAGCGCATGGTGCGGTAATTAGGGCGAATACGGTATATAATTTTGACCCCCTGAAACTCACTATTATATACCGTAGTAAAACTGCAGTTTACAGGGGTACAGGTATATATGTGGCACCAGTTGAAATTTTAGGGCATTTAAACTTTAGGAAAATTAATGAATAAATAAGTGAGAAAGGGATCTTTATGTGGGATAAAATGTTGAATGAATGATTTTATTTTTTAAGGTCATAGTAAGAGAGAATTGGTGAATGAGAAAAAACAAACAGAATTTCAAAAAAAAAAAAAAAAAATTGTATTTAACTTGAATTTCATAAATTTCATATTCCCCCAGGATTTTGTTCATCAGGGTAAACTTTGTAAAATAGGTCTTGAGGCATTGTTTTGACAAACAAACATGTTAAGTGTCATGGCTTGAGAAACGTTTTAGCACCTACGAGGACTGTTCAAATATGAATGCAAGTAGAACGTTTTCTCATGCACTAATGCGAAAATCACCTGGAAATAAATATCACGGCGTAGAAAAAACATTTTACCGATACATTGATACCAAACCTGTTAAAATCCGTACACCTTAGCCATGTATATCGTTCGATAAACACTGTCTACTCTTGTATACTAATACAAAACATGGTTGGAAGGTCAGAGTACGCCGTTTAAATACGGTCCTATATTAAGAATCGTTGTATTCTTTGTATACGGTGCAAAGACATTTTTGATGAAATATGTTCGGTTTATGGGCATAATGAAATGTCTCACGATACACCACTAGGCAAATAGCTAGTATGGTTGGCATCTCATCAGGAGCAGCTCATACAATTCTGAAACGGGATTTGAAAATGAGAAAGATCTGTGCTAGATGGATTCCCCATCTGTTGACAGATGAGCAGAAAAAAACACGCGTTCAGTGCGCCAAGAAGTTGCTTAAAAAGTTTCCAAATTTTACAATGCACGGTCTTTTGCTAATGTCATCACAGGTGACGAGACATGGGTTCACTTTTTTGGGCCAAAACGAAAGATTCAGAACAAAATATGGGCAACAAAGTATTGCAAAAGACCATGCATTGCAAAGAGGACCATGAGCGTCAAGAAGGTAATGTAAGCCATATTCTTTTCAAATCAGGGCCCTGCTATTCAGGTTGCTGTGCGTAAAGGCAAATCTGTATATGCAAAGTTTTACAAGAATAAAGTTCTTCGAAAATTGAAGAAATATTTCAAAGAACGAAGACCTGCAACTGGTTTGGCCAATGGCAGATTGCTTTATGACAATGCGTCATCGCACAAGGCGCTCATTGTGCAAGACTATCTGAAGCAGGAAAAGGTTGTTGAACTCCCCCCCCCCTCCCTCTATTCCCCTGACCTTGCCCTGTGTGACTTTTTTTTGTTCCCGCGGCTGAAAAATACCTTTCTGGTCGAAAATTTGTACAGTGCAAACACCTCGGTTCTGCAATATTCTAGTGCCTTCATAGTATACCTCAAAAAGACTACCAAAATGCATTCAATGATTGGATCAGAAGACTGAAAGTTTGTATATCTGTTAAAGGGGAATACTTTGAGGGGACAAAATAAATTTTTCATCGAAATCTATCACAGAATCATTTTTATGTGCTTATAGTTGCATTCATATTTGAACAGTCCTCGTATAAGACAAAAAGCTAGTTTCCAATGTTTCAGCTTGGAGGCCATCAAGCCAAACAATACGATTCAATCAACTAAGGAAACACACGTCAGTCTTTGGATTTCAAACTGAAACTTAGTAGACTGCCAAAATGGTAATCAGGAAAAACAGTAGTCACACTGAGAAAGCAAACTTTTATTGTTCAAAGGAACTTGTGATTTTTAGATACTTGGTTAATCTTTTCTCATGTGTTTGTCCATAATGTTGAGAAAAATCTTTATGACCACTTTGGGGCTTGATATACACCACAACCTCTTAATAACACAATTAATGGGATCCAACGCAGAGACCATGTTAGATAAACAACCGTGTTATATCCAAACAAAAATGTATAGATTATATAGAAAAATGACCATTTATGGTCATTTTCTGTATGATCTATACATTTTTGGGATCCATCTGGAAACCGTGTTATATCCCAAGCCGTGTTATAACAAACCATGTTATAGTGAGGTTGTGGTGTATGTGATTGGTCACACTGACTTCTAAAATATGAATCTATTGGTTGGATGAAAGAATCCAGTTCATAGGCTAATTTGAGACAAAAGAACTTTGGGATATTAGTTCAGTACTAATGAGCCCACAGAACATTAGGAACATTAACCCATTTTGTACCGGAAGCCCGAAAATGGGTACCCCGGCAAACAGTGCAGGCCCAGATCAGACGCCGAAGAACACTGCGTCTGATCTGGGCCTACACTGTTTTCATGAAGTTCGGCCATTTTCCAACTTAAATCTCAAGAAAACAACCTGACACCTCTAAATTTTGAAATGAACTTGTGGAAGATTCCATTTGGTACAAAAAGGGTTAACATTCAGTTAGAGACAACCCATTACGATAACACACCCGTGTGACATTGTGCATTTTTTCACATTTCAAGAATGGCTACTTTTCTTATGAAAATCCCTGATATTTTTCTTATTTTTACTGCAAACATAGGTTGTTGGGGGGCTCGTTAGAACCGCTTCATTGAGGCAGTTCTAACGAACCCACAAAGAATTACTTGGAACAGAAATATGAGCAATATGTATACCCCCTTAAACCCAAGTTTCTTCTATATAAAGTGGGGTTTAGGGGGTGTTCATTTCACGGACTTGTTCACTTGATGTTTGGACACTGAAGTAGGCAGATGTGATCTTGACATTGAACTGTTAACTTGGTTTTTGCATTGTTGACCCTGCACAGACTGTTTCATTCAAGTTCTGTGTAGAGACTTTCAAATCTTTGCTAAATCTAAGGAAAAGACTTGTGTACGAAAATAGTGACCTTTGCAATATTATATAAGGAAATTAAAAAGCTATGTAAGGGAGATAACTTCACGAAACTTGCAAGACTTTTGATTTAAGAAAATTGATGAACATTAATTTTGGGAAAATTATATGCTGGTGACATCACGTTAAGGACATTAACAATTTGTGTTTTAGGAACTTGGCATTTCAGGACTTGTTTAGGACTTGGTATTTCATGTGATTTTCTTAGGAAAATTGTGCTAAAGTGAATAAAGACATTTAGGACATTCTAGTGAAAAATAGGACATTGAAATATACAAAATAGCCTTAGGCTGCATCAGTTGCGTTATTTGGAACTTTTGATTTAATTTGCAGAAAATATTTAAATATACAATTTTGGGAAAAGTGAACTGTGTTCGTTGTGTGTTAACTTTACACTCTACATCACATCAGGCGTTGGTCTGGTGTGATCCTATGTCACCCAGGAGGTTTGGTTCGGGGATCAAATTAAAATCCAGGTCTTGTATGCTACATTCTTGAGCTTAATTCCCCAACATTGCCAAGGGAGTGCACTCATACAAGGCCGGGACAAAGAAGAGGCAGGGACCCCAAATTGGCACCCAGCCACAGAAGCCACCCAGCACCCCCCAAAAAAAACCCGCACGGCGACATATATATTATTTTTCTTATTTCTGCTCAAAAACATAGATTATCGAGGTGCTTCTAACCAGTCCTCACAATCTATGTTTTGAGCAGAAATACAGACATGTTAAGTTTTGAAAATAAAAATGAGGGAGACAGCGCGTTCGAGGAGGATTGGCGAGTGCCAAAGGCATGAAGTCTTGGTGGCAAGCTCTCAGGATAGGCTAGAAAATGGTGCATTCTGTGAGCTTTTTGAACATTTTTTGTTTATTCTCTACACTCCTGTTCATAGGTAAGTAACTAATAAATATTTCAAAATTATTTCCTTGGGACGATGCCTACAAACTAACACCTAGCCATACCAGTGCCCCCATCCCCACCCCCCCATCCCAAGGTGTATAATGCTTCAACACAAGAGCATATCTTATCATTTATGCCCAGATAGGTCACAACAAAAGTATCCCAATTGATTCTATATTCCAAGGGCCATCCAATAACCAAAGTTTCAGAAGTGTAGCTCCAATAATTTAGAAGATATGGCAAAATAATACTTTTTGACTTTTGACCTTGGGGTCATGCTGAGGTCGAGGTCGCACCAAAAGTAGCCCAATATATTCTATATTCCAAGGGCCATCCAATAAGCACAGTTTCAGAAGTGTAACTCCAATAGTTTAGAAGATATGGCAAAGTCATACTTTTGACCTTTGACCTTGGGGTCATGTTGAGGTCAAGGTTATGCCAAAAGTAGCCCAATTTATTCTGTATTCCAATGGCCATCCAATAAGCAAAGTTTCAAAAGTGTAACTCAAATAGTTTAGGAGATATGGCAAAGTCATACTTTTTGACCTTTGAGCTTGGGGTCATGCTGAGGTCAAGGTCACACCGAAAGTAGCCCAGCGCCATCTACATCCCATGTACTATCCACAGGCAAAGTTTGAAAAGTGGACCTTAACCAGTTTCACAGGAGATCCATTCCATAGAAAAGTGACGACCGTACATACACACACATACATACATACAGACCCACTGACTGACAGACACTTGACTCTGACATGAAAACAATATACCCGATTAATCTTCGCAAAAGCGGGTATAATAATCCAAGGTTTCGATCAAATCTCAAGCACAACAACTATCTGCAATTTCATTTATTTGGCGTATTCCTTGCTTCCAAAGGCTCTAACTTCAGAGCTTATTTATTCCCCTCTGACTATTAAGTGCGGAAATACGGTAAATAATACTGCAGTTGTCACGGTCAATAACGGTACTTTTTCAAGTTCAAATTAATTGCAGACATGTCATAACAGCTTGTCCAATTAGCAATTAAAGATACTGATAGTTATATAAACTTGACACGCATGATTAACACAAGCTGCAGCCGATATACTCAAAAGATCAAAAGTATCAGGTTAGTGAGAAAAGAGAATAAAGAATGCAGACTAGTATTTAATTTAATGATCCAGCCACAAGACAAGGACCCCTCCACCCACAACTTTCACACCCGCTCAACAAGCAAGTCCAAGGCGAACATCAATGATCATCACCACCAAAATCGCCATGAAATCCACCGTCCACAAACAGCAGCTATCGTTTTTCTGCACGCGCTCGGAAAATGACGTCATCCCACCCCAGCAAGCCTGCACGTGTTTAATGTTAAATCGTTTTATTTAATTTTAATGGGGCGTATTTCTTTCATAAATAATGTTTGCAACCGGTAAGAGCTTGATTTGGAATGTGCCTGCCACAATTCCCGACTTACCCCGGGAAGCTCCGTGTCAATCACCAACAACAGCATACAGATGTGTTTACACACATTAAAGCGTTCGACCTTTCCCGCCAAGCATCTGCTATTTTGGCGCCAAAACACAACCATGCACGAGACAGTAGAATAGTCTGTTTTTATCATGCATAAATCTACCGTTAGATGTTGATATACATCTTAGGAGCGATTACATCATTTTCACACTGATTGTGGATTACATTTTATGATTGGGGGATAAATGCAAATTAGAGCCATATCTTAATCTTATTTTCACACCTTGTCACGCAGAAGATTGTAGGCTTATCGAGAGCACCGTAGGCTTGTGTTTATAGTGTAATAATAGAATAGACTGGTCCATGACAAATACGGTCGGCGTTTATAACACGATTCGGTTAATTAACATGGTCCGTTGGTTGAAGGAAATTAACCATTATGATTTACTTTCATTTTTGCAATCACTTCAAGAAACGACTGTTTTCATCTGCAGGTGTGGAACCGTGTTTTAATCCCCAATAATACTGGACAAACCATTAATTATTATCTGTTTTACTCACGGATTAACTCGGGATTTTTCCGCTGGTTTGCACACACGAAAATACAAGCGTCCTTTCTCAAAAATTTGCCCCAAAACGGTGTTTTCATTTTTTCCGGGAGTTTTATCCTGAATTTCGTGAGGCGTGAGAAAAGCTGTTTTTTCGGGAGTCTCCCGCGATTTTCGGGAGACTTAACATGGTTGGAAATACGAAACATATCAGAATTTTTTATCTGAAAATTTTTCATTTTAATTTTTTGTGGTATATTATTTGAATAGATGTGTTTGTCTAACCCATTGTATGCGGGGAAACCCCCAAAGGGGTACATTGGCAAACAGTGCAGGATCAGATCAGACAATACAGAAAGAGGCCTCTGATCAGGGCCTGTACTATTTGCTAACAGAATTTTCCATCAAAAATAGAATAAAAACGAAAAAAATATGCCGGACACCACTTATATATATGACAAATGGTCTTGTCCCGCATATAGCAATGGAAGAGCCACTAGTATCATATTGGTTAATGGAGTAAATCAAATAATAGGCAAACCACTAGCGGCAACTCACTCACATTGCATGTTCATATTTCAGATACTCCAACAGGAACGCCAGATACAGATTCCCCATATAACAACTGTGAAGCCTTTTGTACGGTTGTGAGATCCAGGCTAAATGATCACTCACTGGGTAATAGTGACTTCTTCTTATTTGGCTAATCATACATGTAATAACATAACAGTGACATAGTACATTCTTTAATATCTCCAAAATGGTTATTTTTCTGATGGAAATTTGGGATAGTTTCCTTATTTATTTGTTTGTTTGTTTGTATTGGAGTTAACAGCCCAGTCAACACTATTTAGGTCATTTTTGAGCCGGTCAGTTTACCTATTCACACTTTTCTTGGGCAGGCTTATACATAAGCGGTTATCCAGTACAGTGAACATTTTTTCGCCAGAAACTGACAACTAGCTAGCTGCCCTTCTCGAAGCAGCAGAAGGGAGAGAATGACCGTAGAAAAGATTTCATGATTAATCTCCACGAAAGAATGTTGCCGATCCCAGTAGGTCACGAACCCACATCCTCCTGATCACCAGTCACATGCGCTTTTCTTATTTAGCCTCTAAACCTAGGTTGTGGGTGTGCTTTAGAACCCCCTCATTAAGCACAAGTACCCGCAACCTAGGTCTTGGAACGAAAATAAGGAAAGTAATGTAAACCCCTGTAAACCCCATTTCCACAATATAAAGTGGAGTTTACATGGATGTTTGTTACAAAGACTGCTAACATGATATATTATCTACCATATTTACCGTATGTTTTCGGACAGACAGTCCTGAGCAAACAGTGTAGACCCAAATGAGACACCGCAAAATGTGCCGTCTCATCAGTGTTTACACTGTTTGCCAGTCATCCCCCTATTCTTAGACAGAATATCGGGTAGTAAATTGAACTTGCTCAAATTTTACAAGCATGGCAAGCAGTTTAGGTTTTGTTTTGTTTATTTGTTTGATTTGAGGTTTAAGGTCCCCGTCAACACTGTATAGGTCATTTTGGAGATGTTGCTTCCTATTTTGTGGGACTTTTACCCAATATTGAGATGAAATGACATCTCAAGCCCTGTTGCCCAATGCAACCAATAGGGTTTAGAAGCATGCATGATGTATGGATGGACTCATACTGCTTTGCCTCGGCAAGCTTAGATCCTCGAAGCGGTTTACCAGAACTCATGTTCGGTCAGTTTAAGCTCTGCGTGGAAACATCATGCAGCCCATTTATTTCTTCAAGCCCCAATTGGTGGGGGCCGGCATGAGTGTGTGTACATGCATGTCTGCATGCATGCGGTCCGACTCACTCGGCTTTGCCTCGGCAGGGTTAGATCCTCTAAGCAGTTTACCAGTACTCCTGTGCGGTCAGTTAAAGCTCTGCATGGAAGCATCATGCAGCCCATCTCTTTCTTCAAGCCCCGATGGGCGGGGGCCGAGTAAATACCATACATCTGTGATATAGTGCATTCTTTATCATCTTCGAAATGAACATTTTGCTGATGGAAATGTGTGATATTTTTAGCTCACCAGAGCCAAAAGGCTCCGGGGGAGCTTATAGTATAGGCGTTGGTCCGTCGTTGTCAACATTTTCATACAACATCTCCTCTGAAACTACTTGGCCAATTCAAACCAAATTACACGTGGAGCCTCTATGGGAAGGGGGGACGACAGATTGTTCGGGAGGACTGGGTCACATGACCAATATGGCCGCCATGCCCATATCTGGTAAAAACCTTTAAAAGTCTTCTTCTCAAGAATCGAACAGCCAATGATCTTGAAACTTGGTATGCAGCATCGGGGACTCGGGCCCTACCAAGTTTGTTCAAATGATGACCTTTGGTTGACCTTGACCTGTTATGTCAAGGTCAAATTTGGTCACTTATACATTTGTATGGAAAAACGGCAAAACAGTGGATTTTTCTGATTGTGTGTTAGCTAGTGGCATCAAAAATGATATTTGCAATCAGGTGAATGGAAGTTTATCAGTTCCAAAGGTCAAGGTCATTTACCGACCTTTGTCCAGGATGGCTCAGATTCAGTATATTTATCTTCTTCTTCACTTAAACTGCTTGGCCAATTGAAACCAAATTACATTTGGAGCCTCTATGGGATGAGGGAACGAAAGTTTGTTCGTGAGGACTGGGTCACGTGACCAATATGGCCGCCATGCCCATATATGGTAAAAACCTTTAAAAATCTTCTTCTCAAGAAACGAACGGCCGATGATTTTGAAACTTGGTATGCAGCATCAGGGACTCTGGCCCTACCAAGTTTGTTCAGATGATGACCTTTGGTTGACCTTGACCTGTTTTATGTCAAGGTCAAATTCGGTCACTTAGACATTTGTATGGAAAAATGGCAAAGTAGTGGATTTTTCTGATTACCTGGTAGGCTGTGACATCAAAAATGATATTTGCATTTAGCTGAATGGAAGTTTATTAATTCCAAAGGTCAAGGTCATTACTGACCTTTGTCTTGGATGGCTCAGATTCAGTATTTTTATCTTCTTCTCCAGTAAAAGAGCTGTGCTGATTGAAACCAAATTACATGAAAAGCCTCTGTGGGGGTGAGGCAATTAAACATTATTCGTGGTATTGTTGTCACATGACCAAGATGGGCACCTTGCCTGTATATGGTATAAACCACATGACCTCTGGTGAGCATAGTGGCCCATGGGCCTCTTGTTCTAATTACAGTCAAACTTCGATGGCTTAAACTCCATTGCGACCAAGAAAACTGGTTCGAGACAGCTGAAGTTCGAACCAAGAATGGTTCCTATTAGTGCCATACCAGAGGCATAATGGAGATAATTTTTGAATATCTTTTAGGTGCTCTATATTATAAATGTATGTTGTGTGTACTCATTAGAATCGCCTCATCGAGGCAATTCTAATGAGTACATGCAGCATACATTTGCAAGATAAAAGAAGAATATCTCCCTACATTATCCCTATATGGTATTGGAGGAATTTCATGTAGACTCTAGAACGGGTTGTCTGAACAAAGGTAAACGAGCCATCGGGGTTCCCGCTATTGAAGTTCTACTGTAGTTCTGCAAGAAAAGATTGTGGGTGCTTGTTAGAAACAACTCATAAAGGGCTTGGAGAAATAGATTGGGATGCATGGGGCTTCCACGCAGAGATGACTGACCACACATGAGTACTGGTAAACTGCTTAGAAGGACAAAGCCTGCCCAGGCAAAGTGAAAGTGATGTGAGTCAGACCGTCCAATGCATATAAGCCTTTTGGATTCATTGGTTGGCAGGGCTTGAGATGTCATATGATCTCAATGTCGGGTAAACATCCCACAAACTTGGAAGCAATGTCTTCAAAATGACCTAAATAGTGTTGACGGTTACGTTAAACCTCAATTCAAACAAACAAAAACGCAGTTCAAAAATGTACTCACAATTTATGTCTTGGGCCAGTACTAACAAAAAATGATGCACACCCATGTAAACCCCATTTACAGAGCTTTACATGGTTGTTCATTTCCATCACGTTAACAAGACAGTGTAATGAACACCCCACTAAACCCCACTTTTTATATGGAAAACTGGGGGTTTACAGGGGAATACATTTTTTCCTTATTTCTGCTTAAAGACATAGGATGTGGGAACTCGTTAGAACTGCCTCGATGAGGCAGTTCTAACGAGCACACGCAGCCTATGTTTTGGGTATCAATTAGAAAAATATCACAAATTTTCATCATTAACCCCACAAGTACAATATCTAAAATTTGGGAAATTTTGCATATGCAAAAGCTACTCACATTTTTTCAATAAAAAAATTAGTATATTTGCCATATTAAATGATCAAAGTTTAAACAATTTGTTGACTTACAACATCGTTAGTTTTGAACAACTCACCCCAGATTGTTTACTCTATAAATAAGTATAGTAAATATGTTCTATAAAAGAGTTATCCTTTGGAAGCAAGGAATACACCACAGAAATGGAAAATATGAAGTGTACATGTTTTCTGGGCCAGACTAGCTAGTTTTGGCCAATTAGACCTCATCAGTGACCCTCAAATATTTTCTGAATTCCACGATGGAATCAATGATCCCAAAGGACAAGAAAATATAAACTACACTATGATGTAGGGCAGGGAGACTTTTACGGCCGCCACACATTCCCAGACACCAGCTGTAGTGACGTTAAATATGTTCTATAAAAGAGTTATCCTTTGGAAGCAAGGAATACACCACAGAAATGGAAAATATGAAGTGTACATGTTTTCTGGGCCAGACTAGCTAGTTTCGGCCAATTAGGCCTCATCAGTGACCCTCAAATATTTTCTGAATTCCACGATGGAATCAATAATCCCAAAGGACAAGAAAATATAAACTACACTATGATGTAGGGCTTATAATACTCAGGTATTTTGGCTGGAAAATTGCGAGTACAGCTTTTGCATTTGATTTTTGCTGGAAATAGAGAGTAGCTTGCAAAAACTACACTCAATTTTTCAGCAAAGATAATAGGAAATTAATCTTATTAAATGATCAAAGGTTTAACAGTATGTTAACAACATACATGCAATTAGTTTTGAACAATTGGGGCCAGTTGTTCAAAACTAACAACATCGTTAGTTAATGTATCATTAAAACTTTGATCATTTAATATTGGAAATATACTAATATTTTTGCTGAAAAAATGTGAGCAGCTTTTGCAAATGCTAAAGCTGCTCACATTTACATTTTTTCAGCAATAATACTAAAGTTTTCAATATTGTACTTGCTAGAATGCTTAACAATTTGACCACTAACGAGCTCCTTAAGCTAACAATCATTTGAACAACTGGCCCTTTTGTTCAAATCTAATCATGTTATTAGTTAACATATTGTTGAAAGTTTAATCATTAAATATGGCAAATATGCTTACATTTTTGCTGAAAAAATGTGAGCAGCTTTTGCAAATGCAAAAGCTGCTCACATTTTTTCAGCAAAAATACCAGAGTATTAGACATTATACTTACTTGAAAAGTTAACAATTTGATCACTAACGAGCTCATTAAGCTAATGATGCTTTGAACAACTGAACCTTGATCTCTGCAATTTCGTTTCTCTGTCTTCAGTGTTTTCAGGTGAGGTTGATGCAGTGAGTTTGTCCTCTGTTGATGGTAAAGAACAGCGGCATTATGTTGAGATGAAGACAACACGCGAGATAGACAATCAGAGACAAGATGTTAACTTCAAAAGGTGCCAGCTTTTTTCATTACCATTTTAACGGTACATGTAATTGCACAGCCAGGTAAGTTTGCGATGAACAGTCCAAAAAAATTGTTGTGTTCTCTGTAATACAGCTAGACTATCTCACACAAGTATCATTGGTTCATTTTTGATTGGTTTATTGGTTTTGTTTTGTTTGTTTGTATTGTAGTTTAATGGCCCAGTCAACACTATTTAGGTCATTTTTGAGACGGTCAGTTCACCTTTCCACACTTGTCCTGGGCAGACTTATATGTAAGCGGTTAACCAGTACAGTGCACATTCTTTTGCCAGAAACTGACAACTGCCCATCTTGAATCAACGTAAGGGAGAGAATGTCTGTAGAAAAGATTTCAGGGTTAATCTCCATGAAAGAATGTTGCCGACGCCGGCAGGTATCGCTTGGTTTATTGGTGTTCAACAAGATGTTAAGAGAGTTTAATTGGTTTGACAATATCATTTGGAGAAGCCTCCATGGTGTAGTGGTTAAGTTACTTGGCTTAGAAACCGGGAGTTGTGGGTTCGATTCCAGGCTTCTCCAGGCTTTCGGATGAATCTTTAAACCGAGGTCCCATCACCATATGACCTAAGTAGTTGGTGGGACACCCAACTCAATCATGCACAGTGACCATATCATTTGGAGCAAACATTTATATGTTTTTGATGCACTGATTAAGGACCTGGGTTGTTGACAGGCTGACTCTAAATGACATGAAAAGTCATCAGGTTATTCATCGCATCAACAAACCAGAGTGACGAACATATTTAAATACAGAGTTACTGCTTGAACAGGTACTGATAATCAAGGCAATTCTAAGAGGAATATTTCGTACAAGACATTACGATAACACACCTGTATGGGAAAATGGCATCTCTCCTATTTCTAGAACTGGCTTTTTTCAGTATAAATGAAAATTTTCGATATTTTTCTTATTTTTGCTTCACATATAGATTTTGTCTGCTTGTTATAACCGCCAAGCCGGTTCTAACCAGTACTCACAATCAATGTTTCTAAGCAAAAATAAGGAAAATAATAAACACCCCATAAACCTCACTTTTCTCAAAATAAAGTGGGTTTAGAGGGGTCTTCATTTCACGGACTTGTTAACCTGATGAAGAAGGAAATTTATCCTTGTCTTTCCTCCTTAAGTGGAGCTGTTTGATAAAAAATCCTTACCAACCATACCTAATATTTTTTCTGACATGAAACCATAAATATACATATTTTTATTTGGCCTTAACTTATGTAATGCATTAATGTTTGTCTTCACCACTCATGAGATCTGGCCTTAACTTATGTAATGCATTAATATTTGGCTTCACCACACATGAGGTCCTTTCTTGTGCATGCCAGGTTTAAGCTGATCAAGTGGTGGCTACAGAGTTTTCTAGTCGGCATACCTGAGATAATCTGTGGTTACAGAGATGATGTTGGTGTCGTTCACAGGCTTGAGTCATTCCAGACCAAGCAGATTCCTGATATGATCAAAGTGAGTGTAATGAACTCTCTTTACAGTGACATATGATATCACCCAACAAACGTCGCATTACAACAACACACACTTGCAACATAGTGGATTTTTTTCACATCTCCAGAATGGCTACTCATCTGAAAAGTCGATACTTATATATACTATATAGAGGATCTTACATGAGTGTTCATGTATTATTGAATTTATTAACCCTTTACCACTCAGGGATTTTGTGAATTTCGCTGATTTTCACAGTGTTGCACCTGACAGCAACTTCAATTAGCCATTGTTTCATAATGGATGGTCTGTTTTACACCAAACTCAGTATGAATTCATTGGGCAGTAGCCTTTCAAATGCAACCTTTCATGACTTGATCATTGTTGTCATGGTAAAGAGGGGGCATCTCAAAGTTGGCAAAAAGTGTGTTTTCACATGAATTTTTGACCACATTTTAATCTTCACACAGCTGTCAAGGCAACAATTTAGGTGTTTGGCACTGGCCATTTTCACTGTTTGCAGCATGTTTTATCAGCATCAATTTTCAGGCATTTTCGACCCCAGACACCCTCATATATAAATTTTAGTGGCCGGTTGGGCCATACACCCAAAATTTTTCGGGATGTGAGGGGGGCATTGTCCCCCTTCAATCCCCCCTAGAATATTTTTAGTGGGGAGGCGCGCGAAAAAACAGGTCACTTTTTTGCCCAACAAATCCTAAAGCAAACATAACTATCCAGGGGTAGGATTGCAGATTTTAGGTGCTTCTGGGGCTTAAAATGGGGTGGGGGGTGCAAACACGTAAAAACACGTATCTGAGTGGGAAAGGGTTAACTGAAAACTGGGAACATAATGAATTTTAGTCTAAAATGCATTAATTATATCTGAAATATTGTCTCTTGCAATAAAATGATGTTTCATAATGGATGGTCTGTTTTACACCAAACTCAGTATGAATTCATTGGGCAGTAGCCTTTCAAATGCAACCTTTCATGACTTGATCATTGTTGTCATGGTAAAGAGGGGGCATCTCAAAGTTGGCAAAAAGTCTGTTTTCACATGAATTTTTGACCACATTTTAATCTTCACACAGCTGTCAAGGCAACAATTTAGGTGTTTGGCACTGGCCATTTTCACTGTTTGCAGCATGTTTTATCAGCATCAATTTTCAGGCATTTTCGACCCCAGACACCCTCATATATAAATTTTAGTGGCCGGTTGGGCCATACACCCAAAATTTTTCGGGATGTGAGGGGGGCGTTGCCCCCCTTCAATCCCCCCTAGAATATTTTTAGTGGGGAGGCGCGCGAAAAAACAGGTCACTTTTTTGCCCAACAAATCCTAAAGCAAACATAACTATCCAGGGGTAGGATTGCAGATTTTAGGTGCTTCTGGGGCTTAAAATGGGGGGGGGGGTGCAGACACGTAAAAACACGTATCTGAGTGGGAAAGGGTTAATTGAAAACTGGGAACATAATGAATTTTAGTCTAAAATGCATTAATTATATCTGAAATATTGTTTCTTGCAATAAAGTGATGAAAAAATATTATTTTGGTCAGTTGGGATTTTCTTCATTAACCCTTTACCACTCAGGGATTTTGTGAATTTCGCTGATTTTCACAGTGTTGCACCTGACAGCAACTTCAATTAGCCATTGTTTCATAATGGATGGTCTGTTTTACACCAAACTCAGTATGAATTCATTGGGCAGTAGCCTTTCAAATGCAACCTTTCATGACTTGATCATTGTTGTCATGGTAAAGAGGGGGCATCTCAAAGTTGGCAAAAAGTGTGTTTTCACATGAATTTTTGACCACATTTTAATCTTCACACAGCTGTCAAGGCAACAATTTAGGTGTTTGGCACTGGCCATTTTCACTGTTTGCAGCATGTTTTATCAGCATCAATTTTCAGGCATTTTCGACCCCAGACACCCTCATATATAAATTTTAGTGGCCGGTTGGGCCATACACCCAAAATTTTTCAGGATGTGAGGGGGGCATTGTCCCCCTTCAATCCCCCCTAGAATATTTTTAGTGGGGAGGCGGGCGAAAAAACAGGTCACTTTTTTGCCCAACAAATCCTAAAGCAAACATAACTATCCAGGGGTAGGATTGCAGATTTTAGGTGCTTCTGGGGCTTAAAATGGGGTGGGGGGTGCAAACACGTAAAAACACGTATCTGAGTGGGAAAGGGTTAACTGAAAACTGGGAACATAATGAATTTTAGTCTAAAATGCATTAATTATATCTGAAATATTGTCTCTTGCAATAAAATGATGAAAAAATATTATTTTGGTCAGTTGGGATTTTCTTCATTAACCCTTTACCACTCAGGGATTTTGTGAATTTCGCTGATTTTCACAGTGTTGCACCTGACAGCAACTTCAATTAGCCATTGTTTCATAATGGATGGTCTGTTTTACACCAAACTCAGTATGAATTCATTGGGCAGTAGCCTTTCAAATGCAACCTTTCATGACTTGATCATTGTTGTCATGGTAAAGAGGGGGCATCTCAAAGTTGGCAAAAAGTCTGTTTTCACATGAATTTTTGACCACATTTTAATCTTCACACAGCTGTCAAGGCAACAATTTAGGTGTTTGGCACTGGCCATTTTCACTGTTTGCAGCATGTTTTATCAGCATCAATTTTCAGGCATTTTCGACCCCAGACACCCTCATATATAAATTTTAGTGGCCGGTTGGGCCATACACCCAAAATTTTTCGGGATGTGAGGGGGGCATTGTCCCCCTTCAATCCCCCCTAGAATATTTTTAGTGGGGAGGCGCGCGAAAAAACAGGTCACTTTTTTGCCCAACAAATCCTAAAGCAAACATAACTATCCAGGGGTAGGATTGCAGATTTTAGGTGCTTCTGGGGCTTAAAATGGGGTGGGGGGTGCAAACACGTAAAAACACGTATCTGAGTGGGAAAGGGTTAACTGAAAACTGGGAACATAATGAATTTTAGTCTAAAATGCATTAATTATATCTGAAATATTGTCTCTTGCAATAAAATGATGAAAAAATATTATTTTGGTCAGTTGGGATTTTCTTCATTAACCCTTTACCACTCAGGGATTTTGTGAATTTCACTGATTTTCACAGTGTTGCACCTGACAGCAACTTCAATTAGCCATTGTTTCATAATGGATGGTCTGTTTTACACCAAACTCAGTATGAATTCATTGGGCAGTAGCCTTTCAAATGCAACCTTTCATGACTTGATCATTGTTGTCATGGTAAAGAGGGGGCATCTCAAAGTTGGCAAAAAGTGTGTTTTCACATGAATTTTTGACCACATTTTAATCTTCACACAGCTGTCAAGGCAACAATTTAGGTGTTTGGCACTGGCCATTTTCACTGTTTGCAGCATGTTTTATCAGCATCAATTTTCAGGCATTTTCGACCCCAGACACCCTCATATATAAATTTTAGTGGCCGGTTGGGCCATACACCCAAAATTTTTCGGGATGTGAGGGGGGCGTTGCCCCCCTTCAATCCCCCCTAGAATATTTTTAGTGGGGAGGCGCGCGAAAAAACAGGTCACTTTTTTGCCCAACAAATCCTAAAGCAAACATAACTATCCAGGGGTAGGATTGCAGATTTTAGGTGCTTCTGGGGCTTAAAATGGGGGGGGGGTGCAGACACGTAAAAACACGTATCTGAGTGGGAAAGGGTTAATTGAAAACTGGGAACATAATGAATTTTAGTCTAAAATGCATTAATTATATCTGAAATATTGTTTCTTGCAATAAAATGATGAAAAAATATTATTTTGGTCAGTTGGGATTTTCTTCATTAACCCTTTCTTTACCACTCAGGGATTTTGTGAATTTCGCTGATTTTCACAGTGTTGCACCTGACAGCAACTTCAATTAGCCATTGTTTCATAATGGATGGTCTGTTTTACACCAAACTCAGTATGAATTCATTGGGCAGTAGCCTTTCAAATGCAACCTTTCATGACTTGATCATTGTTGTCATGGTAAAGAGGGGGCATCTCAAAGTTGGCAAAAAGTCTGTTTTCACATGAATTTTTGACCACATTTTAATCTTCACACAGCTGTCAAGGCAACAATTTAGGTGTTTGGCACTGGCCATTTTCACTGTTTGCAGCATGTTTTATCAGCATCAATTTTCAGGCATTTTCGACCCCAGACACCCTCATATATAAATTTTAGTGGCCGGTTGGGCCATACACCCAAAATTTTTCGGGATGTGAGGGGGGCATTGTCCCCCTTCAATCCCCCCTAGAATATTTTTATTGGGGAGGCGCGCGAAAAAACAGGTCACTTTTTTGCCCAACAAATCCTAAAGCAAACATAACTATCCAGGGGTAGGATTGCAGATTTTAGGTGCTTCTGGGGCTTAAAATGGGGTGGGGGGTGCAAACACGTAAAAACACGTATCTGAGTGGGAAAGGGTTAACTGAAAACTGGGAACATAATGAATTTTAGTCTAAAATGCATTAATTATATCTGAAATATTGTCTCTTGCAATAAAATGATGAAAAAATATTATTTTGGTCAGTTGGGATTTTCTTCATTAACCCTTTACCACTCAGGGATTTTGTGAATTTCGCTGATTTTCACAGTGTTGCACCTGACAGCAACTTCAATTAGCCATTGTTTCATAATGGATGGTCTGTTTTACACCAAACTCAGTATGAATTCATTGGGCAGTAGCCTTTCAAATGCAACCTTTCATGACTTGATCATTGTTGTCATGGTAAAGAGGGGGCATCTCAAAGTTGGCAAAAAGTCTGTTTTCACATGAATTTTTGACCACATTTTAATCTTCACACAGCTGTCAAGGCAACAATTTAGGTGTTTGGCACTGGCCATTTTCACTGTTTGCAGCATGTTTTATCAGCATCACTTTTCAGGCATTTTCGACCCCAGACACCCTCATATATAAATTTTAGTGGCCGGTTGGGCCATACACCCAAAATTTTTCAGGATGTGAGGGGGGCATTGTCCCCCTTCAATCCCCCCTAGAATATTTTTAGTGGGGAGGCGGGCGAAAAAACAGGTCACTTTTTTGCCCAACAAATCCTAAAGCAAACATAACTATCCAGGGGTAGGATTGCAGATTTTAGGTGCTTCTGGGGCTTAAAATGGGGGGGGGGGGTGCAAACACGTAAAAACACGTATCTGAGTGGGAAAGGGTTAACTGAAAACTGGGAACATAATGAATTTTAGTCTAAAATGCATTAATTATATCTGAAATATTGTCTCTTGCAATAAAATGATGAAAAAATATTATTTTGGTCAGTTGGGATTTTCTTCATTAACCCTTTACCACTCAGGGATTTTGTGAATTTCGCTGATTTTCACAGTGTTGCACCTGACAGCAACTTCAATTAGCCATTGTTTCATAATGGATGGTCTGTTTTACACCAAACTCAGTATGAATTCATTGGGCAGTAGCCTTTCAAATGCAACCTTTCATGACTTGATCATTGTTGTCATGGTAAAGAGGGGGCATCTCAAAGTTGGCAAAAAGTGTGTTTTCACATGAATTTTTGACCACATTTTAATCTTCACACAGCTGTCAAGGCAACAATTTAGGTGTTTGGCACTGGCCATTTTCACTGTTTGCAGCATGTTTTATCAGCATCAATTTTCAGGCATTTTCGACCCCAGACACCCTCATATATAAATTTTAGTGGCCGGTTGGGCCATACACCCAAAATTTTTCGGGATGTGAGGGGGGCGTTGCCCCCCTTCAATCCCCCCTAGAATATTTTTAGTGGGGAGGCGCGCGAAAAAACAGGTCACTTTTTTGCCCAACAAATCCTAAAGCAAACATAACTATCCAGGGGTAGGATTGCAGATTTTAGGTGCTTCTGGGGCTTAAAATGGGGGGGGGGTGCAGACACGTAAAAACACGTATCTGAGTGGGAAAGGGTTAATTGAAAACTGGGAACATAATGAATTTTAGTCTAAAATGCATTAATTATATCTGAAATATTGTTTCTTGCAATAAAATGATGAAAAAATATTATTTTGGTCAGTTGGGATTTTCTTCATTAACCCTTTACCACTCAGGGATTTTGTGAATTTCGCTGATTTTCACAGTGTTGCACCTGACAGCAACTTCAATTAGCCATTGTTTCATAATGGATGGTCTGTTTTACACCAAACTCAGTATGAATTCATTGGGCAGTAGCCTTTCAAATGCAACCTTTCATGACTTGATCATTGTTGTCATGGTAAAGAGGGGGCATCTCAAAGTTGGCAAAAAGTCTGTTTTCACATGAATTTTTGACCACATTTTAATCTTCACACAGCTGTCAAGGCAACAATTTAGGTGTTTGGCACTGGCCATTTTCACTGTTTGCAGCATGTTTTATCAGCATCAATTTTCAGGCATTTTCGACCCCAGACACCCTCATATATAAATTTTAGTGGCCGGTTGGGCCATACACCCAAAATTTTTCGGGATGTGAGGGGGGCATTGTCCCCCTTCAATCCCCCCTAGAATATTTTTAGTGGGGAGGCGCGCGAAAAAACAGGTCACTTTTTTGCCCAACAAATCCTAAAGCAAACATAACTATCCAGGGGTAGGATTGCAGATTTTAGGTGCTTCTGGGGCTTAAAATGGGGGGGGGGTGCAAACACGTAAAAACACGTATCTGAGTGGGAAAGGGTTAACTGAAAACTGGGAACATAATGAATTTTAGTCTAAAATGCATTAATTATATCTGAAATATTGTCTCTTGCAATAAAATGATGAAAAAATATTAATATTTGTCCCCCTTCAATCCCCCCTAGAATATTTTTAGTGGGGAGGCGCGCGAAAAAACAGGTCACTTTTTTGCCCAACAAATCCTAAAGCAAACATAACTATCCAAGGGTAGGATTGCAGATTTTAGGTGCTTCTGGGGCTTAAAATGGGGTGGGGGGTGCAAACACGTAAAAACACGTATCTGAGTGGGAAAGGGTTAACTGAAAACTGGGAACATAATGAATTTTAGTCTAAAATGCATTAATTATATCTGAAATATTGTCTCTTGCAATAAAATGATGAAAAAATATTATTTTGGTCAGTTGGGATTTTCTTCATTAACCCTTTACCACTCAGGGATTTTGTGAATTTCGCTGATTTTCACAGTGTTGCACCTGACAGCAACTTCAATTAGCCATTGTTTCATAATGGATGGTCTGTTTTACACCAAACTCAGTATGAATTCATTGGGCAGTAGCCTTTCAAATGCAACCTTTCATGACTTGATCATTGTTGTCATGGTAAAGAGGGGGCATCTCAAAGTTGGCAAAAAGTCTGTTTTCACATGAATTTTTGACCACATTTTAATCTTCACACAGCTGTCAAGGCAACAATTTAGGTGTTTGGCACTGGCCATTTTCACTGTTTGCAGCATGTTTTATCAGCATCAATTTTCAGGCATTTTCGACCCCAGACACCCTCATATATAAATTTTAGTGGCCGGTTGGGCCATACACCCAAAATTTTTCGGGATGTGAGGGGGGCATTGTCCCCCTTCAATCCCCCCTAGAATATTTTTAGTGGGGAGGCGCGCGAAAAAACAGGTCACTTTTTTGCCCAACAAATCCTAAAGCAAACATAACTATCCATGGGTAGGATTGCAGATTTTAGGTGCTTCTGGGGCTTAAAATGGGGTGGGGGGTGCAAACACGTAAAAACATGTATCTGAGTGGGAAAGGGTTAACTGAAAACTGGGAACATAATGAATTTTAGTCTAAAATGCATTAATTATATCTGAAATATTGTCTCTTGCAATAAAATGATGAAAAAATATTATTTTGGTCAGTTGGGATTTTCTTCATTAACCCTTTACCACTCAGGGATTTTGTGAATTTCACTGATTTTCACAGTGTTGCACCTGACAGCAACTTCAATTAGCCATTGTTTCATAATGGATGGTCTGTTTTACACCAAACTCAGTATGAATTCATTGGGCAGTAGCCTTTCAAATGCAACCTTTCATGACTTGATCATTGTTGTCATGGTAAAGAGGGGGCATCTCAAAGTTGGCAAAAAGTCTGTTTTCACATGAATTTTTGACCACATTTTAATCTTCACACAGCTGTCAAGGCAACAATTTAGGTGTTTGGCACTGGCCATTTTCACTGTTTGCAGCATGTTTTATCAGCATCAATTTTCAGGCATTTTCGACCCCAGACACCCTCATATATAAATTTTAGTGGCCGGTTGGGCCATACACCCAAAATTTTTCGGGATGTGAGGGGGGCATTGTCCCCCTTCAATCCCCGCTAGAATATTTTTAGTGGGGAGGCGCGCGAAAAAACAGGTCACTTTTTTGCCCAACAAATCCTAAAGCAAACATAACTATCCAGGGGTAGGATTGCAGATTTTAGGTGCTTCTGGGGTTTAAAATGGGGGGGGGGGGGGTGCAAACACGTAAAAACACATATCTGAGTGGGAAAGGGTTAACTGAAAACTGGGAACATAATGAATTTTAGTCTAAAATGCATTAATTATATCTGAAATATTGTCTCTTGCAATAAAATGATGAAAAAATATTATTTTGGTCAGTTAGGATTTTCTTCATTAACCCTTTACCACTCAGGGATTTTGTGAATTTCGCTGATTTTCACAGTGTTGCACCTGACAGCAACTTCAATTAGCCATTGTTTCATAATGGATGGTCTGTTTTACACCAAACTCAGTATGAATTCATTGGGCAGTAGCCTTTCAAATGCAACCTTTCATGACTTGATCATTGTTGTCATGGTAAAGAGGGGGCATCTCAAAGTTGGCAAAAAGTCTGTTTTCACATGAATTTTTGACCACATTTTAATCTTCACACAGCTGTCAAGGCAACAATTTAGGTGTTTGGCACTGGCCATTTTCACTGTTTGCAGCATGTTTTATCAGCATCAATTTTCAGGCATTTTCGACCCCAGACACCCTCATATATAAATTTTAGTGGCCGGTTGGGCCATACACCCAAAATTTTTCGGGATGTGAGGGGGGCGTTGCCCCCCTTCAATCCCCCCTAGAATATTTTTAGTGGGGAGGCGCGCGAAAAAACAGGTCACTTTTTTGCCCAACAAATCCTAAAGCAAACATAACTATCCAGGGGTAGGATTGCAGATTTTAGGTGCTTCTGGGGCTTAAAATGGGGGGGGGGGGGTGCAGACACGTAAAAACACGTATCTGAGTGGGAAAGGGTTAATTGAAAACTGGGAACATAATGAATTTTAGTCTAAAATGCATTAATTATATCTGAAATATTGTTTCTTGCAATAAAATGATGAAAAAATATTATTTTGGTCAGTTGGGATTTTCTTCATTAACCCTTTACCACTCAGGGATTTTGTGAATTTCGCTGATTTTCACAGTGTTGCACCTGACAGCAACTTCAATTAGCCATTGTTTCATAATGGATGGTCTGTTTTACACCAAACTCAGTATGAATTCATTGGGCAGTAGCCTTTCAAATGCAACCTTTCATGACTTGATCATTGTTGTCATGGTAAAGAGGGGGCATCTCAAAGTTGGCAAAAAGTGTGTTTTCACATGAATTTTTGACCACATTTTAATCTTCACACAGCTGTCAAGGCAACAATTTAGGTGTTTGGCACTGGCCATTTTCACTGTTTGCAGCATGTTTTATCAGCATCAATTTTCAGGCATTTTCGACCCCAGACACCCTCATATATAAATTTTAGTGGCCGGTTGGGCCATACACCCAAAATTTTTCGGGATGTGAGGGGGGCATTGTCCCCCTTCAATCCCCCCTAGAATATTTTTAGTCGGGAGGCGCGCGAAAAAACAGGTCACTTTTTTGCCCAACAAATCCTAAAGCAAACATAACTATCCAGGGGTAGGATTGCAGATTTTAGGTGCTTCTGGGGCTTAAAATGGGGTGGGGGGTGCAAACACGTAAAAACACGTATCTGAGTGGGAAAGGGTTAACTGAAAACTGGGAACATAATGAATTTTAGTCTAAAATGCATTAATTATATCTGAAATATTGTCTCTTGCAATAAAATGATGAAAAAATATTATTTTGGTCAGTTGGGATTTTCTTCATTAACCCTTTACCACTCAGGGATTTTGTGAATTTCGCTGATTTTCACAGTGTTGCACCTGACAGCAACTTCAATTAGCCATTGTTTCATAATGGATGGTCTGTTTTACACCAAACTCAGTATGAATTCATTGGGCAGTAGCCTTTCAAATGCAACCTTTCATGACTTGATCATTGTTGTCATGGTAAAGAGGGGGCATCTCAAAGTCGGCAAAAAGTCTGTTTTCACATGAATTTTTGACCACATTTTAATCTTCACACAGCTGTCAAGGCAACAATTTAGGTGTTTGGCACTGGCCATTTTCACTGTTTGCAGCATGTTTTATCAGCATCAATTTTCAGGCATTTTCGACCCCAGACACCCTCATATATAAATTTTAGTGGCCGGTTGGGCCATACACCCAAAATTTTTCGGGATGTGAGGGGGGCATTGTCCCCCTTCAATCCCCCCTAGAATATTTTTAGTGGGGAGGCGCGCGAAAAAACAGGTCACTTTTTTGCCCAACAAATCCTAAAGCAAACATAACTATCCAGGGGTAGGATTGCAGATTTTAGGTGCTTCTGGGGCTTAAAATGGGGTGGGGGGTGCAAACACGTAAAAACACGTATCTGAGTGGGAAAGGGTTAACTGAAAACTGGGAACATAATGAATTTTAGTCTAAAATGCATTAATTATATTTGAAATATTGTCTCTTGCAATAAAATGATGAAAAAATATTATTTTGGTCAGTTGGGATTTTCTTCATTAACCCTTTACCACTCAGGGATTTTGTGAATTTCACTGATTTTCACAGTGTTGCACCTGACAGCAACTTCAATTAGCCATTGTTTCATAATGGATGGTCTGTTTTACACCAAACTCAGTATGAATTCATTGGGCAGTAGCCTTTCAAATGCAACCTTTCATGACTTGATCATTGTTGTCATGGTAAAGAGGGGGCATCTCAAAGTTGGCAAAAAGTCTGTTTTCACATGAATTTTTGACCACATTTTAATCTTCACACAGCTGTCAAGGCAACAATTTAGGTGTTTGGCACTGGCTATTTTCACTGTTTGCAGCATGTTTTATCAGCATCAATTTTCAGGCATTTTCGACCCCAGACACCCTCATATATAAATTTTAGTGGCCGGTTGGGCCATACACCCAAAATTTTTCGGGATGTGAGGGGGGCGTTGCCCCCCTTCAATCCCCCCTAGAATATTTTTAGTGGGGAGGCGCGCGAAAAAACAGGTCACTTTTTTGCCCAACAAATCCTAAAGCAAACATAACTATCCAGGGGTAGGATTGCAGATTTTAGGTGCTTCTGGGGCTTAAAATGGGGGGGGGGGGGGGGTGCAGACACGTAAAAACACGTATCTGAGTGGGAAAGGGTTAATTGAAAACTGGGAACATAATGAATTTTAGTCTAAAATGCATTAATTATATCTGAAATATTGTTTCTTGCAATAAAATGATGAAAAAATATTATTTTGGTCAGTTGGGATTTTCTTCATTAACCCTTTACCACTCAGGGATTTTGTGAATTTCGCTGATTTTCACAGTGTTGCACCTGACAGCAACTTCAATTAGCCATTGTTTCATAATGGATGGTCTGTTTTACACCAAACTCAGTATGAATTCATTGGGCAGTAGCCTTTCAAATGCAACCTTTCATGACTTGATCATTGTTGTCATGGTAAAGAGGGGGCATCTCAAAGTTGGCAAAAAGTGTGTTTTCACATGAATTTTTGACCACATTTTAATCTTCACACAGCTGTCAAGGCAACAATTTAGGTGTTTGGCACTGGCCATTTTCACTGTTTGCAGCATGTTTTATCAGCATCAATTTTCAGGCATTTTCGACCCCAGACACCCTCATATATAAATTTTAGTGGCCGGTTGGGCCATACACCCAAAATTTTTCGGGATGTGAGGGGGGCATTGTCCCCCTTCAATCCCCCCTAGAATATTTTTAGTGGGGAGGCGCGCGAAAAAACAGGTCACTTTTTTGCCCAACAAATCCTAAAGCAAACATAACTATCCAGGGGTAGGATTGCAGATTTTAGGTGCTTCTGGGGCTTAAAATGGGGTGGGGGGTGCAAACACGTAAAAACACGTATCTGAGTGGGAAAGGGTTAACTGAAAACTGGGAACATAATGAATTTTAGTCTAAAATGCATTAATTATATCTGAAATATTGTCTCTTGCAATAAAATGATGAAAAAATATTATTTTGGTCAGTTGGGATTTTCTTCATTAACCCTTTACCACTCAGGGATTTTGTGAATTTCGCTGATTTTCACAGTGTTGCACCTGACAGCAACTTCAATTAGCCATTGTTTCATAATGGATGGTCTGTTTTACACCAAACTCAGTATGAATTCATTGGGCAGTAGCCTTTCAAATGCAACCTTTCATGACTTGATCATTGTTGTCATGGTAAAGAGGGGGCATCTCAAAGTTGGCAAAAAGTGTGTTTTCACATGAATTTTTGACCACATTTTAATCTTCACACAGCTGTCAAGGCAACAATTTAGGTGTTTGGCACTGGCCATTTTCACTGTTTGCAGCATGTTTTATCAGCATCAATTTTCAGGCATTTTCGACCCCAGACACCCTCATATATAAATTTTAGTGGCCGGTTGGGCCATACACCCAAAATTTTTCGGGATGTGAGGGGGGCATTGTCCCCCTTCAATCCCCCCTAGAATATTTTTAGTGGGGAGGCGCGCGAAAAAACAGGTCACTTTTTTGCCCAACAAATCCTAAAGCAAACATAACTATCCAGGGGTAGGATTGCAGATTTTAGGTGCTTCTGGGGCTTAAAATGGGGTGGGGGGTGCAAACACGTAAAAACACGTATCTGAGTGGGAAAGGGTTAACTGAAAACTGGGAACATAATGAATTTTAGTCTAAAATGCATTAATTATATCTGAAATATTGTCTCTTGCAATAAAATGATGAAAAAATATTATTTTGGTCAGTTGGGATTTTCTTCATTAACCCTTTACCACTCAGGGATTTTGTGAATTTCGCTGATTTTCACAGTGTTGCACCTGACAGCAACTTCAATTAGCCATTGTTTCATAATGGATGGTCTGTTTTACACCAAACTCAGTATGAATTCATTGGGCAGTAGCCTTTCAAATGCAACCTTTCATGACTTGATCATTGTTGTCATGGTAAAGAGGGGGCATCTCAAAGTTGGCAAAAAGTCTGTTTTCACATGAATTTTTGACCACATTTTAATCTTCACACAGCTGTCAAGGCAACAATTTAGGTGTTTGGCACTGGCCATTTTCACTGTTTGCAGCATGTTTTATCAGCATCAATTTTCAGGCATTTTCGACCCCAGACACCCTCATATATAAATTTTAGTGGCCGGTTGGGCCATACACCCAAAATTTTTCGGGATGTGAGGGGGGCATTGTCCCCCTTCAATCCCCCCTAGAATATTTTTAGTGGGGAGGCGCGCGAAAAAACAGGTCACTTTTTTGCCCAACAAATCCTAAAGCAAACATAACTATCCAGGGGTAGGATTGCAGATTTTAGGTGCTTCTGGGGCTTAAAATGGGGTGGGGGGTGCAAACACGTAAAAACACGTATCTGAGTGGGAAAGGGTTAACTGAAAACTGGGAACATAATGAATTTTAGTCTAAAATGCATTAATTATATCTGAAATATTGTCTCTTGCAATAAAATGATGAAAAAATATTATTTTGGTCAGTTGGGATTTTCTTCATTAACCCTTTACCACTCAGGGATTTTGTGAATTTCGCTGATTTTCACAGTGTTGCACCTGACAGCAACTTCAATTAGCCATTGTTTCATAATGGATGGTCTGTTTTACACCAAACTCAGTATGAATTCATTGGGCAGTAGCCTTTCAAATGCAACCTTTTATGACTTGATCATTGTTGTCATGGTAAAGAGGGGGCATCTCAAAGTTGGCAAAAAGTCTGTTTTCACATGAATTTTTGACCACATTTTAATCTTCACACAGCTGTCAAGGCAACAATTTAGGTGTTTGGCACTGGCCATTTTCACTGTTTGCAGCATGTTTTATCAGCATCAATTTTCAGGCATTTTCGACCCCAGACACCCTCATATATAAATTTTAGTGGCCGGTTGGGCCATACACCCAAAATTTTTCGGGATGTGAGGGGGGCGTTGCCCCCCTTCAATCCCCCCTAGAATATTTTTAGTGGGGAGGCGCGCGAAAAAACAGGTCACTTTTTTGCCCAACAAATCCTAAAGCAAACATAACTATCCAGGGGTAGGATTGCAGATTTTAGGTGCTTCTGGGGCTTAAAATGGGGGGGGGGGGTGCAGACACGTAAAAACACGTATCTGAGTGGGAAAGGGTTAATTGAAAACTGGGAACATAATGAATTTTAGTCTAAAATGCATTAATTATATCTGAAATATTGTTTCTTGCAATAAAATGATGAAAAAATATTATTTTGGTCAGTTGGGATTTTCTTCATTAACCCTTTACCACTCAGGGATTTTGTGAATTTCGCTGATTTTCACAGTGTTGCACCTGACAGCAACTTCAATTAGCCATTGTTTCATAATGGATGGTCTGTTTTACACCAAACTCAGTATGAATTCATTGGGCAGTAGCCTTTCAAATGCAACCTTTCATGACTTGATCATTGTTGTCATGGTAAAGAGGGGGCATCTCAAAGTTGGCAAAAAGTGTGTTTTCACATGAATTTTTGACCACATTTTAATCTTCACACAGCTGTCAAGGCAACAATTTAGGTGTTTGGCACTGGCCATTTTCACTGTTTGCAGCATGTTTTATCAGCATCAATTTTCAGGCATTTTCGACCCCAGACACCCTCATATATAAATTTTAGTGGCCGGTTGGGCCATACACCCAAAATTTTTCGGGATGTGAGGGGGGCATTGTCCCCCTTCAATCCCCCCTAGAATATTTTTAGTGGGGAGGCGCGCGAAAAAACAGGTCACTTTTTTGCCCAACAAATCCTAAAGCAAACATAACTATCCAGGGGTAGGATTGCAGATTTTAGGTGCTTCTGGGGCTTAAAATGGGGTGGGGGGTGCAAACACGTAAAAACACGTATCTGAGTGGGAAAGGGTTAACTGAAAACTGGGAACATAATGAATTTTAGTCTAAAATGCATTAATTGTATCTGAAATATTGTCTCTTGCAATAAAATGATGAAAAAATATTATTTTGGTCAGTTGGGATTTTCTTCATTAACCTTTACCACTCAGGGATTTTGTGAATTTCGCTGATTTTCACAGTGTTGCACCTGACAGCAACTTCAATTAGCCATTGTTTCATAATGGATGGTCTGTTTTACACCAAACTCAGTATGAATTCATTGGGCAGTAGCCTTTCAAATGCAACCTTTCATGACTTGATCATTGTTGTCATGGTAAAGAGGGGGCATCTCAAAGTTGGCAAAAAGTCTGTTTTCACATGAATTTTTGACCACATTTTAATCTTCACACAGCTGTCAAGGCAACAATTTAGGTGTTTGGCACTGGCCCATTTTCACTGTTTGCAGCATGTTTTATCAGCATCAATTTTCAGGCATTTTCGACCCCAGACACCCTCATATATAAATTTTAGTGGCCGGTTGGGCCATACACCCAAAATTTTTCGGGATGTGAGGGGGGCAACGCCCCCTTCAATCCCCCCTAGAATATTTTTAGTGGGGAGGCGCGCGAAAAAACAGGTCACTTTTTTGCCAACAAATCCTAAAGCAACATAACTATCCAGGGGTAGGATTGCAGATTTTAGGTGCTTCTGGGGCTTAAAATGGGGGGGGGGTGCAGACACGTAAAAACACGTATCTGAGTGGGAAAGGGTTAATTGAAAACTGGGAACATAATGAATTTTAGTCTAAAATGCATTAATTATATCTGAAATATTGTTTCTTGCAATAAAATGATGAAAAAATATTATTTTGGTCAGTTGAGATTTTCTTCATTAACCCTTTACCACTCAGGGATTTTGTGAATTTCGCTGATTTTCACAGTGTTGCACCTGACAGCAACTTCAATTAGCCATTGTTTCATAATGGATGGTCTGTTTTACACCAAACTCAGTATGAATTCATTGGGCAGTAGCCTTTCAAATGCAACCTTTCATGACTTGATCATTGTTGTCATGGTAAAGAGGGGGCATCTCAAAGTTGGCAAAAAGTGTGTTTTCACATGAATTTTTGACCACATTTTAATCTTCACACAGCTGTCAAGGCAACAATTTAGGTGTTTGGCACTGGCCATTTTCACTGTTTGCAGCATGTTTTATCAGCATCAATTTTCAGGCATTTTCGACCCCAGACACCCTCATATATAAATTTTAGTGGCCGGTTGGGCCATACACCCAAAATTTTTCGGGATGTGAGGGGGGCATTGTCCCCCTTCAATCCCCCCTAGAATATTTTTAGTGGGGAGGCGCGCGAAAAAACAGGTCACTTTTTTGCCCAACAAATCCTAAAGCAAACATAACTATCCAGGGGTAGGATTGCAGATTTTAGGTGCTTCTGGGCTTAAAATGGGGTGGGGGTGCAAACACGTAAAAACACGTATCCTGAGTGGGAAAAGGGTTAACTGAAAACTGGGAACATAATGAATTTTAGTCTAAAATGCATTAATTATATCTGAAATATTGTCTCTTGCAATAAAATGATGAAAAAATATTATTTTGGTCAGTTGGGATTTTCTTCATTAACCCTTTACCACTCAGGGATTTGTGAATTTCGCTGATTTTCACAGTGTTGCACCTGACAGCAACTTCAATTAGCCATTGTTTCATAATGGATGGTCTGTTTTACACCAAACTCAGTATGAATTCATTGGGCAGTAGCCTTTCAAATGCAACCTTTCATGACTTGATCATTGTTGTCATGGTAAAGAGGGGGCATCTCAAAGTTGGCAAAAAGTCTGTTTTCACATGAATTTTTGACCACATTTTAATCTTCACACAGCTGTCAAGGCAACAATTTAGGTGTTTGGCACTGGCCATTTTCACTGTTTGCAGCATGTTTTATCAGCATCAATTTTCAGGCATTTTCGACCCCAGACACCCTCATATATAAATTTTAGTGGCCGGTTGGGCCATACACCCAAAATTTTTCGGGATGTGAGGGGGCATTGTCCCCCTTCAATCCCCCCTAGAATATTTTTAGTGGGGAGGCGCGCGAAAAACAGGTCACTTTTTTGCCCAACAAATCCTAAAGCAAACATAACTATCCAGGGGTAGGATTGCAGATTTTAGGTGCTTCTGGGGCTTAAAATGGGGGGGGGGGGGTGCAAACACGTAAAAACACGTATCTGAGTGGGAAAGGGTTAACTGAAAACTGGGAACATAATGAATTTTAGTCTAAAATGCATTAATTATATCTGAAATAATTGTCTCTTGCAATAAAATGATGAAAAAATATTATTTTTGGTCAGTTGGGATTTTCTTCATAACCCTTTACCACTCAGGGATTTGTGAATTTCGCTGATTTTCACAGTGTTGCACCTGACAGCTAACTTCAATTAGCCATGTTTCATAATGGATGGTCTGTTTTACACAAACTCAGTATGAATTCATTGGGCAGTAGCCTTTCAAATGCAACCTTCATGACTTGATCATTGTTGTCATGGGAAAGAGGGGGCATCTCAAAGTTGGCAAAAAGTCTGTTTTCACATGAATTTTTGACCACATTTTAATCTTCACACAGCTGTCAAGGCAAACAATTTAGGTGTTTGGGCACTGGCCATTTTCACTGTTTGCAGCATGTTTTTATCAGCATCAATTTTCAGAGCATTTTCGACCCCAGACACCCTCATATATAAATTTAGTGGCCGGTTGGGCCATACACCCAAAATTTTTCGGGATGTGAGGGGGGCGTTGCCCCCTTCAATCCCCCATAGAATATTTTTAGTGGGGAGGCGCGCGAAAAAACAGGTCACTTTTTTGCCCAACAAATCCTAAAGCAAACATAACTATCCAGGGGTAGGATTGCAGATTTTAGGTGCTTCTGGGGGCTTAAAATGGGGGGGGGGGGTGCAGACACGTAAAAACACGTATCTGAGTGGGAAAGGGTTAATTGAAAACTGGGAATATAATGAATTTTAGTCTAAAATGCATTAATTATATCTGAAATATTGTTTCTTGCAATAAAATGATGAAAAAATATTATTTTGGTCAGTTGGGATTTTCTTCATTAACCCTTTACCACTCAGGGATTTTGTGAATTTCGCTGATTTTCACAGTGTTGCACCTGACAGCAACTTCAATTAGCCATTGTTTCATAATGGATGGTCTGTTTTACACCAAACTCAGTATGAATTCATTGGGCAGTAGCCTTTCAAATGCAACCTTTCATGACTTGATCATTGTTGTCATGGTAAAGAGGGGGCATCTCAAAGTTGGCAAAAAGTGTGTTTTCACATGAATTTTTGACCACATTTTAATCTTCACACAGCTGTCAAGGCAACAATTTAGGTGTTTGGCACTGGCCATTTTCACTGTTTGCAGCATGTTTTATCAGCATCAATTTTCAGGCATTTTCGACCCCAGACACCCTCATATATAAATTTTAGTGGCCGGTTGGGCCATACACCCAAAATTTTTCGGGATGTGAGGGGGGCATTGTCCCCCTTCAATCCCCCCTAGAATATTTTTAGTGGGGAGGCGCGCGAAAAAACAGGTCACTTTTTTGCCCAACAAATCCTAAAGCAAACATAACTATCCAGGGGTAGGATTGCAGATTTAAGGTGCTTCTGGGGCTTAAAATGGGGTGGGGGGTGCAAACACGTAAAAACACGTATCTGAGTGGGAAAGGGTTAACTGAAAACTGGGAACATAATGAATTTTAGTCTAAAATGCATTAATTATATCTGAAATATTGTCTCTTGCAATAAAATGATGAAAAAATATTATTTTGGTCAGTTGGGATTTTCTTCATTAACCCTTTACCACTCAGGGATTTTGTGAATTTCGCTGATTTTCACAGTGTTGCACCTGACAGCAACTTCAATTAGCCATTGTTTCATAATGGATGGTCTGTTTTACACCAAACTCAGTATGAATTCATTGGGCAGTAGCCTTTCAAATGCAACCTTTCATGACTTGATCATTGTTGTCATGGTAAAGAGGGGGCATCTCAAAGTTGGCAAAAAGTCTGTTTTCACATGAATTTTTGACCACATTTTAATCTTCACACAGCTGTCAAGGCAACAATTTAGGTGTTTGGCACTGGCCATTTTCACTGTTTGCAGCATGTTTTGTTTTATCAGCATCAATTTTCAGGCATTTTCGACCCCAGACACCCTCATATATAAATTTTAGTGGCCGGTTGGGCCATACACCCAAAATTTTTCGGGATGTGAGGGGGGCATTGTCCCCCTTCAATCCCCCCTAGAATATTTTTAGTGGGGAGGCGCGCGAAAAAACAGGTCACTTTTTTGCCCAACAAATCCTAAAGCAAACATAACTATCCAGGGGTAGGATTGCAGATTTTAGGTGCTTCTGGGGCTTAAAATGGGGGGGGGGGGGTGCAAACACGTAAAAACACGTATCTGAGTGGGAAAGGGTTAACTGAAAACTGGGAACATAATGAATTTTAGTCTAAAATGCATTAATTATATCTGAAATATTGTCTCTTGCAATAAAATGATGAAAAAATATTATTTTGGTCAGTTGGGATTTTCTTCATTAACCCTTTACCACTCAGGGATTTTGTGAATTTCGCTGATTTTCACAGTGTTGCACCTGACAGCAACTTCAATTAGCCATTGTTTCATAATGGATGGTCTGTTTTACACCAAACTCAGTATGAATTCATTGGGCAGTAGCCTTTCAAATGCAACCTTTCATGACTTGATCATTGTTGTCATGGTAAAGAGGGGGCATCTCAAAGTTGGCAAAAAGTCTGTTTTCACATGAATTTTTGACACCACATTTTAATCTTCACACAGCTGTCAAGGCAACAATTTAGGTGTTTGGCACTGGCCATTTTCACTGTTTGCAGCATGTTTTATCAGCATCAATTTTCAGGCATTTTCGACCCCAGACACCCTCATATAAAATTTTAGTGGCCGGTTGGGCCATACACCCAAAATTTTTCGGGATGTGAGGGGGGCGTTGCCCCCTTCAATCCCCCCTAGAATATTTTTAGTGGGGAGGCGCGCGAAAAAACAGATCACTTTTTTGCCCAACAAATCCTAAAGCAAACATAACTATCCAGGGGTAGGATTGCAGATTTTAGGTGCTTCTGGGGCTTAAAATGGGGGGGGGGGTGCAGACACGTAAAAACACGTATCTGAGTGGGAAAGGGTTAATTGAAAACTGGGAACATAATGAATTTTAGTCTAAAATGCATTAATTATATCTGAAATATTGTTTCTTGTAATAAAATGATGAAAAAATATTATTTTGGTCAGTTGGGATTTTCTTCATTAACCCTTTACCACTCAGGGATTTTGTGAATTTCGCTGATTTTCACAGTGTTGCACCTGACAGCAACTTCAATTAGCCATTGTTTCATAATGGATGGTCTGTTTTACACCAAACTCAGTATGAATTCATTGGGCAGTAGCCTTTCAAATGCAACCTTTCATGACTTGATCATTGTTGTCATGGTAAAGAGGGGGCATCTCAAAGTTGGCAAAAAGTGTGTTTTCACATGAATTTTTGACCACATTTTAATCTTCACACAGCTGTCAAGGCAACAATTTAGGTGTTTGGCACTGGCCATTTTCACTGTTTGCAGCATGTTTTATCAGCATCAATTTTCAGGCATTTTCGACCCCAGACACCCTCATATATAAATTTTAGTGGCCGGTTGGGCCATACACCCAAAATTTTTCGGGATGTGAGGGGGGCATTGTCCCCCTTCAATCCCCCCTAGAATATTTTTAGTGGGGAGGCGCGCGAAAAAACAGGTCACTTTTTTGCCCAACAAATCCTAAAGCAAACATAACTATCCAGGGGTAGGATTGCAGATTTAAGGTGCTTCTGGGGCTTAAAATGGGGTGGGGGGTGCAAACACGTAAAAACACGTATCTGAGTGGGAAAGGGTTAACTGAAAACTGGGAACATAATGAATTTTAGTCTAAAATGCATTAATTATATCTGAAATATTGTCTCTTGCAATAAAATGATGAAAAAATATTATTTTGGTCAGTTGGGATTTTCTTCATTAACCCTTTACCACTCAGGGATTTTGTGAATTTCGCTGATTTTCACAGTGTTGCACCTGACAGCAACTTCAATTAGCCATTGTTTCATAATGGATGGTCTGTTTTACACCAAACTCAGTATGAATTCATTGGGCAGTAGCCTTTCAAATGCAACCTTTCATGACTTGATCATTGTTGTCATGGTAAAGAGGGGGCATCTCAAAGTTGGCAAAAAGTCTGTTTTCACATGAATTTTTGACCACATTTTAATCTTCACACAGCTGTCAAGGCAACAATTTAGGTGTTTGGCACTGGCCATTTTCACTGTTTGCAGCATGTTTTGTTTTATCAGCATCAATTTTCAGGCATTTTCGACCCCAGACACCCTCATATAATAAATTTTAGTGGCCGGTTGGGCCATACACCCAAAATTTTTCGGGATGTGAGGGGGGCATTGTCCCCCTTCAATCCCCCCTAGAATATTTTTAGTGGGGAGGCGCGCGAAAAAACAGGTCACTTTTTTGCCCAACAAATCCTAAAGCAAACATAACTATCCAGGGGTAGGATTGCAGATTTTAGGTGCTTCTGGGGCTTAAAATGGGGGGGGGGTGCAAACACGTAAAAACACGTATCTGAGTGGGAAAGGGTTAACTGAAAACTGGGAACATAATGAATTTTAGTCTAAAATGCATTAATTATATCTGAAATATTGTCTCTTGCAATAAAATGATGAAAAAATATTATTTTGGTCAGTTGGGATTTTCTTCATTAACCCTTTACCACTCAGGGATTATGTGAATTTCGCTGATTTTCACAGTGTTGCACCTGACAGTAACTTCAATTAGCCATTGTTTCATAATGGATGGTCTGTTTTACACCAAACTCAGTATGAATTCATTGGGCAGTAGCCTTTCAAATGCAACCTTTCATGACTTGATCATTGTTGTCATGGTAAAGAGGGGGCATCTCAAAGTTGGCAAAAAGTCTGTTTTCACATGAATTTTTGACCACATTTTAATCTTCACACAGCTGTCAAGGCAACAATTTAGGTGTTTGGCACTGGCCATTTTCACTGTTTGCAGCATGTTTTATCAGCATCAATTTTCAGGCATTTTCGACCCCAGACACCCTCATATATAAATTTTAGTGGCCGGTTGGGCCATACACCCAAAATTTTTCGGGATGTGAGGGGGGCGTTGCCCCCCTTCAATCCCCCCTAGAATATTTTTAGTGGGGAGGCGCGCGAAAAAACAGGTCACTTTTTTGCCCAACAAATCCTAAAGCAAACATAACTATCCAGGGGTAGGATTGCAGATTTTAGGTGCTTCTGGGGCTTAAAATGGGGGGGGGGGGGTGCAGACACATAAAAACACGTATCTGAGTGGGAAAGGGTTAAACGAGTTGAGGAAAATGGATAAAATGCGAGGCTTTGCTGAGCATTTTATGCCTTTTCCTAAACGAGTTTAATAAATTCAATAATACATGAGCACCAATGCAAGATTCTATTTATCATATGACCTTTAAAACGCTGTTTTATCACCAATATTTACAAAAAGATCAATATTCCGCCATTAGTAAACGCGACGTCGATAAGGACGTCTTGCATGTAACGTTACGGGAGGTATCTAGCTAATTTGCATATTTAATCCACTAGTGGATAATCAAAAATAATACATGGCGTTATTTTATTCTCAGAATTAAGCGACGTCATATGATAAATTAATATACTGGTCTGTTCTTTGTTTGTTTGTTTGTTTTATATATATCATTTATTATCATAATACTTTTCACCTTTTACAGTTTTAGAAATATAAAACAACATTGTATGAATTTAATGAGGATTTAAATATTACATGGAGGAAAACAGTCAATCTTGAACAATGAAAGGCAGTTACCGTATTCAGGCTCTATTTGGTCAGTCAAGGTAGATGAACTTTACCTGTCGTATGGGACAGTTTCATAAATTCCATATAAAATATGGCCATGAGTGTATAAAGATTCTTTTTATCATATGACCATTTTTAGTGTATTTGCAAAAACAAAATTGGTTAACCCTTTAGACTCCAAAAAAAATGCATCTGAAAATGTTGTCTGTTTATGTCATCTGCAGCATCTTCCTAGAGGAGCAGTCTGATCTGGGTCCACACTGTCGGCAGCAATGACTTTTAAGAAACCAGCAGACAACAAAGAAGACAACACTTGTTGTGACTGGCATATTAAGGGTTAAAGCTTCCACAGAAGTCATTAGGTTGTCATGGGTGGCATGTAATGAACACCCCTTTGAACCCCTCTTTATATAGAGAAAACTGGGGTTTACGGGAGTAACATTATTTTTCTTATTTCTCCTCCAAGACATAGGTTGTGGGTACTCGTTAGAACCGCCTCAATGAGGCAGTTCTAACGAGCAGCCCTAACTTATGTTTTGAGTATTAATAAGAAAAATATTACACATTTATTTTCATCAGAAAAAAATGACTGTTTTGGAGTTAAGAAAGAATGCAGTATGTCACACAGATGTGTTATTGTAATAGTGGTGTTGTAACATGACATATACCTATAACATAACATTTACAGATGTTACATGCCTATGAAAGATATTAGATGAGATACTATCACTATTAAACTGCAGAGATGTGATATGATAAATAGATAAAATATTGTGATACTTTCTTCATATTTTTCAGAGCCTTCATGATCCCTGGAAGCCATCAGTTTGTTTCAATTTCCTTGACCAGTTTCTCACATTCATTAAACAAACTGTAAAGGAAGATAACTCCAGGTAAGATTGTTTTCTGATAATAAAAGGCAAAATAAAACCACTATATTTGTATTAAAAGTAAAATAGAAGTGAAGGCAATGATCAGGAATCAATACAATTAACCCACAGCTCCCATCAGAGACACCAAAGGGAAAGAAACACAAACATGAAATAACTAGACCCTTATGGAAACATCAATAGCAGAAAGCCAAAAGAACAGTTACCTTCCCACAAAATGGCCAATGGGATATAAAAAACAAAAAGATATAAGCGATACACACACTCAAAGACAAACAGTTATAACAAAAATAAACTGTGTCAGCTTCTCAAGATTTTTATTCATAGTAATATAAGTGGATCATTATGCATGTATTTCTTCAAATATTAACCCATATACATGTAATATATTACGAAAATGAAATCTTCCACCAAGTAAGTGTGGCACAGTCCATTTCCAATTACAGGATTGTCAAGTTTGTTTTGATACACAAATGTATGTACTGTAAGCAAACAGTGTAGACCTAGATTAGATGCTGCATTCTTTGGCATTTGATCAGGGTCTACACTATTTGCAAATATGCTTGGCATTGGCATATAAATATGTGTATTTTACATTTGGGTGGGTGTGTGTAGCGGGGTGGGGGGTTAAGGCCCTTTCAGGATTATCTCACTTACTTCTAGCTGATCATTAATCAGATGGATGAAAACCAGAGTACTCGGAGAAAGACCACCTGACCTTCCATTGCAGAACTTTGCGTCTCATATGTTGTCAAAGCAAGGCTCGAACCACAGCAGTGAGAGCTCTAATGATTAACCCCTAAAATGCCAGTCATGACAATTGTCATATGTCGTTAAAGTCATTTATGCAAACAGTGTGGGCCCAGATCAGACTGCTCCTACAGGAGCAGTCTGATCTGGGTCCACACTGTTTGCCTCTATGAAAAAATATTTCTAAAAAGTTTGCAAGAAGATTCAGCAGATGACATAAGCAGACGACATTTTCAGATGTAGTTTTTCTCGGCATCTTAAGTGTTAAAGAGTCCGCACTCTTACTCACTAGGCCACTGAGGCCTGTGGCATATATGGGTTAAAAAGATAATTTGATAAATGAAAAACCTTATTGCCTTATTGTGTCTAATAATAATAAGCTCGAATTAAAATTACCATAATGAGACGCTAGAGGTGTTTAATAAATCAATGGGCCCCAGTAAGCATTACTGAAGTGTGCATTTAACCCTAAAGCACTAATCATGAAATAGCAGATGACATTTACACATTTTTGTTTCTATTTTTCTAATTTTCCGAAAATCAGGCTTGACATTGCATGTGAATCAGACTATTTCAATCTGTTCTTCTGAAAAATAAATAAAAAAAAAAAAATAGAAATGTGTCAATACAACACAAATGCCCCCGCCCAGGACCTACCTCCCCCACCCCCATCACCTTAAGGTCATGCAGCAGGGGCGGGGTTATGGCTGAATGAAACTTTTGACATGTATCTATCATCATTCCAAATATGTAGCAAATCCATCAAATGGTTCAAGAAATATGAGCTCTCAAAAAATATAATATAAAAAATTTCTATGTCTGTGACCTTGACCTTCAGTTAAGGGGTGGGGGGTATGGCTCAATGAATCTTTGGACCTGCAACTATTGTCATACCAATAATGAAGCAAATCCATTATAGAGTTTGGAAAATATAAGCTATTAACATACTTAATTTTCAAAATTTCCATGTCTGCGACCTTGCCCTTGAAGTCATAGGCATGGGTGGGGGTATTGCTGAATAAATCTTTGGACCTGCATCTATCATTAAACCAAATATGAACCAAATGAATTCTAAAAGTTAAAGTTCAATGTGGTACAAATACCTTAACCTGAGTGTTAAACATTAAAAATTTCTAAGTCTGTGACCTTGACCTTGAGACCATGGGTAGGTGTGGGGGTATTGCTGGCTAAAACTTTGGACCCATATCTATCATCATACTAAATATAAACCACAATTCAGGCTTTCAAGTAGTCCTACTTTTTCCTACTTTTTTGGTCTGTTCCTACTTTCTTCCTACTTTTTCGAGAAATACTCCTACTTCTACTTTTTTGATTTGTTAAAAAAATAACAAAGATTCTAAATAAAAAAAAAATAAATCAATAAAGCATTAAAAAGTATTAACATATGTCTCAGTCTATTTGTAGAATGTATCATTGACTTGTAGCTTACTGATGAGCCTTGACATTCTTCTGTTGACCTTGTTTTGAACGCCAGAAGCTGTTCATTGATAATCAGTGAGTCTGATGCAAAGTTAGAATAGAGAAGATGAAAAAATAATAATTTAACATTGGTCAGCTACTAATAGTGATAGTTGTGCACTGTAGATCTCCTTTGTCTTTCCCAGGGATAAGTAATCAGTAAACAGAAATAAATGACTGTATCCATAATATTCCATATGTATGTATTTGTTCACGATATATGTCTGAAAGATTTTAAATTGTTGTCTGTATTGGATTGACTTTTCACATATATTTCAAAGTTTAATTTAATCATTCTGTGCAATCATAAACATTGCACTTGCAGTTTTAAAGATACAAGTTGTAGTAGTTACAACCAGTATTTCAAAGAATCTGACCAACTATCTTTTTAACTGTGCTAGGCACTAATTGGAACATGTGGAAGTAAAGCACAATTGCAAAGACCATTTTGTCTTGTTTAGCATGACTGGAATTCATTGCAGTAGAGCTGTGATGCCTTTACTGACAGAGATTCATTGCAGCCATGACAGGAATTCATTGTAGTAGAGCTGTGATGCCTTTACTGACAGAGATTCATTGCAGCAGTGCAGTTTTGCCTTTACTACAGTGACTAACTAGAGCTCTGTCATGCTTGTTGAGCATGTGAAGAATTCATTGCAGCAGTGCAGTGATGCCTTAACAATTGACCAGCTAGAGCTTTGTCTTGATGAGCTTAAGAGAAATTAATTGCAGCAGTATGGTGATGCCTACACTACCAGTGATAAACTAGAGTAGAGCTCTGTCTTGTTGAGCAAGAGGAATTCAATGCAGCAGTGTGATGATGCCTTAACTGCAGTAACCATCTAAAGCTCCATCTTGTTGAGCATGGGATGAATTCATGGCAGCAGTGCAGTCATGCCTTAACTGCAGTGCTCAACTAGAACTTTGTCTTGTTGATCACAAAACGAATTCATTGCAGCAGTGTGATGATGCCTTAACTATAGTAATCAAGTAAAGTTCTGTCTTGTTGAGCAAAAGGAATTCATTGCAGCAGTGTGATGATGCCTTAACTATAGTAACCATCTAAAGCTCCGTCCTGTTGAGAATAGGATGAATTCATGACAGCAGTACAGTAATACCTTAACTGCAGTGACCAACTAGAACTGTGTCTTGTTGAGCACAAAAGGAATTCATCGCAGCAGTTTTGTAATGCCTTATCAACAGTGACCAACTAGAGCTCGGTCTTGTTGAGCATGACAGGAATTCGTTGCAGCTGGTTCAGTTTAAAAGAAATACAATGCAGAATTGCTTTGATGCTTTAACTGCACTGGGCAACTAGACCAATTAGAGCTCTGCTTGGTTTAGTTCAAGAGAAACACATTGCACCATTGTTTTCATGCCTTAATTGCACTGAGCAACTAGAGTTCTGTCTTCTTGAGCATGATAGGAATTCGTTGCAGCAGTGCTGTGATACCTTAATTGCAATGACAAACTATAGCTCTGTCTGGTTTAGTTGAAGAGAAACACTGCAGCTTTACTTTGATGCCATAACTGCACAACAACTAGAGTTCTGTCTTGTTGAGCATGAGAAAATTCATTGCAGCAGTCAGCTTTGATGCCTTAATTGCAGTGACCAACTTGAACTCTGACTTATTGAGCATGAAAGAAATTCATATTGCTTTGATTCCTTAACTGCAGTGACGAACTAGATTTCTGTCTGGTTTAGCATAAGAAGTATTCATAGGGGTCTGGAAAGCCTACATGTAAGTCCATCTTGTTTGATATGGGACTTTTTGCCAGCAGACAAGCATGTTCTTCAATTTCTGACCATGGACAAGCAGAAATTTACTAAGAAAAATGGCTTTAACCTGGCAAAAGGCACATTCATTACCAGCAGCCAGCTAGAGTTAAATCAGCTACTATTACAAATTTATTTTCTGAAACTGTTCTTTCAACTTCAAGATTTGAAACTTGATCAGCCAATGATAATGAATCTTGTTGAATCTCTTGAAGAGGACAAGTTGAGAAACTAAAATAGACTATGGCTGATAACCCATCTGCTTATTGCTGTCTAATTTTAAACAGTATGAGTTATTTATTGGTGCTTTGAACTTCTACAGAATTAAAGAAGTGCTTAATGAGTAGTGTTTTTTCTTTTTTTTTTTTTTTTTTGGTTTGGGTTTTACGGCCCTTTCAAGATGATTTCACTCATATCGAGCTGATCGTTAATCAGAGGTGGGCGAAAACCGGAGTACCCGGAGAAAACCACCTGACCTTCCGTTGCAGAACTTGGCGTCTCACACGTTAATGAGTAGTGTGAGTGCTGTGTTGCCTTGAATGCAGTGACCAACTAGAGCTGTCTAATTGAGCATGACAGGAATTTATTGCAGCAATGCTCTGATGCCTTAATTGAGGTGAGCAACTGGAGTTCTGTCTCTTAGAGCATAAAAGGAATTCATTGCAGCAATGCTGTGATTCCATAACCTGGCTCTTCCAAATGTAAATGTTCATTTATGTGCCGATTCAATTTTAGATTATATTTTGACATATGTCAATGTCTTGATACATATATTTGCCAGTGGTAAAATTTTGACAAAAACATCTGAAGGTTTAACTGCTGTAGAAGATTGGCTAGCCAGTAATGTGCTTTGATGTTAGGCATTGGATGAAAGTGTGCTTTCAAAATTGCCCAAAATTTAAACCTGAGTAAATGTTAGAGATATATGATAGTATGTTCGTGTCCAATAGCTCCTACTTTTTGTATCAGATTCCTACTTTTCTCCTACTTTTTAATATCTCAGGCTCCTACTTTTCTCCTACTTTTTCACCAAGAGTCACTTGAAAGCCTGCCACATCCATTGCATGGTTTGAAAAATATGAGCTCAAGTTCTACCCTGACCAAAAACCTTAACCCGAGTCTTAAACATTAAAAATTTCTAAGTCTGTGACCTTGACCTTGAGACCATGGGTAGGTGTGGGGGTATTGCTGGATAAAACTTTGGACCCATATCTATCATCATACTAAATATAAACCACATCCATTGCATGGTTTGAAAAATATGAGCTCAAGTTCTACCCTGACCAAAAACCTTAACCTGAGTCTTAAACATTAAAAATTTCTAAGTCCGTGACCTTGACCTTGAGACCATGGGTAGGGGTAGGGGTATTGCTGAATAAAACTATCATCAAACTAAATATAAACCAAATCTATTGTATGGTTTGGAAAATATGAGCTCAAGTTCTACCCAGACCAAAAACCATAACCTGAGTCTAACAGGATTACGTACGTATGTACGTACGTACGTACATACGTACGTACGTACGTACACACTTTCGTACAGAAGGACGTACATTCGGAAACCGTACGCACGTACCCACGGACGCACATACGGAAAACCGAAAAACTCTATGCCCCGGCATCATCCGATGCAGGGGCATAATAATATTGTTATCTTCTATGCAGTTTTACTTTACATTTTGGGTTTGACTGGTTGTGTGTACATTGTTTCAGGGTTGTGTATTTACTACAATGGCGACCTCATAAAGATATAACCTGTGAGAAGCTTCCACCAGATTCAGAATACAAATTTCTACCAGACTGGTACACTAAACAAGAAGTGACTTAAGTTTAATAAGCTTCCATCGGAGTCGGAAGGATTGGTATAGTAGTCACAGATAAGATTGACTAGGCGGAGTTATTTGGGTGTTGTCAGTATACGTCAAATTCGCTGAGTCCACCAGAAGATTCGGTGGAGTGCCTTTGCATTCTTTCTGCAAGGGGACCAACTGACCATATATACGCCACAGCTTTGTTTGTGTTACAGTTGAATTCACACAATCGGGGTGACTTGGTTTACCTTTTTGTTAATAGAACATTCCAAAGGCAGGTACAAACGGTAGCTCCGCCGAGTCAATCTTATCTACAGCGGCTATACATGAAATATGTGACTTTTTGGGAATGGATAAACTTTCAGGGAGGGCAGCTCCTGTTTTCTTCATCATGAAAACACGGCTATATAATTTTGACCACCTTGAACCCCACTTTTATATAGTAAAACTGGGGTTTCCGGGGGTATACCTTTTCTTATTTCTGCTCTAAAATATAGATTGTGGGTACTGGTTGGAACCGCCTCGTAGAGGCAGTTCGTAGAGGCGGTTCTAACAAGTTCCCACAATCTATATTTTGAGCAGAAATAAGAAAAATATCACAATTTTTCATCATAAAATTTTCTTTTTTCGGCGATATAGGTGGCAATGTATTTGTCTAGGCGTGTTTGCGTAATGTGTTCACCATATGAGGAAGTGCTGGAGTTGCCTCTGGGACAGAAACACTTATCCTTTCCAGGTTATCCTAGCCACTGATAGGATAATTATTGAAAATATTACATGTTTGATGGGCAAGGATTGAATAGGATGTCGTGTACACCATCTTTAAGGTTGATGTCTCTGCATGTAATGTGACTCACTTAACATCACAGTGTTGTCATATCACAATATGGCACGTCGGGTGTCTAATGGATTGCATCACTGAGGATCTTACTTGGGTGTGAGAGACAGAATTCTGTTCCTCGGGATCACTCGCCAAGCATGGTGATGCTAGATGACCCTCTGGGTGGATTTTTCTATCCACCCCTCATACCCATGTAAGATTCTTATAGTCTTTCTTTTTTATTAGGGTTGCATTGTATGGAAAGATGAGCAGGGGCCAGTTGTTCAAAACTAAGGGCATCGTTAGTTAACAAATTGTTAAAACTTTGATCATTTACTATGGCAAGTATACTAATTTTTTGCTGAAAAATTGTAGCGAATATCATTTACTATGGCAAGTATACTAATATTTTTGCTGAAAAATTGTAGAGAATATCATTTACTATCGCAAGTATACTAATATTTTTGCTGAAAAATTGTAGCGAATATTATTTCAAGGTTAGCAGAGTTATGTCCCTTTGAAACTTTCTGTAAACTTTTATTTCCGGCTAACTCCTACCGTTGTACGTCCGATGAAGCTGAAACTTGTTTTATTTTTAGAACATGAAGTTTTTTGTCTTTTTTCTGGTTTTGGTTATTTCACTTATTTTGAGCCAATTTTTAATCAGAGGTGGCTGAAAACCAGAGTACACAGAGAAAAACCGCCTGACCTTCCGTTGCAGAACTTGGATAAACCATGAAGTACATATTGTTCCAAGGTCATAGTCCACCAAAAATTAACATGTAGTTATCCCCTTTTGAAAATTTCTAATGACATGGCAGATAATATGCAAGGTGTTTCCAGTCCGACTCTGAGCTTGAAGTGTTTTTAAAAGATGACAAGAAATTCATCGTGCATTTCATGGTTGTAAAATATTGAATAACTTGCTTTAAACAAGGAGTATCTTATTAAAATGAAATATTTTGTTTTGAAAACTGGTCTTTCTGGAAATCTAAATATCGCATATATACCCATGCAATTTTGTCTGAAGGGACATTTTCTTGCGTCAAGGCCTATATATCGACTAAAGCTGCGATTAGTCCTGAACTCATGACCTTCGATCCATTCATTATGCTAGGCTGCATTCCTACGGAGTTGGTAAATGGTCAGTAGGGTCTTGTTATACAGGACTAAGCTGCGATTTCTATACTTAATTCATCTGCAGGTGGCAATTTGATTGCAAGCTTTCATATTTGACCTTGATGTATATTTCTTTGGTTACAGACTTTGTGAAATGACAGGTTATCCAACCTTGGGTATTTGTCTAAGCCGTGTTCAAGACCATTTCTCAAGAACATTTTGGGTTAAAACATTTAAATAACAGTAAAATAGTATCATGAACAATCTCCTTGAAAGAATGTTCAAGTCGTTGATTTTTCATTATACATGTTATAAGACATCTGATCTGGATCTACACTGTTTGCAAAGAAAGGGTTTATCCAGGTCCAACAGGACTAGGGCTAGTATAGGTTCAACTTAAACTTCTGCATCAAATGGCTTGATATAATGTATTGAAATTCGCAAACTGAATAACAAACAGTGATGATCCTGATTAGATGGCTTCTTCAGAAGCCATCTGATCTGGATCTACACTGCAAAGAAAGGGTTTACCCTGGTTCAACATTACTAGGGCTAGTATAGATTTAACTTCTGCATCAAATGGCTTGATATAATGTATTCTTCAGAAGCCATCTGATCTGGATCTACACTGTTTGTAAAGGAAGGGTTTATCCTGGTTCAACAGGACAGGGATTTGTATAGGTTTAAGGGGAATGGGAACACCTGCCAGATTGTTCCGCCATTTTTCAAAGGGAGACAACTTTCGGGATTCCCTGTTCTCTGTTCTATAAGCCCTGTCCCACTGAAAAAGGGGTCAACTCTTAAAGGAAAGAATTTGCTCCTCAGGACCAATTCATTCGTTCAAGAATTGCCCCCTATTGCAATGGGAGACAAAAATACTTTTGCAGGAGTTGCCTCCCCTGAAGGTGTTCCCATTCCCCTTAAACATGAACTTCTGCATAAACTGAACGGAAATCATATAAACGAACGCACAAATGTGAAACATTGCTTTATTTCGGTCATTTTAAAAAGGCATGGCTGCCTTAAACAGCCAACATGTATATTCCATATTGACACTATGTACAATTATAGCAAAAAGTCTTTATCCAAAGTTTGTACATGGGAAATGTATGACGAAAATACTCATATAAAAAGATGTATGACATGTATACAAATGATTCTAAAACAATGCAGTAACAATATCCTCTGGGCCCAGTTGTTCAAGACAAAGAATGTCATTTAATTAACATATCATTAAAACTGACTTTTTATTGTGGCAAATATGCTTTAATCATGTTTATCATATGACGTCACGTCCGAGAGTGTAATAACACCATGTAATAAATTCTGTAATCCACTACTGGATTAAATATGCATATTAGTTAGATACGCCCGTGACGTTGCACGTACAACTTTCTTAAAAACGTCGGGTTTACTTTTGGCGGAATAAGAATCTTGCATTTTGAGGAAAAGGGATAAAATGCTCGGCCAAGCCTCGCATTTTATACATTTTTCTCAACTCATTTAATAAATTCAATAATACATGAGCACTCATGTAAGATCCTCTATAACATCGCTGTTATGAACTGGATAACATTATGTCATAAAATCGTATGACCACACATGTATTAACACATGGTTACCTGCATGCAACGTCCGTGACAATTTCTTCGGCAATATACAAGCCTCCATGGTGTGGATATGCTACTCGCCTCATAAACCAGGGGTCATGGATTAGATCCCGAGCTTCTCCAGACTTTTGGATGAGCCTTTAAACTGAGGTTCTGTCTCCGTATGGCCTTAGCTGTTGGAGGGATGCAGAACTCAAACACACTCTTCGGAAATAAAATCCCTACTATGATAAACAGAGACTTACTCAAATGGCTGTTTCATATGAAATTTATGACACTCGCCAGAGGTTCATTTCTTATGAAATGACAACTCTTGTAAGATCATCTATATTTTTTTTGGCTGAAGAAAAGTGTGAGATGCTTTTGCAAATGCAAAAACTATTCCCATTTTCAAATAAAAATACCCGAGTTCTAGCTAGATATTGTAGCTGCCAGAACACTTTAACAATTAGACCACTAACATGGTCTTAAAGTTAACTACAGTCGAACTTCAATGGCTCGAACACCTTTGGGACCTGGAAAATCTGTTCGAAAACAGGGGTAGTTCGAGCCACTGAGGATTACTGCCAGTAGGCATAACGGGGTAAATTTTGGGACATCCTTAAATGTTCTATAATAAAAATGTATGTTGTGTGTACTCATTAGAATCGCCTCAATGAGGCGATTCTAATGAGTACACACAGCATATATTGGCAAGATAAAAGGCGAAAATCTTCTTAATTATCCCGCATTATTTCTTATGAAGAGGAATTCCCTAGGGACTCAAGAATGGGTTCGAGTCAGTCATGGTAAACGAGCCATCGGTGTTCGAGCCATCGAAGTTCTACTGTATGTCTTGAACAACTGGGCCCTGTACATACTGATAGCAATTAAACCCTTAAAGCACCAGTTACAACAGTAGCATACTTTTCAAATACTTCTTTTTCATAATTTTCAGAGAAAATAGGGCTTGACATTTCATTTCAAGCCCTAGTTTTCTCTGCAAAAAAATGCATGTACAACAAATTTAGAATGTTGTCTGCTGTGTAATTTTTGTTTGGCAGCTTAACCCTTATCCTGCTGAATAAATTAATTTAGCCACACCCATTTCTGACTATCTGCCACCAAATTATAATGTTCTCATTCAATTCACAAACAAAAGCCATCTGATCTGGATCAACCCTGTTTGCAAAGGTAGGGGTTGGTGTGTTCAGCAGGATATGGGTTAAGGGTTAATCCTGGACCTTGATTGTATAATCTGTCACTCTCTTTAACCATTGACCAGCTGAACCTGGATATGCTCTACCTTTGCAAACAGTGCAGATCTAGATCAGAGAAGCTATCTGATCTAGTTTTGTTTTGTTTGTATTGGAGTTTAACGGCCCATTCAAAACTAAGTCATTTTTGAGCCAGTCAGTTTACCTATTCACATATTTCCTGGGCAGGCTTATATTTAAGCGGTTAACCAGTACAGTGCACATTCTTTTGCCAGAAACTGACAACTGCCCTTCTTGAATCAGTGGGAGAGAATGACAGTAGAAAAGATTACATGATCAATCTCCTCAAAAGAATGTTGCCGACCCCGGCAGGTGTCGACCCCGCATCCACCTCCTGATCACCAGACGTGCATCCGACTGAGCTACCGAGGCATCTGATCTAGATCTTAACTATTTCGCTCAGTGAATCTATAGGAACAAATTACATCAATCTGATCGGCTGAAAGTCAGAAATGGGTGTGGCAAAATTAATTATGCAGCAGGACAAAGGTTAAGATGTTTGCATAGTTTCAGGCAAGGAGGAGTTATGAGGATGATTGACAGATAACATTCAAAACGTGCATGTTTGTTGTGGGCTTTGTTTGAAGTTTAGCTCCATAAACACTATTTAGATCATTTAGGACAGGGGATAACCCTTATTCTGCTGTTCACGACAACCCCTATCTTTACAAACAGTGTAGATCCAGATCAGATTGCTTCTGCCATCTGATCAAGATTACAATTTGTGAATTTGAAAGAAAACATTACATCAAGTAATCTGATTGGCTGATAGTCAGAAATGGGTGTGACTAATAAAATCATTCTGCAGGACAAACAAGGGTTAAAGCACTAGTGTGTTATTATAAGATAAAATTATACCCAGTTTTTGTAATTTTTTATTTATCTTTTAACTGGTACTGGTCTGAAACTGAAGTGAACATGACCATAAAAGCATTGATTAGACCATAAAAGACTAAAACACATCACGAAAACATGCCTGTATAATTTTGACCCCCTTGAACCCCACTTTTATATAGTAAAACTGGGGTAAAACATCCCTGTATAATTTTGACCCCCTTGAACCCCACTTTTATATAGTAAAACGGGTTTACAGGGGTAAACCTTATTTTTCTTATATCTGCTCTAAAATATAGATTGTGGGTACTCGTTAGAACCGCCTCAATGAGGCGGTTCTAACGAGTACTCACAATCTATATTTTGAGCAGAAATAAGAAAAATATCACAATTTTTCATCTTATAATTTTCATTTTTTCGGTGATAAAGGTTACAATGTATTTGTATAGGTATGTTTTCGTAATGACACAAATTGATACAAATAATGCACATACATGTATAATCTATTTCCAACAAGTAGAAGTTCCTTATAACACAATCTTTGTTTATAACCATACAACAAATAAGCACTTATCCCTAACAGATTTATTATGCAAAATGGGCACATGTCATTGATACTAGATCAAAATAAAAAAAAATAACAACTAAAAGCACCAAGCAAAATTGCATGGCAAATGACATTATTATTTTATTATTTTCTATGAAAAAGCAGGCTTGACATTTCAAGTAAATTTTCTGTACAAGAAATGTCAAGCCCTATTTTTCTAAAACAAAAACAGACTTGACAGCTAATGAGAATTTTTCTGCTATGTCTGCATATGGAAATGTCAAGCCTTATTTTCTAAAACAAGAGGGCCCACAGGGCCCTGGTTCGCTCACCTGTTTGTCACTGTCTCGAGTACTTTCTATTTTTAGCTCTGGTGGCCATCTTGTTCATCAGCAGAGTGATTTTAGCTTATTTGGTAGGGAGTAACCTAGGCAACATTCCTGTGAAGTTTGAATCAAATTGGCCTTAGGGTTTAGGAGGAGTTCACGTTTGAATCAAATTTACAATATTTTTCTATTTTCAGCTTCGGTGGCCATTTTGTTCATCGGAGCGGGATCGTTTTAGCCTTTTTGGTAGAGGGTCATCTAAGCAACATTACTTCAAAGTTTGAATGAAATTGGCCCAAGGGTACAGAAGGAATTGTCGTTTGAAGATTTTTTTTATTTTTAGCTCTGGCAGCCATCTTGTTCATTTGAGTGGAATGAGTTTTAACTATTTTGGTAGGGAGTCACCTAGGCAACATTCCGGTGAAGTTTCAAATCCTATTGGCCCAAGGGTTTAGAAGGAGTTCGCATTTGAAGCAAATTTACAATGTCTTTCAATTTTAGCTCTTGTGGCCATTTTTTAATCGTTTATGCCATTTTCCTAAAGGGTCATCTACACAACATGGTTCAAAAGTTAAAATAAAATAGGTCAAATGTCAAGGAAAAAGGTCAAAGATCATTTTATGTATGAATAGAAAGCCCTTGTCGCAAGGAACCTACATGCCAAATATGAAGGCTGTATCTCAAATGCTTCAAAAGTTATGACAAAGTAGGTCAAAGATCAAGGTCATGGGTCAAAAGTTTTGAATGGTTGAGAAAACCTTGTCGCAAGGAACATACATGCCAAATATGAAGGCTCTATCTCATATGGTTCAAAAGTTATGATAAAGTAGGTCACAGGTCAAGGTCACAGGTCAAATCTTTATATGAGTGGGAAGCCCTTGTCACAAAGAACCTATATGCCAAATATGAAGGCTCCATCTCAAACGGTTCAAAAGTTATGACAAATTAACCTACCAATCTACTTTTTGATTTGACATGACCCATATTCACACTTAACTGATATATTGTCCAGATGATCATTCTGAGCAAGTTTAATGGTGATTTGACTAAAACTGTGGCGTCTTAGAGTGTTCAAAACGTTTTTCTATGATTTGACCAGCTGGCCTACTTTTTGACCCGACATGACCCATATTCAAACTTGACCCAGATATTGTCAAGATGATAATTCTGAGCAAGTTTGATGATGATCAGACCAAAAATGGGACCTGTAGTGTGTTCACAAGGTTTTTCCAACAATCTGACCTACTGACCTTCTTATTGACCAGACATGACCCATATTCGAAATTAACCAAGACATGGTCAAATGATCATTTTGAGCAAGATTGATGATGATCGGACCAAAACTGTGGCCTCAAGTGTGTTTAGAGGGTTTTTCTATGATTTGACCTACTGACCTACTTTTTGACCAGACATGACCCATATTCGAACTTGACCGAGATATTGTCAAGATGATCATTCTGGGCAAGTTCGATGATGATCGGACCAAAACTGTGGCCTCTAGTGTGTTCAGAAGGTTTTTCTACGATTTGACCTGCTGGCCTACTTTTTGACCCGACATGACCCATATTCAAACTTGACCCAGATATTGTCAAGATGATAACTCTGAGCAAGTTTGATGATGATCGGACCAAAACTGGAACCTCTAGTGTGTTCACAAGGTTTTTCCACAATCTGACCTACTGACCTTCTTATTGACCAGACATGACCCATATTCGAAATTAACCGAGACATGGTCAAATGATCATTTTGAGCAAGTTTGATGATGATTGGACCAAAACTGTGGCCTCAAGTGTGTTCACAAGGTTTTTCTATGATTTGACCTACTGACCTACTTTATGACCTGACATGACCCGTATTCAAACTTGACCGAGATATTGTCAAGATGATCATTCTGGGCAAGTTTTATGATGATCGAACCTAAACTGTGGCCTCTAGTGTGTTCAGAAGGTTTTTCTACAATTTGACCTACTGACCTACTTTTTTACCGACATGACCCATATTCGAACTTGACTGAGATATTGTCAAGACTATCATTCTGAGCAAGTTTGATGATGATCGGACCAAAACTGTGGCCTCTAGTGTATTCACAAGGTTTTCCTATGATTTGAACTACCAACCTACATTGTGACCCGAAATGACCCATATTCGAACGTGACCAAGATATTATCAAGATGCTCATTCTGAGCAAGTTTGATGATGATTGGACCAAACCTGTGGCCTCTAGTGTGTTCAGAAGTTTTTTTCTATTATTTGACCTACTGACCTACTTTTTGACCCAACAACACCCATATTCAAAGTTGACGGAGATATTGTCATGATGATCATTCTGGGCAAGTTTAATGATGATCAGACCAAAACCATGGCCTCTAGTGTGTTCACAAGGTTTTTCTCTGATTTGACATACTGACCTACTTTTTGACCCGACATTACTCATATTCGAACTTGACTGAGATATTGTCAAGATGCTCATTCTGAGCAAGTTTGATGATTATCGGACCAAAACTGTGGCCTCTAGTGTATTCACAAAGTTTTTCTATGATTTGACCTACTGACCTACTTTGTGGCCCGACATGTCCCAGTCAAGACGATCATTCTGAGCAAGATTGATGACAATCGGACCAAAACTGTGGCCCCTAGAGTGTTCACAAGGTTTTTCTATGATTTGACCTACTGACCTACTTTTTGACCCGGCATAACCCATATTCGAACTTGACTGAGTTATTGTCAAGATGATCATTCTGAGCAAGTTTGATGGTGATCGGCCCAAAACTTTGGCCTCTAGAGTGTTCACAAGGTTTTTCTTTGATTTGACCTACTGACGTACTTTTTGAACTGCCATGACCCATATTCGAACTTGACCGAGATATTGTCATGATTATCATTCTGACCAAGTTTGATGATGATTGGCCCAAAACTGTGACCTCTAGTGTGTTCACAAGAAAAGTTTACGCACGCACGGATGCACGATGGACAAAAAGAGATCCCAAAAGCTCACCTTGTCACTATGTGACAGGTGAGCTAAGAATCAGACTACATCAATTCAAATCCAATGTCAAGAAGCCCTATTTTCTCTAAAAAAGGATAAATAAAAATGAAAATGTCATCTGCTGGTGTTGTGACTGGCACTAGAAGTGTCAATTTTTACTGGTTTGCCATTTCTTTCTATACCACAACCATGAATATGAATATACATGTACAAATGTCAATGTCATATCATGAGGAAACCCAAACATAAAGCATGTATCTTTATTTATTAAATCTGGCAATTCAGACATTTGCAAGCCTATTGAAACAGTATAGGGACACTGGCAGACTGTAACTGCGGATCTGGGGCATATAAGTATATGTATAACTTTTGTTGTGTTTGTGTTGAGGTTTAACTTTCTCGTCAACGCTATTTAGGTCATTTTGGAGACTTTTTGTTTCCGATTTTGTGGGACTTTTACCCGACATTGAGTTGAAATGACATCACAAGCCGTACCGCCCATTCACCAATCGACTCACATTACTTTTCCTGGGCAAGCTTGTACATTCTATAACATTGTTTACCAGTACTCAAGTTCGGTCTGTTTCAGCCCTGCTTGGAAGCACCATGCAGCCCTATCTACTTCTCTAAGCACACATTGGTAGGAGCGCAAATTCGTATAAATAAACAAATTCCTCAACATTTCATTATCTCGCAGGAATTTAGAATCAGTATCATATAAATTTACACCAATGCATTTACAATAGAAGCTTTTATACAGTAAAGTTCCGCTATTAAGACCACCTGAAATTAAGACTATTTCTGGTTTAAAAAGGTTACTTCGAAATGTGCAGTTATGTTTTCTTAGTGTTTTCTGAAAACAGTATCTTCTGGTCAGGGACCACCTTTGGGACTGTTCAAAAGGTGGTCTTAACCTTTATAGGAATTTTACGAGGACTGTTCAAATATGAATGCAAGTAGAACGTTTTCTCATGCACTAATGCGAAAATCACCTGGAAATAAATATCACAGCGTAGAAAAACATTTTACCTATACACTGAGACCAAACCTGTTAAAATCCGTCCACTTAAGCCATGTATATCGTTTGATAAACACTGTCTACTCTTGTATACTAATACAAAACATGCTTGGAAGAAGGTCAGAGTACGCCGTTGAAATACGGTCCTATATGAAGAATCGTATTCTTGGTATACAGTGCAAAGACATTTTTGATGAAATATGTTCGGTTTATGGGCACAATGAAATGTCTTTTCCGACAGTTTTTTGTTGGTGTAAGAAATTCAGCTGTGGGCTAGGCTCAACAGAAGATGCACCACATGATCGTCGGCAGAAAAGAGCAACATCTGCCAAGATGGTTGCTAGAGTGAAAGAAATAGTTGCTACCGATGCACGATACACCACTAGGCAAATAGCTAGTATGGTTGGCATCTCATTAGGAGCAGCTCATACAATTCTGAAACGGGATTTGAAAATGAGAAAGATCTGTGCTAGATGGATTCCCCATCTGTTGACAGATGAGCAGAAAAAGACAAGCATTCAGTGCGCCCAGAAGTTGCTTAAAAAGTTTCCAAATTACAAAGCACGGTCTTTCGCTAATGTCGTCACAGGTGACGAGACCTGGGTTCACTTTTTTGAGCCAAAACGAAAGATTCAGAACAAAATGTGGGCAACAAAGTATTGCAAACGACCATGCATTGCAAAGCGGACCATGAGCGTCAAGAAGATAATGTATGCCATATTCTTTTCAAATCAGGGCCCTGCTATTCAGGTTGCTGTGCCTAAAGGCAAATCTGTAAATGCAAAGTTTTACAAGAATAAAGTTCTTCGAAAATTGAAGAAATATTTCAAAGAAACGAAGACCCGCAACTGGTTTGGCCAATGTCAGATTGCTACATGACAATGCGTCATCGCACAAGGCGTTCATTGTGCAAGACTATCTGAAGCAGTAAAAGGTTGTTGAGCTCCCTCAACCCCCGTATTCCCCTGACCTTGCCCCGTGTGACTTTTTTTGTTCCGGCGGCTGAAAAATACCTTTCTGGTTGAAAATTTGTACAGTGCAAACACCTCGGTTCTGCAATATTCCAGTGCCTTCATAGTATACCTCGAAAAGACTACCAAAATGCATTCAATGATTGGATCAGAAGACTGAAAAGTTTGTATATCTGTTAAAGGGGAATACTTTGAGGGGACAAAATAAATTTTCCATTGAAATCTATCAAGCAATCATTTTTATGTGCTTAGTTGCATTCATATTTGAACAGTCCTCATACTGTATTTGTGATTGTGCATTTAGTAGGTATAATGCGGCAGTATGTTTTTGTTTTTTTTAACCTGTAGTCCTGTCAGTCGAATAACATGTATTCAGAACATAAAAAACGAAACAATTTCTACAATTTATTCTATGCACTTTCATAAAAGCAGAAAAAACACGAACTGTGGCGATGTTAACCCTTCAAACGCCAATCAAAGTAGCAGATGGCATTTTCAAAGAATACTTTTTTTGTATTTTTTTTCTAGCAAACAAGTCACATGTAATGTCAAGCCTTTTTCTAGCAGACAATTCACATGTAATGTCAAGCCTTTTAGTTAGCAGACAATTCATATTTAATATCAAGCCTTTTTCTAGCAGACAATTCACATGTAATGTCAAGCCTTTTAGTTAGCAGACAATTCACATGTAATGTCAAGCCTTTTAGTTAGCAGACAATTCACATGTAATGTCAAGCCTTTTAGTTAGCAGACAATTCACATGTAATGTCAAGCCTTCTAGTTAGCAGACAAGTCACATGTAATATCAAGCCTTTTTCCAGCAGACAATTCACATGTAATGTCAAGCCTTTTAGTTAGCAAACAATTCACATGTAATGCCAAGCCTTTTTCCAGCAGACAATTCACGTGTAATGTCCAGTTTTTTACTAGCAGACAATTCACATGTAATGTAACGCTTTTTATAGGAGACAATTCACATGTAATGTCAAGCCTTTTTCTAGCAGACAATTCACATGTCATCTCAAGGCTTTTTTTCTAGCAGACAAATCACATGTAATGTCAAGCCTTTTCCTAGCAGACAATTCACATGTAATGTCAAGCTTTTTACTAGCAGACATTTCACATTTAAATGTAAAGCTTTTTTCTATCAAACAATTCACATGTAATGCCAAGCCTTTTTTCCAGCAGACAATTCACATGTTATGTCAAGCTTTTTACTAGCAGACAATTCACAAGTAATGTAAAGCTTTTTTTCTAGCAGACAATTCACATGTAATGTCAAGCCTTTTCTAGCAGACAATTCACATGTTATGTCAAGGCTTTTTCTAGCAGACAATTCACATGTAATGTCAAGCCTTTTCATAGCAGACAATTCACATGTAATGTCAAGCTTTTAATACTAGCAGACAATTCACATGTAATGTCAAGCCTTTTTCTAGCAGACAATTCACATGTAATGTCAAGCCTTTTTTCCTCTCAAAAATAAGACATTTTCAATGAAAATAAGGTACGACAATTTGTACAAGACAATTCACAAGATTATTGAAGATATGTCAAGCCTTACTTTTCCTGAAAAACGAAATATGCCAACTGCTCAAGAATTTTCTGTAGCTGTTGAAGGGTTAAATAGTAGTATTTCGTGATAATTCTAGGATATTTTATTTCACCTGAAAACATCAGGAGGAATTTCATGCTCTCATTATTTGAGATGGTACAAATCTGGAGTTTAAAAGGCCAGTCAACACTATTTAGATTGAGCCAGTTAGTTGAACCACACTTTTCCTGGGCTGGCATCTACATTAGCGGTTGACCAGTATAGTACACAATTTTTCATCACAAACTGACAATTGCCCTCCTTGAATCAGCAGATGGGAGAAAATTAGAAAAGGACTAAGAAAAAAGGACTAATGTGTCCTCGGATATTACTGGGACCAACAAAAACTCTGCAGGCTGATCAGAAGGTTCACTTGCCAATCAGAAACCTTTTTATGCCTCTGATCACCAGTCAGGAGAGTCTACAGATATTTGAACATTTAAGCAAGAGTACAAAACCGACAAGAAAGCATGTGCAACCAGTTGAGATTCAGATCATACTGCATGTCAAAGTCTTCACAGATCACATGAGCCTTGTACAGCTATTGCCCAATAGCAATAAATGACTAGACTCACAGCAACAGATGTGGTGCATATTTCGTGATAACTGCCAGCTGAATAGTTTTCCTTATTTCTCCAAATAAACCTATGTTGTGGGTATTCATTAGAACCGCCTCGTTGAGGGGGTTCTAATGAATACCCACAACATAGGTTTTTATGGAGAATTGACAAAAACTATCCTTCAGTTGTCACAAAATACCAACCTTATCTATATAGACTGACATGTGTCTTTCCTGGTTTGGTTTGGTGTTTAATGGTCCAGTCAACAGTTTAGGGCATTTTGAGCCAATAAGTTTACCTAACCACACTTCCTAGGCAGACTTATACATAAGCGGTTAACCAGTTCTGTTCATATTCTTTAGCCAGACAGTCTTTGCTGGTTTCACATCATTTTGTCATGCCCGAGCCATACCCCTAGAAAAGGAAAACTAACGAGGATGATTAAAGGATAATTTCCCTGTCTTCTTGTTAGAAACATGGTGTGGGTACTTGTTAGAATCACCTCATTAGATTCTAACAAGTACCCATCACAACATGCTTTAACAAGCGACCAGTGGGTCATGTATACCCCCAGCCAGTGCCAGCCTCTGATCTATCTTTTGAGCTAGTATGTAATATGAATGAAGAAGTCAAGAAGCTATAAGAATCTATAAATGTGCTTGTAAAAGCTAAACCGAACAAAAATTTCTAAATGGACTAAGGGAGAGAGGGCATCAAAGTTACTGAAGGGGTGGGGGCATCAATGTTACTGAAGCAGCAGGGTGGGGTATGCATCAATGAAATCTTTGGACTAGTATACAACATTGATGCAAGTATCAATTGAATTTGTCGTAGAGTTTAGAACATACAGGCATCTATAAACTTTGTCATAAAACTTTAACCAAATGTAAAATTTCGAAGTCTGTGACCTTGAGGTCAAGGTCACTGTGGGTGTGGGAAGGGACATACATAACAAAATCTTTGGACTGGTATGCAACATTGATGCAAGTACCAACTGAATTTGTCTTAAGAGTTTAGAACAAACAGGACTATAAATTTTGTTATAAAACTTCAACCAAATGTAAAATTTCTAAGTCTGTGACCTTGACCTCAAGGTCACTGCTGGGGTTGGACGTGCATCAATGAAATCTTTAGACCGAATGTAACTTCAGTGTAGTATCAACTAAATCTATCAAAGGGTCCAGAAGATACAATCTCTTAGAAACTTGGACGCAAAACTTTGACCAAAATGTTAACAGAGAGACAGAAGAGCAGACAGGATGGACGAAAGGACAGACACACACAGACGAACAGCAGGACGAAAATTATATACCCCCATAGCATACTTGTATGTCAGGGTATAATAAGAAAAAATTCTCCCCAAATTATCTTCACTACCCCTCATTATACGGAGCTATGGCCAGACTCATTTATTTTCGCGACATCCCTCTTTCTTGTTTTTTATGAAGCGCTTGAGAGAAAACTACCCTAGACTTATCCTTAGATAACTACATCTCCACATGTCCTACAACAACAGTTAGCACTGACAATGGAATGATCTGTGAGGAACAGAATGTAAGGCGGCAAATAGTCCCTGATTATCTGTTATAAAACTAGAGCCACACAACACAAACTAAATCCGGGCCCAGTTGTTCAAATCTACCAGTAAGTTTAACGTTACATTAACCCTTTTTGTACCAAATGGAATCTTCCTCCCTATATATAACAGGAGTTCATTTGAAAATTTAGGGGTGGCAGGTTGTGTTTTCATCAAAATTTATTCGGAAAATGAGTGAACTTTTAGCAAAAAGTGGAGGCCCTGATCAGATGCCGTGTTCTGTGTCATCTGATCTGGGTCTTCACTGTTTGCCAGGGTATCCATTTTTGGGTTTCTGGTGCTAAATGGATTAGAACGACAAACGTTCAGCACAGAAAAAGTGCCAAATTTTTGCTGAAAAATAATATGAAAGCTACTCATGTTCTTTTTCCAGCAAAATAGAGCTGTATTAACCCTCACCATGCTGTATATTTCAATAACACTCCTCCCCAGCCATTAATGTTGCACGATTTAAATTTTTACCATGGATTCAGAAGCAGAATGGAAAACAGTACAGATCCTGATCAGCTGGCTGAGAAGCCAGCTGATCTAGATCTGTATTGTTTTCCAGAAAAAGGATACATCTGGGTTTAGCATGGTGAGGTCATAAATATTTTGCATGCTAGAACAGTTCACATTTTGACCACTTTCAAATCTGTTAAGCTCACTAGGCTCTGAACATCTGGGTCCTATTTGCACTGTATTTACACAAAAAATTTTGGACACAGTGAACACTTGGAAAACCGTCTTTACCGTAACTAGAGCTGTCAGTGAAACTGACTAGGGCCCCGGCAGCGCTATCAGAACGGACAGACAGACAGACGGACGGACAGAGTGATTACTATAGGGCCCTAATTATCACACATGCTCTTATAATCATACACCAATGTTTTTATGCCCTCACCATTCGAGGAATGGTGGAAAGGGCATATAGTGTTGCCCCTGTCCATCAGCGCTATCAGAACGGACAGACAGACAGACGGACGGACAGAGTGATTACTATAGGGCCCTAATTATCACACATGCTCTTATAATCATACACCAATGTTTTTATGCCCTCACCATTCGAGGAATGGTGGAAAGGGCATATAGTGTTGCCCCTGTCCATCCGTCCATGTCTGTACACATCCGAGATGGTGTTAGTGATTGTGTTTAAGTTTTCTTAACTGCAATACAAGATGGGGCAATCCGTGACATTGGACATATCTGGTTAAGATGTATATTTGATACCTATTAAGAGCAAGAATCTGCAGTTTGTTTAACTGAAAGTGCTTAAAAGATCGTTTGTTTGTTTGTTTGTATTGGAGTTTTACGGCCCAGTCAACACTATTTAGGTCATTTTGAGCCGGTCAGTTTACCTACCAACACTTTCCTGGGCAGGCTTATACGTAAGCGGTTAACCAGTACAGTGCACATTCTTTCGCCAGAAACTGACAACTGCCCTTCTTGAATCAGCGGAAGGGAGAGAATGACCGTAGAAAAGATTTCATGTTCAATCTCCACGAAAGAATGTTGCCGACCCCGGCGGGAGTCGAACCCGCGTCCTCCTGGTCACCAGTCAGGCGCGCATCCGACTGAGCCACAGAGGCCGGCTTAAAAGATCGTACGGACATATCTCAGGATTTTTTTGTTTTGTTTTTTTTTTTTTTTGTTAAGGAGCTCAGTTTAAGCCATTTAGCAAAATGAGAGGCTGCCCGATGAAAGTTTTAAATTTTTTCTCGAATATACAACACAGCCTTGTCATAACATGGTTCGTTATAACATGATTTGGATATAACATGGTTGGAATATGGATCCCAAAACAACATCATTTTCTATATAATCTATAGAGTTTTGTTTAAGAAATAGATCAGATCTATCTGTGATTTGTTGAGTAATAAATCACAGTTTGGAGCCCAGTTGTAAAGTAGACAAATCACGAGCGCGAAGCGCGCGTGATTTGTCTACTTACAACTGACCGAGCTGATCTATTTCGATTCTAACATGCTGAAACTCGGCAATAATGCTGTTGTTTCCTTCAAATTCTCACAACTTTTTGCCATTTTTAGAAGAAATCCCGCTAAAATTATCGACTGAAACACATGCATTTATATCCTTTTCTAATGTTTTCGATGCGAGAAAATGACGCAACACCATCCAAAGTCAAGGAAATCGACTAGTGACGTCATATCTTTGCAGTTTTTAATGACGTCATTCGTCACGCTCCTCCTTGCCATGATTTGTTGTAGAATAAAACACAGTTGCTTTCCATTGCCTGTATAGGCGCGCTGTGTTAGAATTGGACATAACAGTCATTTAACTAACAGTTTCTGCTTCTGACCCCAAGAAAAGTGTTATAATAGCTTATGGTGTATTTTAAAAATTCAGTCCAAAACTTTTTGGTTAAATACAGTATACTGTTACATGTATCTCTAAGCAATTCCAATGAATCAGATGTGGCTCACTTAAAAATGCCAACATTTCAACATGCCTTGCATCCTGCTGGTGCTCAACCCTTTTTGTACCAAATGGAATCTTCCTCCTAATATATGGTAGGAGTCCATTTCAAAATTAAGGGGTGACAGGTTGTGTTTGCTTCAAAAATTTATTTGGCAAATAGCTGAACTTTTTGCAAACAGTGTAGGCCCTGATCAGACGCCGCATTCTGCGGCGTCTGATCTGGACCTGCACTGTTTGCTGGGGTACCCATTTTGGGGTGAGTTAAATACTAACTTCTTGTTATCTTTCATTTCACACATATTTATGCAGACACATTGCTTCATGTTTTAAGGGGCCAAAATGGATGTATCTTTGGAGAAAAAATCTCTATCGAAAATGCTTTGTACCGATCATGGTAGCTCAGTCGGATGTACGTCTGACTGGGAACCAGGAGGTCTAGGATTCGATAACTGCCAGGTCTGCAACATTCTTTCGTGGAAATTCACGAATTTTTTTCATGGTCATTCTCTTCCTTCAGTTGAAACAAGGAGAGAAGCTGTCTTTTTCTGGCAAGAATGTGCACTGTACTGGAAAATGGCTTATGTAGTAGCAAAGAAGCGGTTAAGTAAACTGATCAGGGGCCAGTTGTTCAAAGCATTGTTAGCTTAACGAGCTCGTTAGTGGACATATTGTTAACTCCTCTAGCAAGTACAATATCGTAAATTTTGTATTTTTGCTGGAAAAATGTGAGCAGCTTTTGCGTCTGCAAAAGCTGCTCACATTTTTTCAGCAAAAATTTCAGCATATTTGCCATATTTAATGATCAAAGTTTTAACGATACATTAACTAACGACGTCGTTAGTTTTGAACAACTGGCCCCAGCTCAATATGCCCTAAATGGACCAGTATACTCCAAAACAAAACCTTTATCTCCCTTAGAAACAGGGTTTTCTCATAAAGGAAAGAATTTGCTCCTGTTTTTAGATGGCAGGTGAATCCATCCCCCTTAAACATGACATTTTCAGACATCAATATTTCAAGGGAGAAGAAACTCAGCCAAAGACTTCAAACTCCCACCCAGCAGAACACTGTTGAAGCTTCCCACAATCTATGCTCAACAAGTTGAAATGTTGGTTAAAATTACTGCTCTCTCAAAGCTCCACAACGACCCTTTAAAATTAGTAACTACATGCAATTTAAAAGACGTGACTGATTCAGTTATCCCCAACAATTTCTTAAAATCAGTCTAAAATTCTATGCAATATGTAATAAATGAGTCATTGATCATTTACAATTTATGGAACTTGCGGTTCTTTTTCCGAAACTGTCATGAAATGGTTGCTCACATCAGCTAAATCTAAATCTGAACTGGGAGCGTTGAGAAAACAGTATCAGCAGATGACACATTAACTCTTTCAACCCTGTGGACCAGTATAGATGCCTGTGTAAACAGCAGATCCAGCTAAGATTGCCTCATCAAGAACTACACTCCTTGCTACCCTCTTAACCCTTAAGCTGCTGAATATTCAGTTTAGCCACACCCATTTCTGACTTTGAACCAATCAGATTACTTGATGTAATGTATTCCTACAAATTCATAAACTGAATGTCAAACAGTGTAGATCCTGATCAGATGGCTCTGATCTGGATCTACACTGTTTGCAAAGAAAAGGGTTGTCATGAACAGCAGGATAAGAGTTAACCCTTAAGTTGCTGAGGAAACTGCATCTTAAAATGACGTCTGCTTTTGTCGTCTGCTGAATCTTCTTGCAAATTTTTCAAATACATTTTTGTATGTAGGCAAACAGTTTGGACCCAGATCAGACTGCTCCAAGAAGCAGTCTGATCTGTGCCCACACTGTTTACAACATGACTTTTAAAGTAACCAGCAGACGGCCAAGCAGACGACAATTGTTGTAATTTGCATCTTAAGAGTTTTGATTAAACCCTCTATTATCTGCTGGGTCTTACAAACTTTTCAAACATATTTTTGCATACAGGCAAACAGTGCGGAGTCAGATCAGACTGTTCCTAAAAGGAGCACTCTGATCTGGGTCCACAATGTTTCCAACAATGACTTTTACGGTGAAATGTAACCAGCAGACGACCAAGCAGACGGCAATTGTTGTGATTGGCACCTTGACAGTTTTGACTCCACCCTCTATTTACAAGAATGGGCATGTCAAAACTCAAAGACGGACGAGTCCACATCAGAAATTCAGGGATGAAAGTGTCTTAGGGAGTATTTGATGAAGAGTCTAGAAAAATTATCTCCTTTACAACTCTATATATACTGTCGAACTTCAATGACTCGAATACCCTATGGACCTCCAAAATCTGTTCGAAACAGGGGCAGTTCCAGCCACTGAGGGTTACTGCCAGGAAGCATAACGAGATAATTTTATACACCTTTTCGGGGTTATACAATGAAAATGTATGCTGTGTGTACTCATTAGAATCGCCTCATTGAGGCGATTCTAATGAGCACACACAGCATTAGAATCACCTCATTGAGGCGATTCTAATGAGCACACACAGCTTACATTTGCAAGACAAAAGACTAAAATCTCCTCAATTAACCCAAAATATTTCTTATGTAAAGGATTTCCCTAGGGACTCAAGAGGGGTTCGACTCAGCCATGGTAACCGAGCCCTCAGTGTTTGAGCCATCGAAGTTCTACTGTAGTATGGTTACTTGATAGTTGGGGTCCATGTAATTAAAACTTTGACAGTTAAATATGGCATCTTCTAACAATTTTGCTGGAGAAATGTGAGTAGATTTTCGAGCAAAAATACTACCTATATGATATGGTAACTTGTTAGGGGCAAACTGTTAAAAACTAACGATGTCATTAGTAAACATATCATTAAAACTTAGATAATTTAATATGACATCCAAACCAACAGTTTTGCTGAAAAAAATGTGAGTAGCTTTTGCAAACGCACAAGCTGCTCACATTTTCGCAGCAAAAGTTTGAAAAAGCTGCTCACACTTTTGCAGCAAAAGTTTGCAAAAGCTGCTCACATTTTTGCAGCAAAAGTTTGCAAAAGCTACTCACATTTTTGCAGCAAAAATACCTGGAGTATTAAAAATTGTACTTGCTAGAACAGTTAACATTTTGGTCACTAACGAGCTCGTTAAACTAACATTGCTTTGAACAACTAGGCACAGAATTTCCTTGGCAAGCCGGTACCACAACCTATACATGAGTATCTCTTTAAAATATCATTGCTGGGATCCGGAATAAAAGCATGTTAGCGTAAAAATCCTAAAACTTCGGACACATTGAGGCCTTGCTGTAATTCTCCAAAATTTTAACAAATTTGTTTCACAATCCAGTAAGGAGTCCAAAAAGTGCAGCCAGAATGGCAAACAGTGTTGACCCACATCAGACTGCACCTTCACGAGTAGTCTGATCTGGGTCTGCACTGTTTGCTTAGGCCTATCTGTCCCAATACTTTTGATCATTAACGGCAGTCAAAAACAAAAAAGTCTAATGTATCCCAACAAAAAGTTGAAAACTGGCCATTTTTACTTTCCTGGTTACTTTTCAATACACCTCAACCTCTTTATAACACTATTGTTGGGGGTCCAAAGCAGAATCCGTGTTAGTTAAACAACCATGTTATATCCAAACAAAAATGTATGGATTATATGGGCACCGTCAAGCGATTCTGGTACTTATCGCCTATGAGAGCAGTGAAGGTTCAGGCTAGCCTGCACATTCGCGCAGTCTCGCCAGAACCTTCGCTGCTTGCTCATACAAGCAGTGAATCAAGAGGAACCTTCAGACAGAAAGCCATATCCCTGGCCCCTCTGAATGGCTGGGCATGCGCAGTTAAAATTTGTCATGACGGAATGCTCCAAGACACAAATTCGCTTGGCCCGGCTCATATAGAAAAATGACCATTTATGGTCATTTTTCTATATAATCTACACATTTTTGGGATCCATCTTGAAACCGTGTTATATCCAAAACCGTGTTATAATGAACTATGTTATAACAAGGTTGTGGTGTATATAACATGTAATCTGTAGATCTAAGTTTGTAACTTTTCAGACAACTTTAGACCATGCTAATTCAAAAACTTAACTTAGATAAACAGTTTATCTAATTTAATTTTTGGAATTCACATGGTCTAAAACTGTCTGAAAAAAAAAAAAATAAATAAATGAAGCAATTCATGTCTATTCCCATGGAAATTCCAACAAGCACCCATATCTTAATGGAGAAAAAGAGAGAATCATTCTTGAAATATCATGAAATACTCCCATTAAAACATCCTATATTATCCGGAAGCTACATACAAAATGAGCTGCGACAAACAAAAAATGTGTCTTCTAACACCTGCGTACAGCAGAGTCCGAAAATAGCCTCGCACATCTGGTTAGGATAGGCCACAGTCTTCCATCTGCTCAAGATTTTGACACAGGATTGTATAGCCCTTTCAAGATCATTTCACTTATATTGAGGCAACTGTTAATCTGAGGCTGGCGAAAACTGAAGTACCCTGAGAAAAACTATCCAATCTTCCATTGCAGTCTTTGGTGCCTCACATAAGACCCCAACTGCGGCTCAAACCCACAGCCTTGAGAGACCTAATGTTTCCGAGTCGGCGCTCTTAACCCACTGTATACTAGTGGACTCTTCCATTGCTATATGTTGGACAAGTCCATTTGTTATATTGCTATATGTTGGACAAGTCCATTTGTTATATAAGGCTTTTCAGGCCTATTTTTTTCCTTTTAATTCTATTTTTGTATGAAAATTCTGTTAGCAGACAGTGCAGGCCCTGATCAGACGACGTGTTCGTACTGCAGCGTCTGATTTGGGCCTCCATTGTTTGCCAAGGTACTCTTTTAGGAATTTCCTGCATGCAACGAGTTAATTACAAGGTCAAGAATGCCAACTCCATACCTCAAGAAGCTTTGGGTCAACTTCCATATAGTGCACAGCGAAGACTCAGATCAGACTGTGCATGTGCACAGTCTGATCTGAGTCATCGCTGGGTGCACAGATCGGAAGACACATTTTTCACTTGATGCGGCTCAAACTTTCGCTAAGTAACAACTGCTGTTATGAAGACTGAGACTGCTCCAACTGTGAGGCGTCGGACACCTGGTCGAGAATGCTATTCACGTACGATGCTGTATCAACTTCTAGCTCCTGGTAGCGTCGTATAAACGGGTGCTCCTACAAAGCAGACAAAGTTAATAGTATAGTACAGTCAAACTTCAATGACTCAAACACCTTTGGGACCACGACAATATGTTCCAGACAGGCCCCTGGGGTAGTTCCAGTCACCGAGGGTTACTTCCAGGAGGCATAATGGGGTTCATTTTAGGGACATCTTTTCAGTGTTCTTTAAACTAAAAACTTTGAAAATTTCCTTAATGATCCCATACTATTACTTATGTAGATTTTTTTGATTTGATGTTTAACGTCCCCGTCAACACTGTATAGGTCATTTTGGAGACGTTGCTTCCAATTTTGTGGGACTTTTACCCGACAATGAGATGAAATGACATCTCAAGTCCAATGAAAGCAATAGGATTCAAAAGCATGGACGGTCCGACTCACACTGCTTTGCCTGGGCCAGCTTAGATCCTCCAAGCAGTTTACCAGTACTTGTGTGCGGTTGGTTTCAGCTCTGCGTGGAAGCATCATGCAGCCCATTTATTTCTTCAAGCCCTGATGGGCGGGGGCCAATTACTTACGTAGAGGAATTCCATAGGGACTCTACAACAAGTTTGACTCAGCCATGGCAGAGGAACAGATAAGCAGGGTATTTGCATAAATACCCAATTAAATTGAAAGAATATCCACTTAACTCTGGAAACGGATATAATCCAGACGAGAAAAAAAAATACGGGTCAGCTATTTTTCCATAAGGAATCCATAAATAAAAATTCAAAACCCTAGCATACATGGTTAAGTTATGCTATGCATCAAAAACGTAATGGACGGATGGATACAAGGCCAGAGGCTCGGACGGATGCACAAACCTCCCAGAATCAATATGCCCCTCCAACCTTCGAAGTTCGGGGCATAAATATCCATCTGCAAATGTGATATGCCAAAGGAAAAGAATTACATGACAGTAAATTGCAATTCTCCTTAACCCATTTTGTACTAAATGGAATCATCCTACTTACATACAGCTGCAGTTCATTTTGAAATTAACTCATCCTGCTGTTCACCACAGCCCCCCACCTTTGTAAACAGTGTAGATCCAGATCAGGTGGCTTCCCAAGAAGCCATCTGATCAGGATCTACACTGTTTGTCATGCAGTTTGTGAATTTGAAAGAAACCATAATCTCAAGTATTCTGATTGGCTAATAGTCAGAAATGGGTGTGGCCAATTAAACTATTCAGCAGGTTAAGGGGTGTCAGAGTCAGTTAATTTTAGAAATATATTTCGAAATTGGTTGATCTTTCTACAAACAGTGAAGACCCTGATCAGACACCCCATTCTGTGGCATCTGATTTGGGCCTACACGGTTTGCTAGCAACCCATTTTGTGGTTTTCCTTATAAAATGGGTTCAAACAGAAATGGAACTTCTTACCAATAACTTGTTGTATTTTGGTCTGTGTCTTTCATCTTTTGTCAAACTGTAACAAAAAACAAACACATGATCATGAACAATTGATAATTTTCCTAAAATACACTTACTTTTAGGGATAGAAGCCTCCGTGATGTAGTGGTTATACTACTCGCCTTGTAAATCCAGGCATCTCAGGATCGATCCGAGGCTTCTCCAGACTTTCGGACGAGTCTTTAAACCGAGGTCCCGTCTCCATATGACCTTAGCTGTTGGTGAGACCTAAAACTCAAACACTTACTTTTAGGGAAATGGATCCACCTTTTGGGGCCGTTACTCTTTCAAAAATGTTTCTCCTATTTCAATGGGTAGTCCATATTGCATTTAAAATGGTAACCAAGAGAGAAAATGTTTATTATATACCTACAAACAATGTCTGCCACTAAATCAATTGCAGTTAAACCTCCATTAATGGACACCTCTGTTTAACAGCCACCCAACTTCAGGAGGCCACGATCATTCCCCGTAAAGCATTTCACTATACAGTAGAACTTCAGTTGCTCGAACTCCGATGGCTCGTTTACTATGGATGACTCGAACCTGTTCTTGAGTCCGCAGGGAATTCCTCCAAATACGATATAGGGGTAATTTAGGAAGATTTTCTTCATTTATATTGCAAATGTATGCTGTGTGTACTCATTAGAATCGCCTCACTGAGGCGATTCTAATGAGTACACACAACATACATTTATAACACAGAACACTGAAAGTATATCCTTAATTATCTTCGTTATGTCTCCTGGTATGGCACTAATACTAACCCTCTATGGCTCGAACCACCGCTGTCTCGAACAAATTTTCATGGTCCCAAAGGGGTTCGAGCCATCGAAGTTTGACTGTATAATTAACCTCTGCTGAACAGCCACCTCTCTGCCAGCCACCTGCTGCTTTACTGAAGCTAATTTCCCTCTATTAAACAGTCACTGTTACCTCAATAGCCAGAAATTGGAAGTAAAATAAGGAATTCTTTCTTTTCTGATGTGTTTATGTCTTGCAAAATTACCATTTTGTCATCAGTTTGTTTGTTTGCTTTGAGGTATAACGTCCCCATCAACACTGTATAGGTCATTTTGGAGACATTGCTTCCAATTATGTAGGACTTTTAACCGACATTGAGATAATGGTATCTCAAGTCCTGTCGCCCAATGAAACCAATAGGGTTTATAATCATGGATGGTCCGACTCGAACCTCTTTGCCTGGGCAGGCTTAGATCCTCTAAGCAGTTTACCAGTACTCGTGTGCCGTCGGTTTCAGCTCTGAGTAGAAGCATCATGCAGCCCATCTATTTCTTCAAGCCCTGATAGGCGGGGGTTTGTTATCAGTATAAATAATTTTAATTTTAGCTGGTCTTAAAGGAATTTATTCTTGTAACAGTAGGACACACTGTGTGTTCATAATTGTTTTATTGCCCCTGTGATATACTGTCTACAGCAGATCAAAGGCGGCCCTTAATAGGGTGATTACTAGCTCTTGTTGAATCCGCTGACTGAGGCACTTAAGATGAAAATCAATAATGTACACCAGTCAACAGTTAGTAAATTATTGATTTCCCCCAAGGAGGCCCCTTACCTGTTGAAGACAGATTAATTCTCTTCAGTCAACAATGTGGGCTACATAATATTATGTAATGAAATAAAAGTCCTCAATAATCAAGAATAAATGCCTTTAATGTAACTGTAATGAACCTACAAAAAGACATGTGCTTAAACTTTTCTTCAACCACTTTGGATAACCCCGAAGGCTAATAAAGGCTCATGGGAACACTTAAGACTCTGCTCAGCATGCATATATGCACAGGCTGATCTGAGTCTTAACTGTCTGCACACATCATCTTCTAGATTATGTCACGGCTCAAGTGATATCTGAAGATCTGGGACCAGTTGTTTTAAACATTGTTAGCTCTACCAGCTTGTTAGTGGATAAATTGTTAATTCTTATCCTGCTGTTCACGACAACCCTTTTCTTTGCAAACAGTGTAGATCCAGATCAGATGGCTTCTGAAGAAGCCATCTGATTAGGATCTACACTGTTTGACATTCAATTTATGAATTTGTAGGGATAAATTACATCAAGTAATCTGATTGGTTCAAAGTCAGAAATGGGTGTGGCTTAACTGAATATTCAGCAAGAGAAGGGTTAAATTGTTCTAGTAAGTAAAATATCTAGTACTCTGGTACTTTTGCTGGAAAAAATGTGAGTAGCTTTTGCATTTGCAAAAGCTACTCACATTTTTTTCAGCAAATAAACAAGTTAATTACATTTTCAGTAGTGATTTACTGAGATTTCTCAGTGAATTATAAATCTATAATTCACAGTATGAATTAATTCATTTCGAACGTTTTGACGTCATAATTGTTAGGCGACGTTGGTGACGTCGCTTTTAATAACAATAACAATAGTTGACGTTTGGAGGAATATTTGATAAAATAAAAAAATAGACTTCAATTTTCGTGTCGATTTGATGTTTTTGAGAAAAGACCTGCAACACGAAGATCATGATTTTCTTGATAATACAGTTCTACTTTCATATTATTGCATCTGTATTTCAAGCACAGGATGATTTTTGCATTGAAATGATAACAAGATGGCGACTGATTTTCAAACTAATCCACGCCCCCTCAAATCCATGCCCTGACTGTAACTATTTAGGTTGGAAATCAGAACGGTTGAATTTGAAAATGCTAAGGTAAAACATGAATGGAAATGTAATAAACAGTTTATTTTGTTGTTTTGATTGATTACGGAGAAATAATTCACTCGTTTTCTAAGGCTTTCGTGTAAAAAACTTGTTCGCTATCGCTCACTCGTTTTTTACCCGGAAGCCTTAGAACACTTGTGAATTATTTCACCGTAATCGATCAAAACAACCAAATAAACTCTATATATATCATTTAATGATCAAAGTGTTAACTTTTTATATCAACTAACAATGTCGTTAGTTTTGAAAAACTGGCCCCTGAAATACCTTACCATGAATTGAGAAAATTAACAAAGTCTTCTGAAAACCTCCCCTCTGAATGTTTGAGCTGTGGGGCGGGACCTTGAACCACTTGAGTGAGCTGATCAAATACACTATTCCATTTAGGATATGGAAATCTGCCTGTGGCTAATTCCATCTGAAATAGAAACAATGAACATTTGAATTTTTGTTTGAAACTGCCTTGTCAACACAATTTACCTCAATGCGAGCCTGCCAGCTTACCTAACAACACCTAACTTGGAGATCAGGCAGTTCCAGGTTTGATATATGCTAAGCTGGCTGCATTCTTTTGTGGAGATTGGTCATGAAATCCCCTCTACAATCTCTCCCAATTGCTGATTGTTGTCAGTTTCTGGCATAAGAATGTGCACTGTTTTGGTTAACAGCTTATGTATAAGCCTGCCCAGGAAAAGTATGGTTAGGTAAACTGACGAGCTCCATGTGACATAAGTTTTGACTGCGCCATTAAGGGGAATGGCTTTACCTGAGGAGCAAATTCTTTTCTTTAAGAGTAGACCCCTTTTTCAGTTTGAACATGGCTAATAGAAAAGCTTTTTCAGTTTGGACTTGGCTAATAGAAAAGCTTTTTCAGTTTGGACTTGGCTAATAGAAAAGCTTTTTCAGTTTGGACATGGCTAATAGAAAAGTTCATCAGAAAAGCAAACAGGAAGTCCCAAAAGTCGTCTCCCTTTGGGAATGGCATAAAAATCTGCCAGGTGTTCCCAAACCCCTTAAACACCAAACAAAACAAAACCATCTGTTATGAACCACACTTGGCATTCGCACAAGTACCAGTGTCAACATCAATGTAGACCTGTCAATCAACTTAATGAATGAAAACTTCACTGTTTTTTACGTAATGTCACATGGTATGACCTGATGTGTTTATGGAACTGTAGTATCATTGCCCTACATAATCACCCTGGTAAGCAAAATGTGTTTTTGGCGACTCAGATCAGCCTGCATACTTTACCAATGATCTGAAAAAGGGTACATTGTAAACTTTACTGCTGAAAAAAAGGAAAAATTTAAGCTTCATATTATGCTCAGAATATAGATTGTGGGTACTCGTTAGAACCGCCTCATCGAGGCAGTTCTAACAAGTACCCACAGTCTATATTTTAGAGCTTAAATAAGAACTAGAGCTGCCGCCTAACGGGCGCCAATTATACCCCCGCATGCGTTGTCCGACAAATTTTTACAAGTATTTGACCTTGAGGAAGGTCAACGTAAAGGTCAAGGTCAGGTTTGTGTATATCAATCTTAAGTACTAGTGGCAAGGTGTGTGGTTTGTGAATATTAAAGAAATCGGTCAAAGAATAAGGAAGTTATGAGCAATGTTAAAGTTTTTTGTAACGGACCGACGACAAATTTTTACAAGTATTTGACCTTGAGGAAGGTCAACGTAAAGGTCAAGGTCAGGTTTGTGTATATCAATCTTAAGTACTAGTGGCAAGGTGTGTGGTGTGTGAATATTAAAGAAATCGGTCAAAGAATAAGGAAGTTATGAGCAATGTTAAAGTTTTTTGTAACGGACCGACGACAGACGACAAGCTGACTCCTATATACCCCCTTCAAACTTCGTTTGCGGGGGTATAAAAATAAGGTTTACCCCTGTAAACCCTAGTTTCACTATATTAAAGTAGGGTTCAAGGGGGTCAACATTATAAAGGTGTGTTTTAATGATTAGGAGATGGCTAAAAATAAGCCTAATTAAGCCCTGTATAGTCAAATAAATACAGTTAAATCCGAATCAATCAAGTTCCAGTGTCAACATCAATGTAGACCTGTCTTTTGTTTTTGTTTGATTTAAGGTTTAACATCCCCGTCAACACTGTAAAGGTCATTTTGGAGACGTTGCTTCCAATTTTGTGGGACTTTTACCCGACATTGAGATGAAATGACATCTCAAGCCCTGTGCCCAATGAAACCAATAGGGTTTATTAGCATGGACGGTCCGCCTCGCGCCGCAGTTCCTGGACAGGCTTAGATCCTCTAAGCGGTTTACCAGTACTAGTGTGCGGGCTGGATTCAGCTCTACGTGGAAGCATCATGCAGCCCATATATTTCTTCAAGCCCCTATGGGTGGGGGCTTAATGTAGACCTGTCAATCAACTTAATGAATGAAAACTTCACTTTTTTTACGTAATGTCACATGGTATGACCTGATGTGTTTATGGAATTGTAGTAGCACTGCCCTACATAATCACCCAGGTAAGCAAAATGTGTTTTTGATGACACAGATCAGCCTGCATACTTTACCAATGATCTGAAAAAGGGTACATTGTAAACTTTACTGCTGAAAAAAAGGAAAAATTTAAGCTTCATATTATGCTCAGAATATAGATTGTGGGTACTCGTTAGAACCGCCTCATCGAGGCAGTTCTAACAAGTACCCACAGTCTATATTTTAGAGCTTAAATAAGAACTAGAACTGCCGCCTAACGGGCGCCAATTATACCCCCGCATGCGTTGTCCGACAAATTTTTACAAGTATTTGACCTTGAGGAAGGTCAACGTAAAGGTCAAGGTCAGGTTTGTGTATATCAATCTTAAGTACTAGTGGCAAGGTGTGTGGTGTGTGAATATTAAAGAAATCGGTCAAAGAATAAGGAAGTTATGAGCAATGTTAAAGTTTTTTGTAACGGACCGACGACAGACACCGACGACAGACGACAAGCTGACTCCTATATACCCCCTTCAAACTTCGTTTGCGGGGGTATAAAAATAAGGTTTACCCCTGTAAACCCTAGTTTCACTATATTAAAGTAGGGTTCAAGGGGGTCAACATTATAAAGGTGTGTTTCAATGATTAGGAGATGGCTAAAAATAAGCCTAATTAAGCCCTGTATAGTCAAATAAATACAGTTAAATCCGAATCAATATTTAAATCGAAACATGGAGGCAAACGTCGTAAGATGCATTAAATGTTCTGAAAAAGGGGTAATCCTTTGGAAGCAAGGACTACAGAAAAGAACTGAAATTATGGAGCGTACAAGATTTTATTGGGCCAGACTGGCTAGTTTCTGCTTCATCGGTGACCCTTAGGGCTGGCTAATCGGAGCCGAAAAGATAATTAATTATCAGTCCTGTCATTGTGATCGATAATCGATTAGTAATCACTGGTTTTGGTCATAATATCACCTGTCTGGCTTTCTGTCTGAGCATGACTGCCACCATATGCTGTACTTTGCCGTATGTATTTGAACAGACAGGCCTGAGCAAACAGTGTAGACGCAGATGAGACACCGGGCCGCCTCATCTGGGTCGGCACTGTTTACCACTCATACAGCTATTTTAGGCACAGCTTTGGGTAGTAAATTGTACTTATCAAATAATCGATTGCAAGCAAATCAGTAGTGATAATCATTTTTGAGGAATTTATCGACTGAATAATTGATTATCTGATTAATCTTGCCAGCCTTAGTGACCCTAATATATTTCCTGAATTCTGCAGTGAAATTGATGATCCCAAAGGACTAGACAATATGACCCACACTATGATGAAGGAAAGGAAGACTTTTTACAGGCACCACACATACCCTTAACACCAGCTGTGGTGAAGTTAAATGATCTGAAAAGGGGGAAATCCTTTAAAAGGAGTACAGCACAGAACTGAAAATTATGGAGTGTACAAGATTTTTTCTGGGCCAGACTTGCCAGCAAGGCTAACAATTATTCAAGTTGCATGTCAACCCTTGTCCTGCTGAGCCCGGATATGCATTATTTTCAAAACAATGAAGATCCAGATCAGAAGCCATGGCTTCTGACGAAGCCATCTGATCAGGATCTACATTGTTTGCCATTTAGATTGTGAATTTGTTGCAATAATTTGCATCAAATAATCTGATTGGTTGATAATGGGCAGTGGGTGTGGCATATATGAATATTCAGCAGGACAAGGGTTAATACATCACATGAAATGACCACACATCTGAGATCCTATTGTCTTTTGTAAGCATTTGGTCAGCTATTCCTGAAACCTAACCTATGTATTACTAATGTCTTGTGCCCAAACATTTTATCACACTTCTCTTGCTGTCAGAACAAATAAATGTTGTCATACCCATTCCTGGCTCTCAACCAATCAAATTACTTGATACAATATGTATTCATTCAAATTATAAAACTGAGTGTAGATCCTGATCAGATGGCTTCTTCAGAAGTCATCTGATCAGGATCTACACTGTTTGCAAACGTAGGGGTTGTCCTGTTCAGCAGAGTGTAGCATAATTCCCATATTTTTCTATGGCTGATATTCAAGAGTGCGGCAAGACTGCTTTTTGGCCGAGTCTTCACTGTCCTTTTATAAGAATGGGAAAGAATTCTACTTACTAAAGTTATTCCTAAACTCCATATATCTGACCGGACATCATATCCTTTACTGGAAGCACGAGGGTCTATTCGTTCAGGCTGAAAAAGAAAGTTTTTTTTTGTCGAGTTGAGATACTGAAGGCAGGGGCTGACAAATCCATTGCCCGGCCGCCCGGGACAAGTCCGAAATCGCGCCGGGCAAGTGCACTTTGACCTTTCGACGCCCGGTCGGGCAAGTGCAAAAAATCGTCTACAACCGTCAGTCTTTTGAGTCCTTAAATACGGTAAAACTAGACCAGTAAGTAAATCACAATAATATCCGCTTTGTCGGCAATTCAGAGACAAAACCATCTATGTTTTTATAACGGTTCAATTATGACACTATTGTTAATCCCTGTCATATAATTACCAATTAAACACGATTGCCCGGCGGTGCGTGTCTTTCATTACTTGTGCCGTGTGTACCACCAGCGCTATCGATAAGCGTGACAAGGTGTGAAAATAAGATTAAGTTATGTCTCTAATTTGCGTTTATCCCTGCCATAAAATTTAATCCACAATCAATGTGAAAATGATTTAATAGCTCCTAAGACGATTTGCTACATCTTACGGTAGTAAAAACGGACTATTCTACTATCTCGTGAACGGTTATGTTTTGGCGCCAAATAGCAGACGCTGGCAGAAAGGTCGAATTTTTTAATGTTGGTAACCGCGGATTAGTCGCGCCTCTATCCACAACCGTATAGCTAGCGCGAAAATATTTTTTACCGGCTCCAAACATTTTTAATGAAAGAGATACGCCTCATTAAAATAAAACAATGACGTTAAACACGTGTAGGGTTTCTGGGGTCGGATGACGTCATTTACCGATCGCGTGCAGAAAAATGGGAGTGGTGGTTTATGGGCGACGATTTGGATGGCGGAAATGAGGATCGCATTGAACTTGCTTGTTGGGCGGTCGTGAAAGTTTGGGTTCGTTTTGAATCGAGGGGGCCCTCGCCCTGTGGTTCATGCTAAATAAATTGCATTCTTTTAATCTTTTATCTCGCTGCCCTGACACTTCTGATCTTTTGAGTAGATCTATATCGGCTGCAGCCCTTGTTTATCATGCGTGTCAAGCTAAATGAGTTTATATAACTGTATCTTAAATTGCTAATCGGTAAAGGTATTATGTCAATTAACTTGAAAAAGTACCGTTATTGACTGTCACAACAACAGTATTTTCTACCGTATTACCGCACACAGGGAAATAAATAGAAGTGAATGCAATGATCAGGAATCGATACAATTAACCCTGAGCTCCCATCAGAGACACCAAAGAGAAAGAAACACAAACATGAAATAACTAGATCCTAATGGAAAGTGGTTGTGCTTGAAACTTGACAGAGACCTTGGAATATATTTATAAATGTCGGTCGTCATCATCGTCACCATTGTCACCCCCCCCCCCCCCTCGCATCCAACTCCACTTTGAGTTCCAAAATCCTGGGCAAGTAGGATTTTGAGCTGGGCAAGTACAAAAATATTTTACTTGCCCGGTGGGCAAGTGGAAAATTTTTGGATTTGTCAGGCCCTGCTGAAGGACATCCGAAAGCTCTTGTCCTTCAATGTCTCTGAGTTGAGATACTGAAGGACACTCGCAAGCTCTTGTCCTTCAATATTGCAACTCGGGGGGACAATATAAATTGGTGTGTTTCTCTCTCACAAAATTACCATACTGATAAGTACAACTCATCTGACACCTCTCAACCATTTAATTTTTTCATACATCCATGTTGAGCTTTCTTCTGTTATCACTCATTTTTGTCCATCTACACCAGGCCATACACAGACATCTACCTTGACTGAACAGCCACCTCTTTTCAGCAACCAGTTTTGACGTTTTGCCTGGGTGCCTGCTTAACCCTTATCCTGCTGAAAATGACAACTCCTACCTTTGCAAACAGTGTAGAAGTCATCTGATCAGGATCTACACTGTCTGTCATTCAGTTGGTAAATTTGAATGAAAACAGTATCCTTGTAATCTGATTGGTTGGTAGTCAGTAATGGGTGTGGCTAAATTAATTTATTCAGCAGGATAAGGGTTAACAGAAACACTGCATTTGACATGGCTTGAGATGTCATTTCATCTCAATGTCAGGTAAAAGTCCCATAAAATTGGAAGCAACATCTCCTTGTTAAACCTCAAATCAAACAAACAATAATCATATGTACTTACCGCCATGTAAGGTCGACAGCCAGCATCCCTACTTTTGGCTATTGAGTCTACTAGTTGGCCACTAATGCCGAAATCACAGAGCTTTATATTTCCTTTTCTATCCAATAATATATTGGAAGGTTTTACATCTGAAAACATGGATAAAAATGGTTACAAAGGTACAGTAGAATTCCGCTATTAAAATTAAGATAAATTCTCCTTTTAAAAAAATATTTAAATGATTTAAGCTGTTCTTTCTTCGTATTTTCTACACCCAGAGACCTCTACACCCGAACCACCTTTGGGACTGTTCAAAAGTGGTCTTCAAGACCACTTTTGAACAGTTCCAAAGGTGGTCTTAATGTAGGAATTTTACTGTTTCCCTTCATCATGATTTTCATTTTCTTACTTACATGTATTAATTTTGATTTTTATTCGTTTTTGTTATGAAAATGAAAGAAGCATGCTACGACACTACGTCTCCCCACAATAACCGTAAAATTCTGCTATTAAGGGGAATGGGAACATCTGGCAGATTTTTCTGCCGTTTTTTTTCAAAGCGAGACAACTTTCGGGATTTCCTGTATGCTTTCCTATAAGCCCTGTACCACTACTCTTAAAGGAAAGAATTTGCTCCTGAGGAGCAAATTCTTTCCTTTAAGAGTTGACCCCCATTGACATGGCAAACAAAAATACTTTTGCAGGAGTTGCCTCCCCTGAACGTTTTCCCCTTTCCCATAAGACCAGCTAAACTAATTATGCTATTAATGGAAAGTATATTTAAAATGTTTAAGCTGTTCTTTCTTCATGTTTTCTCAACCCCAGGGTCCTCTAGAAAGAGACTACCTTTGGGACTGTTCAAAAGTGGTCTGAAAAGACCACTTTTGAACCTTCCAAAGGTGGTCTTAATATTGGAATTTTACTGTATGTGTTTAATTTTTAGTTTAACAGCCCAGTCAAGACTACTGAGATCATCTTGAGCAGGTCAGTTAACCAAACCATGCTTTCTCCTGGGTAGGCTTCTATAAAGGTAACCGGTAGAGTGCAGAATTTCTCACCAATAGCTGACAACTGCCCTTCTTGAATCAGGGGAGAAAGTAGTCAAATTAAATATACACCAACCTCGAACACTGCTGTTGGGGTCAAACTTGAAACTTTAAAGTGAGAGAATGACCATAGAAAAGATTCATGATCAATCTCCACGAAAAAATGTTGCCGACCCCAGCAGGAATCAAACCAGTCATCTCCTGATCACCAGTCAGGTGCGCAGCCAAGTGTGCTACCTAAGCCAGCCCTTTATAAGATAAAATATGAAAAAAAGCACCTTAACTTATCCCTTAATATATGCTGCCTGGAGCCATGGGAAGAATACAAGTTTTATCAGTTACCCCCTCATTAATTGCATTGTTACACCTCGACCTGATAAAAATATGCTATCTCAAGACAAGTGAGCTTTATCAGGTCAACAGGACATTGCAATTTTATGAATGAACCGGACTCCTGGAAAAATTGGCAAAAAGTATTATTATTAATGGAAAAATTGGAAAAATTACACACACAAAAATCATCAGAAAAATTATGGTCAGATGGTACTAAATATATGGATGGATGATAGCAGGCCAGAATCTTGGAATGCACTGAGGACAATCAATAACTGATCATAAATTGCATATTTTAAGAGTGTATAATGAGGATGAACTGATAAATAGAATACCAGATACATGCAATTTGATATCAAGTTTATCAGGCTGATCAAGTTTATCAAGCTCAGCTTCGAGATCACATGTAGAATCACTCAGCAAGCCTCGCCATTCTACAAGCATTCTCAAAGCTTTGCCTGATAAACTTGATAACAAAAGAAGCCAACCTGGTATTCTCTATGAATAAGCCATGATAAATGAGCCACTGTTTGAGTCAACTAAGTTTTCATTGTAGACTGCAAAACAGAACTTACCTCGATGGATGATTTTTAATTTTTCTTTTAAATAATTTAAAGCATTAACTGTCTGAAAAAGAGAGAAAGATCTGATTAAACAGTGTACATGTAATATCAAATGCAGAATGTATAAACAATTTTTCCAAGATTCTCACATTCAGCCAAAAAGTTTAACAGCCAATTCAACACAATTAAGGCCATGTTGAGCTACCGCAGTCAATTTATCAAACTAACCCCCTTTTTTCAAGTTACGAGCATCAACCAAATAATGAGTCAAACAGCATAGTCAGCATTATAAATCATGTTGAGATGGGGCCAGTTGTTCAAAACTAAGGATGTCATTAGTTAACGTATCGTTAAAACTTTGATCATTTAATATGGCAAATATGCAGATGCAAAAGCTGCCCATTTTTTTCTGTACAAATAACACTGCTACCCCCTGTATATTTTGCATTGTAACACATTGACCTGATAAAGATATGCTATCTCAGGACAAGTGAGCTTTTTCATGTCAACGTGACATTGCATTTATTTGAATAAACGGGACTACTGAAAATGACAAAAATGTTATTGTAACTGGGAAATATGGCAAAATTACTTGAAAAAAATTATCATAGGAAAAAGATAGTCAGCTGATACTAAATATATCGGCCACCAGAATGCTTGGAAGCACTGAGGACTGATCGTAAATTGCTAATTTAAGAGTGTACAAGGGGATAAACTGATAAAAAGAATACCAGATTAGTGTCATTTGATATCAAGTTTATCAGGCTCAGCTTCGAGAATGCATGTAGAATCGCTCGGCAAGCCTTGCGATTCTACAAGCGCTCTCGAAGCCTTGCCTGATAAACTTGACATCAAAAGACACGAACCTGGTATTCTCTATTTATATATACACTGTACTTGCTAAAACAGTTAACAATTTTAACACTAACAATCTAGTTAAGTAACGATCCTTTGGACAACTGGACCCAGGTCAGTTTACCGTATGTCATCTTTAATGGGCAGGCTTAGCTCAAGGGCTGATCACAACAGTACATGTACAAATTCTTTCACCAGTAACTGTTTGTTTGTCAGTTTAATGGCCCAGTCAATGGCCTTTCTTGAATCAGCATCAGGCAGTGAATAGCCGTAGTAAATTTTTTCTACTCAATGTCCTTGAAAGAACACTGTGGGTTGTGGAGACCCCGATCAATAAGGGCATCTGTACTGGTTTACCCCAGCCACCCAGTAGACCAGTACAGGTACCTATGCAAACAGTGTAGATCCAGATGAGATGGCTCATAATGAGCCATCTCATAAGTACCTACACTGCTTGCCACCTTGTCAGGATTATTGACTAAACTGCCTATTTTACAAATAGAAATGTCCAAATTCAAAATCACTTGACATAATGTATGCCTTCAATTTACAAAACTGACTGACAACCAGTGTAAACCTTGATCAGATTGCTCCTACAGTACAGCACACCCACTTTCACCAGGAACTGACAACTGCCCATCTTGAAACAGCAGAGGAGAAAAGCAGCACACTTATGGCCACTCAAAATAGACCATCTAACTAATAAGACTAGTTCCTAGTTTAACACTTTTGTACCAAATGGAATCTTGCTCCTTATATATGGCAGGAGTCGATTACAAAATTTAGGGATGTCATCATCATCATCATCAACAGACTTTTGATTAACATGCAGGTACAGAGGCAACGTCCACATAAGTGTGCCCCCTTCCAGGTAGCTGGCTTGCTGCAGGCATGGCATATCTTACACCAGATCTCCAGGCCTGTCTATCATGAGGATCGATAGCGGAGAGCTTCCATTCTCTGCCATCTCTTTCTGTCAGCTGCTTCCAGGTGATCTTGGGCCTTCCAGGCCCCGCTTTCCACCTACCTGTATGTCACAGGCAGTCTTGACTGCACCGTTGGAGCGTTCAACGTGTCCATACCAGGGGAGCCTTCCCTCTTTCAGGATGAGGTCCAGGTCCTCAACTTACTCACTGGACCTGATGGTGACAGTGTCCTGTGGCTTGACATTGCAAATCTGTCTGATCATTGCCCTGTCATTCCGCTGAAGACATTGGAGGTTTGGCTTTGTCAATGGTCATGTCTCACTGGCATGGAGCATTGCACTCTGCACAAAAGAGCTGTACACACGGCCACGTGTCTTGAACGAGTGGTGGCGGGAAGAGGGAACTGGTAGCAACTCCTTGAATTTCTTCCAGGCTGTTTTCACACGTGATGTGGTTGAAAGGTCGCAACCACACGCTGCTGAGAGTATATCACCCAGGTAGCAAAAGGAAGCTACAACCTCCAGCTTGTTGGATCCGACTTGGACTTCCCTCTGTGGTCTGCCATCTAAGGGTTGTGCAGTTCCTTGGCACCGTGTACACCTGTAATCAGCGTCCTCTATCAAGCGCTTGAGCCCACTGCATTTCTTGTGCATCCAGAACTTGCAGCCATTACAAAAGATACTATTGCTGCCCACTCTAGTGCGACATACAGCGCATGGGAACTGGCCTGTACTCTGCAGGAGGTCCAGACCTGAGCCACAGATCATGAGCTTTGTCTGTCCCAGTGTTCAATCTAGGATTTGGGGTTTGGGGGGCCTCTGGGCCCACAAGCCTTGGAAAAGGGGGCCATTCGGAAATGTAGGGGGCCCTTAAATTATACTGCATAAAGTTGCCAGATTTATTTTTAGGTATTGGCTGCATGATAAAAATGGACACAAAACAAGTTAAACATCACAGACAAAATCTATTCTGTTAGTCTATCTATCCATCTTCTAATACTGAGTTGGTCACATTTGCTCATTACCTCTGTTAACCAGTACAGAGCAATTTGGATAAAGTGTCTTGCTCAAGGGTTTAATACATGTTTTCTTAGAATGAATGCCATTAAATTTATTTCTGGAAGAGAAGAACCCTATAATAAATAGCGCCGGCCTCGGTATTTTGCGGTATTTCGGTCCGGTATTTAGCGTAAGCCGCACGGTGCACACGAAAATGGCGTAAGCCGCCCGGCGCATACAAGTATACCGAACATGGCTGCATCCCCGGTAAACAAAACAGTGATTTGGGTTTGAAAAATATGAATTGTTACTAGTTAAACAGATAAAACAAAACATATTTTCTGAGTTATTTTGATTGGGCAACATGCGGTTTGTGATTAACTCAATAATACACACCAGGCAGCCGAAAAATCACGAGAAAATCGCAAAAATGAACTCTAGAAGAAACAGTCACAACTTCTACAGTTGCACCCGACGGGCCCATTGAATGATCTCTAGTACGCCCCTCATGTAAAAAGCGGGCCCAGGGCACAATGGCGCAGCCTAGATTGAACACTGCTGTCCTGCATTCACTCTCAGCCCTTTCGCCTCCATTGCTGCTTTCCAAGTTAAGAGCCTCCCGACACATTCCTCAAGGGATTCAGCTATGATGACAAGGTCATCAGCATACAGGTCCCAGGGAACTCCAGAGCGGAACTCGCATGACAAGGCTTCAAGCACAATGATGAAAAGCAGTGGGCTGAGAACAGAGCCTTGATGAACACCCACCTTCACTTCGAATTCTTCACTGTAACCATCACCAACACGGACACGGCTCCGAGCATTAGCATACATCCCTTGGACCAGTCGCACAATCCACTCATCCACCCCAAGTTTTCTTAGCGCCCACCAGATGACTTTCTGAGGCACTCGATAAACTTTCCAAGGCACTCGAAACTTTCCGAGGCACGCGATACTTTCGGAGGCACCGAGGGTGTCAGGTTGTGTTTTTTTCAAAATTGATTTGGAAAATGACTGAACTTTTTGCAAACAGTGGAGGCCCTGATCAGACGCCGCGTTCTGGGCCTGCACTGATTGCCAGGGTACCAGTTTAGGGGTTTCTGGTACTAAATGGGTTAACCAGTCTAAAAAGATTACTACATATTATTTTAGTTTCAGTTTTAAGACCACCTCACTAATTATACCACTTTTGGAAATTTGTTCAAGTGGCATTTAAAGTGCTGGTTTACTGCCAAGTAAAACTCTGCTATTAAGTGGAATGGGAACACCTGGCAGATTTTTCATTTTTCAAAGGGAGACAACTTTCGAAACTTTCTGTTCACTTTTTTATAAGCCCTGTCCCACTGAAAAAGGGGTCTACTCTTAAAGGAAAGAATTTGCTCTTCGGAAGCAAATTCTTTCCTTTAAGAGTTGACCCCTATAGACATGGGAGACAAAAATACTTTTGGAGGAGTTGTCTCCCCTGAAGGTGTATTCATTCCCCGTAAGAATAAGTCAGTGGTTCAGTCAGTTTCACAGAATAGTTACCTTGTTATTCTATACTATGTACATGTTCAATATTAACCCTCACCATGCCAAACCAGGATATGGGCCTTGAAGCAAGAAAACATCCGTTCGGACAAAACTGCATGGGTATGCTATATTTAGATTTCCAGAAAGACCATTTTTTTCAAAGCACAAAACATTTCATTTTACTAAGATATTCTCTGTTTTTAGAAAGTTATTCAACATTTTATGAATTTACCCTTTTTAATGTTGATTTCGAGAATTATGACGTTAAAGTAAAGTGAAGCATTTTAGGCTTACAACGTGTTGAAATAACTAAAAACTGGCTTCAAACTATGTATTACGTGAAAAGAAAATGTGGTTTCAAAGGACGAAACCAACCCTCGATGACAAAATCAAATGCACATATTTGTTTTTGCACATGATTTTGCAGTTGCTTTGGTGACTGCAAAATAATAGCAATATGCTTAAAAATAGAGGATAGTGTTACATGACTGGCAATTATGCACATGCAAAGCATGCCATCATGGTTTCAGATATTTTTTCGGCAATGAATAAAACCAAATTTGAAAATGCAAATTATTTGAAAGATGCTCAAGTAATCACTTTTTCACTTTACTCCGTTTGCTGACATTGACCAAAGAATGTCTGAAAGGCCCTTTTCCTATGTCGTGGCTCATATATATCCCTTTTTTTAAAAAAGGATAAATCCAGATAAGCTAGCTTCCTGGAAACCAACTGATCAGGATCTATACTGTTTTCCATTCTGTTTCTGAAGCCATCATAAAAATTGAAATCATGCAACATTAGTGGCTGGAAATCGGGGAGGAGTGTAGAATATCATAAGAATCTTATATGGGTGTGAGGGATGGATGGAAAAATCCGTCGCGAGGGTCACTGTTCGGCATCACAAGGCTTGCCGAGTGATGCCGGACAGTGATCCCGAGGGATGGATTTTTCTATCCACCCCTCACACCCATATAAGATTCTTTTTCTTGCATACCTTCCATTTCTATTGCGAATTTTTAGTGCTGCTGTCACTTCGGTTACCGACGTCCTCCATTTTGTGATGACACAACAGGGGAGTGACGTCATGCATGACGACTCCGCGCATGAGGTTGTAATCAACCAGTGCACTTATCAAACACACAATTATATTCGATTTAGGGTCGGAACACTAGGGTCAGAACATAAATTTCTATCCCAGGGTAAAATCGCAGATTTCCTTGTCTGGTGTGCAAGAATGAAATATTCAGCATGGTGAGGGTTAAGATCACCCCTCTAATGAGACCACTTAAGTCCAAAAAGTGGTTACAAAAGTTCAACAAGTGGTCTTAGAAGTGAGGTTTTACCATATACAGTCAACCTGATTTAAGCAAGTGCCAAAGGGATAACCAAATGTGCTTGCTTAAGGTTACTTGCTTAATAGAGGTGGCTACTAAGACAGGTTTTACTGTACATACTTACTGCTACTGTAATTTTTCCTAAAATATCTTCCGGTATAAAAGACCCTAACGAACCATATATAAATTTGTAAAACTTGTCTAAGGAAATGTCCATTAATTCCATGCATATCCAACAATCACCCTGAAATGAAATTCAATGACGGTGAATCAGTACAAGTGGCCCAGTTGTTCAAAGCATAATTAGCTTACCACATAGAGAACATAGCAACTGATAAAGTGGGTATTTTGTGATAACTGAAGGATAGTTTTCCTCATTTCTCAATATAAACCTATGTTGTGGGTATCCATTAGGACCGCCTCATTGAGGCGGTTCTAATGAATACCCACATCATAGGTTTTTATAGAGAACTGACAAAAACTATCCTTCAGTTATCACAAAATACGCACCTTATCTGTTGCTATGGCTCAGGATCTTACATGCTTTTGAATTTAGTAAACAAGTTGAGGAAAAGGGATAAAATGCGAGGCTGTGCCGATCATTTTATCCCTTTTCCTCAACAAGTTTAATAAATTTAATAATACATGAGCACGAATGCAAGATTCTATTTATCATCTGACACTGACTTTATTCAAAAATGTCAATATGCCGCCATTAGTAAGCGTGATGTTGTTAATATGACGTCATATGTGAAAGGTTACGGGGTGTATCTAACTAATTTGCATATTTAATCCACTAGTGGATTTCGGAATCAATACATGGCTTTATTACACTTTCAGATGTGATGTCATTTGATAAAAAAAAAATTAATGTCCAAGCAAGTACAATATCTAATATAGTTGTAGTCTTGCTGAAAATGTGAGTAGCTTTTGCAATATACATGTATACTCAGTCAAAAAAGTTCCTATACCTAAAATTGCTTCTGTTACTATAGCTACTACAGATAAAAACTTCACAAAGTTTGTTATGTTTTGATAAGAAGACTCATTTTTCCGTGCAAAAGCACCATTCGTTTTTGTTTTCGTAAACACATCATCGTAGACTATTGCTTTAAACACCCAAGGGGTCACTGTGTCATTTTTGCAGAGAAAATCATTAAAACATGCTATGATTTAACATCACAAAATTTCCCTGTACCCTACATTTCTAAAATTTGATACATATGACATTTCTTTAGATACCAGTTGCGTCTATTCACAAATGATTTGGAACTTTAGTTGCATCAGCTATGAGAAACAGGCTATCACATATTGATCTCCAATTCTTAGAAGCTGTGTGCAAATGCTGCTTTCAATGGGAACTCCATAGAAAATCGCAATCAATAGTGCTACATGCTACATGATTTTTCTGTATTTTTACCATTGAAAAAATGGCAAAAATTGATTGACAGGAATAAAAATTACAGCAGTTCGAAAATTGCTATATTTTAATTGCAAGGGAGATAATTTGAGAATTTCACAAATTAAAACCTCGCTTATAATGCGAGATCATGAGATATTGTAAAGTAAAGTGTTATCCGATGTTCAGAGAATATTGTCTTCCATCTTAGCCAAAAAAGGAGGTTTCTGCGCATGCGCAATGTCCATTTTCTACCAAAATCTTTCTAGGCACATATTGGAAGACAACTCTGGAGCAGAAAGGTATTGACAAATGCAAATTTGAGCATTCTCTAGCTAAACGTCCGATTTAAATGTCTACAGCCAAATTTAGCTCAATAGCTGCCAGATATCTAGTGAGTTTCACCCGAAAGTTGGTATAGTTACTTTTTTGACTAAGTATATATATTTTCCCCGATATATTTTCTATCGATGTATTACATGGGAGACAAATTTTGTGACTACTGCAATGTTCCAAAATATTGGGACAAATAGGCATAAGCAAACAGTGCAGACCCAGATCAGACTGCTCCTGAAGGAGCAGTCTGATCAGGGTCTACACTGTTTGCCATTCTGTCAGCACTTTTTGGTCTCCTTGCTCTACTGTGAAACTTATTAGTTAAAATTTCAGGAGAATTACAGTTAGTCCTCAAGGTATCCCAATTTTAACCCTATCTTGCTGAATATTCAGTTTAGCCACACCCATTTATGACTTTTGAACCAATCAGATTACTTGATGTAATTTATTCCTAAAAATTCACAAACGGAATGTCAAACTGTATAGATCCTGATCAGATGGCTTCTTCAGAAGCCATCTGATCTGGATCTACACTGTTTCCAAAGATAGGGGTTGTCGTGAACAGCAAGATAAGGGTTAAGGATGTTTATGGTACATGTTTGCTTTATAGAAGTCCTGCAAAGTTTTCATGACTGTGTGTTAGTCTAGTGCATCATTCTATCTATCTATCTCTATATAATCCTCAACCCTCTTCCGAGTGTTATTAGGATCATTCAAAAGCACTATAAAAACTGTTGCAACACTTCTTTTTAGATGAAAGGCCTCTGATTATGTTTTTTTTTTTTTTTTTTTGGTTTGTTTTTTACGGCCCTTTCAAGATTAGTTCACTCATATCGAGCCGATCGTTAATCATAGGTGGGCGAAAACCGGAGTACCCGGAGAAAAACCACCTGACCTTCTGTTGCAGTCTGATTATGTTTAATATCGTAAAGGTGCAATTTGTTAGCCCATCATTGCATATGGTAAGTGTTTTGATCTAGTAAAACACAAAGTTTGACTCAAATCTGTTTTTTGATTGGATTTGCCACATTGTTGTCAGACAGTAAGTTTTGATACAAAAGGCCAGTATTAAACGCATGTTTGCATTCGGAAATCTTCAAAATTTCTATATTAAGTTTGAAAATTCTAGGAAACTGACACATCTGCCTAAGTCAGCATATCTTTTCTAAGCTAATTCGTACAAACAAAAAGTCCACGTGTTGAGTATAGTGAACTGATAATGACATACAGTCAAACTTCGATGACTCAAAGAGCTTTAGGACCATGAAATTTTGTTCAAGATAGGGGTTTCGAACTATTGTGGGTTACTTATACTGCATCCATCAATCGTTTTCATTTTTTTTATGGATAACAACAAAAGTAGGTAGCAATTTTTTTATTTTGTAAGTGAAAATAATAATTACTTGCCGGTAAATATTCAGTAATTATCCAAATTCATAAAAATAACAACCGATTTTCATCTAGCGAGGTTGTTCCCCCTTGTTTCTATAGTCTGTTTTAAAATACAATTGTGACAGGAACTTAGTGAAATGATCTAACTATGACACAGAAACCTCTTTACTTTATAACACCATTCATTATAACATGGTTGGATATAACAAAAGTTACAGCTTGCCCAAATACAGTAAAATTACTACATTAAGACTACCTATGGGACTGTTCAAAAGTGGTCTTAAAGACCACTTTTGAACTGTACCAAAGGTGGTATTAAGACTACCTTTGGGACTGTTCAAAAGTGGTCTTAAAGACCACTTTTGAACTGTACCAAAGGTGTATTAATGTGGTCTTAAAGTGGTCTCTGATCAGGGGTCACTGTATGCAGAAATCAGAAAGAAAGAATAACTGCAGCCAACCAAATAAGCTTTTTAAAGCAGAATTAGTCTTCATTTTAGGTGGTCTTAATATTTGTTTGATTTGAGGTTTAACGTCCCCTTCAACACTGTAAAGGTCATTTTGGAGACGTTGCTTCCAATTTTGTGGGACTTTTACCTGACATTGAGATGAAATAACATCTCAAGCCCTGTCGCCCAATGAAACCAATAGGGTTTATTAGCATGGACGGTCCGCCTCGCAACGCGGTTCCTGGACAGGCTTAGATCCTCTAAGCAGTTTACCAGTACTAGTGTGCTGGCCGGATTCAGCTCTGCGTGGAAGCATCATGCAGCCCATATATTTCTACAAGCCCCTATGGGCGGGGCTTAGGTGGTCTTAATAGCGGAATTGATTGATACCCCTATAAAACACACATTTCTCCAAATAGGGGTTTACAGGAGAACTCATTACATTGTTGTTGTTCGGTGTTGAGCCGCACCCACTTCTCCCTAGACTCAGCAAACTTCTCCCTATTTTCCCAGGAGGGAGAAGTCATTTCTCCCAAACATTTTTGGGCTAGCTTTAGCCCTGTTGACTGGACTGTAAATTGGTATCCCTCTCGAAAGGGGATCTACTCTGGAAGTGAAGTATTTGTTCAGCCTGATCAGAGTCTGTAATGGGCTATATGGATGCCATTTGGCCCAAAACTGCTTCATAGCAACAGAAAATGCTGTTTTCTGAATGGATATGTATGCAGGTTCATCTGAGTCTTCGCTGACAAAAAACTCTCCCTAAAACTTCCAAAATGACCAAAAACAAGTCATTTTCCATGTATCAAAGCCCTAGGCTGTTGCCAGGCCCCAACCATTAAAACATGTTCATGTTTTACCCAAATGAGCATGAATTTTTTTTAGGATTATGAATGGTTAAGTATTAACCAACTATAAATGTGTCCAAAGGACATGGATGCCACCGTCTGGAATTAAGAATTTACTTGAATGCCAATTGCGAAAGCCATCACCGAAACTGCCAGAGACGTATGGATGGAAAGGGGTTACACTATATGCTCGTGAAGGTACGGACCTGGGTTTTGTGTGTGACTCATCGTCTCAAGATGGTTAACATTTCTGTCAAGTAATTAAAATCTATCAATAAATAAGGAAGCTATTGACTTCGTTTAAGTTTTGGATGAATGGACGAATGAGTGGATGGAATGACGGACAGAGGCAACACTATATGCCCCTTCCACCATTCTTCAAATGGCGGGGGCATAAAAAAATAAGGTTTGACATTACATGTGGTAGTCTGCTGTAATATCAAGCCTTATTTTCCCTGAGAAATAAGGAAAAACACACACAAAAAAAAACAAACAAAAAAACACTGAAAAGGCCATCTGCCAGTCATGATTAACAGTCAAAGAGTTAAAATGCCATGGCTTGTTGGCATTCGAAAATGTATGAGCATGACAGATTTCATGCTCAATCATGTTGAAATGAAAAAATATTATATGACCTTAGGCCATGTTTTAAATTCAGCAGGTCAACACGAACACTGCCAAGTCAGACCTACCTCTTTAAAGAGTGCACCATAAAACTGTACAATGTAAGGACAAAACATACCTCTTTAAAGAGTGCACCATAAAACTGTACAATGTAAGGACAAAACATACCTCTTTAAAGAGTGCACCATAAAATTGTACAATGTAAGGGCAAAACATACCTCTTTAAAGAGTGCACCATAAAACTGTACAATGTATGGACAAAACATACCTCTTTAAAGAGTGCACCATAAAACTGTACAATGTATGGACAATCATTACTACGCATCACAGCATCAAGCTCCATTAGCATCTGTCGTTGCTCCCGCTCGTCAACTATGGAACGGATTCGCTGCAAACACAAACATTTACATTCTCAGTTAATCTACAGAAAACACCTGCAGTTAAGGGGAGTGGGGACATCTTCGGGGGAGGCAACTTCTGCAAAAGCATGTTTGTCTCCCTTGTCAATAGGGGTCGACTCTTAAAGGAAAGAATTTTCTCCTTAGGAGCAAATTCTTTCCTTTAAGAGTTGACCACTTTTTTGGTGAGACAGAGCTTAAAGAAAAACAAACAGGAAGTCACAAAAGGTGTCTCCCTTTGAAAAATGGCAGAAAAATCTGTCAGGTGTTCCCATTCCCTGACATTTTTTTTGGGGGGGTTTGGGTTTTATGGCCCTTTCAAGATTATATCACTCATATCGAGCCGATCGTTAATCATAGGTGGGGGAAAACCGGAGTACCCGGAGAAAAACCACCTGACCTTCCGTTGCAGAACTTGGCCTCTCACACGTGACCCCAGCGAGGCTCAAACCCACGGCGGTGAGAGACCTAATGCATAAGAGTCAGCGCTCTTATCCATTAGGCCATGGAGGCCCTCCCCGACATCACATGATCACTAAGTGACATCAAAATAAATCATGGTTCTATCAATGGCGACATTTTGACATCAATGAGGTTCTTCTGCAATTAAGAGGAAAACTACGAGTAATTGCATTTTGTTTCAATTTAACTAATCAGAACTTTCTTAAAAAAAAATTGATGGACAATAATCTAAATATAAAATATAAGTAAATATGGTAATTTTTTAAATATGCTCTTACGACATGAAAGCCGTAACAAAGGAAAGAAGCATAGTCTGAAACGATCCCTGCCAATGGTGGGATTTGAACCCGGGCCGCTAGGGTGATAGTACAGTGCTCTAACCGCTGAGCCAAAGAGTCAGTTTTCAGACAGTGGTTATAAACCTAGAAGCTATGCATATGATCTACCAAGGTAGATAATGGAAGGGAGGTAACACACCCCCTCTTCAAGGAAGTCATCATTTATGATGACGTGGAGCAAACTTTGGCACAAAGCCAATTCTGGCATGTAAAGTCCTAAACCCGGACGAGCCCCCATCTTACGACATGAAAGCCGTAACAAAGGAAAGAAGCATAGCCTAGAAGCTATGAATATGATCTACCAAGGTAGATAATGGAAGGGAGGTAACACACCCCCTCTTCAAGGAAGTCATCATTTATGATGACCTGAAGGATGCCAACTTCAGCACATCTTACGACGTGAAAGCCGTAACAAAGGAAAGAAGCATAGCCTGAAAAGATCCCCGCCTATGGTGGGATTCGAACCCGGGTCGCTCGGGTGATAGTCCAGTGCTCTAAACGCTGAGCCAAAGAGTCGACTCCCTGACACAGTTGTCAGAGAGTGGTTTTAAACCTAGAAGCTATGCATATGCTTGGTAGATAATGGATGGGAGGTAACAATGCATTGAAATATGAACAGATCAAAAAACATATTGGAAAGGCAACCCCAGGAAGAAGGGTATGAAGTGAAAACTGTGAAGATGGTCATGTTTCTCTATCAACTTCTTTCTGGTAAGACAATTATGTTTAGAATGAGAGAGCAAATACCTCACCTTGACAGACATTATAGTATCACTCTTTTTATGTTTCATTTTATTTACAGTTCCGTAGTTTCCCCGCCCGATCTCTCCCAAATCGTTCAGATCATCTGAGGTGAAGTCATATGTCTGGAAACAGAGAACAAAATCACAAAACTCAACATAAGCCTCGCAATATGAAACTCAGTCTCATAGCAACAGATAAGGTGTGTGTGTGTGAATTCAGGTTTGACGTCGCTTTCAACAATTTTTCAGTCATATCATGACAGTGTCTGGTTGCAACAGGGAGCTCAATCCTCACTTTTATAGTGCTGCCTCACTGAAGTATCATGTCCCGGACACATTACATGATACCACACCCAGTCACATTATCCTGACACTGGGTCGACCAGTCCTAGCTCTACCGTGTAAATCTGAGTGCCAAGCGAGGAGCAGCTAGTACCATTGTTAACGACTTTGGTATGTCGCGGCCCGGGATTGAACCTGTGAACTCCCGTTCCCCGGAGCGGACACTCTACCAACTGAGCTATCAGGGCCGGTTAAACAACAACAGATAAGGTAATTTTTTTTGTAATAATTGAAGTATAGTTTTAGTCAGTTCACCATAAAAACCTATGTTGTTGGTACTCATTAGAACTACCTCGCCTTCAGGAGCAGTCTGATCTGGGTCCACACTGTTTACTTAGGCCTGTCTGTCCCAATACTTAGGATCATTACGGTAATGGCCTGCTCGGCAGTACCAAATAAAAACTGTCTTCTAGCGGCCTCATGTTCAAACAGCTTCCTTGGGACCCGAAAATGTTAATGGATGAAAAACAATGGCTGATTCTTATATTCTTATAAACACAGTGAAATTCTGCTATAAAGTCCACCTAAAATTAAGACTAATTCTGTTTTATAAAGGTTATTTATTAAGTGGTTGTTATTCTTCCTTTGTGTTTTCTGCTTACAGGGTCCTGTGGTCATAGACCACCTTTGGGACAGTTCAAAAGTGGTCTTCTTAAAGACCACTTTTGAACAGTCCCAAAGGTGGTCTTAACCCTTATCTTGCTGTTCACGACAACCTCTATCTTTGCAAACAGTGTAGATCCAAATCAGATGGCTTCTGAAGAAGCTGTTTGACATGCAGTTTATGAATCTGTAGGAATAAATTACATCAAGTAATCTGATTGGTTCAAAATCAGAAATGGGTGTGGCTAAATTTAATATTCAGCAAGATAAGGGTTAATACTCTGTATAGGAATTTTAATGTATTATCATACCTGATCTGGAGAGATCTGTAGTTTGCCAGCAGATTCTAAGCCTCCATGTGAACGTAACCGTTCTCTGCAAGAAAACAAGATGTGTTTGTGAAACACTGATGCCCCCGGACAGTGCATGTTAAATATGAAAGCAGTATCACTAAGCAATCGAAAGGTATGGCCAATGTTCAAGTCTTAAAAAGGTGGGTCAAGGTCACAAGGTAAAAAATTATTGGATTGTTGGAAAGGTCTTGTGACACAGTATGCACATGTGAAATATGAAAGCCCTATCGATTACCAATTGAAAGTTATGGCCAATGTTAAAGCTTTTAAAAAGTAGGTCAAACGTCAAGGTCACAAGGTAAAAAAATATGGTACCACTGGAAAGGTCTTGTGATTCTAAAGAATGCACAAGTGAAATATGAAAGCCCAATCACTTACCAATCAAAAGTTATGAAATATGTCAAAGTTTTTAAAAAGTAGGCCAAATGTCAAGGTCAAGGTCACAAGGTGAAAAATTATGGTACCAATAGAAAGGTCTTGTGACAAGAAATGCACATGTGAAATATGAAAGCCCTACCACTTACCAATCGTTATGGCCGATGTTGAAGGTTTTAAAAACTAGGTCAAACGGTCAAAAATTATGGTACCAGTAGAAAGGTCTTGAGACAAGGAATGCTCATGTGAAATATGAAAGCCCTATCACTTACCAATCGAAAGTTATGGCCAATGTTAATGTTTTTAAAATTTTTGAAAGTAGGTCAAAGGTCAAGGTCACGAAATCAAAAATTATGGTACCACTGGAAAGGTCTTGTGATAAGGTATGCACATGTGAAATATAAAAGCTCCATCTATTACCATTCAAAAGTTATGCCCAATGTTAAGGTTGTTGTAGACGGACTAACAAACAGACAGACCAAAAACTATATGCCCCCTGAATCTAGATTCCGGGGGCATAAAAATACAGAATGACCTTTACATATTTATATTTGTATGAGGTCCTAAAAGGTGATTATAGTCTATGTTTTTTAAATGTGCAGAGCCTGTAAAATTCTTCAGTTTGGTAAAAGTATACAGGAATTTAATGTAGTTTCAGTCAGACAACAATTAAAGAAACTTTTCTGAATTTTGTTTGTTTGATTTTAGGTCTAAAGTCCCCATAAACACTCCACTCTATAGGTCATTTAGGAGACATTACTTCCAATTTTGTTGAACTTTTACCCAACACTGATATGAAATGACATCTCAAGCCCTGTCGCTCAATGAAACCAATAGGGTTTATAAGCATGAATGGACTGACTCGCACCGCTTTACCTGGGCAGGCTTAGATCCTCTAAATGGTTAACAAGTACTCATGTGCGGTCAATTTCAACTCTGCGTGGAAGCATTATGCAGCCCATCTATTTCATCAAGCCCCGATGGGGGAAATTTGACTACACTGCAGCATAAAGAACAATTTCTGAAATTAGTTCTTATCCTGCTGAATAAATCAATTTCTGACTATCAACCAATGAAATTACTTGAAATAAAGTATTTTACATGTATTTTCAGTTCACAAACTGTATGACAAACAGTGTAGATCCTGATCAGATGGAAGCCATCCAATCTGGATCTACACTGTTTGCGGCGACCGCCCATCGGGGCTTGAAGAAATATATGGGCTGCATGATGCTTCCACGCAGAGCTGTAACCCTACCGCACATGAGTAATCGTAAACCGCTAAGAGGATCTAAGCCTGTCCTGGCAAAGCGGTGCGAGTCGGCCTGTCCATGTTTATAAACCCTATTGGTTTCATTGGGCGGCAGGGCTTCAGATGTCATTTCATCTCAATGTCATGTAAAAGTCCCACAAAAATGGAAGCAACGTCTCCAAAATGACCTTTTCATTGTTTGGGACGTTAAACCTCAAATCAAACAAACAAACACTGTTTGCAAAGGTACATGTAGGGGCTATTGTGTTCAGCAGTATATGGGTTAATTTATATATCCATAAAATAATGGAAATCTCCTTTTCATTACAAAATCATACAATTATGGTACATGTACACTGAATTTATATGAATTTCATCTTTTAACCCATTCAGTACCAGAAACCCTAAAATGGGTACCCTCGCAAACAGTGCAGGCCCGATCAAACGTCGCGCAGAATGCGGCGTCTGATCAGGGATGACACTGTTTGCGAAAAGTTAAGCCATTTTTCAAATATATTTTGATGAAAACACAACCTGCCACCCCTAAATTTTGAAATGAACTCCTGCTATATATAAAGTGGAAGATTCCATTTGGTACAAAAAGGGTTAATGACTGCATGCAGAGTCATCAGAAATAATCATGAAAACTAAACATGGACCAAATTGTTTGTGTTGAGGTTTTACATCACTGTCAACACTATTAAGGTCATTTGCGAGACATTGCTTAAGATTTTGTGGGACTATTACCCAAAACGGTGACAAAATGACATCTCAAGACCTACCGCCCAAAGAAATCACTAAAGTTTAAGAAACGGGAGTGCAAACATGGGCTAGTCATTATCTTCATCAACAGGTCAATCGAACCGAATATCTTTTTGGAACAATTAACATGATTAATTTACATGTACATTTCTGCATTAATACATGTTTGTTTGTTTGAATTTTACATGTACAACCCCATCAACACTATATATGTCATTTTGGAGACCATTTCCAATTTTGAAAGACTTCTACCTGACATTGAGATGAAATGACAACTCAAGTGTTTATATGTAGTGAACAAGGTTGGCCGGTAAATACCAGTGGCGGGAATTCCCAATGGTATTTACCGGTAATTACCGTCCTGGGAAATACTCCAATTTTCAGCAAAAATGGGAAATACTGGGAAATAGTGGGAAATATGATTTTTGTTCTTTTATTTTATTGAAAAACACTATTATTATTTGTGTAATTGTATTGAAATAATGAACAATTAGCTGTTTTGCAACATACCATACCCTACATAGGTATAAGTCTTGCAAATTGCAAGCTCTTACTAAACCAGACACATGTAATTAATATGAAGTTTACTTGTAAAATGTATCAGTAACTCATTTTTATTGTATACTGAAAAACATATTATGGGAATCTCTTCAGGAAAGGAGGAGAGACAGTAGGCTTATACTTATGTATAAAGGTCTAAAGGGTGCTGCCAGCAATCCAACAGATGACCTTATATCCCCAATTAGAAATGACAGGAAGCATCATTCTTTGGCACTTCAGGTGCCCTTGTCAAGAACTGACATCTACAAGGGATCCTTCTTCCTTCAGACAAGTACAGATTGGCCTGCCCTTCCAGATTTGGTCATTTTGGCTGCGGAAGTTGCAAAGGATAATGCAGCTAAATTTACTTCTTTGGCCAGAGCTAGGGACCAACTCCCCTTTACAAGAATGTCATTGAGCATGTCACCAATAACAATGCAGATTCAGATCAGGGTGCAGCTATTTAAAATCCCTCACATTCAATAGATAATTATCCTAAAATTGGGACAGACAGGCCTGAGCAAACAGTGCAGACCAACTTCAGAATGATCCTTCTATCATTGGAACTTTGTTTTTCATGCTTTAGTGAAATGTTAAAGCCACATTGTTCTATTTGTTTTGAGAATTACAACAATTTTTTTGGTTGTCTGAATTTTAAGGATGTTTACACTAACTAGAAAGGTTTGTTTGCAAGTTTGTCAAGTAATTACTCCTATTTAAAAAGGTGTGAAAATTAAACGGTTTGTTTAAGACAGGTATTAAAAGAACAAAAGACAAAGGGCATACATTGTACATTTCTTAAATAACCTGCAGGTACTGTCTAAAGTATTTTTATTTACAAATCAAGTCAAATCCCAGTAGCTGAAAGTTAAAAACTGATATAATTCAGAATCATCTTTTTGAAAACAAATTATATACATACTATAATGAAGATCACAGACAATATATCTTTCATGCAATTCAGTATCTGCAAGTTTATAAAATTCTTCAAAATTTCACTTGACCTGCATGTAGACTGGAAAATGTCGTAGGGACTAGACAAAAGTTTTTACTGTCTTTCAAAAATTTTTCTTGTCATGGAAAGCAGACAAGTGAAATTTGCAAGCCCTGTATGAAATGATTTTGCTTTCAAATACCTAGGTAGGAAGGGTATAGTTATTAAGTAAATCAGTAGGACCCACCTATGTTAATGTTTATTTCCCAGTATTTCCCGGGAATTCCCTGTATTTCCCGGGAATTCCCTGTATTTCCCGCCGTCCTGGGAAATATGAGTATTTCCCGCTTTTTTGCCAACCTTGGTAGTGAAGGTCAACTCACACTACTTTGCCTGAGCAGTCTTAAGACTCTCTAAGCGATTTACCAGTACTCACGTGCGGTCGATTTCAGCTCTGCGCGGAAGCATCATGCAACCCTATCTATTTCTCCAAGCCATATAAGCATTGGACCCGCATTAACCCATTTAGTACCAGAAACCCCAAAACGCATAGTTGGCAAACAGCACAGTCCCAGATCAGAGGCCGCAGAATGCGGCGTCTGATCAGGGCCTACTCTGTTTGCAAAATGTTCAGCGAATTTCAATACAATTTCTGAAGAAAACACAACCTGACACCCCTGTACTTTCAAGGTTCCCACTCAAAGGACAAAACAAAACTCCCTGACAATTCCCTAACGTTTCCCTGACAATTCCCTAACATTTCCCTGACAAAATTGGAACGGAAAATTTCATAAACACAGAGGAAACATTATGTTCTGGCCAAGGAATTGATTTGTAACATGCAAAAATTTTAAAATTCCCTGATATTTACCAGACATTTTGAATAAATTCAATTTTTCCCTGACATATTTTGAAATTCCCAGACATATCGCTGACCTTGAAAAATTTCAGATTTCCCTGACGTGTATGAGCCCTGAAATTTGAAATGGACTCCTGCTATGTATAAGGAGGAAGATTCTATTTGGTATAAAAAAAGGGTTAATAATGTATATACATGTACATTAGGGCTGGCTAATCGGAGCTGAAAAGATAATCGATTATCAGTCCTGTCATTGCGATCGATAATCAGTTAGTACTCGCTAAGGTTTTTGTCATAATTTTACCTGTCTGGCTTTCTTCTGAGCATGACTCTTACCATATGTTGCACTTTACCATATGTATATTTGAACAGACAGGCCCAAGCAAACAGTGTAGACCCAGATGAGACGCCGCAGAATGCGGCGTCTCATCAGGGTCTGCACTGTTTGCCACTCATCCAGCTATTTTAGGCATAACTTTGTGTAGTAAATTGTACCTATCAAGTAATCGATTAAAAGCAAATCAGAAATGATAATCATTTTTGTTTAATTTATCGATCGATTAATCGATTATATGATTAATCGTGTCAGCCTTAATGTACATGTACCGGTACTAACAAGCCTCATACTGACCATGCTTTTCCATGCCTGAAAGGCCAGATTTTGCAGTTGCAACCCTTATCCTGCTGAACAAGACACAACTATTACCTTTGCGAACAGTGTAGATCCAGATCAGATGGCTTCTGAAGAAGCCATCTGATCAGGATCTACACTGTTTGTAATGCAATTTGTGAAAACTTCAAGTAATTTGGTTGATGTATAGTCAGATATGGGTGTGGGTTAATAAATTTATTCAGCAGGATAAGGGTTAAATAGTTTTTTTAAACAGACTATGGGCACAAAAATCAAAATCTAAAAGCCTGAAATCCTGCAAATGCCTGAAAAATATGAGGCCTGTACTAAGAGTACTTACATTTGTGTTCTGTGTCCCATACTGGCCAGGGAGGGAGCACTAGCACTGTGAGATACTGTTGTGTAAAGTGGGGTGGGGGTAGGTGTCGTCGGACTGTTAAAGTTCAGCTGCAACTTACTCCGCAATTTGGTGTTTGAGGAGGCTGAAAGAGAAAAAGACATCATAGTAATCATACAAAAAGATACATGTACATTGTACATAGGGCTGGCTAATCGAAACTGAAAAGATAATTTATTATATCAGCCCCTCCCATTGTGATCGATAATAGATTAGTAATCACTAAAGATTTTGGTCATAAGTTTAACAGTCTGGCTTTCTGTTTTTGCATGACTCCTACCATACGTTGCACTTTACCATATGTATTTGAACTGGTAGGCCTGAGCAAACAGTGTAGACCCAAATGAGATGCCAAAGAACGCGGCATCTCATCAGGGTCTGCACTGTTTGCCACTCATTCAGCTATTGTAGGCACAACTTTGGGTAGTAAATTGTACTTATCAAATAATAGATTACATGCAAATCAGTAATGAAAATAATTTTTGTGGAATTTATCGATCGCTTAATCGATCATTATCCGATTAATTGTGTCCGCCTTAATTGTACATGTATGGTGGGTATTTGGTGATCTTTGAATGTAAACCCTTAAGACGCCGAGAAACTCTACATCTGAAAATGTCGTCTGCTTACATCTATGTCCTGTGAAGTTTGGTCAAAATCTGATCAGTGGTTTATGAGGAGATGTTTGAACAAATTGTTTACGCACGAAGGACGACATACAAAAAGTGATCCCAAAAGCTCACCCGTCACATATTGACAAGGTGAGCTTTTAGGATCACTTTTTGTCTGTGTAATAAGATGTAAGGGTAGGTAGTTTTGCAACAAAACACCCGATAAAATGTCAAAAGAGACTGGTTCTATATCAACTGCCTTGGTACTTCAAAAGTGTTAGTGTAGTCAATTTTGTGCTTACAATAAATATTAGAAAATCACATTGCATCTATATATGGAAACTCAAACAGTCATGTTTTGCCAACTGATTAAAGAGGTCCTCTGTTGGGGGAGGTACATGTACTGATGCATGCGCAAAAAATGTAAACAGTCACATGTCAAAAGATTGGATTCGTTGGTATCCATTCCGCCTTTAGGTGCTGTGGAAATTGCAACTCATTCACATTTCAGACGTCCTACTGCTGGAACTGAGCAAGTGAGATAGCTCAGTGGTTGGAGCATGAGATAGCTCAGTGCACTTACCTCTGATGCTAGAGGCCCCCGGTTTGATCCCCAGCAGCGGCAATAAAATTTTGGTGTCGCAACACCATCAATTGACATCATTTGGAGGGACGAATGTCATTAAGTGCACTGTTGGGAGGCTAACTGGAGGCCCCCTGTGCAGGGAGAGTCACCTCCTGTGTAGTGTTTCCCCCAGTTCCTAAAAGGGGCATGGTGCTGGTCAGGAAAAAGGGCACTTTCAGCGCGCGGAAGTATGTAAAAAGGGCACATTCACATGCAGCACCATGCTTAAAGGGCACATCTCTCAGCTTGAAATACAAAAGATCCTTCTCTTACCCTTGTCTTCAGTGATAAATTATGTTGCCTGTCTTTTTATGCTTAGAAGAGATATATTTAACCCTTCTCTTGCTGAATATTCATTAAAGCCACACCCATTTCTGTCTATCAACCAATCAAATTACTTGATCTAATTTATTGCTACAAATTCATAAATTGAATGTCAAACAGTGCAGATCCTGATCAGATGGCTTCTTCAGAAGCCATCTGATCTGGATCTACACTGTTTGCAAAGATAGGGGTTGTCGTGAACAGCAAGATAAGGGTTAATACATTAACCATTGGTGATAAGAAGTTTTTAAGTTTTGCAAGCAAGCTGATCACTGATACAAACAAGATAAGTTTGGAACATGTTTGGGCCACAGCTCTCATTCTCTTGTACACACAAACACTGACATGACACTGGTAAGGCACACTTTCACACTTCATTTGTTTAATTGGTGTCACTCACACTTGTTATCAAAACACATTTATGACTAAAGTATAGGTCGATGAATGTTTACAGAACATTACGTCACACGGGCTGGTCCATCTAATACCGTTATCTAGGGATGACAATGTCACCAGTGAATGCAAACTTCTTAAATAAAAGCGGAAACTCATTCTCATGCGCAACAATAGAACACATTATGTGAATTATAAAAGATAGAAAATAAAAAATATGACAAAATTGTCGAGAAGAACTGAAAACTTAAAAAAAATACCTTACGCAATAATTTGATGGTAGGCATCGTTTTGAACGTAGGTTTACTGTGCGCAAAATTGCTCGTGAATAACAAATAGCCGAGTGGTTACAGTTACAGCTCAGAATCGTTGATTTCCTCAGGGTGGTGAGGGCTAGGGGTGGAAGACACACTCGGACGGTGTAATTATTTTAAAAAGTTTTTTTTTTCTTTTTTTTCTGTATTATATTTTTCTTGTTTTTTTTTGTGTTTTTGTTTTTTTGTTTTTAATATTAGTATGTTATTCATTATTTTCAAATTTCAGCCATTCATATTAACTTGAATTTCATAATTTTAGAATTTCATATTTCGAAATTGCATTACAAAAACAGTTTTGATTGTTCGGCAGTGTCGGTAGATTCATCACCCTCAGAAGCAATCTCTGTAATCTCTAACGTCACTGTCAGAGTCCATGTGGTTAATGATTCGTTCAATTTCAACAGCGATGTCACTTTTACAATTGTCCCGTTCAGGCCCCCGCCCATTTGGGCTTGAAGATGGGCTGCATGATGCTTCCACGCAGAGCTGAAACCAACCGCACCAGTACTGGTAAACTGCTTGGAGGATCGAAAAAAAGAAGTGGAGGCAATGATCAGGAATCGATACAATTAACCCACAGCTCCCATCAGAGAAACCCAAGGGAAAGAAACACAAAATATGAAACAACAGACTCCAATGGAAACACCAACAGCGGAAAGTCAAAAGGACAGTTACTTTCCCACAAAATGGCCAATAGGCTATCCAAAATAAAATAATATAAGTGACACAAACACCAAAAGACAAAGCATAACAAAAATAAACCGCAACAGAAGAACCGCCTTGGAACGGTCAACGGAAACAAATTCCACTGGGGGGCTTAAATCCATTTTACGTGGCCACAATCCTCGCCCTTACTTCCGTCGCGATTAAGACAAATAATTTGTTTAGTCCGCATGAAGGCCTCCTAAGCCTGCCGTGCCAAAGCGGTGCGAGTCTGCCCGTCCATGCTTATAAACCCTATTGGTTTCATTGGGCGACAGAGCTTGGGATGTCATTTCAACTCAATGTCGGGTAAAAGTCCCAAAAAATTGGAAGAAACCTTTCCAAAATGACCAATACAGTGTTGACGGGGACGTTAAACCTCAAATCAAACAAAACAATAGCCCTGTTCAGCCATTTCGACATGTGTTAAGCAAGCAGACCATTCTTTTTCAACAATGCTTCCAATGTCTTCTTCGATCAGAGCCTTTATATCTGCCACGCGAAGCTGAAAATTTCATTGGCCAACATAACCTTTCAAATTTCCCCATATCATCTTTTCGGCAACCAGATCAGGATGGCATGGTGAAAGCCGCAGAATTGTGTACCCGTGTCTCTTCAAAAGCTGGTCAACTCGATAATGAGGAGCTGGTTTATTTCGTTTGCAAAGTTCCAAAAGCACAGGCTTGAACATTTCTTGCCACAGGCTGCATATTAAAGGAAAAAAAAAACAAAACAAAAAAAAAAAAAACGAACAATAAAAATGTTATTCAAAATTTGAGATTCTAACCTATGACCTTCGGGTAACAAGGTCATTAGAGTTTATGTATCTAACCAATACCGCCACATCATATCCCTGCAACGATGTCATATCAGAATAATATACGGCAAAGATTTTGTGAATTAAGCGAGGGAAAAGTTGGTAACCCCTACATAACGGTTTCCGATGGAATAGTCCGTATGACGTAGTGTTCAGTAAACAATCATCGATCTATACAATAAGGGGGATTAGCAGTCAACCATAAATGTGGACTGTCAAACAGGCAACAATTTATTGTTAAAAGTGTCTAAAATAGTTCTTATTTAAACAGGCATAACTTTGTTATTTTTTTCTTCAATTTCAGTGATTTTTGTACCAAAATGTGGGAAACATTTACTCTATCTGAAAAAGGGCATGGCGCTAGAGAAAAAGGGCACGGCCACGCACCATGCTAAATAGGGCTGGGGGAAACACTACAGCGCAGGTTAAAGTTTTGTTTGATTTGAGGTTCAAAGTCCCCGTCAACAATGTATGTAAAGGTCATTTTGGAGACCCTGTTTCCAATTTTGTTGGACTTTTATCCGACACTGAGATCAAAGAGAGGCAGTGACTTTTACCCCACTGCTACCCAAAACATGGTTTCTGCTTTGGATCACACCAATAGTGTTATAAAGAGGTTGTGGTGTATCTACTTATTCTGTGATTGGTCACATTTGACCATTACTGGCAGGTGTAAGTTATGTACACACCAGGTTTGCAGGAAGAAAGCCTGTAAAGTAATCATGCAATTATAGTAGGGGTCTTTAACCTGCACACAGAGGAACAGATTAGCTGCTTCTTTGCGTAAATACCCAATTAAATTTAAAGAATACCCAACTGAAAAACAAGTTAAAGGGTAACAAAACCCAAATAAATCAAAGATACCCAAATCATACGCCCGTTGACAAAACACGGACCTTTTACTGACCAATGAAAATTCAATAAGTCTGTAAGTCTGTGAATAGTATTATTTTATCAAAGTTTATATTCGATGCGAGAATGGTCATTCATGAACGACTGGTGGTCTGCCAGTGCTCATTAAGGTTCGTTAAATGGAAGTTGTTGGTCCGTGAAAAGTGGTCACTCTGATGACCTTTATATTTCGCTCCGTGAATGGTCATTTATGAGCCACGGATGGTCTGCCAGTGGTACATTATTGATAGTCCGTGAATCGCCTGTGGTCCGTGAATGGCAAGTTATGGTCCGTAAATGGTCCGTAAATTATTATTAGTCCGTTGTCAGATAAGGTCCGTAAAAATGCAAGTTATGGTCCGTAAATCAACCGAAATAAATGACTATAATTTTTCAATTTTATTCATTTGTATGTTAAGACCTCCCATCTAAGCATAAAGTACAGACTGCATTCCGTGCTCATTTTGGAATTGCTGACGCAAGACAGATTGACTGGCATCTATAATAGTGTAATTTAGCCATCCATTTTCTAAACTCCCTTTCAGTCTTAAACAGTCATCTTTGGTAAGATTGAGGTGAATTCCATCATATAGAGAATGTTCTGTCATAGCTTGAGAGCTGTTCTCTTTTTGCTACATTCTCCAAAACAAAGAAGTTCTGCGAGAATTTCTTTTAGTCCACATACTACAACTAAATCCGGCAAAGTTCTAGCTAATATAGTGGACAAAGCCAACATCTTCATACGCCAACATGTGAATATTAATCAGTGCCGTGAATAACAGGTCCGTCGTTTGTCAAGTGGTCATTGAATAACTGGTCCGTATTTTGTCATGAAGTCCATGTATTGTAATCAGGTCTGTAAGTCCGTGAGTCCGTAATTGGTCCGTATTTTGTCAACCACCAAATCATACGGACATACATGCATATAATTCTTACAGATTTGAAACTTTCAGTTACCTACATGTACAATAACTAACCTGCACATTATAGTTGTCATTTATTTTGCTTTTGAGATGCATGCATTTTACAAATGCACAAGTGATGTACACAACAGGGTGCACACTAATGTCCGGGAATTGTCCGGGAAATGTCCGGGAATTCGCCGGGAAATGTCCGGGAAATTGGAGGTAGTGGTGTGTTGTTGCTAATATCTCCACTTCGGGTTGTCAGAAATTAATTAAATTAGTATCAAATAAATTTTTTAGCTCTATTATAAAAGATAAAGAAATAATAATTTACTTTTTTAACGTTTTAGGGGTCCATTTTTTAAGTTAATTTGTCCGGGAAATTTTCGGATTTTTGTCCAGGATGTTGGGGTATTGATGCGTTAACCCTAATATCTCGACTTTAGGTGGTCAGAAATTAATAAAATTAGTATCAAATAAAAAGTTTAGCTCAATTTAAAAGATAGTTAAAAATATTTTTCATTTTGAATATTTTAGGGGTCCATTTCTGAAGTTAATTTGTCCGGGAAATTCCCGAATGTGTCCTGGATCTTGTGGTAGTTGTGCGTTTTCATAATATCTCGGTTTGTGGTGATCACTTATTGAGAACAATTGATATATGTTAAAATTTTAAGTTCAATTCTAAAAAAAATATAAAAAAAATCTCTTTATACACCTCAATGAGGCAGTTCTAATGAGTACCCACAACCCGGATTGTATCCAGGATGCCGGGGTATTGGTTCGTTTTCCTTAATATATCGACTTGTGAGAACGAAAGAAAGACCCCTTGTAAATCCTACTTTTCTCTGTATAAAGTTGGATTTACATGGGTTTCCATTACACAGCTTTCTATGATGTCACACATGTTGCTGGTCACAAGACGGACACTGTCATTGATTTGATGATGAATTCAGACATAAACATATTCTATAAAACCAAATTTTGCACTTACGATTGTCACAGCAAATCAGAATCACCAGACTGGAATTTTTACGATTTTACAAGTGAATGAATGAAGTCTTTCTACTATTTCAATCCAGGTAAGCAGCACACGCCAACTTATTATGAGTTAAAGCAATTAACTCAACACTTTTTAATCTCGTTAGAAAATTAATGGCCCGTAAAATCGCTCAAAGTCCGTACACCTAATTCATCGTCAGGAAGAAAAGGATGCGCTTAAATTTCGTTGTTTAAGCAAACAGTATAGAACCAGATCAGATGTTGCATTTTGCGGCCGAGATCAGACGCCAAGTTTTGCAGCGTCTGAGCATCATGGTCCGTCAAATCAGTCAAAGTCCGTACATCTAATTCATTGCCAACAAGAAATGAATGTGATTAAATTTCGTCGTTGATTAAGCAAACAGTGTAGACCGAGATCAGACGTCGCACTTAGCGGCCCAGATCTGACGCCAAGGTTTGCGCAGCTACTGATCATAATGGTCCGTCAAAGTCCGTACACCTAATTCATTGCTAGCAAGAAATGGATGCGGTTAAATTTCCTCGTTGTTTAAGCAAATAGTGTAGACCCAGATCAGATGTAGCATTTTGCGGCCCAGATCAGACGACACGTTTTGCAGCGTCTGATCATTTGAGTCTACACTGTTTGACTATGTCCCACAAATGGGTCGCTAGGCATATATGGATTAAATATCTGGGTTAAATATCTGATCTGCCAGTGGATCTACACTATCTGCCAATGTCCCACAAGTGGGACTCAAGGTATATATGGGTTAAAACTGATCAAGATCTACACTGTTTGCCAATGGCCCAACAATGGGGCGCTAGGCATATATGTGTTAAACCGTTGACCAAGTTATACACTGTGTGCCGTAATTAAAGATTCTTTGAAATCTTCTATAAATTAGTCATGTTGTGTGCACTTATTAGAACTGCCTCAATGAGGTGTATGAAAAGATTTTTTTTTATATTCTTTTAGAACTGAACTTAAAATTTTAATATATATCAATCGTTATCATACTATGAAAATGCACAACTACCCCAACATCCAGGACACAACCGGGAATTTCCCGGACAAATTAACTTCAGAAATGGACCCCTAAAATATTCAAAATGAAAAATATCTTTTAATAATCTTTTAGAATGGAGCTAAAATTTTTATTTGATACTAATTTTATTACTTTCTGACCATCCGAAGTTGAGATATTAGGGTTAACGCACCACTACCCCAAAATCCAGGACAAAATCCGAGAATTTCCCGGACAAATTAACTAAATAAATGGACCCTTAAAACGTTTAAAAAGTAAATAATTTTTAACAATCTTTTAGAATGGAGCTTAAAATTTTATTTGATACTAATTTTATTAATTTCTGACCACCCGAAGTGGAGATATTAGGGATAACGCATCACTAGCCCCCATTTCCCGGCCAATTCTCGGCGATTTCCCGGACAATTCCCGGACATTAGTGTTCGCCACACAACAGTTTAAAGCAAAAACATTGTGGAGATGCCTTTCAGCAAATGTACATTATACCCAATTAGTTTCAATAAAATGGGCAACCAAACATGATACCCAGTTATCCCTTCAGATACCCGATTCGAGTTGAATATCATGGGTAGTACCCAATTCATTACAAAGCTTATCAGTGGGATGACTCTCCCTGTACAGGGGGGCTCCAGTTAACGTCCCGATCCGAAGGGCAACACATCAATACAATTAAAAAAGGAACAGCACCATGTTTTTAGGACACCTTTATGAGTCATACACCTGCACATGGTGTTTCAAATAAGCAAAGATCTGATTATCAATGAGAAAAGATGTCCTTGTATCACAAATGCAGAAATGTGTGTCTGTTTACTTCCTTCTACCAACTTATTGCTTTTACCCATTTACGCCCTTGTTTCATTCAAAATCACGCTGACAATCAATTGTCAACATTGTAAACTGTTTACAATTAGCTGTATATAGTGATTATAGTAAAATGTGCTAGATGACATGACTCATAGAATCCAAAAATAGTGTACAAACTATTGGGTTTCCGTATGCGGGAGTACCCACCTTGACCACTACCAGGAGATTTCTGTGGGTCCGCCATCTTGAAAAATTACAAAACTGGTTTTCGTTGAATTTCATTCATTTGTGGGCTGTATATCAGCCGCGATTAGTCCTAAAGAACGTAAGAATCCTAGAGTCTTTGACGGCTAAATCCGTGTATGTATAGTAAAGTAACTCGAGTCAGGAATTCATTTCTTCTAGATGACTCATCGATGAAGTCTATTTGGGAAAATCCCTGTGACGTCACTAGCACGGAGACTGTCACGAGACTTTTACGGATTTTGCCGAGTGACTAAAAAGGCGTTTTCCGTAAACTTACATTAAGGTAATCATTAACACATTTTAAAAATGCTGAATAGAATATCAGCGGATCTATCTATCTTCTCATACTGAGTCGGTTTTATTTGGCCATTACCTCAGTTAGATTGGTGGCTAAGTTTAGCATAAAAAAACATCACCGGATGAGCCCTTAAAACTATTTACAATCCGAACACAGAGGTATCCTAAAACGCATACCTCTGAGTCTCAATCTTATACTGTAGAGCTCTGAACTCCTCCGCGGTCTTGGCATTCACCGAAGAAGATGGAAGATTATTCCACTGAGGAATAGTTCTAGGGAAGAAAGAGTTTTTTTATAGCATCACTATAGGACTGGTACCTACGATACTGTGAGTTATTTGCTCTTGAAGCCCCTGTCCAGGTTAACACTGTTAATTGATACTGTACCAGAATATATCTTGTAGAAGAAGGTTAAGGAGGACTGCTCACGACGGGTCTCCAGGGATGGCCACTCTAGCTCATCAAGCATGTCACCGACGCTACTTCTATTTCGCAATCGTCTGCAGGTCCATCGAACTGCTGTCATCTGCAACTTTTCCACCTGCTGAATCTGAGTTTTAACATATGGATGGCAAATGGGTGATGCATATTCAAGTTGAGGGCGACCGATGTTTTATATGCAACATTCTTTGTCTGCCGAAGTGAAAAACCCAAATTACGTCTAAGGAATCCTAAGGTCCTAGTTGCTTTAAATGTTATTTCCGAGATATGTTGACCCCAATCGAGATCGTCAGTGATGGTGATACCAAGATATTTGGCGGAATGAACCTGCACCAAAGTTTGCTGGTGAAGTGTATAATCATACTTAATTTGCTTGTCCAGAAGGTGTCGTGACACCCTCATTGAATGGCATTTGGCTACATTGAACTTCATCTGCAATCTGCTTTCCATTGTGCACGTCGATCTAGGTCATCTTGTAAAATGCGACAGTCAGATGGAGAATATATGTCCCTTTACAGGACAAGAGCATCAGCAAACAAACGGACAGATGACCTGATATTATCAGGGAGATCATTGATGAATACCAAAAAAAGGACCGGTCCATGGACCGAACCTTGTGGGACACCGGATAAAACAAGGACTGGATCAGACGCTTGGTCATCAAGTACAACTTGTTGAGAGCGCCCTGAGAGCCATGAGCTAATCCAACTAAGTGTGGATCCTCTTATCCCATAGTAGTCCAATTTGTACTATAGCCTTCTGTGAGGTACCTTGTCAAAGCTATAAACGTGAGCATTGAGCTCCCTGTCGCAACCAGACACCGTCGTGATATGACTGAAAAATTGTTGAAAGCGACGTTAAACCCGAATTCACACACACACACACACACACACACACACACACACACACACACACACACACACACCTTGTCAAAGGCCTTGGCGAAATCCATGATGATCAAGTGTCAGTCTGTTTGTGGCCACGGTTTATGACCCCATCCACATTGCTCACAATATCATGGAAGAATTGAACAAGTTGCGTTGCGCAAGACTTTTGACTTTTGACTTCGGAAACCATGTTGACAATCAGCAGGAAGGCTCTCAAAGGCTAAGTGCTTGTTAATGCTGCTAACTAATATATGCTTCAGGGTTTTGCAACAGATGCATGTTAGCGACACTGGTCTATAATTTGCTGCATCATATTTTCCCCCTTTTTATAGACTGGGGTAATATTTGCTTGTCGCCAGTCATCTGGTACATTGCCCTGGGCAAGTGATTCATTGAAAAGAAAGGCCATCACAGGAGAAATTTCAGCACTACATTCCTTAAGCACCCTGGCATTCAGGCCATCTGGCCCAGATGCCTCATGTATTTTGAGCTTACCCAATAGTTTAGCGACCCCCTTGGGATCAACTGTTATGTCCCCCATAGTAGGAAACGGACTGTTACCTTTGGATGGTAGCTCACGGTCAGTTTCTCGCGTAAATGCAGATTGAAACTGTTTGTTGCATATGTTAGCCTTATCGCGCGAGTCTGTTTTCAGAATTCCGTTTTCCCTTAGCAAAGTGATCCCAAATGCGTCCCTTTTTTAGGGATTTTACAAATGACTAAATTTTTTTAACCCTACCAGTCTTCTGAGGGATATCGGGATCTATGATGTCAGCTTAAAGTTAAATATGGTGGAAACATGCTTCTATTTTCCAATATGCATCTCTAATTACCTTTTGTACGTGTGCTCTGAACCGTTTGTAATGGTTCTTAATGTCAGGGCTGCTAGACTTACGAGCACGAAAATACATCCTATTACGTCCTGTAATGAGGTGTTTGAACGTGTTGTCGATCCATGGTGCACTATACTTGGTCTTGGTAATTTTTGTTGGAATAAACCTTTCCATTGCCGTGATTAATTCGGACTTAAAACTGACCCACATGTCGTTAACAGACATGCGTGAGAGGTCAGAGGAAAGGAAAGAATCCTTAAATCGCGCCATATGGTCTCGCAGACCATCAATATCCGCACGTTTGTAAAAATATATTTTACGTGGGGCTTGTCTGATTCGTTTAGCTTTTGTATCATATTCAACAAGGACTATGTCGTGATCAGCCTTGCCGATCGGGGGCATCCCCTTAACTTGACTAACAGGGGATGGAGAATTCGTAATTAGTAAATCAAGGGTTTTATCTTGCCCGATGGGTATGTTTACTACTTGGGTCAGGCAGTGATCTTTAATTATGTCCAAAAGTTGTTGCCGCGTCTGCCTTTTAGATACCCCATGGGGTACTGATCCAGTGTCATGAAATAATATCCTGCAACAATAAATGTTCAACAATGGCGTAAGAAAAATGATTTCAAGTTAAATTTGAGTTTATAGAATGAAAAGCTGAGGTACAATGGTACAGCATTGGACTTCAGATTGAGAGATCCCGAGTGATGTGAATTAAGTACATGCACTTCCCATCTGAGACACCGAATGGAAAGAAACACAAACGCGAAATAACTAGTCCCTAATGGAAACATCAATAGTGGAAAGCCAAAAGGACAGTTAATTTCCCACAAAATGGCAAATTGGCTATCCAAAACCATAAGAACCACAAGCGATACACACATTCAAAGACAAACTACATAAAAAATAAACCGTGACAGAAGAATCGTTTTGGAAGGGTCAGTGATAAGAATTTCACTGGGGTGGGGGTGAGGGTGGGGCTTATATCGATTTTCCGCGGCCGAAATAATCTTTGAGTTTTTCATAGTTGTGATCTGTCGGTATGCGACAGGATGGTTCTTTGTAGAAGGACGGGTGTTCGGGATCAGGTAGTCGACATCATGTACATGTATTGCAACAAGGTCGTAACATTGACACTTTCCGTATTTTCAGGTCAGGTTCATTGCTGCTACTGGAAACATGTCAGCCAGTGCAACCTGTCGCATGCGAGCAGATGGGACTCGACACCTCGAGAGGGCAACCCGTTTTGGAGTTGTTAGATCTCTAAACAAAGCTAGCGTGGGTAGGTGGAACCCGTAGCCTTGGTCGGCAATCCACCTAGGGGTTTTAGGTCCCAAAACAAAACCTAGTCAGTGGCAGGGGGACTAACTCTTCTTTTTCAAATTGAATATTGACTCCCCCTATTGGGCGGACTGGCCTCGCGTTACTTTGTGCAGGGCTGTGGTCGTCCAACGAAATTTTGTGTTGGTGCTTGGTCACTCTGGCTTTGCACAGCGAAGACATGGAACTCATGATGGTTCCTCTGCCACTGCAAGGGGTAGATGGAGCTCTTAAGCCCTGGTCGGCAATCCATCTAGGAGAAGGCAACTCCAAACAAAAACCTACATATCTGGAGTTCCAGCTATGTAAATAAAAATAAAAAATGAGTTCCTTTAAGAGCAATGAAAATATTCATAAGAAAGAAGATGGGTCATACTACGTAGTTTCGGCTAGTAAAGCCTCATCAGTGACCCTGTAATGATCTGGCAACGAAAGCCAGAGGAAGCATAGTTCAATTTTGCGAATTTCGAATAGGCAGTCGAAAATAGGCAGTTCAAAGACTGATATAAATCAAAAAGAGGTCCAAATAATTAAAAACCTGTCTAGAATTTGAGTCTAAACTAATAAATTATTTCTGATTTCTCAGAATATTCACCCTGATCTCAAAGGACCAAAAGTAAAATATAAACTGCACTATGGTTGATGTACGGGGAGACGTTTTACGGCCGCCACACGGCACAACACCAGCTGCAGTGAAGGCAAATAAAAATCAAAAATGAGTTCCTTTAAGAGCAAAGAGAAAGTCTGCTTCGACAGCTGGGGCGGAAGAAATCAGTTCTCTGATTCAACGGTCCAAACGGCAAGGCAGCAGCGTGTTATGGAGCATGAAGAGCATGACAAGGCACTTCATCCGGGCTTAGCTCCAGATGTCTCGACACTGTCTTGCCCCTGGATCCATCTAGGTCAGGACGAGAGAGTGAGGCTGACTCTGCGCGCCACTCCCTCACTATAATCCAATTCACAGCGCATGTCATTTTAATCATATACAAAAAGTATCTGCAGGCACACATATGCATGAAACTAAAAAAGCACTGTGGCGATGGGCGAGCGGCGAAGCAGCAGGTGAGGATACACTGGAAGCTGTAGTTTAGACCTGCACACAGGCGGCTTGGTTCTATATAGCCGCTCTCCTTAAGAATGAAGCAGTACGGGGAATTCGACAGCCGAACGTAGCCCTCTCTGTCTGATCGCACTGCTCCACCCCCCACCCCCCTGAGCATGGGGAAGGGGCTAGAAAAAGTGCTCTAAACAATTGCCTGCTTCAAAAAACCCTTGGCTGGTTTACAGCGATTAGCAGGGACCCCATCTAGCGGTCGAACGAAAAGAGGATAAAGGCGATACCTTTAAAAAATCAGCGCATGGAATGTGCGCACCTTGATGGAAAGTGCTGGTTCGGACAGACCACAGTGTACAACAGCTCTAGTTGGAATAGAACTTAATCGATACAAAATCGAGATTGCAGCTCTGAGCGAGATTCGCTTTGCAGAGGAACGGCAAATAAAAGAAGTTGGTGCTGGCTATACTTTCTTAAGCTCCCAGGACTTCCAAAAAGCATAAATGACCGCCTCATTACGCTGAGATTCCCCTGTCTGGTTAGAGGCATGCAACTATTGTAAGTGCCTATGCACCGACAATGACGAACCCAGATGAGGTAAAAGACAAGTTCTATGATGATTTAAACTTTGTGATTTCTACTATACCCCGGGGAGACAAACTCATCATCCTGGGAGACTTCAATGCTAGAGAGGTCACAGACCACCAAGCATGGGAATGTGTGATTGGGAATGAAGGAGTAGGAAAGTGCAATAGTAATGGCTTCTTGCTCTTCAGGAAGTGTGCAGAGCATGCACTGCTGGTCACCAATACAGTCTTCCGACTGCCAACTCGCAACAAGACATCATGGATGCACCCTCGCTCCAAATACTGTCATCTCATTGATTATGTCATAGTTACAAGGAAGGGCAGACAGGAAGTCAGAGTGACAAAGACTGCTGGACAGATCAAGGCTTGTTGTCAGCAAACTCAACCTGCGTATCCAGCCTGCACGGTGACCACAAGGCAAGAAAATGCCCCAAAATGGATGTCTCTAAGCTGAAACAAGACAGCAAGAGGCAAGTCTTCACTCATGACATCTGCAGCAGACTAGATGCAATGGAATTCAGTTCAGATGATCCTGAAGAAAACTGGAAAGTCTTCAGAGACTCTGTTCACTCTTCAGCAATGGCTTCCCTAGGTTCAGTATCTCGCAAACACCAAGAACGGTTTGACGAGAATGATGAAGAAATCCAGGGACTCCTTTAAGAGAAGCACCAAAAAACACAGGGCATGCCTCAGTGATACCAGCTCAGTATCTAACAAGGCGGCCTATTCATGTATATGCAAGACAGTCAAAACAAGACTCGGAGACATGCAAAACTCCTGGCTAAGCAACAAGGCTGATGAAATCCAGTCCTTTGCAGATAGAAAGGATATGAAGAAGTTCTTTGATGCACTAAAAACAGTTTATGGTCCACAGAGCTCAGGAACCACTCCTCTCCTCTGTGCAGATGGAATTATATAGTCTCCTGGCTGACAAAGAGACAATCTTAAAAAGATGGGCTGAGCATTTTGATAGTGTTCTCAATCGGCCATCCTCTATCAATGATGATGCTATCAATAGGCTGCCACAGGTTGAATGTAATCTGCTGCTTGACAAGTTCCCAACCGTTACTGAAAAAGTCAAAGCAATAAAACTTCTGACTTTTGCAAAGAATTTCCCAGCAATTGACAATAAAGAGATGCCACGGTGATTGCCACAGATCTGAGGGTTCCCTTTCCGTTTGAACAGGTGGATAATTGGCGCATCCTTGACTTCTTGAGGGATGGTTTCTTTTCTCCACATAATGTGAAATAACTCTGTCAGCATCTTTGCAACTGGAGTACCTCCTGCATTGTAAATCTCAGCAGGTATTGCATCTGGTCCTGGAGCCTTGCCAGATGCCAGAAGTTTTATTGCTTTCACATATTTTTCCTAAACATATTTTGTTTCCGGAATGCCTCCCACATTTTACATCTGATGAAGCTGAAATTGATGTGGAGCAGCGCATTTTATTTCAAGGTTACAGTCCACCACTTATTGCCGGAGTTATGCCTATATTATTTTGAGGTTATGGCCCACCAAATACTACCGATCATGAAAATTTGTTGAAGACAGGTAGTTTGAGCCATTGAGGGTTATTAATAGTGCCAGGTAAGAATATATGGCGCACATATTTTTCCTTGGTTACGTTACACAAAACCAAACTTGTACAACAGTCAGTATATATATGCTCCATCTTACTAATTGCCACGGGCGTATAATGCCCCGCTTGCGGAGGTTTTTTTTTTGTTGTTGTTGTTGTTTTGGATAGCAAATTGGCCATTTTGTGGGAAAGTAACTGTCCTTTTGGCTTTCCGCTATTTGTGTTTCAAATAGGGTCTAGTTGTTTCATGTTTGTGTTTCTTTCCCTTTGGTGTCTCTGGTGACGGGATGGGAGTTGTGGGTTAATTGTATTGATTCCTGATCATTGCCTCCACTTCTATTTTAAATCACTTTGGCAACAAGGCCTGTTGGAACTCGAATTTTATGATGACTTAGTATACAGATTCAGAAAAATATATATTTGCAATGCTTTCAGTACCCAATTTCGTAAAATGGTTCTTCGGTATAAACATTTAATGACTGGGTACAACATAAATGTTATACGACAGACTGTATGCTTGGTAGTTAACCCAATCATGCAAGCCTCGCGATTCTACAAGCGTTCTCAAACATTTGCCTGATAAACTTGATATGAAATGACACGAACCTGGTATTCTCTAATTACGGGGCCCAAATTAATCTCCACCCTCATCTTCCGCCGCGGTTTACACACTTAAGTTGGCTGTTCAGCTCACATAAAGTCTACTGTCTCATCTTCTTTCCACTGGAGACCCGTCCTATTTTTTAGTTTTCCTGTCATACATCCAATTTTCATAGTAGTAGATGTTGGTTACAAAGCGAGGAGCTCTATTCCAATGTGTGGCGGCCGTAAAAAGTCTCCCTGCCTTTCATCATAGTGTGGGTTATATTTTCTAGTCCTTTGGGATCATTGATACCACTACGGAATTTATAGAACATATTTAACGTCTCAACAGCTGCATAATGTCTGGGAATGTGTGGCGGTCGTAAAAGTCTCTCTGCCCTACATCATAGAGTAGTTTATATTTACCTTTCCTTTGGGATCATTGATTCCGTTGTGGAATTTTGAAAATGTTTGTGGGTCACTGATGAGACCTTATTGGCCGAAACTAGCTAGTCTGGCCCAGAAAATATGTACACTCCATGTTTTCTAGTTTTGTGGTGTATTCATTGCTTCCAAATAGAACATATTCAAGAAATATTTGAGGGTCGCTGGTGATGCCTACCTGGCCGAAACTAGCTATTCTGGCTCAGAAAATCGTGTACACCACATGATTTTCAGTTCTGTGTTGTACTCCTTGCTTCCAAAGGATTACCCCATTTCTAAGAACATTTATCGTTATCATAAACCACGCAAAGTAGAAGTAAAACAAAGATCAGGAATCGATACAATTAACTTACTCCACCCATCAAAGACACCAAAGGGAAAGAAACACAAACATTAAGCGACCAGACCATAATGGAAACCTAAACAAAGGAAGGCCATAAGGACAGTTACTTTCCCACAAAATGGCCATATGACCATCCAAAATAAAAAGACACAAGTGATACGCACAGTAAGTAACAAACAACAACATAAATAAACCGCCACAGAAGAACCGCCTTGGAACGGTCAGTGGAAAGATTTCCATTGGGGAGCTCAAATCGATTTTACGTGGCCACAATCCTCGCCCTTACTTCCGTCGCGATTTAGACAAATAATGTGTTCAGTCCGCATGAAGGCATCCTAACTCATCAGTGCAACATCGCCGTGAACACAAAAAATCAAAGAACCACAGAGGTGAGACAACGGTGAGGACTCGACTGCAAGAAACCACTGAAATGCTGGAGCAAAAGAAAACCAACAGTTAGACTCCGATGGGCCCAACCAGAGACAGAGCATCAGGCACCAACCAACATTACCAAGAATTAGATCTCTCTAATAAGCCTTTACGTTGAAGCCGTCATAGAATCTGAGGCCTGACCCACCGGCGTGCAATTAAAGAGGGAAGCAAAGTTGCCAACCGTGATTGGGTTAACTACCATGCATGCAGTCTGTCGTATAACATCCATGTTGTACCCAATCTTTTTATATCGAAGAATGATTTTACGAAATTGGGTGCTGAAGTCATTGCGGTTATATATTTTTCTTAATTTATATATTAAGTCACCATAAAATTCGGGTTCCGATAGACCTTGTTGCAGAAGAGATTTAAGTCCAATATTGAATTTAGAAATTAAATCAGAATTGCGTCTATAAAATTTTGAAAAGGCTTTGCGTAGTTTATGGTACCGATAATTAAAAATCAAAAATGAGTTCCTTTAAGAGCAATGAAAACATTCATAAGAAAGAAGATGGGTCATACTACGTAGTTTCGGCTAATAAAGCCTCATCAGTGACCCTGTAATGATCCGGCAAAGAAAGCCAGAGGAAACATACTGCAATTTTGCGAACCCCGAATAAGCAGTCAATTCAATGACTGATATAAATCAAAATGGGGTCCAAATAATTAAAACCCGTCCAGAACATGAGTCTAAACCGATAACCCTGATTAAGGAGTTTAGCCGTTAATAATTTATTACGAGTATTGAAGTCAGTTACATGACTACACACTCTAGCAAATCGAATTAATTGCGAACTATAAACGCCATAGGATGGCGCACGAGGAACATCACCATCCAAAAAAGGAAAATTTACAATCTCAAAATCAAAGTCATCGCGTTTATCATAAATTTTGCACGAAACAAACCCATCTACAAAAGATAGATGTAAATCCAAAAACGGGGCCTCGGTATCAGAAGAATTTGCTTTATTTAACTGAAGTTCTGGGGGGTAAATCTGACTGATCAAACCATCGAAATAACCTTTTCTAAATTTTACAGACGTCATTCCGGCTTAATTTCAAAATTCATTGTTGGACTTAGATCTCTTCTGCAACAAGATGTATCGGAGCCCGAATTTTATGGTGACTTGTTGTATAAAATCAGAAAAATATATGTATGTACTTGAAATGATTTCAGTACCCAATTTCGTGAAATCTTTCTTCGATGTAAAAGATTGGGAACACCATAAATTTTATACGACAAAATTCCCTTTGGTATCTCTGATGGGAGCTGTGGGTTAATTGTATCGGTTCCTGATCATTGCCTTCACTTCTATTTTTCATGCATAGTTTACCCAATCACGGTTGATAACTTTATTGCCTCTTTAATTGCATGTCGGTGGGCCAGGCCTCGTTTCTATGTTGGCTCCAGTGTAAAGGCGCACCTATGTAATGTTGGTTGGTACCTAATGCGCTGCCTCTGGTTGGGCCCATCGGAGTCTAACTGTTGGTTTTCTTTTGCTCCAGTATTTCAGTGGTTTGTTGCTGTCGAGTCCTCACCGTTGTTTCATCTCTGTGGTTGTTTGATTTCTGTGTTCTCGGAGATGTTGGCGACGGAATCAAGGGCGAGAATTGCGGCCGCGTAAAATCCATTTAAGACCCCCTCCCCCACCCCCATCCTCAGTGGATTCGTTTCACTGACCGTTCCAAGGCAGTCCTTCTGTCGCGATTTGTTTTTGTTATGGTCTTTGAATGTGTGTATCGCTTATCTCTTTTTGTGTTAGATAGCCAATTTGCCATTAGTGTTCTCACCGTAGTTTAATCTCTGTGGTTGTTTGATTTTTGTGTTCACGGAGATATTGCACTGATGAGTAAGGAGGCATTCATGCGGACTGAACAAAATATTTGTCTAAATCGCGACGGGAGTAAGGGCGAGGATTGTGGCAACGTAAAATCAGTGGAATTCGTTTCATTGGCCATTCCAAGGCGTCTTTCTGTCGCGGACTATTTTTGTTATGGCCTGTCTTGAGTGTATGTATCGCTTATATTATTTTGTTTTGGATAGCCAATTGGCCATTTTGTGGGAAAGTAACTGTCCTTTTGGCTTTCCGCTGTTGGTGTTTCCGTTAGGGTCTAGTGGTTTCATGTTTGTATTTCTTTTTCTTTGGTGCCTCTGATGGGAGCTTTGGGTTAATTGTATCGATTCCTGATCATTGCCTTCACTTCTATTTTATCTAGTAATTTAATGTTTGCTGCGTTTCTTTCCCTTTTGTGTCTCTCAAGTGGAGTGTGGGTTAAGTTTGTCAATTCCTGATCATTGCTTTCACTTCTATTTTATCTGGTAATTTAATGCTTGTATTTCTTTCCTTTTGGTGTCTCTCATGGGAGGTGTGGGTTAAGTATGGCAATTCCTGATCGTTGCTTTCACTCCTATTTATATCATACTTCTTGGGCTGTTAATGCTTTTATTTTGCATAAGATAGTCTGTCCAACATATATGTTACAGTAAATATAAGGCTGAAAGAGAAATATCACAAGATGTATGCGGATTGGATCCGGGGTATCCATCTATCTATCTATTTATACTGCGGCAGCCCCGTTAAGAGCACTATCGTGCAGGTCGGATTGCTACTGTTTCAGCGTGTTCGTGGTATTCGACAGTTCGCTTAAAAGACTAGTGTCCATCTGATTTAATGACATGTGTTTGTTTGGTTGTTTGATTTGAGGTTAAGCGTCCCCGACAACACTGTATAGGTCATTTTGGAGACGATGCTTCCAATTTTGTGGGACTTAAAAAAATTACCCGACATTGTGATGACATTTCAAGCCCTGTCGCCCAATGAAACTAATAGGGTTTATAAGAATGGACGGCCCGACTCGCACGGCTTTGTCTGAGCAGGCTTAAATCCTTTAAGCGGTTTACCACTCGTGTGCAGTCGATTTCAGCTCTGCGTGGAAGCATCAAGCGGCCCAAATATTATTTCAAGCCCCGATGGGCGGGGTCCGTTTATGCCAGTGGTACGGTGTATCCCACGTCTTGCAAAATCTCTCTCTTATTTTTAATGACAGATTACATATGTCATTTCTAGCTGTCCCAGGCGTTTGCTAACTAACTTCCGGCTTTGACTCAGTACTGCTGAAACTAGGTTCGCGCAAAAACATAGACCGGCTTGTTTTCGGTTTTGAGCGCAGTTTTGTTCAAATCATATATATTAGATCAATTTGAACATTTTCTCGTGCATACGTATACATGTATTGACTTAATTTTGCAAATGCCTTGAATAATCATTATTTATATAACCTACATTCGAGACTTTACCCTTCCATCCCTTAGTTTCAGAACATGACTGTTTGGTGTTCTTATTCTTGTATAAAGATTCTTTTCTCCCGTTCATTGACATGTTGGCAAATAATGTAGATCTTGGCGAGACTGCTCGTTATGTACCGTCTCATCTGGATCTACAAGGTTTGCATCGGTCGACAGGGTTGAAAGGGTTAAATAGCGTTTTTAAGTACGAATTCCAAGTAGTCATAAATAAAATTGGTTTAACAACCCTTTACTGATCGACATAGAACATGGTGAGTGATTGAGTGTTTGAGTTTTACGTTCAACATACAGCTATGGTCGTACGGAGACGGGACCTCGGTTTAAAGACTCATCCGAAAGTCTGGAGAAGCCCGGGATCGATCCTGTGACCCCTGGTTTACAAGGCGAGTAGCGTAACCACTACACCACTGAGGCTTCTATATCGATCATGGTAGTCCACCCTGATTACAAAATGCGTGTTCACGTTTATTCTGTAAGTTGTGAGTTTTAAATCATTTTCCGTACCTGAAACAAACAGTGAAGACACCGATCAGATGCAGCATTCTGTGGCCTTTGATCAGGATCTTTAATGTTTCCGAATGCCCCGGTAATTGGACGATTGGCACTGATGGGTACATATGTTCGACAGTTTCCGGTGAGGTCCGTCAAAGGGCTTCGGTTGATTTCTTCTGCATCCGATAAACGCTTTAGGTGCAATCACAGCAATTGTCGTCTTCTTTGTTGTCTGCTGGTAACGTTAAAATCATTGTTGGAAATAATATGGCCCAGGCCAGACAGCTCCTTTTAGAGCAGTTTTATCAGCGTCCACACCGTTTGACCGTTAATTCATCTCTGTGGCTGTTGATTTTTTGTGTACACGGAGATGTTGCATTGATGAGTTAGGAGGCCTTCATGCCGACTGAACAAATTATTTGTCTAAATCGCGACGGAAGTAAGGGCGAGGATTGTGGCCACGTAAAATCGATTTAAGCCCCCCCACCCCCCAGTGGTATTCGTTTCACTGACCGTTCCAAGGCGGTTTATTTCATTTTTGTTATGGTTTGTCTTTGAGTGTTTGTATCGCTTATATTATTTTGTTTTGGTAGGCCATTTTGTGGGAAAGTAACTGTCCTTTTGTCTCTCCGCTATTGATGTTTCCATTAGGGTCTGTTGTTTCATGTTTGTGTTTCTTTCCCTTTGGTGTCTCTGATGGGAGCTATGGGTTAATTGTATCGATTCCTGATCATTGCCTTCACTTCTATTTCGAAAACAGAAGTTGACAAAAATATAACGCTGACGGCATAAACATGCAGAGTCATCTAAGGGTTGATTTCTCAACAGTCCTGAATTGAGACTTATACTGTTTCTTTTAACTCTGAAATATCAGCATTTTAAGCAAATAATGTTGACCGTTATCATACGCCGCGTTATGCGGCGTTGGATCTCGGTCATTACTGTTTGTCAAGCCAAACACATGAGTCATGACCATATTCTATTGACAGACACACTGGAATAATAACCGTAACATTGGTTTCCCCAAATCGAACTGCAGTAATAATTATAACTTTAACGCTCTGCATGCTGGCCAATAGCAGCAGACGACATTTTCAAATATTTTCTTTTTTCCAGAAAACAGGACTCGACATTTCATGCGAGACAATTTTCATGAGATATTAAGTCCTATTTTCTAGGAAAATAAGTAAAATATCAACAATCGGTCGTCTGCTGAATTAGCCCAGAGAGTGGTAAATGTTGAAAGAATAAATTTGAAACCTTTTCATAAAGGCCTTGATATTCATGAACTTCTCATAGAATCTGTCATTTTAGTGCCTTTTTGCGCTTTGATTCTGTTTAGGTATAGGCTTTTTGTACGAAATAGAACTTTAAATGGTATGAGATATGGGCATAGTCTTTTCGTTGCCAATATTCAGAAAAGTTGATCTGTTGTTAGACGAAAGTTTCATTTCAGAACTTAATTTGAAGTGTTCTGTAATCCAGGCTTGAAAATGATTAGAATGGAGTAAAATGTCAGATTTAACGCGTAAAATATATCATTATTAAATAATTCTTTAAAATGCGATTTTCACCAACTATTGAAAAAAATCTCCTTGATATGGAACCAAAAACTCATAATATGATTGAAAATTGTGGGCGGAATTTGTGCTACAACTTTATTTGACTGAATACACCTGCAGTGTACAGCGACTCACGAGACATTGCGAGACATAAACCGAGTTGCTTTATATTCAGGTATTTCATAAGACCTCGGGTACAAGAATACTGAAGAAAAAAGGAACTTGGGAAAGTGATTTTATACTGCCAGTTTTAATCACAGTAATGACTGCAAAATAAAGTAAAGTGAAAACTTTTCTTTTAAGTTAGCGAATACCTTTCGTTCAAGTGTCACTTTGAACAGAAGTCACATTATTGAACATTGATAGCTACATTAAAGAGCATTTAAATATATAAAAAATATTCAAGTATTCTTAGTGTTAAGACTCAAATTTAAGAAGGTGATTTGATTGAAAATCTCGCGAAACAAATCGCATTTGTAACAAACTTATGGGTGGGTCAAGTCTCAGTGGGTCAGGCCTCAGATTCTATGACGGTTCTAGCGTAAAAGCTTATTTGAGAATTAGAGAGATCTAATTCAAGGTAATGTTGGTTGGTGCCTGATGCTCTGTCTCAGGTCGGGCCCATCGGAGTCTAACTGTTGGTTTTCTTTTGCTCCAGCATTTCAGTGGTTTCTTGCTGTCGAGTCCTTAACGTTGTTTTATCTCTGTGGTTGTTTGATTATTTGTGTTCATGGAGATGTCGCACTGATGAGTTAGGAGGCCTTCATGCGGACTGAACAATTTATTTGTCTATATCGCGACGGAAGTAAGGGCGAGGATTGTGGCCACGTAAAACCGATTTAAGCCCCCCCCCCCCTCCCCCAACCCCGAGTGGAATTCGTTTACGCTGACCGTTCCAATGCGGTTCTTCTGTTCCGGTTTATTTTTGTTATGGTTTGTCAATGGGTGTTTGTGTCGCTTATATTATTTTATTTTGGATAGCCTATTGGCCATTTTGTGGGAAAGTAACTGTCCTTTTGGCTTTCCGCTATTGATGTTTCCATTAGGGTCTGTTGTTTCATGTTTTTGTTTCTTTCCCTTTGGTGTCTCTAATGGGAGCTGTGGGTTGATTGTATCGATTCCTGCTTCTGGTAGCATTACACTAAATACTGGGAGGTGCCGGGTTTTATCACTTTGGGACAGAGCTTTTAGTTGCGTTCTAAATACCAGACTTGCTTCCATTGGATATATATTCCATGTTTTATTTCAATGTGAGAAAATGATAGGTATAATGGACTAAAATGATGCATGATTTATAAATATATCTGCAAGCTCAAAGAAATTTTTGCTGATTTTATATGGTCACCCCTCCTTTAAAAATGTTGGTTTTATTTACTCCGTTCTAGCAGGTAAACAAACATGGTTGACTGTAACTCGAAAATGAGCCGATCAACATGTGGATTTTTTCTCATTAACTTGTTGGGCTAGGATGGCTCTATAAACAAGTAAAGTTTGAAAAGTTTTGTGTGTGTAGTTTTTGTGGGAGCAGGTAAAAAGGTAAAAGGTAAAAAGGTAAAAGGTTACTACTGTCGCCTATGGAAAACATTTAGTGGAAAGATCCCTTCTATTATGCTCATTTTTATCCGATAATACCTATTGTTCTCTAAGAGTAACCTCCCTTGATTTTTTTTTGATTCAGACCGACAATTATGTGATGTCATATTGCTTTTAAACGTCTTTAAAAATAATTTTAAACCACTATGTTTTCATTTAGTTGCCTAATACATTTTTTCATGTCCTTTGAATACTGTGTATGTTATTCATAATTTAGGACATAAATAACAAGTTCAATTTCAAAATTCAAAATTAAATTGATTTATTTTTTTAATATATAAAAAGTGTCATTTAATTCAAACTTTTATTTGGACTACAACATGCCTTTTAAACTGTTCGGTATGTTTCATGTTACTTTATTTACTCACAATAACAGAACAGGAATTTGAATAATTTTAATAAATTGTTTAAATTATAATTGAAAATAGTTAGGAGGACTCTGGTTTAGCATAGCACATTCATTTGTTTAGATCAGTTTCAATAATTCAAATAGGTCATTACATAATTACTGATGACTATACAACAATCAAACAAGAATCAATATGCACCTACCTGAATATTGATGAGGCAGTTTGAAATTGCTCTATTTTCGTGAAATATTTCAGACTTTTATGGGCGTCATTCTGATTTAATTTCAAAATTCAATATTGGACTTAAATCTCTTCTGCAACATGGTCTATAGGAACCCGAATTTTATGGTGACTTAGTACATAAATTCAGAAAAAATATATAACCGCAATGACTTCAGCACCCATTTCCCTAAAATCATTCTTCGATATAAAAAGATTGGGTGCAACATAAATGTTATACGACAGACTGCATGCGTGGTAGTTAACCCAATCACGGTTGACAACTTTGCTTCCCTCTTTAGTTGCATACCGGTGGGTCAGGCCTCAGATTCTATGACGGTTCCAGCGTAAAGACTTATGTTGGTTGGTACCTGATGCTCTGTCTCTGGTCGGGCCCATCGGAGTCTAACTGTTGGTTTTCTTTTGCTCCAGCATTTCAGTGGTTTCTTGCTGTCGAGTCTTCACCGTATTTTATCTCTGTGGTTGTTTGATTTTCGTGTTCACGGAGATTTTGCACTGATGAGTTAGGAGGCCTTCATGCGGATTGAACAAATTTTTGTCTTAATCGCGACGAAAGTACGGGCGAGGATTGTGGCCACGTAAAATCGTGTAATACGTTTCCGCTGACCGTTCCAAGGCGGTTCTTCTGTCGCGGTTTATTTTTATTATGGTTTGTGTTTGGGTGTTTATATTATTTTATTTTGGATAGCATATTGGCCATTTTGTGGGAAAGTAACTGTCCTTTTGTCTTTCCGCTATTAGTGTTTCCATTAGGGTCTGTTGTTTTATGTTTGTGTTTCTTTCCCTTTGGTGTCTCTGATGGGAGCTGTTGGTTAATTGTATCAATTCCTGATCATTTCCTCCACTTCTATTTAAATCGTAATATATCAGAGGCTAATAAAAATAATTTATTCGGTTTTCGCCCTTCAATTTCTTGAACCATTTTGTGGTCGATTGTTTTACAACCGACACAAAGTTAATAAAAAGCAAACCTGAATTAAGCTGTTGTCCACGTGACTATCACTGATTTTGGTGAACCAAAATTATGTTCATTAATAATAATAAAAATAAAAACGGTTGCCTACCTCGCCACGAAAGGAAAACAAAAACAATATCTTAATAGAGCACATGCTGTCACGTGACGACTTTCGGAACATTCCATTCTAAGTAGAAGTAAAACAAAGATCAGGAATTGATACAATTAACTTACTCCACCCATAAAAGACACCAAAGGGAAAGAAATACAAACATTAAGCGACCAGACCATAATGGAAACCTAAACAAAGGAAGGCCATAAGGACAGTTACTTTCCCACAAAATGGCCATATGGTCATCCGAAACTAAAAGACACAAGTGATACACACAGTAAGTAACAAACAACAACATAAAATAAATCGCCACAGAAGAGCCGCTGTTAGAAATAGAAATGTATGCCAAGTAATCTAATTTCTTGTGAGTGTAAAAAAAGTAAACAACAACAACAAACAAGAGGCCCATGGGCCACAATGCTCACCAGAGCTCAGGGACCCACTGCCCACTGGCAGCAATGTATTTTAATTAACCATGGAAGCCATGTGCCCAAGGATGCTACAGATAAAATTTGGATCCAGTCAGCCTAGTGGCTTCAGATTCTGATGTCGCTTGAATGTGTTGTTGCCTGACAACAGATGACAATTGACAATTTCCCATCTGTGGCAACAAATAGGCCAAAAGGAACATTATTAAAGGAACATTTCTATGAAAGTGTGGCAAAATATCTTGAAAGGTAGAACTAAAACAAATATCAGGAATCAGGACCAAACCATAATGGAAACCTAAACAAAGGAAGGCCATAAGGACAGTTACTTTCCCTCAAAATGGCCATATGGCCATCCAAAATAAAAAGACACAAGTGATACGCACAGTAAGTAACAAACAACACCAAAAATAAATCGCCACAGAAGAACCACCTTGGAACGGTCAGTGGAAATTCCACTGGGGGGGGGGGGGGGGGCTTAAATCGATTTTACGTGGCCACAATCCTCGCCCTTACTTCCGTCGCGATTTAGACAAATAATTTGTTCAGTCCGCATGAAGGCCTCCTAACTCATCAGTGCAACATCTCCGTAACCACAAAAATACAAAGAACCACAGAGTTGATACAACGGTGAGGACTCGACAACAAGAAACCACTGAAATGCTGGAGCAAAAGAAAACCAACAGTTAGACTCCGATGGGCCCCACCAGAGACAGAGCATCAGGCACCAACCAACATTACCTTGAATTAGATCTCTCTAATTCTCAATAAGCCTTTACGTTGGAACCGTCATAGAATCTGAGGCCTGACCCACCGGCGTGCAATTAAAGAGGGAAGCAAAGTTGCCTCTTCTGCAACAAGGTCTATCAGGACCCGAATTTTATGGTGACTTAGTACATAAATTCAGAAAAAATATATAACCGCAATGACTTCAGCACCCAAATTCGTGAATCATTCTTCAATATAAAAAGATTGGGTAAAACATAAATGTTATACGACAGACTGCATGCATGGTAGTTAACCCAATCACGGTTGAAAACTTTGCGTCCCTCTTTAATTGCACGCCGGTGGGTCAGGCCTCGGATTCTATGACGGTTCCAGCGTAAAGGCTTGTGTTGGTTGGTACCTGATGCTCTGTCTCTGGTCGGGCCCATCGGGGTCCAACTGTTGGTTTTCTTTTGCTCCAGCATTTCAGTGGTCTCTTGCTGTCGAGTCCTCGCCGTATTTCATCTCTGTGGTTGTTAGATTTTTGTGTTCACGGAGATGTTGCACTGATGAGTTAGGATGCCTTCATGCGGACTGAACACATTATTTGTCTAAATCGCGACGGAAGTAAGGGCGAGGATTGTGGCCACGTAAAATCGATTTGAGCTCCCCAGTCTCTTGCTGTCGAGTCCTCGCCGTATTTCATCTCTGTGTTTGTTAGATTTTTGTGTTCACGGAGATGTTGCACTGATGAGTTAGGAGGCTTTCATGCGGACTGAACAAACTATTTGTCTAAATCGCGACGTTAGTAAGGGCGAGGATTGTGGCCACGTAAAATCGATTTAACCACCCCACCCCCCCCCCCAGTGGAAATCTTTCCACTGACCGTTCCAAGGCGGTTCTTCTGTGGCGGTTTATTTATGTTGTTGTTTGTTACTTACTGTGTGTATCACTTGTGTCTTTTAATTTTGGATGGCCATATGGCCATTTTGTGGGAAAGTAACTGTCCTTATGGCCTTCCTTTGTTTAGGTTTCCATTATGGTCTGGTCGCTTAATGTTTGTGTTTCTTTCCCTTTTGGTGTCTTTGATGGGTGGAGTAAGTTAATTGTATCGATTCCTGATCTTTGTTTTACTTCTACTTTTCCTGTTGTTTGCTATTGTCCACGTGAGTACAAAATCAAGGTAATGGTTATTTACAGCTGTGTTTAGTCTTCTCGCTGTGACGTCAGAGTGCTGTGTAAAAGTAAAATCTGAAATGGGTTCGTATACTGGGTATTCGCCTACCAATCGACCCAAAGATGCTAAGTACAGAAGCTTCCCGCATGCTATTGTCCAAATGACTGTCGCTGACCCTGAACAAAATACAGGTACTGGTTGTTTATAGCATCGATAGTGGCCTCCCTAAGACATCAGAGCGCAGCGTAAAAAGTAAAGTAAATCCTGGACTGGTGCACTTGGGCATTGGCAAATAATGTACATCTAATCAGACACCACATAACGCAGTGACTGATCAGGTCTACTCTGCTTGCTTAAAATACTGGAATTTAAGGGTTTTATAAACGAATTTCATTTTTCAGTTCAGGACTCCGTATTCTCCCAACCTACGACCCACCAGTACTCTCAGTGCTTTGATTATAAACGTAATAACTTTCAGTACCTTTGAATATATTTTAAACAATATTTATTTGAACTATAAATTGCAAAAACGTACAAACATGTAATTAATGGGACAGGATCTGACGGTAGGTATAGCGCTTGTGTTAAAACAGTAAATCAAGTACTCAATAATCAGGGTTTCTGTCTGAAAACAAATAACCAGAATAAAGCGACCAGTGGAGCGTGGTAGCTCAGTGGTTAGTTCATTTGCCTCTGATGCTTGAGGCCCCCGGTTCGATCCCCGGCAGCGGTGATAATTTCGGTGTCCGAACATGCTCCATTGACATCATTTGCAAGGATGAATGTCATAAAGTGTGCCGTCCTTCGGATCGGGACGTGGAGCCCTCTGTGCAGGGAGAGCAATACTATGTGTAGATTAAAGAATCATACCCTTATTACTGTGTAGGTTTTTTATCCTGTAAAACCTGAGTGTATGTAGTATACACCGTCTGTGTCCCCTTGTGGGGTTAATGCGAAATTTGAAGAAAGAAAGACATGTAGGCTTTCATCCTGCAACCTGGGATGTATATAATGTACTCAGTCTATGTCCCCTTCTGGGGTTAAGGCGAAATGGAAGTAAGAAAGACATGAGAACCCCATCGTCCATCTGTACATAGCAACTTACGGATACTTCCTTTTTATAGGTATTGGATATTGTCTCGCACTGCAAACAGAGCGAGCGAGGGGAGGTAACTACTATTGGGTGAAGAAAATTTTGGTTATCACGTCCTTAATACATTGAACAGAATCCGGGACGTTTCGCCCCCAAACCGTTTCCTCCCCTAGTCGTTTCGCCCCCAAGACGTTTCCTCCCTGGTCGTTTCCCCCCTAGTCGTTTCGCCCCCCTAGTCGATTCGTCCCCCTAGTCGTTTCGTCCCCCTAGTCGTTTCGCCCACTTTTCACTCTAAGGCTAATTTTCAATGTTGAACTTTTATTAGAGGTGAGAAGAGGCACCTCATATTTTAGTAGCATCATCGCCCTGTCACATCAGCCTGAGTATCTGTATCTGTCCATTAAGGGACTTCATTCATACATGAACAGTATGCCTCTGATGGTGCGTGAAAAAGAGAAAGTGGGAAATATTGGAAAGAAAGAGAAATAGTGGATAGACAAGAAAGAAAAGAAAGGAAAGATTCCTGCTTGCTTTTTCAAATCATCATTGGAAATCAGACCTCTCCGGCTACAGAAGCGTCGCCCAACAGGCAAAGGTTCAAAAATCCCTCAGACTTTACTTACAGACCGGCCCCTACCTAGCTGTTAAAACGAGAGAGTAGACGGTCCCTGCTTGAAGGATACCAAGTCAGGGCCTCAGAAACAGATGCTGGTAAAGAATTCCAATCGGGTATAGTCCTAGGGAAGAACTGTACTTGAATGTATCAAGCTAACCGCGTTGCCTGATCAGGGTCTGCACTATTTGCTTACAGTTCAGGAATTACTGGGTTGGACGCTGCAAATGTGATCAGAATATACACAAATTGCTGACAGAACATTGATGAAAGGAATCGACTTGATCATTGCTTCCACTTCTATTTATTACTTTGCATCGGCGTTGACGCGTCGTTGCGTAGACGACATTTGCGGCAATGCTCAACCATGTATTACTTAGTGGGCACACAATGTGTATGCAACGTCGTATCAACGCCGATGCAACTTTATTACGTTGCATCGGAGTTGACGCGATGTTGCGTAGACGGCATTTGCGGCAATATCAACAATGCTTTACTGGCCGACTCTGTTAACGAACCAACCGACCTATTTAAAACAAAACTGGTAAAGGTGCTTAAGCGATAATTAAAGACATTTAACTTTGCAAAGAGCGCATGTTTTCACACCTTATCATTAAGGGCATTAATTGCGTGATTAATGTGTCAAATCAAATAAACAATGTGATTAACGGTATTGATCAAAACAGGTAATACTTATCATAATTCCTAATTAACATTTTCATTCAAAGAACAGGTTCTTCTCTCTCTCTCTCTCTCTCTCTCTCTCTCTCTCTCTCTCTCTCTCTCTCTCTCTCTCTCTCTCTCTCTCTCTCACACACACACACACACACACACACACACACACACACACACACACACACACACACACACTCTCTCTCTCCCTCTATCTCACTCTTTCTCATATATGAATCTTTCTTATATAAAATATAGTAAAATAGTTTGGGGGCGAAACGACTAGGGTTTGGGGGCGAAACGACTAGGGTTAGGGGGCGAAACGACTAGGGGGAAACGACCAGGGGGGGGAAATGTCTTGGGGGCGAAACGTCTTGTTACCCATTGAACATACGAGGTATTCCGAAAAACCGGTCAAAGGTCATTCAGGTGAGCAAAACGCTACTGAAACACCGGGAAGTAAACTTGTTGAATCAATAGGATTATTTTCAGTGAACGTAAAACATTTTTAAGATCGAATAGTACAGTTGAATCATAATTTATTGTTTTATAAACTTCGTTACGTTTCCATTATGTTCAAAAAACATTTAAACACATTTTTATTGACATTTCTGGCGCTGGTCGCTGGTTTCACAGTTTGTTCAGGGAATAATGGGACGAGTCCACAGACGGGGGATGGGTCTATTACAGAGAAAACATCCCTTGAAAAAGGAATGGAACCTGTCTTCAACTTACTTCACGGATTCCTTGATACGGTTATGCCACATAATTTTTATTCACAGAGTGATTCGCCTTTTAGTAAGTATAAAATTAAGAATTTTGTCATCCTGTTTTACCCTTTAGAAAGTGGAATAACCCTCGTCATGAAAACAACAGTCACTCTCAGGTGTGTCAATAAAATTGCACTTTGATGACACCTTGGACACCTCGGGCAAATTTGTTATCATTTTAATCAGATCATTACAGTACTGAGTACTGTTTATTAATGATAATAGAAGAATAATTATCAAGCATGCACTGCAATGTCATTTTACCAATTGATGCCAATTGACCCATTGTATGCTAGTGGCCTCTTCCATTGCTATTCGTGGTGTATGAATGTCATTTGACGTATCACCAGTAACAATATGTTGGACAAGTCCATTTGTCATATAAGGGGTGTCCAGCCTATTTTTTTTCATTTTTATTCTATTTTTGATGGAAAATTATTTTAGCAAATAGTGCAGGCCCTGATCAGACGCTGTGTTTTGCGGCGTCTGATCTGGGCCTGCACTGTTTGCCATGATACCCCTTTGGGGGTTTCCGGCATACAATGGGTAAAGAGGTTTTGGGGTTGAGCACTTTCTTTTTCAGATTTTTCTGCCGAAAAACAACAACATAAAGTCCCACATTTCATTTTCACATTATCTTGCTAGTCATACTTATGATACACATGAATTGTTAACCCTTATCCCGCTGAATATTCATTTTAGCCACACCCATCTCTGACTTTGAACCAATCAAATTACTTGATATAAATTCATAAACTGAATGTCAAACAGTGTAGATCCTGATCAGATCTGATCTGGATCTACACTGTTTGCAAAGATAGGGGTTGTTGTGAACAGCAGGATAAGAGTTAACAGAGTTCTCGGATACGCCGAATCCGGAGTATTTTTACGCCTGTTTTTGCTTTTGTACGTGTAAAATTTCCTGTCGTGGATTCTTAATTACGCCATTTTTTTTTTTCGCCTGACGTGTCCGTAATCCCGTGTAAAAATGACCTAAATCACATCAAAAGATGACAGCAGGTGTCCAATTGATCTCCAAATTTAGCTACCGCCTTCGGATCAAAAGTTTACCGTAAATCGTCGCCGCCAGGCTTGTTCAAGCAATACCTGGCGAGGACAGTCGTCTGTATTACTCTCTCGCCCAATCAGAGCGTCACAGATAGAAGATTGGCAGGTCAGTCTTGCGGTTTGCGAGATGCAGCAATCTTGTGGCTGATTAACATTAATTGACTGTTTTGTTTCCGGATACTTGTATACACAGTTGGATTATCGGTAATTTGATTGTTGAAAAAAATGTCAGAGGCATAATTAAAGGATGCGATAATCTAGTGTATAAATCGTCTTTATTACGATTAAAGAAAATTATGACTCGAGTTTGTCGCATTATCAAGTTGAATGAAAGAAATTAATTATCAAGTGTTGAACTGCCTGCTAATAGTGGAGGTCCGGAACAGACACCTGTGGCATCTGATCTGGGCCTGCACTGATGTTGTTTTTTTTGTCCCCACGTGGGGCTATTGTAATGGTCTTCGTCGTATGTCCGTCCGTCTTACCGGATAACTCCTAGACAGTGATAGATAGAAACTTGAAACTTTGGGAACTGACAGATCTTTTGTCTGGGGAGTGCATGACACTTTCGGAATTTTGATAACGCCCTAGAGGTGGGCCCACGGGGGTCAAAAATAAAAATTTCCAGGACATGGTCATTTAACATATCAAAGAATTCAAAAGTTTCATATGCCATTTTATGTACTAGGATGTAGTTGGTGCAGCCTGATCAGAGTGTGTACGACTTAACTGCTCACACTCAATTTAAACCCATATCCTGATGAATAAATTAATTTACCCAGTCCACTCATGACTTTCAAAGCCTAATGTAATTTATCCATTCAAATTCACAATCTGAGTGACAGTGTAAATCCTAATTAGATGGAAGCCATCTGATCTGGATCTCCAATGCAAGATAAGGGTTTGTCGTGTTAAGCAGAATAAGGGTTCAAGCCCCAAAGTCTTTTGGAGTCACACTCTACAGCTGTACGCATTTAGCCATAATTGACGCACGTTTTTAGGGTCAAACTCCAACTTTTCAAGATTTGACTCCAACTTTTCAGATTTGAATCCAACTTTTTCCATGGATGGATTCTTAAACTCCTGTTTTCAAAATCCTAGTGAGAACTCTGGTTAAGCCACATAAGTTTTATCTTTTCGTAAGAACCGCCTCCATTACGAAAACACGCATATACAAATATATTCATTGGTAAAATATACCACCAAAACATTGGAAAGTATAAAGCCTGGGAGTAAAATCCGGGAGTAAATTTTGACAATCGAATTAAGGTATTAAACATTCACATATAGGGATAAAATTTGGATCAAAAGTAGAATATAGACTCCTCTTTAAAATTCATATAAGATTTATATTTATAATCTAGTACTTTTCAAGATATGAACCCAAATATATGACCATGTCGAAAAAATTTCGCCTGGGAGTAAATTTTGCAGTATTGACGATGTCAAGCATTTTGCAAAATATGTTCAGTCTGGGATTGCTACAAGAATAGGTTTATGTATTATCAATTAAAAACATATCGATGATTAGAAGAATACAAACATAAAGTTGTTTCATCGCTCAGTGAAGTAAGTAATTGAACCAGGAGTAGGCCGGGAGTAATTTCTTGGTTGAAATCAGCATTTATTTGCGTTATTGCCCATATCACATATGTTGCATTTATTAAACGCAGTCGTACTACACTGACAGCTGATAGCAAAGGCACTGATCAGACTGCGGGGGTAATTTGTGTCATCTTTTCTACATAATACGACCATAAAACAAATAGCGCCAAATATAAATGTTCCCAGGTCACATAATCAAACACCTCTTAAATCATAGGCTCAGGAGCAGGGCGTGATATGGGTTTGGGGTTTGGATGTGTGTCGAGTCCCGATATGACAAGAAATAAATACTGGTACTCCATGCTGAATCTCAGCTTTTCTGCTGACAAACATTTAAGAAATACAATGTATGTGATATAAGCAATAAGGCCATGAATAAGGCAAATAAACGCCTATTTCAACCAAGAAATTATTCCCGGCCCACTCCTGGGTCGATTATTTACTAGACGGGGCGATGTAACAACTTTATTTTTGCATTTTTCTCATCTCTGATATGTTTTTAATTGATATTACATAAAGTAATTCTTGTAGCAATCCAAGACTGAACATATTTTGCAAAATGCTTGACATCGTCAATACCGCAAAAGTTACTCCCGGGCGAAAATTTTTCGACATGGTCATATATTTGGGTTCATATCTTGAAAACAGCTGTCAAATCATATAAGACCCAAAATCGAATATAATCACGTGTTTGATAAATGCACTGGTTGATTACGACGTCGATTGCGCCGTCGTTAAGGTTGACGTCACAGCAACGTCACTTAACATTCCTGCAGTGCAACACAATATGGCGGACATTGGTAACCGAAGTGACTGCAGCATTAAAAATCCGCTTTAAGGAATGGAAGGTATGCAAGAAAAAGAATCCAATATGGGTGTGAGGGGTGGATAGAAAAGTCCGTCCCTCGGGATCACTGTCCGGCATCACTCGGCAAGCCTCGTGATGCCGGACAGTGTCCCTCGGGACGGATTTTTCCATCCACCTCCTCACACCCATATAAGGTTCTTATAATCCTTCACCAGGATTTCACTGGTATGCACTGAATTTTTTTATTTTAACGCCCCCGCCCATAGGGGCTTGAAGAAATATATGGGCTGCATGATGCTTCCAAGCAGAGCTGGATCCGGCCTGCACACTAGTACTGGTAAACCGCTTAGAAGATCTAAGCCTGTCCAGGAACCGCGGAGTGAGGCGGACCTTCCATGCTAATAAACCCTATTGGTTTCATTGGGCGACAGGGCTTGAGATGTGATTTCATCTTAATGTCGGGTAAAAGTCCCAAAAATTGGAAGCAACGTCTCCAAAATGACCTTTACAGTGTTGACGGGGATGTTAAACCTCAAATCAAACAAACAAAACTGAATTTTTTTTCCTTTTCACCCTGGTGACTACTGCTTGTATGAGAAAATTGCAATGTACAATGTACATCATGTTGGCATGTATTGATTAATATAATTTGCTTAGAAAGGCAGGCTAAGCATATCTAGGTATTGTTCCCAATATCTAGTTACTGAAACACCTGTCAAATCTCAATTGATACATCGGATTAAAGTGGGTGTGGTCACTATGTTTACCTCTTAACCCATTTTGTACCGGAAACCCCAAAATGGGTAACTTGCAAACAGTGCAGGCCCTGATCAGACGCCGCTTAACGCGGCGTCTGATCAGGGCCTGCACTATTTGCTATCAGAATTTTCTGTCAAAAATAGAATAAAAATGGAAAAAATAGGCCTGACACCCCTTAAATGATAAATGGATTTGTCCAACATATAGCAATGGAGGAGTACACAATGGGTTAAAAAGCTCCAGAGCAGGCACTGGATGATCATTTTTCATTTTGGGACATTTTTTCTTTCATCTCCCTTAAAGTATAATTTTTATCATTTTTATGGTCCTTATAAGATTTGTTACTTACAGGTATAAGATTGTACATACAACATAGTGCATTGTTTTATATTTTGAAGGGTACTAGAATAAATCACATCACTTTATAAGGATCTCTCCTCTTTAACCCATTTTTGTACCAAATGGAATCTTCCTGAGGTATATAGAACATGTCCACTTTCAAAATTCAGGGGTGTCAGGAAGTGTTTTCCTCTAAATTTATTTGGAAAATGGCTGAAAGTTTTGCAAACATTGTAGGTCCTGATCAGACGCCGCATTCTGCGGCGTCTGATCTGTGCCATCACTGTTTGCAAGGGTACCCGTCCTGGGGTTTCCGGTGCAAAATGGGTTAATCCTTCAAACGCTGAGAAAATCTACACCTGAAAATGTCGTCTGCTTATGTTGTCTGCTGAATCTTCTTGCAAACTTCTTAAAAACATTGTTGCATACAGACAAACACGGTGAACCCAGATCAGACTGCTCCTAGGGGAGCAGTCTGATCTGGGTCCATGCTGTTTGCAAAAATGAGTTTTAAAGTAACCGGCAGACGACAATTGTTGTGATTGGCATTTTATGGGTTATTTATCTATATTGTTGTTGAATTGAGTGTATGACGTGGGACAAATTCTTGGTATATATTGTCATATGATAATTGTAGTGTTTGTTTGTTTGAATTGAGTTTAACATTCCCATCCACACTTAGATTTAGGTCGTTTTGGAGATATTGTTCCAATTTTGTGGGACTGAATATATCCGACACTTAGATGAAATGACATCTCAAGCCCTGCCACCCAATGAAACCAATAGGGCTTACATGCATTTACTCGCACCACTTTGCCTTGTGGGCTTTGTCCTGTTAGGCGGTGTACCAGTAAGTTTCAGCTCCGCGTGGAAGCATCATGCAGCCAGCCCAGTCTATTTCTCCAAGCCAATTGAAGTGTTTATAAAATCTACCGTAATAATCCTAAGTATTGGGACAGATAGGTCTGGACCCAGATCAGAAGTAGCTGTCTGATCAGGTTCTACACTTTTTGCCATTCTGTCTGGTTCTTTTTGGACTCTTAACAAATTTGTTAAAATTTTGCAGAATTTTAAAGAATATTACAGAAAGATAATTGAAGTGTTTATCCCTTTTTGTGCCAAATGGAATCTTCCTCCTTAAATAAAATAGTCATGTCCATTTCAAAATTTAGGAGTGTCAGGTTGTGTTTTCTTCAAAATTTATTTGGAAAAAGGCTGAACTTTTTGCAAACAGTGTAGGCCCTGATCAGACGCAGCATTCTGCGGCGTCTGATCTGAGCCTGCACTGTTTGCCAGGGTACCCGTTTTGGGGTTTCCGGTACACAATGGGTTAAAAAGCCTATTAGCTGTGATAGGCTTATATTTTGACTGTTACTTCCTGAATTGCTCAGCTGTTCAAGTGTTACATAATTTGTGGAGAAGTATAGTATAGTCACATTATGCAATAACATTGACACATAGTAGTGCTTTGCATCTATAAAAGATCGGCCCCCGCCCCATCGGGGCTTGAAGAAGTAGATGGGCTGCATGATGCTTCCACGCAGAGCTGAAACCAACCGCACATGGGGACTGGTATCCCTGGTGAAAATGACAATGGAATTTCACTGAGATTTTAGCGTTATTTCATAAAAATAACTGTGGAATTTCAGTGAAAGAATCGGGCAAAATAACACTGAAATAACACTGAGATTTTCAGTGAAATTTCACTGTTATCAGTGAAATTTACACTGAAAATCTCAGTGAAAGAATCAGGCAAAATATTACCAAATTTCATCAAAATCTCATAGAAATTTCATTGAAAATTTGTTAGTATTTCAATAAAATAATACTGATTTTCAGTGAAGTTTCACTGTTATTTCAGTCAAATAACACTGAAATCTCAGTGAAAGAATCGGGCAAAATATTACCGAATTTCAGTAAAATCTCATGGAAATTTCAGTGAAAATTTGTTAGTATTTCAATAAAATATTACTGATTTATGGTGAAATTTCACTGTTATTTTAGTTAAATAACACTGAAATCTCAGTGAAAGAATCGGGCAAAATATTACCAAATTTCAGTGAAAATTTGTTAGTATTTCAATAAAATAATGCAGAGATCTCATTGAAAGAAATGGGCAAAATACCTCTAAATTTTGTTGAATTCTCAGAGAAATTTTCCTGAAAGTGTGTTAGTATTTCACAGAAATTTTAATGAAATTTTAGGAAATATTCAATAGCATTTCACAGATATATCAATGAGATTTCAAAATTGTTTCCCCTTTGATGGTACTTGATTTATGTTTTGATATACATAGATTTAAATTTTAATTACTATTAGTTCACATGAGAAATATATATAATGAACAACTTCATTCATCCCCCAAATACTTTTTTCTCTAAATGGTTACATAATGATATCAATTACAACAGCCAAGGGTCTCTGTTTACATGCCACACTGTACCCCACCCATTTCGAATGACCATATTAATTTTCGGACAAGAAGAAAAAAAAAGCAATTTATTAAATATAATTATAATGTATGTCTGATTTATCTTTTTTTCTGTCAAACTTGTGTTTTCTAAGGCCTTCCAGCATGTTTGTTAATCTAACACAGACATTGAATGACCAGAAACTTTTGACCTTCAAAATCCGCTTGCTGACCTGCTAACCTGTGTCTGCCATCATTTCTGCCCAATTCAAACAGGACCTTTTCAAACTGTGTCCTGAAGTGTACTTACTATATCAGCTAATGTTCTGTGATGTTTGTCATCCTGATATTACCGGACAATTAGTTTTCTGGCACTGCTTTGAAAATCCCTCCAATACTAAGGCAGCCATGTTTTTCCCATCATTCAATTGAAATGATGTCATCATCAATGACGTCATCACCAAAATTTCAGTGAAATTTGGTGAGATTTCATTTTAATTTTAAAACTCATAATTTTCAGTGTCACTTATTATCAAAACAACATTGCATTTTAAACATCAAGTTATTGTTGTTGTATAAATCCTCTTAGGAAAGAAAGGGGCTGATTAACTTGCCTGTTTGTCATGGTAGCTTATGGTACTTTCTTATAATTGGGTTGGCATCAAATTTTGATTGTGGCACTTCCTGAACTATTCATTCTTATACTTTGTCATAGAATGAAATTACTTTCCAGTTGAAAAGACATTCTATGAAAACTAGATTTCACTCAAGAAACAACCAATTACATGCAAAGACTGAAATTTTCTAAAACAGTACTAAATTTTAAATGAAATACTAAATTTGATTAAAATCCTTGAAATTTTACTGATGCTAGAAAATAGTGAAATTTCATTTAAACTTTTGTGAATTTCCATTGAAATTGAATTCTATTGAAAGGCGTTCTTTCAGGGTACAGGAAATTTACATTGGTTTCTGCCCTCGCTTGGAATTTGATGATATTATGCATAACAATTGCCTTGAATTATGATGCATTCACTTTTAAATGCAATTCCTTTGTAAATTTATCACAATTTTAGGAAGTCACTACCAAAACAGAGGGTTTGTTTGTTTGTATTGGAGTTTAACTGTCCAGTCAACACTATTTAGGTCATTTATGAGCCGGTCAGTTTACCTGTCCACACTTTTCCTGGGCAGACTTATACGTCAGCAGTTAACCAGTACAGTGCACATTCTTTACCCAGAAACTGACAACTGCCCTTCTTGAATCAGCGGAAGGGAGAGAATGACCATAGAAAATATTTCATGATCAATCTCCATGAAAGAATGTTGCCAAGCCCGGCAGGTATCGAACCCGCGTCCTCGTGATCAACAGTCAGACGCGCGTCCGACTGAGCTACCGAGTCCGGCCCCAAAACAGAGGGTACTCTGATATAAACCTGTATACAGTAATCTAAGCCGACATTGCAGACTCGGAACAGCCTGTTTCTGATCAGGGTCTTCACTTTTTGCTGTTCCAACTGCAATTTGATTATGTCCACATTTTTATGTCCTCATGCATGCACGCAAGAGCAAGAGCGGGGACATATTGTTTTTGCCTTGTCTGTTTGATGGATAACTTTAAGGCTGAAACAAGCTAGTCTTGCCCAAACATCTGGATTCCCTACTTGAAAGGAAAAACATTGGTCATAACTTTTGAACTGTTTATATTTGGCATGTAGGTTCCTTGTGACAAGAAAAAACATTGGTCATAACTTTTGAACCCTTTCAGATAGATCGAGCCTTCATATTTGGCATGTAGGTTCCTTGTGACCCCTTCAGATAGAACCTTCATATTTGGCATGTAGGTTCCTTGTGACAAGGGCTTAGGATAAGAAAAAAATTGACCTTGGCCTGGGGACATATTCGTGTTTCACAAACACATCTTGTTTAAATTTAAGTCTGTGACAGCAGTCTATATGTATGTCCAAACTTCTGAGGCTTTTAAGATGATATGCTGATTCTTTTATGTACTCCACTACCTGAGGACTTTATAGCACGGTTTTAGGGGTCCAAAGCATGAAGTATGTTAGTAAATGGGTGGCAGTGTTGTGTCCAATTACAATGTATAGATTATACAGAAAAGAAATGGTCATTTTTTCGGTATGATCTGTTCATTTTTAGGATCCATCTGTGAAAAGTATTTTATCCAAAACTGTATGAGGAGGAAAAATTTTGGTGTATGTTGTTGCATGTTTTCTTGCTTCATTCTTACATTGTTTCTTCGCATTAGTCTTATCTAATATTTTCCTTAGAGGCTTTCTTTATTTTAATATACATTAAAACTTTTGTAAATGAAGAAAATGCATTGGTCATTTGATTGAAAAAATACTGAAATTTCACTGAAATTTCATTGAAATTTCACTATCACTTAAATTTTGTAGACGATCAAAATTTATGCAAGAATACTGCTGAAATTTTAGTGAATTTTCATTGAAATTTCATTGAAATTAAGTTTCACTGAAATTTTGAATATGTCAGTGAAATTTGTTGAAACTTCACTGAAATTTCAGTGAAATTTCATCAAATTTTGGTCAAATGTGTGAAATCCACAAAAATATGAGGATTTCAGTGAAATTTCAATGAAATTTACTGAAATTTCGATTAGATTTTCTCTGGGGGGTATAGTCCCACAAGTTGGAAGCAACTTCTCCAAAATGACCTATATAGTGTAGACAGGGATGTTAAACCTCCAATTAAACAAGCTAAAGGGTGCAGGTCGGACCTCCATGCTCATGAACCCTATTTGGGGTGAGGTGTCATTTCATCTCAATGTCTGGTAAAATTCACACAAATTGGTCACATGAAACTGAGACTTTCTTCCTGATATTTTTTTCCTGATACTTTTTTTTCCAGATTCTTTTTTCCGATACTTTTTTTCCTTATACTTTTTTTCCTACATTCGGACTGGTAAACCGCTTAGAGGATCTAAGCCTGCCGAGGCAAAGCGGTGCGAGTCGAATGCTTATAAACTATATTGGTTTCATTGGGTGACAGGGCTTGAGGTGTCATTTCATCTCAGTGTTGGGTAAAAGTCCCACAACATTTGAAGCAACGTCTCCAAAATGACCTTTACAGTGTTGACAGGGATGTTAAACCTCAAATCAAACAAACAAACAAAATCTATAAAAGATCTCCCTTTTTAAGTTGTACACCTCAACCTCGATGAAAACTGTTAATTTAGGTTGAGATATCTGTTACATATATATCAAATTTAAATGTATAGATTACCATAGCAACAGATAAGGTTGTTATTTTGTGATAATTAATGGATAGTTTTCCCTTATTTCTCTATATTAACCTATGTTGTGGGTACTCATTAGAACCGCCTTGATGAGGCGGTTCTAATGAATACCCACAACATAGTTTTTTTATGGAAAATTGTTTGTTTTGTTTGATTTGAGGTTTAACGTCCCCATTAACACTGTAAAGGTCATTTTGTAACAAAATACCAACCTTATCTGTTGCTATGAAGGACCATGCACCACACCGTTTTTCTATCCATACCCGTTTCTGTTGTGTTGTTATGACGTGTTGTTACACCAGTGGACACAAAAGCGTTCAAACTCCTATGACATAACTTTCAATGAATCTCATCAAGTTAGTTTGACAAGCAAATGCCATTCATGAAAGAATTCTAAAACTAGATCAAGCAATTGATTGGTCTTATTAGCTCACCTGAGCACGAAGTGCTCATGGTGAGCTATTGTGATCAGTCAATGTCCGTCGTGCGTCGTGTGTCGTGCGGCGTCAACAATTTGCTTTAAATGCTAACTCCTCCTTAACCCTTGAGCCAATTTCAATAAAACTTTATAGGAATATTGCTTAGGCAGGGCTCAAGCTAGAGGGCGACTCAGGCGAAGAAGTCGCCCTGTTGGGGCTCACTTCGCCGACTTTGCCGATGAAAGCGAAAAAAACTTCGCCCTGAAATTTCGCCCGTTTTTTGGGCGTCTTCCTTGTGAACAGTAACGGTAAACTGACAAGGTGACGATAATCCTTTGACCCACTAGTGTCAGAAATCTCAGTAATTACACTGAACAAAGCTAACTGTTTATTCTGCACTTCGTGCCAGTTGTAGTTTGGTACTGTTATGTAATTTAATTCTAACCATTAGCTCATGCCGCTCGAGCCTATTGCAACACGCTTAGTAGTCTTGTACTGTCATAAATCTATCTCGGTTGATTGCACAAGGTTTTATTGCAATAAGAGCCAATTAAGATTACACAAGATTATGTAACTTAAACCGGTATATTTGTACCGTTAGCTCGTGCCAATGTCCGGGTGCGGACTTACTGTTTTATACAGTAATAAGCTTTTTCTATCCATTGGGATTGACACTGGATTAGGATATAATAATTTTTAAATAAAGATGGTTTATTTGTTTCGCCTTTGATTTGTTTGTACATTACTTTTGCATTCATCAATCGTTTTCATTTTTTTATGGACAACAACAAAACTAGGTAGCAAATTTCTATTTTGTAAGTGAAAATAATTATTACTTGCCGGTAAATATTCAGTAATTATCCAAATTCATAAAAAAATAACAACTAATTTTCATCTAGCGAGGTTGTTCCCCCTTGTTTCTATAGTCTGTTGAGGTTGTTCCCCCTTGTTTCTATAGTCTGTTTTAAAATACAATTGTGACAGGCACTTAGTGAGAAATGATCTAACTATTACACAGAAACCTCACCATTCATTATAACATGGTTGGATACAACAAAAGTTACAGCTTGCCCAAATACAGTAAAATTACTATATTAAGACCACCTTTGGGACAGTTCAAAAGTGGTCTTTTAGACCACTTTTGAACAGTCCCAAAAGTGGTCTCTGATCTGGGGTCATTGTATGCAGAAAACGGAAAGAAAGAATAACTGCAGCAAACCAAATAAGCTTTTTAAAGCAGAATTAGTCTTCATTTAAAGTGGTCTCAATAGCGGAATTGATTGATACATGTACCCCTATAAAATACACTTTTCTCCAAATAGGGGTTTACGGGAGAACTCATTACATTGTTGTTGTTCGGCGTTAAGCCGCACCCACTTCTCCCTAGACCCAGCAAACTTCTCCCTATTTTCCCAGGAGGGAGAAGTCACTTCTCCCAATTTTTTGGGGCTAGCTTGGGCCCTGTTAGGTGACCCCCTACAAAAGCTAAAATCGTTCCACTCCGCTGAATAAGATGGCCTCCAGAGCTAAAAATAGAAAAATCTTTAAACGACAACTCCTCCTGTACCTTAAGGCGAATTTCATTCAAACTTTATAGGAGTGTTGCTTAGGTGACCCTCTTCCAAAATAGCTAAAATGGTTCCGCTCCGGTGAACAAAATGGCCGCCATAGCTAAAAATAGAAAATTCTTTAAACGACAACTCCTCCTGTACCCTTTGGCCAAATTAATTCAAACTTCATAGGAATGTTGCTTAGGTGACCCTCCACTAAAATAGCTAAAATGGTATTGCTCTGATGAGCAAAATGGCCGCCATAGCTAAAAGTAGAAAAACATCGTAAATTTGCTTCAAACACAAACTCCTCCTCAACCCTTGGGCCAATTTGATTCAAACTTCACAGGAATATTGCCTAAATGACTCCCTACCAAAATAGATAAAATCGTTGTGCTCTGACAAACAAGATGGCCGCCAGAGCTAAAAATAGAAAAAAATATTTTAAACGACAATTCCTCCTGTACCCTTGGGCCAATTTTATTCAACCTGAAAGGAATGTTGCTTAGGTGACCATCTACCAAAATAGCTGAAAAGATTCTGCTCTGATGAGCAAAATGGCCGCCATAGCAAAAAATAGAAAAACATCGTAAATTTGCTTCAAACACGAATTCCACCTTAACCCTTGAGCCAATTTGATTCAAACTTCACAGGAATGTTATGTAGGTGACTCCCTAAAAAAATTGCTAAAATCATTCCGCTCTGACTAACAAGATGGCCACCAGAGCTAAAAATAGAAAAATTCTTCAAACGACTTACTCCTCCTTTACCATAGGGCCAATATCATTCAAAAGTCATAGGAATGTTGCTTAGATGACCCACTACCAAAATAGCTAAAACGTTTTCGCTCTGATGAGCAAAATGGCCGCCATAGCTAAAAACAGAAAAACTTTATAAATTTACGACAAAACGCGAACTCCTCCTCAACCCTTGGGCCAATTTGATTCAAACTTCACAGGTATGTTAGTTAGGTGACTCCCTACCAAAATAGCTAAAATCGTTCAATGCGGCGAACAAGATGGCCGCCAGAGCTAAAAACAGAAAAAATCTTCAAACGACAACTCCTCCTTACCCCTTGGGTCAATTTGATTCAAACTTCACAGGAATATTATGTCGTTGACTCCCTACCAAAATAGCTAAAATTGTTCCTCTCTGACTAAAAGATGGCTGCCAGAGCTAAAAAGAGAAAAATTCTTCAAACGACAATTCCTCATTATCCCTTGGGCCAATTTGATTCAAACTTCACAGAAATATTATGTCGTTGACCCTCTACCATATTAGCTAAAATGATCCTGCTCTGATGAACAAAATGGCCACCAGAGCTAAAAATAGAAAAACATTGTAAATTTGCTTCAAACTTCACAGGAATATTGCCCAGGTGACTCCCTACCAAAATAGTTAAAATCATTCCACTCTGATAAGCAAGATGGCCACCAGGGCTAAAAATAGAAAAAAATCTTAAAACGAACGCACTGGGGCCGACCAGTTAAATACATGGGCTTGTTTAGGGAAATTCTTTAAAAATCTTCTTCTCTGAAACAGTAAGCCCCAGGTCTTTGATATTTGGTATGATGCATCATCTAGTGGACCTCTACCAAGATTATTCAAATTGTAGCCCCGGAGCCAAAACTGCCCCTGCCACAGGGCCCACTGGTTTCACATAGGCTTATATAGGGAAAACCTTAAAAAATCTTCTTGTCTGATATCAGAAGGCCCAGGTCTTTGATATGTGGTATGAAGCTTCACGTAGTGAACCTCTACTAAGATTGTTCAAATTATAGCCCTGGGGCTAAATATACCCCAGCGCCAGGGTCTACCAAGATTTTTCAAATCACAGAGTTGGGGCCAAAAATTGCCCCAACCTGGGACACGCATGTACATATCTTAACTCAGGTAAGCGAATTAGGACCATCATGGTCCTCTTGTTTTGGAAAACACTTTCTGATTGGCATTTGAGATGTATTTTGATTGGAAAGTGCAGGAGTCAACATGAAATGTACACCACCTTGTGTTTTGAATTTATTTCTGTCTAAAAGTTGACTGATAGGATGTTAGGATATATTGCATGAGGTTTCAAGTCAGAATGGAATGAAGCTCATCAAAGTTTGATCGCTTTTGTGCCCACAGGTGTAAGAGGTTGTGGATCATAGCCACAGATACTTACTATTTTTCTTATTTCTGCACAAAAACTTACGTTGTGGGTACTCGTCAGAAGTGCCACACTGAGGCGGCAGAAGCGCCATACTCTGGGCGCTTCTAATGAGTACCCACAATATTTGTGTTTTCATGCTGAAATAACTTTTTGAATGAAAAAAAGGCTCCGTCTTTAAGTGTTATCTATGGTGTACTGTAATGATGCTATTGGGTCCAGATATAGGCCTGAAGCAAACAGTGCAGACCTAGATCAGACTGCTCCTGAAGAAGCAGTCTGATCAGGGTCTACACTATTTGCCATTCTGCCTGCACAATGCACCTTTTGGACTCCTTGCTGGATCATGAAGTAAATTTGATAAAATGTTAGGAAAATTAGGCAACTCCTGAAGGTGTCCGAAATTTTAGGATTTTTACGGTACATCTAAAAACTTGGCCCCCGCCCATCGGGGCTTGAAGAAATAGATAGGCTGCATGATGTTTCCATGCAGAGCTGAAACCGACCCACATATGAGTACTGGTAAATGGCTTAGAGAAAAAAAGGCAAAGCAGTGCAAGTCGGCCCATCCATGTATATAAACCCTATGGTTTCATTGGGTGACAGGGCTTGAGATGTCATTTCATCTCAATGCACAAAATTGGAAGCAACGTCTCTTAAATAACCTATATAGTGTTGATGGGGACGTTAAACCTCAAATCAAACAAACAAACAAACATCTAAAAACTGAAAACCTGACAAAACAAATGATTGGTTGAACAGCAACAGCAAATTTCTTGATCCTCACATATCTTCCAGTGTTCTAATATGAGCCGGGACACAGCATTTCCTACAATTTACATGTGTGCCCAGCGAAGAATCAGAACAGCCTGCGCATCCATATAGTCTAACCAAAGACTTCTCTTGTTGCATGAAGGAGCGTTGGGTCCTTAGCTATCCTTGGAGCGCACAACGAAGACTCTGATCAGACTGCGCGGATGCGCAGGCTGATCTGAGTCTTCGTTGGGCGCCCGTCTTATTATAGGTTTTGTCGCTGGCTCATATAATTGTGGGTACTGGTAAATTGCAAGAAAGATCAGATTTCCTCCATCAGTCAAACACATATGTTACGGTGTCAGACAAACATGACAAAGGGAGTTTGACAACATCAGATTTATAGATTGTCTGTTTCTTTATTCTCTCTTAATTGAAAACAAAGCTCCATAGCTACTGTAAGCTACGTGTTGTACAAAACAGGGTTGGACAAATCCCTTGCCCATCTGTGTAGGACAAGTCCACATTTTGGCTGGTCAAGTGATTTTTTTTTATTTCACTTGCCCAGAAAAATGTATAATATAAGTGAGATAATCTTGAAACTGTTACATCAAATTAAAAGAGATAATTCCTACCTACATGTACGAGTACTCTAAATTTTCAACTGATCCAATCCCTGCAACTTAAAGTACCGTATTCGCCCTAATTACCGCACATGCTCCTATAAGCGCACACCAAAGCTATTTTTGAAAAGGAAATGCATAAGCGCACACTTTTCAGTAACCTCCCCATGGAAGCTCTCACAGTAAATCTATAAAAACTTACCGTTATTTCTTTAACAGTAAAGGCAATGCTTTAGTATCCTTTTCCGTCCCATTAAATATAAGTATGCATCATCTCGGAAGCTATTGTTTTCGCATCGAGTGTGCGCTAATTAGGTAGATTTTTCACTGTGATTTTTTTATACGATTTTGAAAAAACTAAGCGCACGGTGCGGTAATTAGGGCGAATACGGTATTCTTTTATATACTGAAAGCGGTTATTCTTTTGATGAAATTTTCACATGTTATACTTATTAATACACAATACATGTGAATAGGTTTTGGGTGCTCGTTAGAACTTCCACAATGAACTGCCACAATGAGGCAGTGCTAACGAGTACCCACGACCTATGTCTTGGAACAGAAATAAGCAAAATAATGTTTACCCAATAAAACTCCCTTTTCGCTTTATAAAGTGGAGTTTAATTTTCTCTTTATAAAGTGGGATTTAAAGGGGTGTACATTACACAGCTAGACTTGTTATCGTGAGTCATTTCACATTATACATGTTTATGTCTTAGGAAAAATGTTACTACAAGATAAAAGGCTGACTCCCTCTCTGCACAGGCATATTTACAGACTTAGCATCATTGCATGCGGGGAAACCCCTAAAGGGGTACCTAGGCAAATAGTGCAGGCCCAGATCAGATGCCACATCAGGCCCTACACTATTTGACAACAGAATTTTCCGTCAAAAAATAGAAAAAAAGGCCTGACGCCCCTTATATGACAGATCTGGCCTTGTCCAAAAATTAGCACTAGTATACATGAACAGTGGGTTAAGCATCCAGACTGTGAAACATGTTGGATCCCAAGGCCAAATTTTTTGGTGCCTTGGACCACTGGGCACCTCTGTATCCCTCTGACATGTTGGGGTCACGTTGGGTGATGCAAAGGTGACATGGACCTTGCGGCACTGGGGCATCAAACTGATGTTGGCTTACAGTAGGACAAGGCCTGCTGTGACTGCTGTCCTTGTAGCGGGTAATGGTAGAGAGAGAGAGTTTTGTTAATTCTTCTGTTTCTACACTTCAATTCATTTTCCTCTTTCTTTCTGTCCCTCACTTTCATCTCCTCTACTATCAGTTCTATCTCTTTTCTCCCTTTCTCTGGGAGACGACACAAAATGCTCCACATGAGTTGCTGTGTCATTAAACCCCAGACTCTGACATGAAAGTACCGGCCCCGATAGCTCAGTTGGTAGAGTGTCCGCTCCGGGGAACAGGAGGTCATGGGTTCGATCCCGGGCCGCGACATACCAAAGTTGTTAAAAATGGTACTAGCTGCTCCTCGCTTGGCACTCAGATTTACGGGGTGGGGCTATGACTGGTTGACCCAGTGTCAGGATAATGTGACTGGGTGTGGTATCATATAATGTGTCTGGGACATGATACTTCAGTGAGACAGCACTATAAACATGAGCATTGAGCTCCCTGTCACAACCAGACACCGTTGTGATATGACTGAAAAATTGTTGAAAGCGACGTTAAACCCGAATTCACACACACACACTGACATGAAAGCACACGCATATATTTTTTTTTCAATTGATCTTTTATATGTACAATAAAATTTAATATATACAGTTTTTTTTTTTAGATCAACAGCTGTTGTGCTGATAGATATGACCTTTCAAAACTCTATGTTTTATTAGTGCTGCTAAAGGGTTGCTGTGTTTTTGGTCATTTACAGTAGTACCACAGAAGGACTAGTTGTTCAAAGCATTGTTACCTTAACGAGCTCGTTAGTGGTCAAATTGCTAACTGCTCTAGAAAGCTCTTGTATTTTTGCTGCAAAAATGTGAGTAGCTTTTGCATTTGCAAAAGCTACTCACATTTTTGCAGCAAAAATATTGGCATGTTTTTCCGTGTTAAATGATAAAAATTTTAACAATTTGTTAATTAATGACATCGTTAGTTTGAACAACTGGCCCAAGATGTACATGTATGTGTGTGTGACAGGCTTTGCAACACATTCTGGGCCCTGCCCATCTGGACTTGGACCTTGGAGAAATAGATTGGGCACTATGGTGTCCGCGCATAGCTGAAACCCACCACACATGATTACTGGTTAACCATGTAGAAGGTCTAAGCCTACCCAGGCAAAGTGGTGCGAGTCCGACTGTCCAATGCATGTAAACCCTATTGGTTTCATTGGGCGGCAGGGATCGAGATGTCATTTCATCTCAGTGGTGGGTATTAAAAAGTCCCACAAATTGGATGCAGTGTCTCCAAAATGCTCCAGATAGTGTTGATGGGGACATTAAACCTCAAATCAAACAAACATATTTACAACACATTCATCAGTTATGCAGACACGTGTTGACTGTTATTAACCCTTATCTTGCTGTCCACGACAACCCCTATCTTTGCAAACAGTGTAGATCCAGATCAGATGGCTTCTGAAGAAGCCATCTGATCAGGATCTACACTGTTTGACAATCAGTTTATGAATTTGTAGGAATAAATTACATCAAGTAATCTTATTTGTTCAAAGTCAGAGATGTGTGTGTGTGTGTGAAATCGGGTTTAACGTCGCTTTCAACAATTTTTCAGTCATATCACGACGGTGTCTGGTTGCGGCAGGGAGCTCAATGCTCACGTTTATAGTGCTGCCTCACTGAAGTATCATGTCCCAGACACATTACATGATACCACACCCAGTCACATTATCCTGACACTGGGTCGACCAGTCCTAGCTCTACCCCGTAAATCTGAGTGCCAAGCGAGGAGCAGCTAGTACCATTTTTAGCGACTTTGGTATGTCGCGGCCCGGGATCAAACCGAGACCTCCCGTTCCCCGGAGCGGACACTCTTCCAACTGAGCTATCGGGGCCGGTCAAAGTTAGAAATGGGTGTGGCTAAAATGAATATTCAGCAAGAGAAGGGTTAAGTATGTCATGGTGTGTCAGGCCAGCCTCGGTAGCACAGTTGAATGCACATCTGGCTGGTGATCAGGGGGTCATGGGTTCAATACCTGTCATGTCTGAGCAACATTCTTTTGTGGATATTGGTCATGAAGTCTTTTCTACGGCTATTCTTACCTTCCACTGATTCAAGAGGGCAGTTAATTGTCACTTATAGTTTATACTAATTTATTTTTAGTTCGATTGTGATGAAAGCTTTAAGCTTATTGAATTGCTCTCGAACACTCATTCCGGGTGGTTTCACGCGCGCGCGAGAGAGAGGCAGTGGCTTTTTGACCACTGCTACCCATTTACACCTGGGTGGAGTGGGGCACTTGCTGGCGAAAGAATGTGCACTATACTGGTTTATCTTCTAAAGTCTAAGCCTCACAGTCCAGGAAAAGTGTAGTAAGGTAAATCACGGGCTCGACATAACCTAAATAGTGTTGACTGAGCCATTAACTCTTGTCCCGCTCAACACTATAATTAACGCCCCCGCCCTTCGGGACTTGAAGAAATAGATGGGCTGCATGATGCTTCCACGCAGAGCTGAAACTGACCACACACGAATACTATGAAACCGCTTAGAGGATCTAAGCCTGCCCAGGCAAAGCGGTCAGACTGTTCATGCCTATTGGTTTCAATGGGCAACAGGGCTTGAGATGTCATTACATCTCAGTGTTGGGTAAAAGTCCCACAAAATTGGAAGCATTGTCTCCAAAATGACCTGTACAGTGTTGACAGGGTCATTAGACCTCAAAACAAACAAACAAACACTATAATAAATCACTGCCTATGCAATCACCAAAAGATCCAGATCAGATGACTTCAGATCAGGACCTGCACAGTGCAGACCCAGAAAGGAGCAGTCTGATCAGGGTCTACACTGTTTGCCATTCTGTCTGCACTTTTTGGAATCCTTACTGGATCATGAAATAAATTTGTTAAAAGTTTTGGAGAATCTTAGCAAGTCCTCAAGGTGTCCAAATTTTTTTGATTTTTACAGTAATTTGTGAATTATGAGAAGTAATTTGATTGGCTGATAGTCAGAAATGGATGCGGCAAAACAATAGAAGCAGCAGGACATGGGTTAAACGCAGGCGGTGGCTGTGGACGCATTTCTACTTGTAAAAGTTTTGTTCTGGACTTATTAGGTCAGTTCTAGAGCAAGCCGTAATTAACCTTTTTTCCAGGCAGATTTTTGAAATACATGAAAGCAGAACTGGTTATAGATTTAGGTAATCATTGGACTTTCATTGTGATCTCCATGACATTTTTACTAGGATTTGAACTTAAGACCCCTGGTATTGCCATCAGGTTAAGTGTGGTGCTGTATAATGTAATCATGTAATTTAACCCTTATATCTCGCTGTTCACGACAACCCCTATCTTTGCAAACAGTGTAGATCCGGATCAGATGGCTTCTGAAGAAGCCATCTGATCAGGAGCTACACTGTTTGGCATTCAGTTTATGAATTTGTAGCAATAAATTACATCACGTAATTTGATTGGATGATAGACAGAAATGGATGTGGCTTAAATGAATATTCAGCAAGATAAGGGTTAAGGACACACTTTAAGGGAAGCTAGCTAGGCAGTTTTTCAGAAGTACTTAAGTTACTGCTAAATATACATGCAAATCAAAGCACTGAAAGTACTGGGGGTGTCGATTGTTGCTGTAGGCTGGGGAAATAGTCCTGCTGTTTCATTTAACCCTTAGATTCCAGATTTTGAAGCAAACAGTGTAGACTCTGATCAGACACCGTAAAAAAGTATGTTACGATAATAAATTGTTAGCCATTGTCCCTGAGTACAGTCCAGATTTTGGCAACAGGGCTTGAGATGTCATTTTATCTCAATGTTGGGTAAAAGTCCCACAAAATTGGAAACAATGTCTCCATTATACCTCAATTCAAACAAACAAAACAGTCCAGCAACACTCTGACTAGAAATGAAAATCACTACATTAACCACCCTACTATCGGTATGTACGTCAAATGGCCAATTTATTGGGGAACCATTTGCGTAACAACATCTTTCTACACTCTGACATCACGGTGGATATAAATAACTCAGATTTTGCAAATTTCCGGTGATAGGTACGTGGTCAAGAGAAGGGAAGCAACTTTGGGTCGATTGCTGAATTGGTGGAAAATATGAGGTATATCCAGTGACCTTAACTACATATAAATACACTACAATCTGTTATAATGACCATTTGACTGGCTTGTGGTGTTTATCTGAACATGGTAATAAAAGAAAGATAAAAGGCCAGGAAATTGCTACATGTATATGTAAATTAGCCCTTACAGCCCACAAAATTTTTTTTAGAGCAGACATGAATTTTATCTTTTAATTTATATTTTTTGAGAAATAAATAAGGCCTATGACTCCTGCCCAGCAGACAATTCACATGTAATGTCAAGCCTTATTTTCTGTGAAAAAGTTGAAAAAAATACAGTAAAATTCCTACATTAAGACCACCTTTGAGACTGTTCAAAAGTGGTCTTTAAGACCACTTAGAGCACTAAGTCTGAAATATAATGAAAATTAATAAATATGAGTATGGTCACATGACCGATATGGCCACCTTGCCCACATAGGGTAAAAACCCTTCAGAAATCTTTTTCTCTGGAACAGTAGGTTGATGGCCATGAAACTTTTTATGTTGAAAAATAAGAGAAAAATAATTTGTAAAAGCAGTCTGCAGCAGTTGTGATTGGCTAAGTATACAAGTTAAGGCGAAAGGATACACCTTTAGGAGAGGCAACTCCTGCAAAAGTATTTTTGTCTCCCATGTCAATAGGGGTCAACTCTTAAAGGAAAGTCTTTTGCTTCTGAGGAGCAAATTCTTTCCTTTAAGACTAGACCCCTTTTTCAGTGGGACAGGTTCTCCCTTCTGCTGATTCAAGAAGGACAGTTGTCAGTTTCTGGCGAAAGAATGTGCACTGTACTGGTTAAACGCTTACGTTTAAGCCTGCCCAGGAAAAGTGTGGATAGGTAAACTGATCGGCTCAAAAATGACCTAAAATGGTGTTGACTGAGCCATTAAACTCCAATACAAACAAAGAAACAAATCAGTGAGACATGGTCTCCCTTTGAAATATGGCAGAAAAATCTGCCAGGTGTTCCCATTCCTCTTAAATGTACACAATCAGGCATCTTCAACTAGTTGTATCAAAATTTACAGTATCTGTCTGACAGTTTGTAAGATTTCTGAAATGGTTTATGATGTTATTAAGTAAATATTTAGAACTGGCCATCTGTTCTTTGTAGTTAAGAGTGTGTACCTATCTGACACCTCTCCTTCATTTTTTATCACACATACATGTATTGCCAACCATACACATTATCTCGTACATTTCCCTCTGCTAAACAGCCACCTCCTTCAAGGAGCCTGATTTAGCCCTTTTTGTACCAAATGGAGCCTCCCTCCTTATATATTGTAGCGGGTGTTCATTTCGAAATTTAGGGCTCTCAGTGTGTGCTTTCTTCAAAATTTATTTGGAAAATGTCTGAACTTTTTGCAAACAGTGTAGACCCTCATCAGACGCTGCGATCTGCAGCGTCTGATCTGGGCCTAAACTGTTTGCCAATTACCTGTTTTGGGGTATCTGGAACTAGCTTATCAGTAGTAAGTTGAAAAATGTATGTGGCAACCACTGTGAAGACCTGGGGACTTTACACATTACCCCTACTGTTTACACAAGATGATCAGAACAGGCTTGATTGATGTAATGTTGGACCAGTAACAGTACTGGCAGCCATGTTGATGACCTTCAAGAAATCGGACAAAAAGTCAGCCAAGGAGCATCCCTATAAGCTATTATTCAGATCTGTCAAGCACAGGTTTCTAAACATTCCTGACAACACTATTTTGGAGACGTTGCTTTTGATTTTGTGGGACTTTTTACCAGACATTGAGATGAAATTATGTCTCAAGCCCTGCCACCCATAGATACTGCTCAGGATTCAAGGAGCAGTTCACCAGTACTCGAGTTCGGTCAGTTTAAGCTCTGCACGGATTCACACCATGCAGCCCAATCTATTTCTGCAAGCCATGATGGGTTCTGTATTTGGGTTTCCGATTTAAATGGGTAAAGGATGATATCTAGATATGTTTCAATGTTTATCAGAATTTTATTAGTTTTATTGTATATATATGACAGTTGAATCTGTCGTCCAACTTCCTTATTGGGAAAGAAAATGTTCTTTTTCCAGTAACTAAAAGTACATCTCCGGGTATTAATCACAATATAGTTTGTTTGATCAGGTTACAGATAAATAATCGTCTTCAACCCATAAAATACCAATCACGGTTATTGTTGTCTGCTTTGTCGTCTGCTGGTTACTTTAAAGTCATTTTTGCAAACAGTGTAGACCCAAATCAGACTGCTCCTCATGGGAGCAGTCTGATTTTGGTCCACACTGTTTGCCTGAAAGCAAAAATATATTTTTTAAAAAGTTGCAAAAAAAATTCAGCAGACATAACCAGATAACATTTTCAGAGGTAGTTTTTCTCGGCATTTTAAGGGTTAACCCATTTTGTTCTGAATGGATTTGTTTGTTTGATTTGAGGTTTAACGTTCCCGTCAACAGTGTTCAGGTCATTTTGGAGACGTTGCTTCCAATTTTGTGGGACTTTTACCCGATGTTGAGATGAAATGACATCTCAAGCCCCAATGAAACCAATAGGGTTTATAAGCATGGACGGTCCGACTCCCACTGCTCTGCCTGGGCAGGCTTAGATCCTCTAAGAGGTTTACCAGTACTCATGTGCAGGTCGGATTTAGCTCTGGGTGGAAGCATCATGCAGCAGATATATTTCTTCAAGCCCCGATGGGCAGGGGCCGTTGCTCTGAATGGAATCTATAGTATATAGCAGGAGTCCATTTCAAAATTAAGGGGTGTTGGGTTGTATTTGAATCCATTTGGAAAATGCCTTAACCTTTTTGCAATCTGTGTTAAGGCCCTGATCAGACAATGCATTCTGCGGACAAGACCATTTGTCATATAAGGGGTGTAAGGCCTATTTTTTTCGTCTTTATTCTATTTTTGATGGAAAATACTGTTAGCAATTGGCGCAGGCCCTGATCAGATGCTGCTTTCTGCGTCGTCTGATAGGCCTGCACTGTTTGCCAAGATAGCCCTTGAAGGGTTTCCCCGCCTGCATTGGGTTTACCCATTTAGTACCGAAAACCCCAAAACGGGTACCAGGGCAAACAGTGCAGGCCCAGATCAGACGCCGCAGAACGCGTTTGCTAAAAATTTTGAACAACCTAAATTTTGAAATGGACTCCTGGTATAAATAAGGAGGAAGTTTCCATCCATGATTTGGTACAAAAAGCCAGTTATGTACTAATGATTAGCACTTGAAGGGCTAAGAGTTCACCGCTTTCTTCACCATGCTCAAAAATTATTTGTTTTTTTTTTTTTGTTTGTCCAAAATCCATGGCAGAACATATTCTTTTTTTCATTTCTTAAAATCCTGAAAAAATATTAATGGCAAATGACATAAATTTTATCATATCATGTTATTTGCAGTGGCAGAAGATATGAAGTTTATTGCAAATGACAAATGTAGATCATGCTGACAAAGAAAAAGACATGATACATATATTTTAATTAGCAGAAAGAATTTCTCATAAAGGAATAATTTTGCTCAATTTTCTTCTACAAAGGAAATAAACCTTGTAGAACTTATAGGGGAGAAAAAAAAAGGTCTCTTCTGTCTTCCTTAATCCTTTGACTGCTTAATCAACCCTAGCAGACGGCATTTTCAAAGTATATTTTTTCTTAATTTTTAGTCGAAATAAGGCTTGATATTACGTGTGAAGCAGATGATTCACAAGTAATGTCAAACCCTATTTACTATATTAACCTTTAAGACGACGAGAAAAAATACATCTGAAAATGTCGTCTGCTGAATCTTTTTACGAACATTTTAAAAAATATTTTTGCATACAGGCAAACAGTGTGGGCCCTGATCAGACTGCTCCATGAGGAGCAGCCTGATCTGGGTCTACACTGTTTGCAAAAGTGACTTTATAAGTAACCAGCAGATGACAAAGCAGATGACAGTTGTCGTGATTGGCATTCAATTTCATCTGTATTTCAGGTGTTCAAGACTTGGACTACATCATTAAAAACTCAGACTATGCTAAACTTCAGCAAGAATGGCAAGATGTAAGTATCATGGGGATTTCAGGTGGATACAACTCTGTTGAAATTACGTTTAAATTACATTTTTCCGTCTTTATCAATAGGGAATCACAGAGAGTTAGCTCCCTCTTAATATATATTTGTATTAAATACCTACAAAAATACCGCTGTCTACTAGCAGTTTTCCAACCCAAAAATACAGAATCCCATATCGCCTACTCACATTTTTATGCCCCCGCATCATATGATGCCGGGGGCATATAGTTTTTCGGTTTTCCGTACGTGCGTACATGTGTACATCCGTCTGTACGTGTGTGTGTACGTACGTAAGTACGTACGTACGTGATCCTGTAACCTCAGGTTAAAGTTTTTGTAACAGGTAGAGCCTGAACTTTTAGAACTCATATTTTCCTAACCATTTGATGGAACTGGTTCATCTTTGGTATGATGAAAGATATAGGTCCAAAGTTTTATTAAGCAATACCCCCACCCATGCCTGTGACCTCAAGGTCAAGGTCACAGACTTAGAAATTTTCAATGTTAAAGACTCAGGTTAAGGTTTTTGTAACAGGTAGACTTGAACATTTTAGAACTCATATTTTCCAAACCATTGGATGGAATTGGTTTATATTTGGTATGATTGTAGATATAGGTCCAAAGTTTTATTTAGCGATACCCCCACCCATGCCCATGGCCTCTAGGTCAAGGTCATGGACTTAGAAATTTTCCATGTTAAAGACTCCAGTTAAGGTATTTGTACCTGGTAGAACCTGAACTTTTATGATGGCTTTGGTTCATATGATGATATATATAGGTACAATGTTTTATTCAGCAATACCCCCACCCATGCCTATGACCTCAAGGTCAAGGTCACAGACTTAGACAATTTTAATGTGAAAGATTTTAAAGAGCTCAAATTTTCCAAACTATATTGTGGATTTGGCTTATGTATGCTATGATGATAGATACAGGTCCAACTGTTTATTTGGCAATACCCCCACTCATGCCTATGGCTTCAAGGTCAAGGTCACAGACTTAGAAATTTTTAATAAGATATTTTAAGAGTTGATATTTTCCAAATCGTGCAATGGATTGAGTTGATATTTGGTACGATGTTAGATACCTGTCCATTTTATTCAGCGATACCCCCACCCATGCCAATGAGCTCAAGGTCAAGGTCAAGGTCACAGACTTACAAATTTTTAATTATCCCCTCTCACAACATAGCTCTAGCATCTATATTTCTTCACTGATTTCAATATAACTTCACACAAATGTTCCTTATAAAAAAATCTCGAGCGAGTTCAACTTTCAAGGTCATGACCTCAAGGTCAAGGTCACTGTGGCTATTTTTAGAAAAACTTTGTCATCGCTCTAGCGCCTACATTTTTCACCAATTTCAATATAACTTCACGCAAATGTTCCTTATAAAAATAGCTCGAGCAATTTCGACTTTCAAGGTCATGGCCAGAAGGTCAAGGTCACTGTGGCTATTTTTAGAAAAACTGTCATCGCTTTAGCGCTTGCATTTCTTCACCGATTTCAATATAACTTCACACAAATGTTCCTTATGACAATATCTCGAGGGATTTCGACTTTCAAGGTCAAGGTCACTGTGGCCATTAGAAAAACTTTGTCATCGCTCTAGTGCCTGCATTTCTTCACTGGTTTCAAAATAACTTCACACAAATGTTCCTTATGACAATACCTCGAACGAGTTTGTCTTTCAAGGTCAAGGTCACTGTGACTATTTTTAGAAAAACTTTGTCATTGCTCTAGTGCTTACATTTTTTCACCAATTTCAATATTACTTCACACAAATGATCCTTATGACAATATCTCTAGCAAGTTCCACTTTCAAGGTCAAGGTCACTGTGGCTATTTTTAGAAAAACTTTGTCATCGCTCTAGCGCTTACATTTCTTCACTGATTTCAATATAACTTCACACAAATGTTCCTTATGACAATATCTCGAGGGATTTCGACTTTCAAGGTCAAGGTCACAGTGGCTGTTTTTAGAAAAACTTTGTCATTGCTCTAGCGCTTACATTTTTTTCACCAATTTCAATATTACTTCTCACAAATGTTCCTGATGACAAGGTCACACACTTAGAAAATTTTGTTGCAACATGGATTTTCGGGGTGAGAAGGGGCCCTTGGCGGGGGCATCTGTGTCGTCTGGACACATTTCTAGTCTGATTCTGTATTGGCATCCTTGCTAGCTCTGAGCTCCGGCATTTGTTGTAACGTTAGAATGTGTGTGAGCCCTGTGTAATGCAGAACCAGACGTGAAATGATGACATCACTTACACAGTGTTACGCCAGATTATCCCCCTTGTTTACGTGAATAAAAAAGAACTATATTTGGAACCAAAAAAAGTATATAATAAATATATTATCACTATAGTAAATGATCTGCCGCACAGTATGACGTCTTGGATGTTTCTACGATCTTACGCATCACACTTGATGTTCAGCTTCTTGTGTGATATGTTGATCTGGAAACATCCGCTTGACATGATACAATGCAACATCCACTTGACATGATACAATGCAACAGAACAAGTCACTGTATAATACAGGGGCAACAACCTATGTCAGAGCAGTGACGTCATGACCATTCATAGGTTTGCCGGCGTTGGCTACACAAAAGGCATTGCCCCAACAAGTAGGCGCAGTCGGTGCATAAGGTCATAAAAGAATCAAACGTACCGAAATCTGTCTCAGAAATGTGACCTTTTCTTTAAATAATTTGACACAAGCTGATTTGGTTATGATGTCGGAACTACCATTGTTTACAGCGCCGATTCAAATCTTGTGGCGAAGCTATCAAAGCCTTTTCAATGTTTCAAGGTGGAATTATCTCACTGATGGGCTGCAAATATTGTTACCAGCTGAAGTATGTTTTCTGAAGACTCGTAATGTACATATCTAGTTTGAAGCATTTTATTTCCCTATTTACACCAATATGGCCGCTTTTGAAATTGGTACGACATCTCTGCTATGACGTAGGTTGTTCCCCCTGTAATATGTAATAATATGTTTGTATCACTGGAACAAAGGTCCTGGTTTAACCCTTGATATATATAGATAGTGCCGGTTTTGAGGTAATCTGTTAAAAACCCTCACAAATCACCTCTTCAACCAGCACTATCTATATATAAACACATCTTACCACATATATATTTTACCGCAGTATTTTGAGCAGACAGATAAACTGACTATTACATGTCAATTTATCTTTACCACACTGATAGTTGGACATCAAAGTCCAAAAGGGAAATCACCTACGGACTATTTCAGTATTTAGAAAACCATTCACTGGACAAAAAACTAGTCATTTATTTACGTTCAATTTCTTACTATTCTAGTACAAGCCGTGATAGCCGAGTGGTCTAGATGGTTTGGACTGTAAATGGTGGGGCATGAGTTCGAATCCCGGTAATGACATAAAAATCTTTTTATAATGGAACATTGAATAAAAATGATGACAGCGTAATCGGTTTCAATAAAAAGCGTTTCTAAGCGATAAAAATGGGTTAAAAAAAAAGAAAAAAAATACAAAAAAATCCTGATAACACTGTAATCGGTTTAATTAAGAAAGGTTACTAAGCAACTCGTAGAGAACAACAAATAATTAAAAGTAATATCCAAAATCTGCTCCGATAAAAGTCGCGGATAGAAACTATATAGAAACATATTAAAAAGAATTTTGAAAATTCCACTTTTGGGCAAAAACTTTAACCCCTCCTGAAAGTGCCTTTACATAATCCAATGACCACCAGATTTTGCACATATAACAAGACTTTAAGGCTGTATAACATATTAAAATTCCAAGTTCCTATGACAACTTTTGGAATTTCAGAAAGTCTTTGAGTCTTCCTAAAAGTGGAATCCCATCAACCGATTAGTCTCAAATTTTGCATATGTATTTGGGTTGCATATATACATATTATCACAAAATTTCAAAGTTCTAGCATCATTTTGGAATTTCCTGCAAGTCTTTGAATTGTTGTAAAATAACATTGGTTCAACTAATTACCACCAAACTTTGTACATATGTTTCAACATACAAAATGCACATTCTTATAACATTGTAGGTCGGAAGTGAAGCAAAAAAAAAAAAAATATTAACTTTCATATTTTGGTGGTGGGTCATTTACTATTGTAATTTTATTGAATAAAATCAAGCATTTTCTATCTTTTTTTTCATTTCATTCTTCGCTTGAGCCTTACCTTCCTCAATAAGTTTCTTTCTCTCACTTTCACTCAATCCTGTTTGTTTTGAATGTATATTGTCTTTGAGTTTATTATATTTGTCCAACTCATCCAACACAAGTTTAAATTCATTCTCAGATATCTGTCCGTCTGTCAAAGCCTTAGAAATCAAATCCTTTATACTATTCAACTTACTATCAGCAATAGTTATGTCTCCCCCGAAAAATTTTTTTTCGGAGAGACATATTGTTTTTCCCCCGGGCGTCTGTCTGTCTGTCCGTCTGTCCGTCTGTCTGTCTGTCCGTCTGTCTGTCACACATTCGTGTCCGCTCTATAACTTGAAAACCGTTGGAGCTATCGTCACGAAACTTAGTATAAATATAAATCAGCATTAGACGACGTGCAGTGGGCAAGAACTATAACTCTCGCATTTATACTTTTTGAATTATCTCCCTTGGAAGTTTGTTGGTATGTATATATGTATGGGCAAATCGTGTCCGGTCAATAACTTTCTTATTTTCAGATGGATTTTAAAATTACTTGGCAGAAATATTAACAACCATAAGACGATGTGTGGTGCGCATGAATCAGGTCGGTACCTCAAAGGTCAAGGTCATACTTAGAGGTCAAAGGTCAAAAAAGGGGCCTTTTTTTCGTATTTGGTCAATTACTTTCTTATTTTGAGATGAATTTTAAAATTACTTGGCAGAAATATTAAACACCATGAGACGATGTGTGGTGTGCATCAGGCAGGTCAGTACCTCGAAGGTCAAGGTCATACTTAGAGGTCAAAGGTCAAAAAAGGGGCCTTTTTTTCGTGTTTTGTCAATAACTTTCTTATTTTGAGATGGATTTTAAAATTACTTGGCAGAAATATTAACAACCATGAGACGATGTGTGATGTGCATCAGGCAGGTTAGTACCTCGAAGGTCAAGGTCATACTTAGAGGTCAAAGGTCAAAAAAGGGGCCTTTTTTTCGTGTTTTGTCAATAACTTTCTTATTTTGAGATGGATTGTGAAATCACTTGCCAGAAATGTTAACCAATATAAGACGATGTGTTGGGTGCATGACCCAGGTTGGTACCTCAAAGGTCAAGGTCATACTTAGAGGTCAAAGGTAAAAAAGGGGCCTTTTTTCCGGTTTTGTCAATAACTTGCTTATTTTTAGATAGAATTTGAAGTTACTTGGCAAAAATGTTAACTATCATGAGACGATGTGTTGCATGCATGATTCAGTTTGATACCTCAAGTGTCAAGGTCATACATAGAGGTCAAAAGTCAAAAAAGGGGCCTTTTTTTTCGTGTTTGGTCAATAACTTTCTTATTTTGAGATGGATTTTGAAATTGCTTGGCAGAAATGTTAAACACCCTGAGATGATGTGTTGCACGCATGGCCCAGTTTGGTACCTGAAAGGTCAAGGTCATACATAGAGGTTAAAGGTCAAAAAAGGGGCCTTTTTTGTGATCTGTCTATAACTTTCTTATTTTTAGATGGATTTTGAAATTACTTGGCAGAAATGTTAACCACCATAAGACGATGTGTAGCCTGCATGACCCAAGTTGGTACCTCAAATGTAAAGGTCGTACTAAGAGGTCAAAGAACAAAAAGGGGCCTTTTTATGCCTCCAACTTTGAAAAAGTTGGAGGGGCATATTGGTTTTGGTTTGTTTGTCCTTTCGTCTGTCCGTTACGCTTTTGATGCATAGCATAACTAAAGAACCGTGTAGGGTTTTGAAATTTCATATATGGATTCCTCATGGAAAATTAGCTGACGAGTATTTTTTTTCTCGTCCGGATTATGCCCCCTTCAAGAGTTATTGCCCTTTGAAATTTTTTTAATAAAATCTTGTCAGCAAGATATCTCAAAAACTATTGGAGCTAGAGCCTTGAAAGTTGGTGAATATATTGGTGGTGATGAGTAGATGAACTGATTAACTTTTGACAAAATTCCGAAAAATGCTTTGTGAGTTACGGCCCTTTGTCATTTTGGTAATTTGTGCCCATTGTAATGTATGCTAAAAGTGATGCATAGCATAACTTTAGAACCGTGTATGCTAGGGTTTTGAAATTTCATATATGGATTTCTCATGGAAAATTAGCTGACGCATATTTTTTTTCTTGTCCGGATTATGCCCCTTTCACGAGTTATTGCCCTTTGAAATTTTTTCAATAAAATCTTGTCAGCAAAATTTCTCAAACACTATTGGAGCTAGAGCCTTGAAAGTTGTTGAGTATATTGATGGTGATGAGTATATGAACTGATTAACTTTTGACAAAATTCCGAAAAATACTTTGAGTTATGGCCCTTTGTCATTTTGGTAATTTGTGCCCATTGTAATGAATGCTAAAAGGGATGCATAGCATAACTTTAGAACTGTGTATGCTATGGTTTTGAAATTTCATATATGCATTCCTAATGGAAAATAAGCTGACGCGTATTTTTTTTCTCATCCGGTATATGCCCCTTTCAAGAGTTATTGCCCTTTGAAATTTTTTGAACATTTTTAAAGTTACTTTGCAGAAATGTTTATCTTCATTAGATGATGTGTTGCACACAAGACCCGGCTCAATACCTCCAATGTCAAGGTTATACTTAGAGGTCAAAAACGGGGGAGACATCTGTGTTTTTGTAGAAAAACAAATTCTAGTTTTAATCTCATAATGTTTCTGTGCTTTTGAAGTCATTTTACGCCTAATTAGTTTAACACACACACCCAAACTCCCACACACAACAGCACCAATCTCTAAAGGCAACATAATTGGAACAGTTAATCCAACACCTGCCAAAATAACACTTGTTGATATCAAACCAGTATCAACTCCATCAGTAATATTTATTCCACGTTTGTATTTTTTGTATAATGCTTTTCTCACATCTCTCTCATTAATTAACGTCTTCTCTATCTCAGATATCTTCTGTAATCTATAATTTTGCCCATCTTCAATAGGCAACTCTGGATATAGCGGTGCATTAGGTTGTTTCATTTTTTTCTTGATAACATATATTTTTTTATTCAATAAATAATTCAATTATCATCGAAGCCACAGTATTAACACATGTAGCATTATTAGTCTGACAAACAAAAGCAATTGCATCACCAGCCTCAACCTTTAACGGTGTAGCAAAGTTATCGTGTTTTCTTAAAATATTATTCAATGATATATCATATCCTGCTTGTGGATTTCCATTAATTGCAATCGCCACAGACACATCACCTTTTGTTCTTTTACTCGACAGTCCAACACCTATTATCTGGCCAGGAAAGTTCATCACATATCCAACACCTACTTCTCTACCACCATTTCCAAAGCCAAACACTTCATTCTTCTGTAAGGAACCTTTACTCTCCGCACAAATGCTTATCAATTTTCTGTCTGACATATTATCAACCTTATTATATAATAATCGATGATTGACATACATATCCCGAAATCTATCTTGAAGTCCTGTATGTCTATCATTCAATGTATTTATTTGTGTAAATGCTTGACTTCTCATATTAAATATTTCTTGTTTCAGCCCCAATGCATCTACGTGTTTTCTCTTAGCACCAAATATACTCATTTTTTTATTATAATTATATAATTTCCAAAACGCAATTAATTGGTAGATGATTAATTACCTTGTTGTTATTTTCATCCCTGATTTCTAATTTCAATTCTGCTATAGCATCATTCACCAAACACTTATATTCTGGATGCTCAAATCTCACTGTTGTTATCTCTCCAAACTCTTTATTTTCCACTGGAACAACAGCCAACACAGTACTCGGCATACCATCTAAATAATTATTTGAAGTATTAATCTGTTCCAAATGAACATACAATGATTTATAAACAGCAAAATCTACAGCTCTCTCACCATAATGAGTTTCATTAACAGCAAACTTTCGCTTATTTCCAAACCCCAACATTTGTTTTAAGCCCTTGCTTATCTTCAATTCATCCGGTGTAATTAAAGAAGCAATTCCATTTGTTTCATTTACAGATAATGTAATATTATTACTTTGAAATAAATCTGCTATTTGTTGGAAACTATAATAACCATCTATAATCTTATGAGGTCTCTCTTTAGTCTTCTGCAAATATTCATCAACAACATTATACCATCCAACACCATATGTTATAGATTTCAAACCAATACGTTTATTCCCATCTCTGTTATCAATGTATTGTTGCAAGTTTATTGTCTTGTCAATATTCGAAATTGTATGATACATTTTTATTTTTTATATATAATCAATAATAAAAATGATACCTAAAGAATTCAAGTACAATCCCAATGCATCATATAACCCCAATACTAAATATACCGAAAAGAATATTGAACTTATAAAACAAACGATTTATGTTAATAAAGATGACCATTTTCCAGTAACGTTTCCCGACTTATTTCAAAACTATCAAAATCCAACATTACACACCAATGAACCGTGGAATACATGGCTTCATTCATCATTTGACTGGTGGCAATGTCAATTAAATTTTGCTGTCTGGTGTGCCACTGCAGGATGTGGTGTAAGTTATCAAGATCATTTGCAAAACACTTCAGGACTAACTAAAACAATATATACATTTCATGTTTATTATTGTATTGCTCGTATTTTGAAAGAACTTAAAACACCTTTACCAACAGATGAATCATTTTGTTATTACAAAAATCCATACGACAAAGCTGTCTATCAAAAGTTATGCAATGAATTCAATGTTTCACCTAATACAGATTGGAGGCAAAAATTAGAAAGTAGTTCTAAATGCAGTGGTCTAGGGAGTTACACACAATATTTTAAACCAAGTGGAAAATATAGACAAGAACATCGAAGTGAAGGTCCATTCTTTAATCCAAATGATAAAATAGAACATACAGTAGATATAAGTGACGCCTGGACAATGTTTATATTAGACAAATCAGAAGGATTAACAAAAACAGGTATTGAACGAATTAACGAAAGTATTAGAATGTTTGTATGGGCACTATTAGCAGCACAATCTCAAACACGTGTAGAAATTCTAAAAATAGGCACAGGATTTGATGCTCAGAAACAATTTCTTGCTAACATTGAAGACGCTATTAATAGTCCAGTTGATTTACCAAGTCAAATACAAAGATATCAAAACACACTCAAATATGCAAGAAGTAAAGTAGATTTTGTTTATGGTATTGGATTATATATGTCTCCCAGTGATATGGTTTTACAAGTTGGTACTATCGCTGGATATAATAATAAAATTGTAATTGCAACAGAAAATCAAACACTTGGTTTCAATAGTGATGTAAATGTTAAACCTGTTGCATCTGCTACACAACCTGCAACTATACAAGGCACACAAACAAAGAAATCTCTACCAGATTATCATCAACAAGCAGTTGATTATGCAAAGAAACACAATCTGTCAAAAAGTTGGGTTGATGGTGCTGGTACCTCCGATGCTAGAATAGCAGATTGGTTTAATCATCACAAACTTGCTAACCAATCTACTACAAAGAAATCTCTACCACAATCTCTACAAGGCACACCAACAAATAAATCTCTACCACAATCTCATCAATCTCTACCAGAAAAAAAAGAAGCCATACAACATGAAGACAACAAAACAGCATTAATAGTAGGAAGTATAGTAATTGGACTATTAATTATGTATGAAATTTATTAAGTTCTTTTTTTTCTTATAAACTCTCTCGCAGATGCATATAACAATCCAGCAACCAATACAACTAATGCCCATAAATGTTCTCCAAACCAACCAACAACTTTACCCGCAGAAGACAACAACCAAGACACAATAGAACCAATAACACCTGGTAATGCAGTAGCTACTTTTCCTGCAAGGGTAGAAAGTAATTTACCAAGATTTGATAATTGTTTCTTAACCCAATCTTTAACACCACCTTTTGGTGGAGAAGGAGGGGTTGAAGTAGTACCACCACCAGTAGGAATAACAGCCTCAACAATAACTCCAATAATCATTCCAAAAGCGGTTAAAATACTAACAATTGTAATGCCTTGTTCTCTGAATAATGTTCTAATTCTTTCACCCAATGTAGTGTCTTCTTTTAATACTTTGTTTATAGTCTCTTTGATTCTATTTACCTGACTACGTAGTTTTTCTTTATTAACATTAATAACTTCCAATCTTGCACTTCTCTCACTTTCTAACTCTTTGATTCGACTACTTATCCTTTCTATTTGAAATTCATCATTGTCTGCTTTGGCTTGTTCTAATTTTGTATTTTCTTTTGCTAAGTCTTTATTTGTTTCATTCAGTTTTGCCAATTCATTTGCTATCTCTTCTTTGACTGTTGTCATTGCATTTGCTATTCCATCAATCTCTCTTTTTGTCCAATCTGTTTGTGTTTCTTGTTCATTAGTAAATGATGTCTCCAATGTTTTCACAGCAGTTTCTACATCAACTGTTGTATTTAATAGTTCTTGAGTTTGTTCTTGTGATGATATATCTTGTAAAGGTATTTCTTCTTCTGTTTGTGTTATTTGAGTTCTCGTTTGAAGTAATTGTGTGAATGCTTTTCTACCTTCTTTTATTCTTGTAGCAGATGGTTTAAAATCATCTACACCTAATACATTCCTAACAAAATCAACACCATATTTCCTTTGCAAAGTATTAAATGATAAAAATGTTGCTATTTCATCTGGTGCATTGGAACGATAATATGTTAATGCAATATTCTTTCCACCTTCATCTTTAACATATAACATTGGTCTCCCTATATCATCTTTCTTGAGAGACAAACCTTTGATTTTACGTTTAGGTTCTTCATTCCTTTCGTAAAATCTATCTATCATGTTTTGACCTATGCTATTACGCAGAGTTTTCCAATCATCACCGGTTAAATCATTCAAACCAGCAAACTGACTATTTAATGTTCTCTGAAACTGCTCTTCATCTGTAAAAGATGTTTCTGCTTCTTCATCATAATCCTCCCTGTCATACTCAGGATTTTCATATTCAGCCATTATTTATTTATTATTTAAAAATATTTTTTTATCTTTTAAAAAAATGTCAGCTTACGGAGATAAACTAAACCCTTACAGAAAATTAAGAGAACCACGAGGTGTGAGAGGTATCCGTCAAAGTGTAGTAATAACAAATAACCCTTCAACTATTGACCAAAATCAACAATTATTAGTGAGATTTCCTAATCTAAGTAGTAATGATGTTATTGTTCCCGGAACAGTCAGATTAGCATTTGAAATTGAACTAACCTCTAAAGATGCAAATGCAACTATATTTCAAAACATAGGAAGAGCAATAATTAAGAAAACAACAATTAGAATAAGTGGAAATGAAGTTATGTCCATTGACGATAGTGACATCTATCATTGTTATATTGATTTATGGAAGACTATTACAGAACGTGTAAATATGGTATATCAAGGCGTTGGCAAAGAGAACATGTTGAGACATAGAGTGGGTGCAGGAAACGCAACAGCAGATAAAGAAGATCAAGCCATCGCAAAAGCATATGGAAACAGGTTTTGCATCCCACTTGATTTTGAATTATTGGAAACCCATATGCCATTTTATCAAGCAGGATTAGGAGATAGACTTGAATATGAACTTACATTCAATGATTATAATAAAGTAATTAAATCAGGCGATGCAACTTCAACTTATACAATCAAAAATATTTGTTTGGAATTTGATATTGTTTGCAAGACAAATAAGACAGCAAGTTGATGGTAAAATGGTTATTTTGTATGACAGAATACTAAGACACAGAAAAATAACTAAAAACAAATCTGATACACTATGGAATATCAATCTAAATGTTCCTGCAAGAAGTATGAAAGGAATTCTTATGCTATTCGAAGATCGTGAAAGGGCCAGCACAGAAGAATATTATAATCCAGAAATTACAAAAGTGGAAATGACAATAGAAGGGATTCCGAATCAATTGTATAGTCAAGGAATGAAGTCCCACCAACACTGGGACGAAATAAATAAATTCTTTGCTTTGAATTCAAAAAGAAACAAAGAAACAAGTATGGTCGTTAAAGATTTATATTTTACTGATACAACAATAGAAAAATATCTAACGAACAGGTATGCTTTATGGTTGGATTTACATTCAACTGATGATAATACACTTCATGGTTCTGGAAGAAGAATTGAAAATGCATCAGAAGGTATTACAATACAAATAACGAAAGAAGCAGGAGCAGATGAACCAATCAATCTTTATTTGTTTGTTATACAAGATGCACAAATCAACTTTGAAGATGGTAGATTTAAAGAAGTCAGTTATTAATATTTTTTTTTTTTACAAATAAAAATGGAACTACCAAAATATCCTCATTGTGCTATTATATGTGGTCAAACTGGATGCGGGAAAACAGAGTTTGTCCTTGACCTTTTGGAAGAGGAATATCGTCAAGTATTTAAACATATTGTTATACTTTGCCCAACCATTCAATGGAACAAGGCTTATAAAAATCGTGAGTGGATTGGTGATGTCAGGAAACCTAAAACAAAAAATATAACAATTGTTAATCCTATTGTTAATGGAGAAGAAAAACTACAAGAACTACTAAGAATGTTCTTTAATAAATATGCTGGTCATTCTACTCTCTACATTATTGATGATTGCAGTGCAACGAAAGAACTAACAAAGAAAAAAGATATGTTATCAGAATTAGCATTTTCTGGTAGGCATGCAGAACAATCAGTGTGGGTTATTTCGCAGAGATATAATTCTGTGTTAAAAGATTTAAGAGAACAAACAAAATGGCTATGCATGTTCTACACAAAAGATAGAGATAGTTTTGAAAATTGTTTAAGAAAGAATGATGTTATTCCAACTTTGGAAGAACAACAGAGAATAAAAGAAGAACTGAAAAAAAAAGAAGCATCGTAAGTTAATTTTGAAGACTGACCAGCCTACTGGTTATTGGTTGGTTGATTGATTATTTTTTTAGCAATGATTAAGTAATGTTTATGCAATGATTAAGTAATGCTTATACAATGCTGTAGCAAATCTTAAGTAAAGCTTATGCAATGTTTTAAGTAAAATAGCAATACTAAAAAACAATGCTGTTAGAAATATTATCAATCACTGCAATCTTATCAATAATCATAACAAACACTGCAATCTTATCAATAGTCGGATATGCGATGTTTTATTTTTTAAAAATAAAAAATAAATTACATAAAATAAAAATGAATGCTGAAGAATTATTACAAGACATTGAATGTGAAAGCACAGAAAATAATGAACAAGAAACACAACGTGAGCGATTATCAGCCATTGTTGCTGGTGGTGGTAGTAAGCAGTATCTTGGTAAAGACTTACAACTATCAGACATTGATACAATGACAGCAGAACAAATAAACAAACTTTACTGCAGATATGAAGCAAGATTGGGAGCAAGTATGACTAAGACATTGGGTAATTCTTTCATTAGCTTATACGTGATGGGTGTATCAAAGTATTTCAATGTTGTTAATCCACCTAAACTGATACAAGACTTAGAGGAAGATCCTTTTATCAATCACGCTTTGACAAGTTCGTGTTGTGAATTGTATTATAGATATGGAATGTACCTTGCTCCATTAACTGCAATGCTAACAACAGCAAGACATATTGATTTTAATAAAAAAGAAAATATCTCCTTAGAAAAAAATGAGTGATACTGAAGTTAAAACAAAAGACCCAAGACGAGTAGTTGCTGGTAAGAAAGGTGCAGAAGCAAGAAAAAGAAATGCAGAATTAAGAAGAAAGGAGACTGAAACTATAAAGAAAGAAAACATGGAATTAAAATCTATAACAAAAGATGATGATGTCGGCTCTCCAAATTCACAGAATATAAATATATACAAAAATTATATACCATTATGCATAACAGTTGGAGTTGTTGGAATAGGATTGTATATGTACAAGTCTAAACAAGTTGTACCACAACAACAACCTATGATGCAACAACCTGCACCTATTATACAACAAAAAGAAATTGACCCATTTGAATTTAATTAATTTAAAAAAATAATATTCTCATTAAAAAAAATGACAACCTCAATAGACGGAAAACAAATTGCAAACATGTTATATCATGCTGGAGTGGAAACTGTATTAACTGTTGGATATTCAGAATTAGGTAGAAAACTATTGAAAAGACCAGCACCAAAAGTAGATTTTAATATGACAGATATTGGTATGTTGTCCATTGATATATTACTTGCAATGGCAACAAAGGATATGCTTGTTAAGCAAGGTATTATTCCTGCAGATATTATGAAGTAATTTTAACATTTTTTTTTTCATTATATAAAAATGGCAAGTGCAGTAGCATTAATGGTTGGAGGAGCAATTACAAACGCCTTAGCCTTTTCAGGTAGTAATTATTTATTTTCACATATGGGTAGTAATAGTGATGAAGAGAGAAAACGACATGATAAAGCGATGGAACAATTAGAATCAGCAACAACTGCATGGAATGAGAAGAGAACACAAAGATTGGATTTTATTAATGAGCAACTGAAGAAGGAACATCATGCTGTGGATGAGTTCAGTGATGCTGACACTGCTATGAAACAATATTATTATATTACAGGAAAACAATTGCCAGATAATTTATCCACACCATTACCACCAAAACCTACATTGAGTGATTTTTACACTCCATCAGAAGACCAGAAAAATAGAGAGATTGCATTTGTTGTTGGTGGTATGGCATTGACAGGATTTGTTGCTTGGAAGTTGATGTAGGTAAAAAAAAATTATTTTTTGACATAATCTTTCTTTGGAAAAAATAAATCATAAGCATGATATTTATTTTTTTTATTATTCTTACATGGTTTCAAACCAAGTGGTCTTACATAAAATGGTGGTTCTTTACCTTCTATCTTCTTTGTGAGATGTGCAGGACTCCATACTTCACCATTGTCTTTGAGAGTTAAAATTACACTCACACCATTGTCTGTGTTAATTTCTCTTTAGTCGGTGATTGTATAAATGTTGTTGATTTCTAAATCAGTCCATTTCTTTGTGTCAAATTGACTTTGTTCCTTTAACAGCTCTTCAAACTCTTCTTTTGTAGGTGTATAGTCATCATCAAGCAATTGTGCTATATTTTGCGTTTGTGCATTCTTTGACATCTTTTTATATATAAATATTTTTTCTTAAATATAAATAAATGGAGAAGATATACTATAGTCCAAAAGGTTTCTGGAAAGGACACTCAGCTGTTGGTAAGTTAGCAAAAGAAGCAAAGGTTAGTCAGAAACAAGCATTAGAGTTCTTAAAGAAACAAGCAGTATGGCAAATATATTTACCTGCACCTAAGAGAATAATAAGACCAAAATTTGATGTGTCTGCAGAGAATGAAGTTCATCAGGCTGATTTGTTGTTTTTACCTCACGATACTATTGGTAGGAAGACATACAAGTATGCATTGACAGTGGTTGATGTTGGAACAAGATATAAAGAAGCCGAACCTTTGACGTCGAAAGATAGTAAAGAAGTTGCAAATGCTTTTGAGAAGATTTATAAAAGACATTTGAAGTATCCTAAACTATTGCAAGTTGATCCTGGTAGAGAATTTATGAGTTCCGTTTCAACTTTGATGGAAAAGCATAATACCAAAATAAGAAGAGGTAGAAAAGAAATACACAGAGACCAAGGAATAGTAGAAAGATTTAATAGAACCTTAGCAGAAAGATTGTTTGGTTATCAGTATGCTAAAGAGATTGATACTAAAAAAAGAAACAGAGAATGGGTTAAGAGATTATCTGATGTTATTAAAGCATTAAATAAGGAGACGAAAAAACCTCCTCCAATTATAACAAGAAAAGTTGATGCTGAAATTTGTCCTTATGTAAATGTTAGATATTTGTATCAACCTGGAGAATTAGAAGGTGGTGGAAAGAGAAGGGCTACTGACCCAGTATGGTCTGTTGATATTCATAAGATTGACTATCATATTATAACGCAGGGAATAAGAGTTTATTATTTGAAATCTCCTGCACCTAAGAGAGGGTTTGTCAAAGAGGAATTACTTATTGTTCCGGCTGATACCCATACGCGTATGTCGTAATGCCATCGTCAGTTATGTATCTTTTTGTGTCTAAAGGAGAAAGTGAAGTCTTATTTACTTTTAATCCATATATGTTGTGATGCATTGAGCGTAGCATGTTCATTGAGTGTGTGTATTTCTTTTTGTTGAATAATGCATCTCTGTAGTTTTCAAAATTGATTTGTTTTTTGATTACATATTTTTTTGTTCCTTTCGCTTTTTTGATGACTTGTTCATCTGCTCTTAATACTGAATATAGTTTAGGACAAAGACCAATATATTCTGATATTGGAACACCAGCACATTCATCCTTCATCTTACCTATGACCTTCTTGTTTGTTTCATCGTATAGTGGATGTTCTTTTGGATAATCAGAGAAATCGTATTCATCTTTCATTTCAGACATATCTTTGTAAGCATCTTTGGTTTTGATATCTACTAATAAACTGTCTGTGTCGGTGTATAACAAGGTGCAGTTATTACCATACTTCTTTTTCAATGTATTATAATACCAATCATACATAAGATGTTTTGATAAATCTAAAACACAGAAGCCAACATATATTGGTTTATTGAGAGTTAATCTTGTTTTATTCACTTGAATGGCAGATAACTCATTAGAGAACTTTATTCTACGATTGAAGTTTGGTTTGGCTATTATCTTGCGGATTTTTTCATTTTCACTGCCATCTGTTTTGACTAATTTAATATCAACTCTTTTACGTATGTTTTCCATTGTTTTGCCAAATACTGAGTTGTTCATAAGTTTAAAGAAATCTTTTTCAAATGTAGTCTTTGCTTTTTTACGTAATTCTGTATTCAGACGTATGTAAGGTTCCATCCAAGGTTTCTCATCAAATTCTAATATTCTGTGTATTTTTGTTATTTTCATACCAAGTTGTTTGTATAGTCTTAAGTTTTTGTAATGTACTACATATTTCTTCTTATCCATTAGATTGGGGACAAGTTTTTCTGTTTTTAACATACTATTTTCAATTAGTTCATTTTGATAGTCGGATAACCATTCTTTTTTAATTGCTAATTTTTCAGGTGCAAGTGGATAGTCATTATGTAGTTTATGTAAATGTTTGGGGTATTCTAAATCTACTTCATATATTCTTCCTCTACCTTTTTGTAATTTTGGAAGTTTTCCATCTATTAAATCTTTATTAGTTATCCATTTGAAACCACCAAATGGAAGTGGTTGGCTCATTGAATGACCATATAAATTATTTTCATCTAAATACATTATGTAATTGTCTTCTTCATTTGGATTATAATCTGCTACATATTTATTGTTTGCTTTTGCGTGTCTTTTAGAAACCATACTTATTCCACCTCTCATTCCTTTTTCAATGAAAAGATGCATATCCAAATCTGATAGAAGTTGTAATTCTATTTCTGTGTATTTTAGAAGAGCATCCCAAGATAGACCAGGTGCAGTGTAGTAATGTAGAGGGTCAAGTTTATAGTTATTCATACAGGTTTCTCTAAACTTTTGAAAAACATCTGCAAGTAAGAGAACATCTGTTTTGAGATATAAATCATGATAATCACCAAGTGTTTTACAGTTAAATTGTTTCCATACTTTTTGAGCGTGTTCATAGTCTTTTTGTTTGATACTTTCATCTGTAAGACTGCTGTAGAATTTGTCTATGGGTGGTAGTTGTGTTTCATCAAATCTATCAAAACTATCAATGTATTCATATGGATAGATACCTTTACGAGCAAGAAGATGTGAGTTGGTTGTATGTTTTACAGTTAATGGTAAGTCTGATTTGTTGAGTTTTTTATATCTTGTATTGTGACATTTTTTACATTTCGCTGTTAATAACCAATTTTCATTGATGTTTATTTCTTCTGTACCTTTACATTTTTCACATTCTGTCTTTACACCAATTGCTCCATCTACCAACTTTTCAAGAGAGGAAGCCATAAATTGAAAACTGTCTAAGAATTTCAGTTGTCCAATACTGAATGAGATGAATTTCTCTGAATTATTTGCAATACAAGTAATGTTTCCACTTGCTTTGTGTATTTTCTGCATTATTAGATGGCTATCATAACCTTTTAAGTTGTGGAAGATAACTGGAATTTTGGTTTTATTTGGTTTGATTGCAAGTTTGAGATTACAGGATTTGTGTGCTGGTCCTCTATATTCTCCTGTGAAATGACAGTGGTCTTTTACTTTTGGATTCTTTTCATTATTAATTTCTTTTTCACATATCCAACAATGGGAAGCATTTTCATAATCTTGTATGTTCTGTTCTGTTGGCATTATTAATGGTTTAGGATGTCTAAAGATGTTGTTGATGTTATTCACTTCACATTTTAAATGATTTAGAAAAACCTCTGCAACATCTTCACCTCTGTATATTACTGGTTTGTCTGCTTTACCATCATATCTAACAACTTGATATCCAAATCCACACGCTTCGTGTTCGCTTGTTATTTCTGATTTATCTCCTTTTTGTTGTGATTTGGGTTTGATTTGTGCTTCAAAGTCAGCATAGATAACATATGGAACGGGCATTTGATTTTGATGGTTTTTAAACTTGATAAGACCTTTTGATGGCATTTCTATTCGCATTGGAGATTTATTTATGCCTTCACAGTCTTCTTTATGTTTGATTAGTAGGTCTTCTCTTGTAAAACCATAAAGACATCTATCACAGAAATGTGTTTTATGTTTGTGTTTATTGTTCTGATTGTAAAGTAATCTATTAAGGTTTTTAATAAAACAGTAGTGATATTTTGTTTTTGACTCATCAGGAGGATAGTCATCAGGATTATAATCTTCATCTATCATTTCTTCTTCACTATCATCAATTTCCTCTTCAACATCTTCAGTTATCAAAAGCAGATTAATTCGTTCTTTTTCATTTGGTTGATTTGAAATATGATATGGAAATATAGTAAGTTTCTCTGTCTTTTTTGTTAATGTGTATCCATAAACATTGATTGCTATATTGTTTTGTTTTCAACTTTTGGTATTTGTGAGATTGGTGTGGGAAAGTCTATTCCTTCCATATTTAATGTGCCTAAATATTTACGATAACTTGATAACTTACTTGGATTGTTTTTGTTTGGGTATTTAGAAGCAAGTATATGCCATTCTAAACATCTATCATCATCATTTGATAAATTAATTATTGCTTTTTTATTTGCTATTGCACTTGGAAGAGAAATATACGAAGAACCTTTGAGTGGTTCATATTTTGCTATATTAAGATAAAGTTTGATACAATGGTCAATTTCTAAACCCGTTGCGGTATTTGTGAATTTTTCAATCCATGTTTGTATATAAGTTGTTTGTTTGTTATAGTTTTCATCTAAATTATTTCCATCAAGAACTGCACATTGTTCTCCGTGTGATGCACCGGTAACTTCTTTTCTTTCACCATTAAGTTCATCTTTAAAAAACTTTATAGATAACCCAATTGAAAATTTAATACCATTGTATTCTTTAATGTTTTCATTAATTTTATCTATAATGACAGATTTTTTATCATTAAACAAAATATTTGGGTCTTTATATTTATGAGCATCTATTTCATACGCTTTGAAGTAATTGCATAATGGTTTATCAACCAGTTTCAGAACATTTTTCTCTTTAGTATCTTCATCATTAATTTTTTCACTTGTTTTAACAGCATTTTGTTGCTGTCGTTTTCTTATCTTTTTATCTCTACGTCTTTTACGCAGATTTTCCAATGTAGAAGTTTGTTGTAGTGCATCACTCTTCTGTTTCTCAATATCTAAGGATTTAAGACCCTTGTCTAAAGCCTCATCACTAATTCTTCCTTCACTATGCAATTGTATTAGTCTCTCTACAGAACTCATTTTTTTGTTTTCTTTTAAACTATAAAAAAAATTTTTAAATATAATAATAAAAATGGATATAGAAAAAGCAAAGATGCAAAATATATGTGCTATGTTGCCGTTAGGTTCAAATAAACCATGTAAAAACAAATCAGTAAAGCATTCTATATACTGCAAGGCTCATAATTTTATTATAAAACATAACAAAAGTAAAGTAGTGAAATGTTTACAATGTGGTAAAGGTACTACAGCAAAATATCAAATCTGTGATAAGTGTGGTGGAAAGAATTTTAGAGAAAAAACAGAGATATTTTAACTCTATAAAACCTTTTAAGCAGGAAATTGCAAGATTGAGTATGATAGAGTGTTGAGGATGATTCAGGACTGAAAGAGAACATACATTCAAAACATTCAAAACTGAGTGAAAGTGAGAGAAAGAAACTTATTGAGGAAGGCAAGGCTCAAGCGAAGAATGAAATGAAAAAAAAAGATAGAAAATGCTTGATTTTATTCAATAAAATTACAATAGTAAATGACCCACCACCAAAATATGAAAGTTAATATTTTTTTTTTTTGCTTCACTTCCAGTTGGCCTACAATGTTGAAATTTTATGAGAATGTGCATTTTGTATGTTGAAACATATGTACAAAGTTTGGTGGTAATTAGTTGAACCAATGTTATTTTACAACAATTCAAAGACTTGCAGGAAATTCCAAAATGATGCTAGAACTTTGAAATTTTGTGATAATATGTATATATGCAACCCAAATACATATGCAAAATTTGAGACTAATCGGTTGATGGGATTCCACTTTTAGGAAGACTCAAAGACTTTCTGAAATTCCAAAAGTTGTCATAGGAACTTGGAATTTTAATATGTTATACAGCCTTAAAGTCTTGTTATATGTGCAAAATCTGGTGGTCATTGGATTATGTAAAGGCACTTTCAGGAGGGGTTAAAGTTTTTGCCCCAAAGTGGAATTTTCAAAATTCTTTTTAATATGTTTCTATATAGTGTCTATCCGCGACTTTTATCGGAGCAGATTTTGGATATTACTTTTAATTATTTGTTGTTCTCTACGAGTTGCTTAGTAACCTTTCTTAATTAAACCGATTACAGTGTTATCAGGATTTTTTTGTATTTTTTTCTTTTTTTTAACCCATTTTTATCGCTTAGAAACGCTTTTTATTGAAACCGATTACGCTGTCATCATTTTTATTCAATGTTCCATTATAAAAAGATTTTTATGTCGTTACCGGGATTCGAACTCATGCCCCACCATTTACAGTCCAAACCATCTAGACCACTCGGCTATCACGGCTTGTACTAGAATAGTAAGAAATTGAACGTAAATAAATGACTAGTTTTTTGTCCAGTGAATGGTTTTCTAAATACTGAAATAGTCCGTAGGTGATTTCCCTTTTGGACTTTGATGTCCAACTATCAGTGTGGTAAAGATAAATTGACATGTAATAGTCGGTTTATCTGTCTGCTCAAAATACTGCGGTAAAATATATATGTGGTAAGATGTGTTTATATATAGATAGTGCTGGTTGAAGAGGTGATTTGTGAGGGTTTTTAACAGATTACCTCAAAACCGGCACTATCTATATATATCCTTGTCTTGCTTAATAAATCAATTTTGCAACATCCATTTCTGATGATCAACCAATCAAATTACAAAATGTACTTCAAATGTATTCTTTCAAATTTGCGAACTGAATGACAAATAGTTAAGATCCTGTTCAAATGACCTCTTCAGATCTGCATCTACTCTGTTAACTCTTATTATGACCCTTACCTTCGCAGACAGTGTAAGTCCAGATCAGATGGCTTCTAAAGAAGCCATCTGATCAGGATCTACACTGTTTCCATGCAGTACGTTTTTGTGAATTGACTGAATACAGTATATCAAGTAAATTGATTGGATGATAATCAGCAATGGGTGTGGCTAAATGAATTTATTCACCAGGATGATGGTTCTTAACTTTTCATGAGCTCTATACATGCCATATTTTATGTTTGTTTTCATCCAATATACACACAAGGTAGTAGAAGCCTCCGTGGTGTAGTGGTTACGCTACTCTCCTTGTAAACCAGGGGTCGCAGGATCGATCCCGGGCTTCTCCAGACTTTCGGATGAGTCTTTAAACCGAGGTCCCGTCTCTAAATGACCTTAACTGTTGGTGGGACGTAAAACTCAAACACTCACTCACACACAAGGTAGTTTAACCATAAAATCAGCACCCCCACCCATCCATGGGCTGGGAGAAATGAGCTGATAAGTCTGACTGAACATTTGCTATGATCTAAGCCTGCCCAGGACAAGTGGTGCGAGTCGGGCAGTCCCTTAAACCCTAATGGCTTCTTTGGGTGGTTGTGCGTGAGATGTCATCGGGTAAAAGTTCCACAAAAACAGAAGCAATGTCCCCAGAATTACCCAAATAATGTTGACTAGGACGTAAATCCTCAACACAAACAAAAACCATGCAGTTATTTGGACAGATATGGTATTTGATCTTTTACCTGTGACATCTGAATCGGATTCCAAGCATTCAGACGTTTACACATGTACATGGGTGTTTGACTTTTTACACTTAAGATTCAATTGTTTATGTCTTTTCAAATGAGTGTTGTGTGAAAATATATTTGAGACATACATGATTTGATGAAGTTTGACTATTGAAGGTAAATTGGCCTTAACCCCTATCCTGCTGAATATGACAAGTTGACATACTGGTAAACCGCTTAGAGGATCTGAGCCTGTCCAGGAACCGCGGTGAGGGGCGGACCGTCCATGCTAATAAACCCTATTGATTTCATTGGGCAACAGGGCTTGAGATGTCATTTCATCTCAATGTCTGGTAAAAGTCCCACAAAATTGGAAGCAAGGTCTCCAAAATGACCTTTACAGTGTTGACGGGGACGTTAAACCTCAGATCAAACAAACAAATGACAAGTTGACAACCCCTACCTTTGCAAACTGTAGATCCAGACCAGATGGCCATCTAATCAGGATCTACATGTACACTGTCATTCAGTTGTTCAAAACTAACAACGTTGTTAGTTAACGTATCGTTAAAACTTTGATCACTTATTATGGCAAATATGCTAATATTTTTGCTGAAAAAATGTGAGCAGCTTTTGCAAATGCAAAAGCTGCTCACATTTTTCAGCAAAAATAACAAAATTTTAAATATTAAACTTGCTAGAACAGTTAACAATATGACCACAAACGAGCTCGTTAAGCTAACGATGCTTTGAACAACTGGCCCCTGATTGCCAATTTTGAATGAAAACACTATATCAAGTAATTATCTCAAGCGAAGTTAAAAGGGGGTATTTAGAAGCCAGTCGGTTGGTTGCATTCTCCGTGGGTTAGGTATTCATTAGAACCAGAACCACCTCAGCAAGGCGGTATTCATTCCTACGACATAGGTTTATAGAGAGAAATGAGGAATAGTATTCTTAACTCTTGTCCTGCTGAATATTCATATATGCCACACCCACTACCGATTATCAACCAATCAGATTACTTGATGCAAATTATTGCAACAAATTCACAATCTGAATGACAAACAATGTAGATCCTGATCAGATGGCTTCTTCAGAAGCCATCTGATCTGGATCTTTATTGTTTGAAAGATAAGACATATCCGGGATCAGCAGGACAAGGGTTAAAATTATCACCAAATATCCACTTTATCTATTAACACTCTGCCTTCTGTTATTGTTGTTGTTGTGGTTTTGCAGCAGACGGCATATTGAAATATTTTTATACCCCCGGTATACGAAGTATACTATGAGGGTATATAGTTTTCGTCTTGCCGTTCGTCCGTCCGTGTGTCCGTCTTTCCGTCTGTCCATCCGCACCAACGAAACGACATTTAGGGGGCAAAAAATTTGGACAGTTTGACACTTAAGTATATATTCGTGAGTCAAGGTCACAGACTTAGAAATTTTACATTTGGTTAAAGTTTTGCGTCAAATTTTCTGAGAGATTGTATCTTCTGAACACTTTGATAGATTTAGTTGATACTTACACTGAAGTTACATACTGGTCTAAAATTTCATTCATGTATGTCCCACCCCCCCACAGTGACCTTGACATGACTTAGAAATTTTACATTTGGTTAAAGTTTTGCGTCAAATTTTCTGAGAGATTGTATCTTCTGAACCCTTTGATAGATTTAGTTGATACTTACACTGAAGTTACATACTGGTCTTAAGATTTCATTGATGCATATCCCACCCCCCACAGTGACCTTGAGGTCAAGGAAACAGACTTTGAAATTTTACTTTTGGTTAAAGTTTTATGACAAAGTTTATAGATGCCTATTATGTTCTAAACTCTAAGACAAATTCAGTTGATACTTGCATCAATATACCAGTCCCAACATTTTGTGATGTATGTCCCTTCCCCCACCCACGGCGACCGGGACCTCAAGGTCATAGACTTAGAAATTTTACATTTGGTTAAAGTTTTATGGCAAAGTTTATAGATGCCTGTATGTTCTAAACTCTATCTAAGACAAATTCAATTCATACTTGCATCGATGTTGCATACCAGTCCAAAGATTTCATTGATGCATAACCCACCCTGCTGCTTCAGTAACATTGAAAGCCCCACTCCTTCAGTAACTTTGATGCCCTCATTCCTTTGGTCCATTTAGAAATTTTATGTTTAGTTTAGCTTTTACAAGCACATTTATAGATTCTTATAGCTTCTTGACATCTTCATTCATATTACATACAAGCTTGAAAGCTATATCAGAGAATGGCGCTGGCCGGGGGTATACGTGACCCACTGGTCGCTTTCTCTAGTTCTGATTTTTTCCCAGAAAACAGGACTTTACATCTCATGCAACTATGGAGACAATTTGCATGAGATGTCAAGTCCTGTTTCCTGGGAAAATAAGAAAAATTCCAACAGTTTGTCGTCTGCTAAATTCCCCTTGAGGGTGGTAAAGAAGTTTCTCAACTTCCAGTTCTTGATTATTTATGCCATTTATTTTTCAGCTCTTCAAGACTTTCGGAGGTTTCGCTGCATGCTTTATTCTCGGTTTATTATTTGTCATCTTCTTCCCAATCGTCACCGGTTGTTTCTGCTGCTGCTTCTGCTGTTGTAAGAACTGCGGTGGGGCGAAGGGCAGGTACGAGTCCAAACGCGCGGGCTGTATGCGGATGACATGCACCACTCTACTACTGCTGTTTACGACAATGATGCTGTAAGTCTTAATATTTTTTTTTAAACGCCGTTCTTAGATCATGTATTATCGCAAGAAAATTTGTGTTCTGGGTACAGAGGACCCTCGTTATAACAACAGTATTTGTTCCCTATTAAAAAAAAGCTATTATTGTGCAGTTATAAAGAATTTTCCGTTATAAAGAATCCCAGTTGGAGTGAGTGAGTGTTTGAGTTTTACATCCCATCAACAGCAAAGGTCATACGGAGACAGGACCTCGGTTTAAAGATTCATCTGAAAGTCTGGAGAAGCCCGGGATTCCTGGTTAGGAGTATGTTCGGTAATAAAAGGCCTTTTCCCCATTATTACTCCAAGAAACAAAATGTTATAGACATTTGGTAGAATCGCCTCAGTGAGGCGATTCTAACAAATATCTATAACATTTGTTTCTTGGACTGGAGTATTAGATTACAAGAGCCTTTCATGACTATGGACTCGATTTGTGCATTTCCAACTTGAGAGAAGCCCATGCCGCTAGGAACTGAGGCTAAGCCTTTAGCTAAGTAGTCATTCCATTCAAATTGCCATTTTAACGAGATTTGCCGTTATAACGAATGTCGGTATAAAGAGGGTTGACTGTATTTGACCAGGTAAGACTGCAGACCTAGTACAGAGAACTGTGCCAGCAGAGTATAGCCAGATGAGTCTTCTGATCAGATTCTACACTGTTTGTCACCATGTAGGCGTAACTGTAAAAATCCAAAAAATTCTGACACCAATGTGACGTGCTGTAATTTTGCCAAATTTTTGTCAAATTTGTTTCACTATCCAGCTAGGAGTCTAAAAGGTGCAGAGGGAATGGCAAACAGTGAAGACCCTGATCCTACTGCTCCTTCAGAAGCAGTCTGATCTGGGTCTGCACTTTCTGCTTTTGCCTGTCTGTCCCAATACTTGGGATATTTTGACTCAACCCCCTAGAGTGGAAGTATCCAAGTTCAAAGCTGTACTAGTCAGTGCAGAAATTTAGGGGTGGAAGGTTGAAGGTAGATGGATATTTTATGCCATTTTACATGTTTTTGTCACTCCTGCCTTTACCATGACGGGATATTGGAGTCCAAATTTCCATCCTTCCATTCGTCAAACCGTCAACATTTGCAAGCACACCAGTGTTCACCCAAATGGCCAAGTTTACGACAGGTACGACATCACTTCTTGCGGAATTCTAGTTTAACATGGGAATCAATTTTTATGACTTTCTGTTGGCTTTTCTGTAATATGAGTCCTGAAAAGGGGTCTACCCTTAAAGGAAAGAATTTGCTCCTCAGGAGCAAATTTTTCCCTTTAACGGTAGACCCCTAGTATAAGGGAGAAAAAAAATATTTTTGAAAAATTAGCTTTCAAACAGCCCAGTCTACACTATTTCTGTCATAACAAGCCTGTCAGTTTACCTAATTACATTCTCCTTGGCAGGCTTTTACATATGGGAGAAATAGATTGGACTGCATCCATGGTGCTTCCACTCAAAGCTGATACCAACCGCACACATGAGTACTGGTAAACTGTGTAGAAGGTCATAGCCTGCCCAGGCAATGTGGTGCAAGTCTGACCGTCCATGGATATAAACTATTTTAGTTTTATTGTGCGGCAGGGCTTTGGATGTCATTTCAACTCAATGTCAGGTAAATGTCCGATAAAATTGGAAGCAACGTCTCCAAAACTACCTAAACAGTGTTGATGGGGATATTAAACCTCAAATCAGTCAATCAGTCATAAGCACTTTAACAGTACTGTTCACATTCTTTCACCAGAAACAGCCCATCTTGAGTCAGCAAAAGGACAGAATTTTTATGTCTCCGGTAGCGATAGCGGGGACATATTGTTTTTGCCCTGTCTGTTTGTTTGTTGGTTTGTACGTGGACAACTTTAACGTTGGCCATAACTTTTGAACCGTTTGAGATAGAGCTTTAATATTTGGCCTGAAGGTTCCTTGTGACAAGACCTTCACATTCGTGCAAAAAAATTTGACCTGTGACCTTGATCTTGACATTTGACCTACTTACAAGAAAAAAATAACATTGGTCATAACTTTTTAACCACTTGAGATACAGCCTTCATATTTAGCATGTATGTTCCTTGTGACAAAAGCTTTACATTCATGCAAAAAATTTTGACCTGTGACCTTGACCTTCACCTTGGACCTACTTAAAATAAAAAAATAACATTTTGGTCATAGCTTTTGAACGGTTTGAGATAGAGCCTTCATATTTTGCATGTAGGTTCCTTTTGACAAGACCTTCACATTCACAATAAAAAATTTTGACCTGTGACCTTGACCTTTGACCTACATAAAAGAAAAAGTTAACATTGGTCATAACTTTTGAACCGGTTGAGATACAGCCTTCATATTTAGCATGTAGGTTCCTTGTGACAAACACTTTACATTTCTGCAAAAATTTTGATCTGTGACCTTGACCTTTGACCGTCATAAAAGAAAAAGTTAACATTGGTCATAACTTTTGAACTGTTTGAGATACAGCCTTCATATTTAGCATGTAGGTTCCTTGTGACAAACGATTTACATTCATGCAAAAATTTTGACCTGTGACCTTGACCTTTGAACTACTTAAAAAATAAACATTTTTGGTCATAACTTTCGAACCGTTTGGGATAGAGCTTTCCTATTTGGCATGTAGGTTCCCTTTGATTAGAACTTTTCATTCATGCAAAATGTTTGGACCATGACCTTGACCTTTGACCTACTTAAAAGAAAAAATAAAATTGTTCATAACTTTTGAACCGTTTAAGATAGAGCCTTAATATTTGGCATGTAGGTTCCTTGTGACAAGAGCTTTACATTCATGCAATTTTTTTTTACCTGTGACCTAGACCTACTTTAAAGAAAAAATATTATTGTTCATAACTTTTAAACCGTTTAAGATAGAGCTTTCATATTTGGCATGTAAGTTTCTTGTGTCAAGGGTTTCCAACACAAACAAAAATCTTGAACTGTGAGCAACTTTCAATAAAAAATGACCATGCCCGGGGACATGTTCGTGTTTCACAAACACATCTTGTTTTTTAATTAGTTACCGTCCCTGAAGGTTTATCCTTTTTGCTTAACCTTGAACAAAAAAGATACCCACAGGCTCTTAGAATATAATTATGTAGCATGTTTTTCTGCCAGGGGCCAATTGTTCAAAGCATCGTTAGCTTAATGAGCTCGTTAGTGGTCATATTGTTAAGTGTTCTGGCAAGTACAATATCGAAAATTTTGGTATTTTTGCTGAAAAAATGTGAGCAGCTTTTGCAAATGCAAAAGCTGCTCACATTTTTTTCAGCAAAAATTTTAGCATATTTGCCATATTTAATGATCAAAGTTTTAACGATATGTTAACTAACGGCATCGTTAGTTTTGAACAACAGTTAACAAATCATTAAATCTTTTATCATTTAATATGGCAAATATGCTAATATTTTTGCTGAAAAAAATGTGAACAGCTTTTGCAAATGCAAAAGCTGCTTACATTTTTCCAGCAAAAATGCTCACATTTTTCAAGCAAAAATTCCCAAATTTTAAATATTAAACCTGCTAGAAGAGTTAACAATATGACCACTAATGAGCTCATTAAGCTAACAATGCTTTGAGCAACTGGCCCCTGGCCCCAGTTTATTACACTCATCATTAGTTCATTGGGGCTTGAGGCCATCCTCCATAGATGAGTCTAGCCTTGAGGCCAACTTTCAAGGACCAGCTTGGCAATTGTTTGCACAGTATTGACATACATGATTGTACTGTTGTCGGAAGATAAGTTGAAAGCGATGTCAGCGAATGTTTTTGTTATTAACCCTTCTTGTACCAAATGGAATCTTCCTCCTTGTATATAGCAGGAATCCATTTCAAAATTCAGGGGTGTCAGGTTGTGTTTTCATCAAAATTTATTTGGAAAATGACTGAACTTTTAGCAAACAGTGGAGGCCCTGATCAGATGCCGCATTCTGCGGTGTCTGATCTGGGCCTGCACTGTTTGCCAGGGTGCCCATTTTGGGGTTTCAGGTACTAAATGGGTTAAGCTTTGTCCACTGTTGTCAAAAGGTAATGATGCTTGGGTAATGATAATTATAACGGTATAATAAGTCTGTCTTGCAAGCCAATGATGGGTATGATAATGATTATACGGTGCAACCTGTCAAATCTACATGTACATGTGGTGGTATACTCTTTTACGTCACTGTCTACTTATCCTCCGACAACAGTACTAATCTTGATGTATACAGTGTTTATATTGTTTAATAGGGTATACATAGCTTCTCCTTTCAATATTGATATTGATAGTAACAATAATCAGTGGGAATGATAATAATGGTAATAAATAAATAGAGTAATTCTAACATCAACTTAAAGCAAAAATCTAAAAATACAACACCTTGAGGACTTGCTGTAATTCTCCTAAAATTTTAACAAATTTGTTTTAGGTTCCTGCAATGAGTTCCAAAAGATGCAAACAGAATGACAAACAGTGTAGACCCTGATCAGACTGCTCCTTCAGGAGCAGTCTGATCTGGGTCTGCACTGTTTGCTTATGCCTATCTGTCGTAATACTTAGGATTATTTTGGTAAGCAAAACCAGATGACTCTCCAATGCTAGATATACCAAACTAATATCTTTAAATCATTTTAGTCAGGAAGTGAATCCCACATTCCCACAACAAGGACTATGACAAAAACAAAGAAGGCATTTCAGAGGCTGCTGTGCATTCACTGTTCATTTTCCCCCCGTTTCCTAAACAAATTTCTACATGTAAATTAATGTGACAATTACCCTTTGATCTGTCAGCCCTCGACCATAGGTGCTTGCAGAAATATATGGGCTGCATGATGCTTCCAAGCAGAGCTGAATCCTAGTACTGGTAAACCGCTTAGAGGATCTAAGCCTGTCCAAGAACCGCAGTGCGAGGTGGACCGTCCATGCTAATAAACCCTGTTGGTTTCATTGGGCGACAGGGCTTGAGATGTCATTTCATCTCGATATCGGGTAAAAGTCCGACAAAATTGGAAGCAACTTCTCCAAAATGACCTTCACAGTGTTGACGGGGACGTTAAACCTCAAATCAAACAAAAATCAAATTGTCTGACAGAATGTTGAACCACCAAAACAAGGGCTAAAACATGATTTATTTACAAAGTCAATACTATTGTAAATAATTGTAGATATTGTATTAATGAATGAGGGCCTCAGGTAAGATTGGTTGTACCAACTGTGTTTTACCCTCTTAAAATAAAGACATGTCTTACTTACATTGGTTTTGTTAGTTTGATTTGAGGTTTAACATCCCGTCAACACTGTATAGGTCATTTTGGAGATGTTGCTTCCAATTTTGTGGGACTTTTAACCGATATTGAGATGAAATATCATCTCAAGCCCTGTCGCTCAATGAAAACAAGTTGGCTTCCTTCAAAAAAGGAATCCAATACGTGGGCTGGCAATTTTTCTAAACTTTGGGTTTTAGATTATTTTTAAAACACATAAGATAATCAGTTAACCAGCAGTTTATTTGTAGAACAAAAAAATAAATACAAAAATATTGAAACTATTTGTTGTCTAAAGTATTTTAATTGTCTGCAATTAAAAGAAAAACAAAGCATTTTTAGAATAGCTTATTGGTACTCTTATTTAGCAATAATAATCACATTGTTACAAAATCAATAATTTAAAGCATGATTCGGTGAGAGATGTGCAGTCATATACAATTTAAAAATGTTTTAGAAGTTGCTTCTAGATAATTCTGTAAACTGAATGACTTATTACATGCGAAGGTGTATATTGTTTGGATTGTATTGTTATAGACTAGATTTTGTCTTTACACAAAAGTATCTTTTGGCTAAATTTAACGTAATGTAAGTACTTACTAAAACTAGATCTGCCACGAAAAATGATTTACTTAGGTGGTTATAATAATAGCGGATAGGATTCTCGCGAAGATTAATATAAAAAAAAGCCACCATTTTTTCTGTCATTTATAAAAAAAAAACACACACAAGCAAATGACAAGAATATCTGCACATTATAAAATGCTAAAACTTGCTTAAATCAATGAAAACATTTCAATCGTTTAAACATTCATTTATTCGAAAGTGTTTCAAATTAAACTTAACTGCTCTGTACCGTTCAGTCCATTATATGACTTATTTTGTGCATCGTTTGGGAACTTATTCAAAGTCTGACTTAGGCTAAACTAATCGATCGTTCAATGCAACACTGGGCTAACTCAGTTTTTTTAAATTTTACAGGAGACAGTTTTTTCTGTTTATTAAATTCATAAATAGCTCATCAGGGTATTAATGAAAGCTGATCTACAAGGTGAAATAAGGAATTTGAAGTGAAGTATGTTGCAATTCATGACATGTGACAGAAAAAGAGATATTGAACAAAGTTTGAGTTAGATCTGTTTTCCCATTAAAAATATCCAATTTTCGCAATTAAAGTTAATGCAACACTGGGCTAACTGGAATTAAATCAGTGTTTCTTGTCACTTTCTATTTTCAAAAACAAAATTATTCATAATCAGCAGAAGCAATATCTTAAGTACAAAAAGAAAACTAAACCTTCCTGTATTTGAAGAATATTTATTGCTGCAAAGCAGTAAAATAACATTGGTCCCATTCTTTTTCTTGTAATCTAATACAATATGTCATATAGAAACATAAATGTAAGACATGCAATTTAATATTACTTTTGCATTTAACTGCTTGTTATAAACTGTATCTTACAGCAGTAGCCATCATACATTTAATTCATGATTATATATTTAATTCATGAAACAAGTTGGAGAATTTACATTTTTTTGAGCCTTCACGAGCAAAATACTCAAAATGCCTAACTTAATCTACAAATTTCATTCGTCATAACTCTTTGGCTTCCCATGTTATTAAGACACATTATACAGAGATACATATATTTCATTTTCAGAATAAAATATTACCATATTTGCCATAATAAGAACTCGGTGCACTCAGATTTGTTTGATTTGAGGTTTAACATCTCCATCAACACTGTATAAGTCATTTTGGAGACCTTGCTTCCAACTTTGTGGGACTCTTACCCAACCTTGAGCTGAAATGACATCTCAAGCCCTACAGGACATTGAGGTGAAATGAAATCTCAAGCCCTGCCACCCAATGAAACCAATATGGTTTATATGCATGGACGGTCCAATTTGCGCCACTTTTCCTGGGCAGGTTTGGAACCTCTAAGCAGTTTACCAGTACTTAAGTGCGGTCAGCAGTATATAATTATGTTCTATAAAAGGATTATCCTTTGGAAGCAAGGAATACACCACAGAACTGGAAAATATGAAGTATACATATTTTCTGGGTCAGACTAGCCAGTTTCGGCTAATTAGGCCTCATCAGTGACCCTCAAATATTTTCACAATTCCACAATGGAATCAATGATCCCAAAGGACAAGAAAATATAAACTACACTATGATGTGGTGCAGAGAGACTTTTTACAGCTGCCACACGTTCCTAGATAACAGCTGTAGTGAGGTTAAATATGTTCTAGAAAGGGTTATCCTTTGGAAGCAAGGAATACATCACAGAACTGGAAAATATGGAGTGTACATGTTTTCTGGGCCAGACTAGCTAGTTTCATCCATCAAGGCCTCATCAGTGACCCTCAAATATTTTCAAAATTCCACAATGGAATCAATGATCCCAAAGGACAAGAAAATATAAACTACACTATGATGTAGGGCAGGGAGACTTTTTACGGCCACCACACATTCCCAGACACCAGCTGTAATGATGTTAAATATGTTCTATAAAAGGGTTATCCTTTGGAAAGTAGAAGTGGAGGCAATGATCAGGAATCAATACAATTAACCCACAGCTGCCATCAGAGACACCAAAGGGAAAGAAACACAAACATGAAACAATAGACCCTAATGGAAACATCAACAGCGGAGAGCCAAAAGGACAGTTACTTTCCCACAAAATGGCCAGTAGGCTATCCAAAATAAAGTAATATAAGCGACACAAACACCCAAAGACAAACCATAACAAAAATAAACCGCGACAGAAGAACCGCCTTGGAACTGTTAGCGGAAACGAATTCCAATGGGGGGCTTAAATCGATTTTACGTGGCCACAATCCTCGCCCTTACTTCTGTCGCGATTAAGACAAATAATTTATTGAGTCCGTATGAAGGCCTCCTAACTCATCAGTGCAACCTCATCATTGGAAGCCTGGCTCTGCATGACATAAATAGTGATTACTGGACAAGGTATCCACTCTTTTTGGCTCAATTCTATTTTCTAGGCTTTAGGAGCCTACTGGGAATGCAAACATGCAAAAAGGTCAACTTTGAGTGCTGATCCATTGAAATCAGTTACTGAAAGTGATTTCCATGCTCTGAGCTTACTTTTCTGATCAATGAGAGCTGACATCTGTCCTTCTTAACCCTTGTTCTGCTGAATAAATTAATTTTACCACATCCATCTTTGACTATCAAAAAATCAAATTACTTGATGTCATTTATTCCTTTAAACTCACAAACTGAATGACAAACAGTGAGGATCTAGGTCAGATGGTATTTGGAGAAGAATCTCATCTGAATCTTCACTGTTTGCAAAGATACAGCCTAGTTAAGCAGGACAATAGTTCAATCAGTGGAAGGGAGAGAATGACGGTAGAAAACATTTCATGATCAGTCTCCACCAAAGAATGTTGTAGACCAAGGAGGATCTAACCTGCAAACTCCTGATCAGATGTGAATCCGACTGAGCCACTGATTTTGTTTTATTTGTTTGTATTGGAGTTTAATGGCCCAGTCAACACTATTAAGGTCATTTTTGAGCCGGTCAGCTTACCTATCCACACTTCTCCTGGGCAGGTTTACACATAAGCGGATAACCAGTACAGTGCACATTCCAAAAACCGACGACTGCCCTTCTTGAATCAGCAGAAGGGAGAGAATGAGCGTAAAAAGGATTTCATGATCAATCTCCACAAAAGAATATTACCTACTCGAACCCGCATTCTCCTGATCACCAGTCAGATGCGCATCCGACTGAGCTACGGAGGCTGGCCCTAGCCACTGATACTACGGTGAGAGTAAAAAAAAAAATATCGTGAGACTGGTCATGAGTGCCCACTTGTTTTCAGCCTACTCTACATACAGGTATCTCCAGATACGATGGAGTAATGAACATATTAAGGGATTTTTATTTTTCAATAACATCGGTCATGTTGTGGGTACTAAAAGAATAATCTCATCAAGATAATTCTAACAAGTACATACAACAAAAGTTTTATCAAGAAGGAGCAAATATGTCCCTTAAAAAATAGCCTTATTCTGCCCCCATAAATGTCAGTTAGTAAAAATAAACATCCTGACAGAGGTTGATCAGTGTCTACATTGTTTGCTAGTCTACAAGCTTTCTTCACTGCGTGGTTTGTTCAGACTTTCAGTCTTCTGAATAGTTGCACAGTCTGAGCTTTAATATTATATAATCTTAATTTTTTTACAACTAATATTTATTTTTTAATTATTTGCCATTTGGGTTTAATTTCGCATATGTGAGCACCATTTAGGACAATTTATTCTCCAAGCCCAGATTGGTGGGGCGCTTATTTTGTCCTGAACAGAACGGAGCGTGATAGCTCAGTGGTTAGTGCACTTGCCTCTGATGCTAGAGGTCCCGGGTTCGATCCCCGGCAGCGGCGATAAAATTTCGGTGTCCGAACACCCTTCACTGGCATCATTTGCAGGGATGAATGTCATAAAGTACACCGTCCTTCGGATCGGGACGTTAACTGGAGGCCCCCTGTGCAGGGAGAACCATCCCCTCAGGCCTGTGCAGGTTAAAGATCCCTACCGTAATTACATGATTACTGTGTAGGCTTCCATCCTGCAAAACCTGGAGTGTATATAATATACACCTGCGGTAATGGTCAAATGTGACCGACGCAGTATCAGAAGATAGATAGATAGTCAGCCATGTATATAACAGGAATCCATTCAAAATAAAGGGGTGTCAGTATATGTCAGACCAAAACAAATACAGCTGGATTTTTAGTAAAAAGTGCAGACCCTGAACAGATCTCACAGAATGTGGTGTCTCATCTGGGCAATGTATATTGTCTATATTTTTGTTCTGCATTAAGGCCCGTCCTGGACTCTAGATTTTGTCAAATTCGTTAAAGTCATGTCGTTAAAGTCATGATCTTTTGGCTGTCTAATCCCTTGAGTATGCCCACCAACCAACCTCAGGGGGAAACAATGATATATTATAGGTTATATTGCATGGATACTGCATACAGAAATAAGAACAAATGACTTGCAGATCTATATACACATGTTTTGGTTTTCGGTATAGTAAGAACCCTGTCCCATCCCCTGACCCTCTGTAAAGGGGTCCCATAATAAAAATTTGCCAAGAAATGCATCAACTGTTATGATTATTAGTTGTTCTATCTACTATGCCTTTGATCTCATCATGATATCACAAGTTAATATTGATTAGCTTTCTTCAACTGTTTAACGCAACACTGGTCTAACTCAAGTTAGATCAGTGTTGCGTTAAACCAATTACCAAGAATGAGATAGATCAAAATGCCAAATGTCTTTTTTAAGGTTTATTTTTATGAGAATGGCTAAAATATTTTATGTGGTTGTGTATCAGCATAGAATGGACCAAACTGCATAAAAAAGTCATTTTTGAAAAAAAATGGAGTTAGCCCAGTGTTGCGTTGAACGATCGTAATGTAAATGTTTATTTTACGCCAGTTTTCCTATGTGGTTGAATAGTCTCAATGTATTGGTAGTATTAGTGCCTACGAATTCCCAAACCTTTTCTGCCCATTGCTAAATGAATACTACATATATCCAGCTTCAATCTCCGTTTGTCTATTACATTATATATATACAGACGTCTCAAATCCGAAGATTTGGTTTCATGTTTACCAAAAGCGTAGAACGGCGTCTCGGGTTAGAAGTCTTAGTCACATGTTTTTAACCTAAAGTTTTACACACAGTAACATGTTTTATTTACCCAAAGAAGTAGACAGCTACACAGACTTCTATTTTAAAAACGGACAATTGTAGTACGTGATTTGTCCCAGCGCTACTGTAGGTCAATGAATATACATCACAGAATTGTAAAGCTGTCTGATGGTTTCTCTTCGATTATTTATAGAAAATTACTCTGCAACACCGACAGGAATAAGAATCCAAATACCTGAATGAATCTACTTTCACCTAATATGTAAATCATCGTAATAAATGCAGCTTATAATAAAGGAATGAATTTTTACCGCATTCTGCTTTTTCTGATCGGTTTTATGCAGACCTTGTATTTTTCTGAAACACAAAAAATTTATTCCTTGACATTCCCATCACGTTACAAAGTCAAAGTAATATACACCCCTGCAAACATTACTTTATTGAGAGAAAATGTGGAGTGTGCAAGGGGTATTATTCCTCAAAACATTACGATAATACACCCGTGCGACACAGTGCATTCTTTCACATCTCCAAAATGGCTTCTTTTCAGATGAAAATCCTTGATATTTTTTCTTATTTATATTGCAAACATTGGTTGTGGGCACTCGTTAGGTCCACCTCTGCTAGGCGATTCTTACACACAACCTATGTCTTGGAGCAGAAATAAGAAAATAATGTGTACCCCTATAACCCCAGTTTTCTCTATACAAAGTGGGTTTGAAGGAGTGTTCATTTCGCGGACTTTTCGTTTTTGTTATAGTGCGTACATTACACTAACACCCTTGCAGTGAGCACTGCTGTTAAGTAGAAGAGAAGGCAATGATTTATATAATAAAAAGTTGGGATTGCAGAGATAAAGATTAGTATTGTAACTCTACTAAAAAGAAAGTTTAGAATGGCTTCACTGAGGCGGTTCTAGCGGACCTCCAATGATCGAGAATAAGGCAAAGAAGATGAATTCTAAAACATGCCACTACATGTAGTTTTAAACCTGTATCAGAAATGTAAAGATTCAACACCTGTTTTGGGGTCGATTGTTTTACAATCGACCCAAAGTTACTAAAAGGCAAATAAAAAAATAATGATGTTGCCCACGTGACAATCACTGATTTGGGGAAACCAATATTATCATTATAAATAGAAAACGTCGCGCTATTTTTGTCGATGTTACATGTAAGTCAGAGCTATCTATAGAGTCTGGTAAGGAATCGTGTGCTGGGTTTCGCAAACACTGAATACCCAGATCAGAATGTGGCGCGGAATGTGGCGTCTGCTCAGCCGGCTGCTCAGGACTACACTGTTTGCTTAAATACTGGCATTTAAGGATCAACTGAAATAGGTCAGGCCAATGCCAGGCTGCCTCCGTCATGAAAGGAAAACAAAAACAGTATCTTAATATAGCCCGCGCTCTCACACGACGACTTTCGGAAAATACTATTAATAAAATTGTTAGAAAGAAATGGACGTTTGCACATATGTATGCTAAGCCGACAAAAAAAAAGACAATATAACGTAACTTTTCGCACTTCTGCTTATAACATATCTTAGAACCTAGGAATATTTAGGAGCAAAACTTTTATAGGTGGTATCGTTATTAGACATACAACATAGACCCAAATCGGATAGACAGTACATCGCGTCTGATCAGGACCAGCACTGTTCGCCATACATACAGCAACATTTTCATTTTAGAACATGATTCAGGTCCGTACGCAGACTATAAAATGTGGGGAGGGTGCGAATTCCGGGTAATTTGCAGAATGTGAAATACTGCATGAATTTGAGATAATTTTCCAAATTAGGAGGGGTGGGTGGGGGTTGTCACTCCTGCGTACGGGTCTGCATTAACAGCTAGAATGAACAAATTACTTTGTTTAAAAACATTGCACTGAATCACTGTTATAAGGACAGTCGGCAGGGAACTCTTCAGTAAAAAGAAACAAAGAATGGATATCTTTCCCTCCAGTTTCTCATTTGGTTGAGGTGAAAGCTTCGGTTTTTATTGCTAAAATTTGATCATTTTTGAACAGTTTTAAAGCAAAATGTGTCTGACTTTTTATCAACAATCATCAGAAATAAAAGGAAATATACGGACGGATCAATAATATAGAGTTAGTCTTTGTCAGAGGTGTGGGACTGATTGAAATTATTTCTTGTGTACATTTGGTAAGGTTATATAGCAGAATACCTTTGTTTGCACCTCCGAAAATGGCGGACCTCAGCGGAAGTGACGTCACGCCGATTGTCCTTATTCAGTAGCTGGGATGCAGTGGTGCGACTGAGCGAGAAAATGCGAGAGAGGAGAAACTATGGCAGTGTGGATCCTGATCAGCAGAAGCATTTGATGGATCTACACTGTTTGCAAAGGAGAAGTTGGATAAAATGTTATATTACATGCATAACAGAGAAATACTATGATTTCTACCAGACATAATCTTGGTATTTTCCTTTTTGCTGAGAAGAAATATTTCCTCTTAGCCGGAGAAATAAATCTCTTTAGCTGGAACTACTTTATGTACAAGATACCGCTTTTGCAGTAAAACCGTTATATTCAAATGCGGGAAAGTTCTGTCTCGTCGACGTCATTCTTGACGTCATTGCAATGGTGTCTGGGAAGACATCAACAGACTATCAGAATGAGTGAAGTTTGGGTCGGATGCAACTCTTAAACAAAAGAAAACATGGACATGCGTTTTATCACTGAAACACTTTGTTTCTTCTCTTTATGTTCAAAACTGTAGAAAGCGCTTTCAAAATGGCGGCCATCCAGTTGAACCGTTAACATAAACCGTCAACTGAACGGAAATTCAGACCCAAAATTCAAGATCCATTCGGTCCTTAAAGTCTATGGAAGTGCATGTAATATAGAGATTATTCATTTCTCCTATTTGAAATGTGGTATTAATAAACATGGGGGGGGGAGGTTAAATCAGTTATCGGATTGTTCTACATGTACCTCCCTCGGTATTTCAAACAGGAGATATACATGTACCTGTAATAACTTTTCAAGCACATATCAGTGCATATTGTCTTGCATATGAGGCTAAGCAGTATCAATGAAATATTATAAATCTGTTGAGATGATTGGATATTTGTGTATACAGAAGGCGAATAAACACATTAACAAATGATACGTTAATAATTTGGAAAACATCACGAAAACATGCCTATATAATTTTAACCCACTTGAACCCCACTTTTATATAGTAAAACTGGGGTGTCAGGGGGTATACCTTATTTTTCTTATTTCTGCTCTAAAATATAGATTGTGGGTACTCGTTAGAACCGCCTCGATGAGGCGGTTTTCACGAGTGCCCACAATCTATATTTGAGGCGGTTCTAACGAGTGCCCACAATCTATATTTTGAGCAGAAATAAGACAAATATCACAATTTTTCATCTTAAAGTCTTCATTTTTTCGGCGATAAAAGTGGCAATGTATTTGTATAGGCGTGTTTGCGTAATGTCTTGAAGGAAAATGGTTCCAGTACAACACCAAGAACGTTATTTTATTTTTTTTTTTTTCACTGAATACTTTTCTTATAATGAAGCGATTTAACGAGTACCCACGATCTACGTTATAAAGCAGTGTTTCTGTTGGTTGTTTTTGTCCGCGTGACTATTGCTGGCTATGAACAAAACCCAGGCAGCAGTGTTGAGTCTTCTCCCTGTGCCATCAGAGGGCTGTGTAAAACGTAAAATCTAGACTGGACTCATGTACGGGGTATTGACTTATCAATCGACACAAAGAAAATCTGGACTGGGCTCGTGTAAGAGGCATTCTCTAATACAGAAACTTCACGCCTGCTGTTTATTGTTGCTGACAATTAAAAAAATCGAGGGACTGGTTGTTTATAGCACCTAAAAGGTGCAGTGTAAAAAGTAAATTCTGGGCGGTGCTCGTGCAGGGGGGGGGAGCGGCTTTGGTAAGTAGTGTATACCTGATCAGACGCCACATAACGCGGTGTCTTCTCCTACTCTGCCTACTTAAAATACTGGAATTTAACGGTTCAACGAACAGATCAATTCTCAGTTCAGGATATATTTTCCCAACCTACACTCGACCCACCGGTACTCACAGTGCTTTGACTTAATATTTCCCCAACTAAGCTGTAACTGTTACGCAAACAATTCTGCAAATCAACCCAATACATCTTAAACAATTATGTAGAAATAACTCTATATGGAAATGTACCTAGCTATATAAAAGCGGTAAGTTCAGTCCTTATTAGTTTCTCTGTGTGTTCTTACGTTAGAAAGTCTGGCAAACTAATGTGATTTTTCAGGGCCATAAAAGAGTTGAACCCGACCCGCACACTAGTACTGGTAAACAGCTTAGAGAATCTAAGCCTGCCCAGGCAAAGCGGTGCGAGTCGGCCCATCCATGCTAATAAACTCTATTGGTTTCATTGGACGGCAGGGATTGAGATGAAGGTAAAAGTCCCGCAAATTGGAAGCAACGTCTCCAAAAATGACCTTTATAGTGTTGACGGGAACGCTAAACCTTAAATCAATCAATCATTCAATCAATCAATCAGGGCCATAAAATACTGTTGCTAAAATATTCCTTCTTTTCAGACCAAACATAGATTTAGATAATATGGATACTCGTTAGAATCGCCTCGACGAGGCAGTTTTAACAAATACATATCGATCTACTCAGTGCTATAGCAGTAGTAAAGTAGTTGCATTCACCCTTGCGAAACCTTGCATTTTTGAAAAGCCCCATGGATAAATTCAACGTATGCACTGAACTAATATGTTCAGGTTATTAACCCCAAAACGTTTTTGGAAATGACTACCATTTGCCTAGCGTTCCATAAAAGGCACAAAGAAATATTGAACTAATTTTGCGAAAAGTAGAGACAGAACTCAGAAAAGTAGAGACAGAAATCAGCCTGCGCATATGCACAGTCTGGTCAGGGGTTTTGCTGCTTTTGTCAAAATACATGCAGCGAGCAGACGACAATTCTTCCGACTGACAGTGAAGCGCTTGGCATTAATGGGTTATTTACAGTTCAATGGGAAACCCGTTTTATTTATTAACACATTTACGCAGCTGTTCCCTACTAATGATATAGCAGTCTACCAAAGAAGAAGTAGCCATCTAGCGGAGATAACGACGAGGGAACCAATCTATTGATCCACCTGAAGCAAACGCTTGATTGCGTCGCTGAGAAGCGTCTTGCAAACCTTGATGCTGGAGTATAAACATTTTCCAATCTCGTCCATATTCTTACTGCGTGGGCCTAATAGGCCCACGCAACAATGGGGTTTATAAGCATGGACGGTCCGACTTGCACTGCTTTACCTGGGCAGGCTTAGATCCTTTGAGCAGTTTACTAGTACTCGTGTGCAGTCGGTTTCAGCTCTGCATGGAAGCATCATGCAGCCCATTTATTTCTTCAAGCCCCAATGGGCGGGGACCAAACTTACATTGGTAATATTGAAAATGAAATCTTTCTGTGTATAAAATGGTAGAGATCATTCCAGATAAACTAGATTACACAGTTATTAAAGAAGTCCCAATTATAAGCTGAATTGTTATGGCAAGGAACCAATATCCCTGATATTACATGAAAAAATATTCTCTCAATTAGAAACAGAATATTTTAAAATTGCATCTGAGTCTTTTATGGCTCAGGGTAAAAATATGAACAGCATTATTTTGAGAACCACAGCTCTATGGCTATTAGATGTGACATAGTAAAAATTATAAGTAATGGCATACCTTCACATTTTTTCTGTAGGGTTATTTTCAAGGAACTTAACTTAAATATGGAACTTAACTTACAACAACGCAACCGGCAAGTTAGCACTAGGCCTTCTCTCAGACACACTTTTGATCTTGTTTGAGACGAATATCAAATACGTGCCGAAAGCTTTGTAGCACCGTTTTGAACTCTCCATCACCTGCTTCTGAACTGGTATTTGCGATGATTGACAACCGTCTTTGAACGTTAAAAGCGTGGGCGGGACAATAGCGCTGTCACTTTATGTTACAATCGATTTTCAATACTGCTGAAAAGGAGATTGTGGATACTCGTTAAAACATCGAAGCGGTTCTAACTAGCAGTACCCACAATCTATAGTCTGCTCAAAACAGAGATTGTGGATACTCGTTGAAACCTCGATGTGGCGACAGGGCTTGAGATGTCATTTCATCACAATGTCGGGTAAAAGTCCCACAAAGTCGGAAGCAACGTCTCCAAAATGACCTATACGTACAGTTGTGTGTATTTCTGCTCAAAATATTGATTGTGGATGCTCGTATCGCCTCATCGAATTTTTCTTATTTCTGCTCAAAATATAGATTGTGGATACTCGTTAGTATCGCCTAATCGATGCGGTTCTAACGAGTACCCACAATCTATATTAAGAGCAGAAATAAGAACAGTAAGATGTACCTCTGTAAACCCCGGTTATTCTATTACATATGGTTCAAGCCCCAAAGTCTTTCGGATCCTTACGAGACACATGTTCATGGTGCTGCCTAACACAACAGCCTATAATACTGGCACAGCATGCAACGCTTCAGATGTCTGTTAACTTTAGCCATAAAGTCCCTAAGCCTGCCCTGGCGAGTTGGGACCATTTCACTGGGATTGAAATGTCATTTTATCTAACTGTTGGGTAAAATTTCACACAAAACTAGAAGTAATGTCTCAAAAATGACCTAAATAATGTTAATGGGGATGTTAAACCTCAAATCAAGTAAACAAACAGTCAACAGAAACGCAGAAATATTGGTCAATTAAAGTCTGTTATTGGTGACATGAATTCTGAGGGGAATGACTTGGCAGATTTTCCACCATTTTTCAAAAGGGGACAACTTTCGGAACTTCCTGTTTGCTTTTCTATAAGCTTTGTCCCACGAAATAGTGATATACTCTAAAAGGAAAGAATTTGCTCCTCAGGAGCAAATTCTTTCCTTTAAGAGTTGACCCTTATTGACATGGGAGACTAAAATACGCTTGAAGGAGTTGCCTACCCTGAAGGTGTATGCATTCCACTCAAAGTCTCAAAAATATTTGCCACTTAATTGCTCGACTCGACGGTTAGTAAAATATTTGGGCGGATTTTTGCGTGCTCCCAGGAGACCTTATGGGTCCAGCCTTTAAAATTTTGAAACCTTCCTCACAACTGGACAAAAATGGGCGGTAAAAAAGAGAAGAAACCCAGAAAAACCAACAGGTCTTAACCCTTATCCTGCTGAATAAATAAATTTAGCCACAGCCATTGCTGACTGCCAAACTTTAAACTTTCTTAACATCATTCACAAGCTGCATGACAAACAGTGTAGGACCTCATCTCTGTTTGCAAAAGTAGGGGTTGTTATGGGTTAAATATACACTAAAGCCACTTTTTAACTGAGCTTCCTGTTGTGCCCATTTCTGTTTGTTTGTTTGATTTGAGGTTTAACGTCCCCTTCAACACTGTATAGGTCATTTTGGAGACGTTGCTTCCAATTTTTGGGACTTTTACCCGTCATTGAGATGAAATGACATCTCAAGCCCTGTCACCCAATGAAACCAAAAGGGTTTATAAGTATGGGCGGGCTGCCTCGCATCGCTTTGCACGGGCAGGCTTAAATCCTTTAAGCGCTTTACCAGTAGTTGTGTAGTCTGCGTGGAAGCCTCATGCAGCCATCTCTTTCTTCAAGCCCCGATGGGCGGGGGCCGACAATTTCTGTATGTATTGGAATTGCACAAGGAGGATAAATTACAAGGATTCGTGTAAAAAATACATTCAAATCAATCAAATCTTTTATTCACTCTGATTACAAATAAATGTAATAACAAGAGGAGCGATACAAATATGCAACGTTCCGCGGCAAAGTATAAGTAAAAAAATAAATAAATAAATAAATAAATAAATAAAACACAAACAAAACAAAACAACCAGAGGGCAACATTAAATTTTACGAGATGAAATCAGTACTTTCTCTCTCTCTCTCTCTCTCTCTCTCTCTCTCTGTTTTGAGCACGCGACGCTGAAACAGCACCGAATCTATGGCATTGTGTGCTTCGAGTTTGTCAATCAACAAAAATCAAATCAATTTATTTCTCTCAGCATCGCGAAAACACGCCTATACAAATACACTGCAAATCCTATCGCTGAACAAAAGAAATTGGAAACAATTTTCCAATCTCTGCCCAAAACATAGACCGCGGGTGCCCGCACGAACCGCCTTATCGATGCGGCTCTAACGAGCACCCCCAATCCAGCCCCAGAGCAGAAACAAGAAAAATAAGGTTTACCCTCTGTAAACTCCAGTTTTACTGTGTAAAAGTGGGGTTCAAGGAGGTCAAAACCATACAGGCGCGTTGTCGCGATGGGTTATACAATAGGAAAAAGAGGAGCAAAACGTTGTGCAAACATACTGTTTCATGTAACAAACGTATTATTTCATCATTTATTATTATTATTTATTTTATTTATCCGACCACACCCTTTCCTGACTTTAAACCAATCAGATAGCTTATGTAATTTCAAACAGTGCAGATCCCGATCAGACTCAGAAGCCATCTTGTCTGGATCTGCACTATATGCAAAGCTAGGTTTTATTATCAAGAACGGCAAGTTTTGCTCAGACTGGTCCGTATGCAGTAAACTATGTTCCATTCAAAAAATCATAGAGCATGAAATGTGTGAAAAATAAATGGGCCGTTACAAAGCATGTTCTGCACGAGCATGTGTAGTCAGACGTGTGGCCAACACGCTAAAGAAAAATCTCTCTCTCTCTCTCTCTCTCTCTCTCTCTCTCTCTCTCTCTCTCTCTTCTCTCTCTCTCTCTCTCTCTCTCTCTCTCTCTCTCTCTCTCTCTCTCTCTCTCTCTCTCTCTCTCTCTCTCTGTCTCTCTCTCTGTCTCTCTCTCTCTCTCTCTCTCGTTAAAGCAGGGTTAATTTAAAATATTAGGTAATAGTAATTTTCTCTAGTATGATAAGCGCTAGGACGTAGCAAACCTAAATCAAGATTATAGATAAAGGTATGCACATGTATGTAATCAGACCGGACAGTCGTCGGCAGTCGCGAGCGGACGACAAAGGCGAACGGCGCAAAGGGAAGCGTCCCGACTGCCACCAGGTGTAGGCAGGGAAAATAGTCCCGGACTGAGATCCAAACTTTCGTTCAAGCCCTAGATTCCACTTTTTATGTAAACAGTGTAGACCCCGATCAGACGCCGATAGAATGGCATGTAGAGTAGCCTATGACAATAAAAATCCGCGCTTTTTGGATGTACTTTGACGCCGCGTTCTGTGGCGCCTGATCTGAGTCTCCATTGCTTGCCAAGCTCCTCACGGCGAATATACGCTAACTGGTGATTGATTTTTTACATGACCCGTGACGTCCAAACAATATTAAATATGGAGCGCGAAGCAGTAGATTTTGACAATCGCTTAGCTCCGCCCTCTCCTGTGGGTTAACCGGTATTGGATGGTGATGTTAAGTATTGATTACCGTTACTTTGACAAACTTGTCTCTTTTAACACCAATTGTGGTGTGGCGCGTCAGTGTTTTTTTAGCTCACCGTCACGTAGTGACGAGGTGAGCTTTTGGGATCACTTTTCGTCCGTCGTCCGTGCGTGCATCCGTGCGTGCGTGCGTGCGTCCGTCCGTCCGTAAACAATTTCTTTAAACGACATCTCCTCCTAAACCACTGATCGGATTTTGACCAAACTTCACAGGAATGATCCTTAGGTGGTCCCCTTTCAAAGTTGTTCAAATGGTTCCGGTCCGTTGCACATCTAGGTCATAGGAGCCAAAAATAGATTTTTTTCACCAAAAACTTAAAAAATCTTCTTCTCTGAAACCACAAGGCCCAGGTCTTTGATATTTGGTATGAAGCTTCATCTAGTGGACCCCTACCAAGATTGTTCAAATTATAGTGCTGGGACCAAAAATGCCCTCGCTCCGGGGCCCTTTGGTTTTACATGGGCTTATATAGGGAAAATCTTTAAAAATCTTCTTCTCTGAGGTCTTTGATATTTGGTATGAAGCTTCATCTAGTGGACCCCTACCAAGATTGTTCAAATTGTAGTGCTGGGGCCAAAAATGCCCCCGCTCCGGGGCCCTTTGGTTTTACATGGGCTTATATAGGGAAAATCTTGAAAAATCTTCTTCTCTGAAACCACAAGGCCCAGGTCTTTGATATTTGGTATGAAGCTTCATCTAGTGGACCCCTACCAAGATTGTTCAAATTATAGTGCTGGGGCCAAAAATTCCCCCGCTTCAGGGCCCTTTGGTTTTGCATGGGCTTATATAGGGAAGAGCTTTAAAAATCTTCTTCTCTGAAACCGTAAGGCCCAGGTCTTTGTTATTTGGTATGAAGCTTCATCTAGGGGACCCCTACCAAGATTGTTCAAATTATAGTGCTGGGGCCAAAAATGCCCCCGCCCCAGGGCCCTTTGGTTTTACATAGACTTATATAGGGAAAATCTTTAAAAATCTTCTTCTCTGAAACCACAAGGCCTAGGTCTTTGATATTTGGTATGAAGCTTCATCTAGGGGACCCCTACCAAGATTGTTCAAATTATAGCCCTTGGGCCAAAAATGCCCCCGCTCCGGGGCCCTTTGGTTTTACATGGTCTTATATAGGGAAAATCTTTAAAAATCTTCTTCTCTGAAACCGCAAGGCTCAGGTCTTTGATATTTGGTATGAAGCTTCATCTAGTGGACCCCTACCAAGATTGTTCAAATTATAGTGCTGGGGTCAAATATGCCCCCGCTCCGGGGCCCTTTGGTTTTACATGGGCTTATATAGGGAAAATCTTTAAAAATTTTCTTCCCTGAAACTGTAAGGCCCATGTCTTTGATATTTGGTATGAAGCTTCACCCCACATGGCCCAGGTCCCCCCCTCCCCCCTCTGGGCCTTTTGGTTTTACATAGGCTTATATAGGGAAAATCTTTAAAAATCTTCTCTGAAACCGCAAGGCCCAGGTCTTTGATATTTAGTATGAAGCTTCACCTAGTGGACCCCTACCAAGATTGTTCAAATTATAGTGCTGGGGCCAGAAATGCCCCCGCTCTGGGGCCCTTTGGTTTTACATGGCTTCTATAGGGAAAATCTTTAAAAATCTTCTACTCTGAAACCACAAGGCCCAGGTCTTTGATATTTGGTATGAAGCTTCATCTAGTGGACCCCTACTAAGATTGTTCAAATTATACCCCTGGGGCCAAAAATGCTCCCGCCCCGGGGCGCTTTGGTTTTACATAGACTTATTTAGGGAAAATCTTGAAAAATCTTTTTCTCTGAAACCACAAGGCCTAGGTCTTTGATATTTGGTATGAAGCTTAATCTTGTGGACCCCTACCAAGATTGTTCAAATTATACCCTGGGGCCAAAAATGCCCCCACTTGGGCCCTTTGGTATTACATAGACGTATATATAGGGAAAATCTGGAAAAATCTTCTTCTCTGAAACCAGAAGACCTAGGTCTTTGATATTTGGTATGAAGCTTCATCTAGTGGACTTCTACCAAGATTGTTCAAATTGTAGCCCTGAGACCAAAAACACCCCTGTCTCGGGGGCCCTTTGGTTTTACATAGACTTATATAGGGAATATCTTTAAAAATCTTCTTCTGTGAAACCACAAGGCCTAGGTCTTTGATATTTGGTGTGAAATTTCATCTAGTGGACCTCTATCAAGATTGTTCAAAATATAGTCCTGGGGCCAAAAATGCCCCTACCTCGAGACCCTTTGGTTTTTCATAGACTTATATAGGGAAATCTTTAAAAATCTTCTTCTCTGAAACCACAAGGCCCATGTCTTTGATATTTGGTATGGAGCTTCATCTAGTGGACCTCTACCAAGATTGTTCAAATTATAGCCCCTGCCCTGGGGCCCTTTGGTTTTGCCTAGTTTTATATATAGAGATAATCTTTGAAAATCTTCTTCTCTGAAACAGCAAGGCCCAGGTCTTTGATATTTAGTGTAAAGCTTCATCTAGTGGACCTCTATCAAGATTGTTTAAGTTATAGCCCTGAGGCCAAAAATGCCCCCGCCCCGGGGCCATTTGGTTTTACATAGGCTAATGTAGGGAATATCTTTAAAAAATCTTTTTCTCTGAAACCCCAAGGCCCAGGTCTTTGATATTTGGTGTGTAGCTTCATCTAGTGGACCTTTGCCAAGATTGTTCAAATTATAGGCTTTGTTGATATTTGGTATGAAGCTTCACCTTTTTAGACCTCCCTCAACATTATGCACATTGTAGCCCTGGGGTCAATAATGGCCCTCCCCGAGGCCCACTTGTTACTCTATCATATGGGTCAGGTGAGCGATCCAGGGCCATCATGGCCCTCTTGTTTATGTATCTGCTCTTTAATGAACCGGCGGGATATGGCGTACTGCTAACTTGCCGGTTGCCCTGTTGTAAGGAACTCAATGTCGGGTAAAAGTCCCACAAAATTGGAAGCAACGTCTCCAAAATGACCTTTACAGTGTTGACGGGGATGTTAAACCTCAAATCAAACAAACAAAAACTTAAGGACCTTCTGTCTGCAGGACTACAGACTGAGTCCCTCTGAAAAAGTGGTCAGAATCTTTTACTGTAAGAGTTGACCTCTATTGATAGTGGGGACAAGATTATTTTCAAAAGGGTTAACAACACTGATGATGTACTCATTTTTTTTTCCGTAATGATCCTAAGTATTGGGACAGACAGGCCTAGGCAAACAGTGCAGACCCAGATCAGACTGCTCCTGAAGGAGCAGTCTGATCAGGCTCTGCACTGTTTGCTATTCCGTCAGCAGTTTTTGGACTCGTTGATGGAACTTGAACAAAGTTGTTAAAGTTTTAGGAGAATTACAGCAAGTTTTCATGGTGTCCGATTTTTTAGAATTTTTAGGGTAGACTGTCATTGGTGTCATGTGAATTACCTTGTTCCTGCATGACAGTTTACTTGTTAAGACAAGGCTGTTAATTATTATTACAGAATCAAACAGAACCACATTGCCCTGAGGTTATTGAACTTATTTCATGCTCAATTTGATGTTGTGGTTAAGCTGCTGTCAGCAAAAATGTCCACAACATTTGTTTTGTCAAGTATTCTTTACAATTTCCTTGATGGCACCCGCCCATCGGGGCTTGAAGAAATAGATGGGCTGCATGATGCTTCCATGCAGAGCTGAAACCGACCCGCGCACGAGTACTGGTAAAAACTGGTAAACCACTTAGAGGATCTAAGCCTGTCCAGGAACCACGGTGCGAGGCGGACCGTCCATGCAAATAAACCCTATTGGTTTCATTGGGCGACAGGGCTTGACATGTCATTTCATCTCAATGTTGGGTAAAAGTCCCACAAAAATGGAAGCAACGTCTCCAAAATGACCTTTACAGTGTTGACGGGGACGTTAAACCTCAATTCAAACAAACAAACAAATAAGCCTGCCCAGGCCAAGCGGTGCGAGTCAGCCCGTCCTTGCTTATAAGCCCTATTGGTTTCATTAGACGGCAGGTCTTGAGATGTCATTTCATCTCAATGTCAGGTAAAAGTCCCACAAAATTGGAAGCAATGTCTCCAAAATGACCTTTACAGTGTTGACGGGGACGTTAAACCTTAAATCAAACAAACAAACAAAACAATTTCCTTAAATATCACCATTAACCCATTGTATGTGGGTCAACCCCTAAAGGGGTATCTTGGCAAACAGTGCAAGGTACTGTTGTCAGCCTCGATAGACAGTGCTTAACACGTTTGACTTATGATCGAGAGGTTGTGCTTTCGAATCTGGGCACCGGTATTGAAGTTGTCCTTGGGCAAGACACATAATGACACTGCCCCACTCCACCCAGGTGTAAATGGGTAGCAGTGGTGTAAAAAGCCTCTGCCTCTCTCTCGCGCATGTGAAAACACCGGGAATGAGTGTTCGAGGGTAATTCAATAAGCTCGAAGCTTTCATCGCAATCCAACTAAAATAAATTTGTATAAACTAAACAGTGCAGACCCAGATCAGATGCCGCAGAATGCGGCATCTGATCAGGGCCTGCACTATTTGCTAACACAATTTTCCATCAAAAATAGAATAAGAACAAAAAATGGGCCTACAACACCTTATATGACTTGTCCAACATATACACGTAGCAATGGAAGAGTCCACTATTATGGGTTAGTCCATCTCATCTTGTGCTAAGGATTTGGTCCACTGAAATTGTTGCTATAAGGAGTTTTTTTGTTACAGGCCTCATATTTTTCAGGCATTTGTAGGATTTCAGGCTTTTAAAGTTTGATTTTTTCCTTGATTTCAGGCTTTCAGATTTTGATTTTTCTTCCTATACTCTGTTTAAAATGACTATTTAACACTTATCCTGCTGAAAAAAGTTATTTAGTCACACCCTTTTCTGACTATTCACCAGTCAGATTACTTGATATAATTCACAAACTGCATTGCAAAGTGTAGATCCTGATCAGATGGCTTCTTCAGAAGCCATCTGATCTGGATCTACACTGTTTGCAAAGGTAATGGCTGTCGTGTTCAGCAAGATAAGGGTTAAGGCTGTAAAATCGGGCCTTTCAGGCTTGGAAATGCTTGGTCAGTATGAGGCCTGTGTTATAAAGGTTGTTGTTATAAAGAATGTTATTATAAAGAGGGTTGAACGTATTGTTTTATTCCAGTGCTGGAGGCATCATAACATTCTTAGGTGCTGAGCTGTTCCACAAGGCCTTAAAGAATGAGAACAACGAGGGTGTGTTAGGGCGTGTAGATGCCAGTTTGGTCACGCTGCAAACTTTTACTGCAAATACTGTGAAGGTGAGGATTTTTGTTGCAGTTTACATGGTGTTAAATACAATGTTTATTCCATTTTGTACCAGAAACCCCAAAATGGGTACCCTGGCAAACAGTGCAGGCCCAGATCAGATGCCGCAGAAAGTGGCGTCTGATCAGGGCCTTGTGCCGTCTGATCAGGGCCTACACTATTTGCAAAAGCCTGTCACCCCTAAATTTTGATATGGACTCCTGCCGTATAACGGTATATAAGGAGGAAGATTCCATTTGGTACAAAATGAAAAGCCACATTAAGTGAAGACGTCAGGTTCCCAACAATATATCACAGAATATACTGTCGCAAACTTATGACGTTATTCAATCAGATGTCGCGTTACAAACATGAGTGCATTAGAATTTACAATATTTTCTTACGCTTAGAAAATGTTTTGTGTGACATCTTTGCTGTAAGCAGTCATCAGATGCAACAATGTCAAACGGTAAAATTTGAAGTCATCCAAGTTAGTGTGCAATATAAAGTTAGTGTGCAATATAAAGTTAGCATGCTAATATCAAGTGATATCAACACAATTGTTCCTTGTCTTTTATTGTTCAATTTAAGTAATTTAAACACTGTTTACTTACACTAGAGCCAAATGACCCACAAGTGCTGTGAGGACTTTGATTTCAGCAGGTTATTGTACTTGCTTTTAAGGGGAATGGGAACACCTGGCAGATTTCACACCCCCCCCCCCCACCATTTTTCACAGGGAGGCAACTTTCGGGACTTCCTGTGTGCTTTTCTTTGACAGCAGCCCAGCCAAAAAGGGGTCTACTCTTGAAGGAAAGAATGTGCTCCTCAGGAGCAAATTCTTTCCTTTAAGAGTTGACCCCTGTTGACATGAGAAACTAAAGTACTTTTGCAGGAGTTGCCTCCCCTGAATGTGTATCCAATCCCCTTAAACATGCTTATTTTGATAAGCTAACAATGCTTTAAACAGCTGGGACAGATTGTGTAATTAAATAATTAAAGATTGTGCTCACACATGTGAAAAGGGCCCTTATTCAACTGAATATATTAATTTAGCTACACCCATTTTTTACTATCAGCCAATTAAAATGCTTGATATGATGTATTCATTCAATTCACAAACTGCACAGCAGACAGTGTAGATCCTGATCAGATGGCTACAGAAGCCATCTGATCTGGGATCTACACTGTTTGCAAAGGTAGGGGTTGTTGTGTTAAGCCGGATAAGGGTTAATATTTCATTTTTGTCAAAAATGCATGTGCAATCAACTAATATCTCCCCTGGAGAAATAGATGATGGGCAGTGTGGTGCTTCCAAGTAGAGCTCAAACCAACTGAACATTAGTGAAGGTAAAGTGCTTGGAAGGGCAAAGTCTGCCCAGGCAAAATAGCGTGAGTCAGACCATCCCATTCCCTGCATTATAAACCCTAGCAGTCTTTTTGGGCAGTAGGGCTTGAGATGTCATTTCAACTCATTGTCTGGTTAAAGTTCCACAAAATTTGAAACATCATCTCCAAAATGTCCTAAAAAATGTTGATGGGGATGTTAAACCTTGACACAAACAAACAACCAACTATTAGGACTACACCTGTGGCTTCTTGATTTAACTCATTGTATACTAGTAAGTTCTTCCATTCTTAAATGTTGGACAGGTCCATTTGTCATTTAATCGCCCCCGCCCATCGGGGCTTAAAGAAATATATGGGCTGCATGATGCTTCCATGCAGAGCTGAAACTGACCCGCACACAAGTACTGGTAAACCACTTAGAAATATATGGGCTGCATGATGCTTCCATGCAGAGCTGAAACTGACCCGCACACAAGTACTGGTAAACCACTTAGAAGATCTAAGCCTGCCCAGGCAAGGCGGTGCGAGTCGGCCCGTCCATGCTAAAAAACCCTATTGGTTTCATTGGGTGGCAGGGCTTGAGATGTCATTTCATCTCAAGGTCGGGTAAAAGTCCCACAAAATTGGAAGCAACGTCTCCAAAATGACCTTTAAACCTTAAATCAAACAAAAACAACTAAGAATAATGGGGACGTTAAACCTTAAATCAAACAAAAACAACTAAGAATGGGTAAATTTAGGTCACCTCTTCATCATCTACAAGCTGGGCCAGGCCTCAACTGCTCTTTCGGATGTGCATCTGACTGGTGATCAGGGGGTTGTGGGCTGGATACCGGCCACGTCGGCAACATTCTTTCGTGGAGATTACTCTTGGTACCGTAATGTTTGGGTTGTCTCTCCTGACAGGCTGACAGTATAACATTGTAATTTTCGTAACTTTATCACCCTTTGAGATATACTGTTAGTACCAGAAACAGCTGGACTTAAGGGGAATCGGAACACCTGGTTGATTTTCCGCCATTTTTCAAAGGGAGACAACTTTCGGAATTTCCTGTTCGCTTTTCTGTAAGCCCCGTCCCACTGAAAAAGGGGTCTACTCTTAAAGGAAAGAATTTGCTCCTCAGGAGCAAATTCTTTCCTTTAAGAGTTGACCCCTATTGACATGGGAGACAAAACTACTTTTGCAGGAGTTGCTTCCCCTGAAGGTGTTCCCATTCCCCTTAAGGTTGAAATAAGAATGAGATTTGAATACAAGGGCAGATAATTCAAGTGACAAAAAGCCAATAATTGTCTCTCTAATATTAAGCATATCCCTAACACTTGATTACCATAACTTCTATACCAGTACATTATATATTCATGATCTAGGATAGAAATCTTCATTGTGTTGAGAAGGGATTCTTATCCCATAAAATGCCAATCTCGACAATTGTCGTCTGCTTTGTCGTCTGCCGGTTACTTTAAGACTCATTTTTGCAAACAATGTGAACCCAGATCAGACTGCTCCTCTAGGAGCAGTCTGATCTGGGTTCATACTGTTTGCCTGTATGCAGAAATATTTGTTGAAAAGTGTGCAAGAAGATTCAGCAGACGACCGAAGCAGACGACATTTTCGGATGTAGATTTTCTCAGGGTTTTAAGGGTTAATAGTGTTTGTTCCCCAAAACCCTCAAAAAACACCACATATACAATGTCTTACTAATAGCTTGAAGCGATGTACTTGAGGATTAGCTGGTGTGTTTTATTCCTGATTCAGGTTCTGGATGTGTAAAATTTTCTGGAAACCATATTTGCTTTCGGTCAATAGATTGGCTATTTTTAGCTCACCTGTCACATAGTGGCATGGCCAACTTTTGTGACCGCTTGATGTCTGTTGTCCGTCATGCGTCATCCATTGTGCTTTTGTCAACAATTTGCTTAAAAGACATCTCCTCCTAAACGGGTGAACGGATTTTGAAATAATATTAAAGAAATATTCCTTGGATGACCCTCTAAATGGTTTTGGTCTGCTGAACAAGGTGGCTGCTTGAGCTAAAAAGAAAAAAAAAAAGCTTAAAATGCCATCTCCTCCTTGGCCACCTTCCCAGTTTCAAAATAATTTCATAGGAATATTCTTTGGATGATCCTCTACCAAAATTGCCCAAACCGTTCTGCTAGGAAGAACAATGTGGCCGCCAGAGCTTAAAATAGAAAAAAAAATTCTAGTCTGTCAACAATATACTCAAAAGACCTCCTTAACCAGTGAACGGATTTTGAAATAATGTCACTGAAATGTTCCTTGGGTGACCCTCTACCAAAATTGTCTAAATGGTCCGGTCTGCTGAACAAGATAGCTACCTGAGCTAAATAAAGAAAAAACATGGTAAAAACTTTAAAACACAATCTCCTACTAAGCCACCGACCCAATTTCAAAATAAATTCACAGGTATATTCCTTGAGTGATTCTCTAACAAAAATGCCCAAACCATTCTGCTTGGATGAACAAAAACATTTTTTTGTCTGTCAACAATCTACTCAAAAGACGTCTCCTCTAAAACTGGTGAACGAATTTTGGAATAATTTTACAGAAATGTTTTTTCTGGTGACCATCTACAAAAATTTCCTAAATGGTTTTGCTCTGCTGAACAAGATGCCCACCAGAGCTAAAAATAGAAAAACATTGAAAAAACCTTAAAATGCAATCTCCTCCTAGGCCACTGGGCCGAATTTCAAAATAATTTAATAGCAATATTCCTTTGGTGACCCTCTACTAAAATTGCCCTAACCGTTCCGCTCAGCTGAACAAGTTGGCCACCATAGCTAAAAATATAAAAAATCGTTAAACGACTTCTCCTCTTTAATCATTGAACTGATTTTGAAATAATTTTATAGGAATGTTCCTTGGGTGACCGTCTACCAAACTTGCCTTAACAGTTCCGGTCTGCTGAACAAGAAGGCCGCCAGAGCTAAAAATAGAAAAAAAAAAGAAAAACCTTAAAATGCCACCTCCTCCTTGGCCACTGGCCCAATTTCAAAATAATTTCACAAAAATATTCCTTGGTTGACCCTCTACAAAATGGCTTAAATCGTTTCGCTTGGATGAACGAAATTGCCACCAGGCCTAAAAATAGAAAAATCTTCTACTTAACAAGTACATGGATTTTGAAATGATTTCACAGAAATGTTCCTCGGGTTACTATCAACTAAAATTGCTCAAATCCTCCACACTCCACCTCATATTACCTACAATATGGATCAGGTGAGCAATTCAGGGCCATCATGGACCACTTGTTACATGTTGCATCTCAAATATGAATCTGTATCATTTCAGGAACTTAAGACAAAGACAAAGGATCAAGTTGGCAATGGATTAAACTCAATCAAAAATGAAGTGGAAGGTATGAAAATAATCGATCGTATTTTACACAAAAGGTTTAGACACTTTTTAACCCATTGAGTACCGGAAACCCCAGAACCGGTAACTAGCAAACAGTGCAGGCCCAGTTGAGACAACGCAGAATGCGGCGTCTGATCAGGGCCTCCACTGTTTGCTGAAAATTCAGCCATTTTCCAAATCACTTATGAAGAAAACACAACCTGACACCCCTCAATTTTGAAATGGACTCCTGCTATATATAAAGAGGAAGATTCCATTTGGTACAAAAAGGGTTAATGAGCCTCGGTTATTGTATCATGAATTATTCATTATATACTTTGGCTGCCTAAGCTTTTGCTCAGTGTAGACCCAGGAGTAGTCTGATCTGGGTCTACACTGTTTTCTGTGGCTTATATTATGTTTTTTGTGTCTGAGTACATAAGGTAGATTTTTCATATGGTATGTTAGGAAATGAAACTTTGTCTTCGGATGCATACAAACAGATAATGGGAGTATTTGGTAATTTTTGTCAATTTTCCATAAAAAACCTATGATGTTGGTATTCATTAGAACCAAATTGGTGAGGCTGTTCTAATAAATACCCACAACATTGGTTTATATGGGGAAATAAGGAAAATAATCCTTAAATTATCACCAAATAAGCGCTCACTGAAGAGCAAAAATATGATAAAATAGGCCTGCGCACCCAGCCAGGAAACTGCCTTCTGTAAGCGTAGGGACTTTTAAACATTAGGTCAAATGGCAATGCAAACAAAACAAGCAAATCAAATTTTTCAAATACAGATAAACCTCTTTATACCAACATTTTATATAACATAGGGTGTGACATGGAGGATATTTGATTCCTTTAGTGTAAAATTGATTTTTATTTCACCGAATGAACACAAAAAAAGTATTTTTATCAGTGGTGAAGCCACGAGTGAAAATACTTCTTTTCATGTTCATGAGTGAAATAAAAATTGATCTTGTATGCTTTAAACTGTATTATTAAAGCAGTTTTAAAGCATCAGCCATCACCATGGGGAACAAACTTTTCCATGGTGATTTGGTGTCGATTTCAAATTTAGAGGTGTTCCGCATGTTAACTGGGTATAATATTGGGTGTAAACTGGAAGTTTGCACCTGGAAAACAGCTTGGGATGTTACCTTATCATATCCTTCACTTGAAATTTGCATTCAAATATTGTCCACAGTTGCTGTGTTTATCTGGTGTCGCATTCATTATTTATATTGCGTAGGTGTTAAAGGTGACATCATCAGCGTCTGAATGACATGTAAAAGTGTGTGATGTAATTTCTAACAGACGTTTATAAGGGTTAGCTAATTGGCATCTAACAAACAGAAAATATAGGTTAGGTATTTTTCGATGATACATAGAATTCACAAACATTGAAAATAATAATCATATTTTCACTGTTTGAAACATTGACAATATTGACTTCGATTTCACCGAGAAATCTCTATATTTCATGCAAAATTCATTGCCTAACTGTCTGGGACAAGTCCAAACTTTACTTGCCCAGAAAAATGTATAGATAAATTAGAAAGTTTTGTTATTCAGAGCCATTTTGAGGATGCTGTGGTTCAAACTTGGATTTGTCAGGCCCTGTATCAGGCCCTGTAACGACGACACTTGTCACAATGACAATTCCAATGGAACAAAATTATGGTCCAAGATGGGAGGGTTTAAACCTTTTTGTACCAAGTGGAATCTTGCTCCTTATATATGGCAGGAGTCCATTTCAAAATTAAGTGGGGATAAGTTGTGTTTCTTTAAAATTTATTTGGAAAATGACTGAACATTTTGCAAACAGTGTAGGCCCTGATCAGACGCCGCATTCTGCTGCGTCTGATCTGGGCCTGCACTGTTTGCCAGGATTCCGGTTTTGGGGTTTCCGATATAAAATGGGTAAATAGAGATATTCAAGAATATTGAATTGGTTATTATCAAAAAAGAATAGTGCAACTATAAATAACTATTACCTTGATTTTGAACAACTGCTGTTTGTGTGGTCAGTGATAGTCATCTGGACATATGCAATATAACTCAGATTCATAGTAACTTTGGGAACCGTAAAAATCCTAAAAAGACGGACACCTTAACCCATAAAATGCCAATCGCGACTATTGTCGTCTGGTTGGTCGTCTGCTGGTTACTTTAACCTTTAGCATGCTGAATTAATTTCTTTATCGATACTCCGTCCCACTGAATTGTTTTTATCAAATACTACCATTTTCAGCAACTTTTAACACGCAAAAACCCGTATTTTTCTTGATTTCTCCACCATTCAAAGCATATGGAAAACGAAAGTAGCCTACTGTCACTCAGCTGACTGAGTCGAAACGTGAGGCCGACGCACTTGATTGATGTAACGTCTCGCTGTTCAGTTAACGTCTCAGCCATGATCTTGAATGTTCTTAATGTCGCTAGCTACATGCAATAGCTCGACATACCATTTCGCTTATTATGCTCTATTACGCACGCGTCACCTCGGCATACCTTACACCTATATGTCGAAACATCCCAAAACGACAATCGGCGTGATTCACGCTGAAGTGCGATGTGTCACTGAAACGCATATCACGCGAGTCGCTTAGACGCCATTATACATGTACGTATTTCATGCACCAGCATAAGTGTTCCGTACTGTGTCGACATCTTAATTTTGGTCACGACAGGGACGTCTAGCTCTCAAAAGTATATCCCATTAGGGCGACGAACAGTGTCAGTGCTTACTAGTCGGTAGTTGAAACCCTTTGTTTATCTAGGTACAGTGTAGCAGATGCTGGCGGAAATCTGCTTCGCATATGCGTCTGTCGGATGAAGCGATCTTGACGTACTGACGTCGGTCTTCCGCTACGTTGACGTCCACTAGCGTCTTCTGTTGATAGCAAGATGTCGCTCCAACAGACAAATAGATCACACATGTGGCGCCCAAAATCAGAGTCAACGCCATCCGCTTTCCGACCAGCTTCTAACTGTCTATTAGAAGCCTCCGTGGTGTAGTAGTTATGCTACTTGCCTTGTAAACCAGGGATCGCAGGATCGATCCCGGACTTTTCCAGACTTTCGGATGTGTCTTTAAACCGAGGTATCGTCTCCATATGACCTTAGCTGTCGGTGGGACGTAAAACTCAAACACTCACTCACGCACTCTAACTGTCCAGGGTTTAATGAAAAATGTTGCAATACGTTCTCACTTGATGCTTTTTGAGAACAAAATACAATTTCTTCTTTTCTAGGCATGACCTTACATCATACATCAAAAGTTTGATCCTGAACATGTGGTTTCTATCAGTGCTGGTGTGAAGGTGGTACACAGGAACGTTGGCCCCCGCCCATCGGGGCTTAAAGAAATAGATGGGCTGCATGATGCTTCCACGCAGAGCTGAAACCGACCAGCACACGAGTACTGGTAATCTGCTTAGAGGATCTAAGCCTGCCCAGGCAAAGAGGTGCGAGTCGGACCGTCCATGCATATAAACCCTATTGGTTTCATTGGGCGGCAGGGCTTGAGATCTCAGTGTCGGGTAAAAGTCCCACAAAATTGGAAGCAACGTCTCCAAAATGACCTATACAGCGTTGACGGGGATGTTGAACCTAAAATCAAACAAAACAAAACACAGGATCGTGGCCGGACTGGTAACCATACGTCACGGTTGATTGATTTAACCTTTTTAGCTTAAGGGCATGGTGCCTAAGCGTGTTGTAATCATGCAATCGTTTGGTTTCAAAATCAAAGCACCGAAAGTGTTGGTGGGATGTAGGTTGGGGTAAAAGTCCTGGGCTGAGATTGAACTGTTTAATTTAACTCTGAAATTCCAAACAAATAGTGAAGATTTTGATAAGAAGCGCGTTCTGCAGCGTCCGAACTTGGTTTACACGGTTTGCCAAGCTCACCCTATGATTCCAGGATGACCCTCTTCAGTCTTATGGACTGCGGCTATTTTCTGCAAGAAAAAGGTTATTCTGAGAAGTCAGTGATAGTCTCGTATACGTTAGCTCTGAAACGCTTTGTAAACCAGGGATTGCAGGATCGATCCCGGGCTTCTCCAGACTTTCGGACGAGTCTTTAAACCGAGGTCCCGTCTCCGTATGACCTTAGCTGTTGGTGGGACGTAAAACTAAAACTCACTCACTCACTCACTCTGAAACGCTTTTTTATTAGTAACTTCAGGTCGAATGCCAAACAATCAACCCAAACATAGCCGGGTCATTTTCAGTCTTGGGTACATGTAAGTGTTATCTGTAAAATCTGCCCTTGAATAAAATGTTCTATCTGGCAAACAATGTAGACTAAAATCAAACGCCACAGGACACGGTGCTGATCTTGTTCTACATCTTTTGCATCAGTTAATAACATCCGTTAAGTTTAAACGGATCAGTCCAAGTCCTCGTTCATGACCAGCCTACATTTAGAGACAATCGGCATGAGCGTTGTCAGTACTTTGATTTATTCACTGCCTTGAGTTTCTGGAGTGTACTCTTCCATCACCAAGGTTTGGCTCGTCCATTCTGCTAAATATGGCACATAGAATTATATCACAGGACCTACACTGTTTGCATAGGTATCTGTACCATATTCCAGGGTTGAAAGGGACAGCCTTTCTTGCAAAGTCTGATATTCACCTGGTTGTAACTGACCTAGACTTGACCTCGAATGTTGGAAAACCCATTAATATTCTGGTCTGCAGCTGACCGGCTGGTCTTTAAGGATTAAATATTGACAGCACTGTTAGAAAACAGCGTAAAACCTGAGCAGATGTCTGAGCAGGTGTCGCATTGATCTAGGTATACAGTCTCGCAAGATGCAGCTGATTCGTATGAAATGCTGAATCTATTCTCTGAAAGGTAAGATAAAATCGTCAAGTCGTCTGCATCAGAAGTTTGTATTGCGATTATAGGATGTACAATTTTGATAACTGCGCCTAACTGGACTACATTTTTGTGCGGACTCATATTTCTTTGCCGGTCAAAGCCGGAAGAAAGTCGTAAGAAAGCCGGAACTACTTTACAACACGCAGGATAGCTAGAGATGACAGATTTAATCTGTCATTAAAAAGCAGTCCGGGCTGCTACTGTGAAAATAATGTCATGCTATTTTTCACAGTGTGAAATTCACAGTGTGAAAATATCATTTTTATTTGTTTCAGATATGCAAAGTATTAAATAAAAAAACATTATTTTTCCACAGATACTGTTCACAGAACTGTCACAGAGGTGAAGAACACTATAAATGCTACCAGCATTCTCGACCAATCAGAACGTCTTGGAAATGGTAATGTTCTTTTCATATTTTCTTGTCTTAAGGGGAATGGGGACACCTGGCATATTTGTCTGCTTTTTTTCAAAGGGAGAGAACTTTCAGGCCTTCCTGTTCACTTTTCTATAAGCCATGTCCCGCCGAAAGGGGTCTACTTTTAAAGGAAAAAATTTGCTCCTTTGGAGCAAATTCTTTCCTTTAAGGGTTGACCCCTATTGACATGGGAGATATCAATACTTTTGCAGGAGCTGCCTCCCCTGAAAGTGTACCTATTCTTCTTAAGGGACTGAGGACATTCTTTCTGGGGAGGGTAGCCCCCACCCATGGGGGCTTGAAGAAATATATGGGCTGCATGATGCTTCCACGCAGAGCTGAAACAGACCCGAACACGAGTACTGGTAAACCGCTTAGACGATCTAAGCCTGCCCAGAGCTGTGCAAGACGGACTGTTCATGCTTATAAAACCTATTGGTTTCATTGGGCAACAGGGCTTGAGATGTCATTTCATCTCAAAAGTCGAGTAAAAGTCCCACAAAATTGGAAGCAACATCTCCAAAATGACCTATACAGTATTGACCTCAAATTAAACAAACATAACACACCACTTTTATACTGCCAACATCATTACCATCATGATCATGGCTCAGATATGGGGAAACCACTCTGTAGCGCTTGAAAATTTTTCTCTTTTGTAAACCTGGAGGAAATTATATTGGCTGGGTGTATCCATTGTGCTTAACCCATTGTATACTGGTGGACTCTTCCATTGCTATATGTTGGACAAGTCCATTTGTCATATATGGGGTGTCAGGCCTATTTTCTCGTTTATATTCTACTTTGGACGGAAAATTCTGTTCCCAAATAGTGCAGGCCCTGATCAGACGCCGCATTCTGCGGCGTCTGATCTGGGCCTGCACTGTTTGCCAAGGTACCCCTTTAGGGGTTTCCCGCATACAATGGGTAAAAAATTTCCTGTATTTATTAGAATGAAATATATACATATTGTTATTTTCCCTCTGGGATTAATGAGTAGGTTGAAATAAGTAAAATGGAATGGAAAAAAAATAGTTTTAGGTGAATGGATACACTGGATGTATTTTTCATTATTAGTGCAAGGGTTTGGTTGATTGATTGATTGATTGATTGATTGATTGATTGAGTGAGTGAGTGAGTGAGTGAGTGAGTGAGTGATTGATTGATTGATTGATTGACTGACTGACTGATTGATTGATTGATTGATTGATTGATTGATTGATTGGTTGGTTGGTTGGTTGGCTGGCTGGTTGATGGATAGATGGATGGACTGGTTGATTGATTGATGATTGATTGATTGATTGGTGAATAAATGTTATAGCTCAGCACAAAGTTGGCTGTATTACATCATTGTGCAAGGAGGACAATATTTATGACTTTATGTCATACAATCAAACCCATTTGAAAATGAGTGGAATGGATACATCTGGCAGATTTTTCTGCCATTTTTCAAAGGGAGACAACTTTCGGGACTTCCTTTTCCCTTTGCTATAAACTCTGTCTTACAGAAAAAAAGGTCTACTCTTTAAGGAAAGAATTTGCTCCAGAGGAGCAAATTCATTCATTTAAGAGTTGACCCCTTTATTTGGGTTCTGCTGAATATTTCCCATTGGAAAATATTTCCTTTTGTGAGATAACACTTTATTATGTTTGGACATTCCAATTCCACTGAAATATTTCTCAGCAGGAAATGTTGGCCATAGCTCCAGATAAGGTGCTTTTTTCACCTGAAAAGTACTGATATTTTTTCTTATGTCTGCACTATAACATATATTGTGGGTACTCATTAGAAGTGCCTTGCTGAGGCGCTTCTAATGAGTACCCTCAACAGATATTTTCTGACACGGACTCTTTTCTTAATTCTGCACTAAAACATATATTGTGGGTACTCAATAGAAGGGCCTCGTTGAGGCGCTTCTAATGCATACCCACAACATACATTTTCATGTAGAAATAAGAAAAACAATATGTGGATACCAGCACTTATCGGCCCTGGTAGCTCAGTTGGACGCATGTCTGACTGGTGTTTAGCAAGTCACAGGTTCAATGCCTGTTGGGTCGGCAACATTCTTTCGTGGAGATTGATCATGAAATCTTTTCTCATTTTCTCCCTGCCACTGATTTAAGAAGGGCAGTTGTCATTTTCTGGTGAAAGAATGTGCACTGTACTGTTTAACCACAGGAAAGGTGTGATATTTTTATTTTGCATCAAAATTCAGTCAGCCTCGATAGCGTAGTGGTTAACGTGTTTGACTTACGATCAAGAGGTTATGCGTTTGAATCCAGCCACCGGTATTGAAGTATGTCCTTGGGCAAGACACGTAATGACACTGCCCCACTCCACCCAGCAGTGGTGTAAAAAACCACTGCCTCTCTCTCTCCCGCACGTGAAAACACCCGGAATGAGTGTTCAAGAGCAATTCAGTAAGCTTGAAGCTTTCATCGCAATCAAACTAAAATAAATTAGTATAAACTAAAATTCAGGTTTTGTCTTTCCAAGAATGAAATATTAATTGATGGTCTCTTCTCATGTATTCTAACATCTTGGTTTTTTTTTTTTTTTTTTTTTTTTTTTTTTTTTGTTATACAGCTACTTTGCAAATCAGTGATGAACTAACGAAAATCAAAGGCAGTCTACTGGAACTGAAGGAGTTACAGACAAATGTGACGACAGCATTAGATGTTCTTAAAGCTGATATTAATGCAGCCTGTGATGCAACATGCCAAACTGACTCTGGTATTAACACAGATCAGCTGGTTTTCAAGCCAAAATTTGACGAGGTAAGATTCTGTTTCATGAAAAACTTGTTATGCCTAACAAGAAAAGTCTTTAAAAAAAAAATAAAAACACAAAAACAACTTTCTCAAAAATGGGGGGCTACTCTTAAATGAAGGAATTTGCTCCCAAAGGGAGCAAATTCCTTCCTTTTAGAGCAGTCCTTATGAGATGGAAGGGAAATGTTTCATATTTAGCCTAGGTTTCTTCTTTATTGCATACATTTTATTGCATACATTTTACATTATGTGCTTAAGAGCTATGCCTATTTCGTGGATAATGTTTTGTTACGGTTCGTATCGCTTATATCTTTTTGTTTTGGATAGCCAATTGGCCATTTTCTGGGAAAGTTACTGTCCTTTTGGCTTTCCGCTGTTGATGTTTCCATTTGAGTCTAGTTGTTTCATGTATGTGTTTCTGTCCCTTTGATGTCTCTGATGGGAGGTGTGGGTTAATTGTATCGATTCATGATCATTGCCTTCACTTCTATTTTGTAAATACAGTATAGCCGCAAAAGTCTTGGCTTTCTTAATTTCATTACCACCCTTTTCTCATATAAGGCATATCAGCCCCAGTAGCTCAGTTAGTTGGAAATTAAATGAACTGGCTAATATGAAAATGTTCTTCATTACATTGATAAACAAACTTTTATTTCGATAATCAATAGGAATTTACTCTTAAAGGAAAGAATTTGCACATTATTTCCTTTAAGACTAGAGTAAACAATTTCTTTGGAGGAACTCAATTTTGCACACAGCAAACAGGAAGTCACTTGTTTTTTCCCTTGGCAAAACAACAACAACAACAACAACAACAAAAAAAAAAACACACACACACACACACAAAAAAAATCTGAAGGAAACTATGTTAGGCGTTCTGATTCACCTTAAGAGCAATTTCTTATTGTTGTGCCTAATATTGCTGCTTGCTTCTTGAATTGCTTCTTATAATTTGTGCTTTTAATTTTCCGTAGCATTTTTGTGAGCTTTCTCTATTGTAACTAGTTGTCTACTCTTAAAGGAGAGAATTTGCTCCTATGGAGCAATTCTTTCCTTTAAGATTAGACCTCACTTTTAACAATGGAGGTCAATTTTAGATGGGTAAACTCCAAAAAATTTTGCGTTTTTTTTTTTTTTTTTTTTTTTTTTGATTGATTTTCTCATTCTCCTTAGCGGCCAGCCCCGGTAGCTCAGTAGGCTGCTTGTCTGACTGGTGATCAGGTCAAAGGCTTGATATCTGCCAGGGTTTGCTGGAGACTGATCAGAAAATTGTTTCTATGTTCATTCACACTTTTTCGCTGATTTAAGAAGGGCAACTGTCAGATTCAGTTGGCAGAAATTGTTCACTGAAATGTGTAATACTGCCAGGAAAAGTGTTGTTAGGTAAACTGACCCGCTCGATTTGACGTAGATGGTGTTGACTGGGTCGTTAAGCATGGATGTGCAGGCTGATCTGAGTCTTTGTCAGTGGCAAAATTATTGCTATGTGTGTAGGTTTTGCTGGTCGGATATTGTTTCTTGAATTTTTCACAAGCTAGTATCTTCTTCATATAATGTAGAAAATGGTTTATATTTTGTTAGAACTTTTATTTGCTTTTGGTGTGCTTCCTTTTTAAGCCTTAGAGCACCAATCACAACTTGCAGATACCATTTTCAAATTATTATTATTACTTTTATTATTTTTATACACAACCTTTTTATAACACTATCAATGGGTACCAAATCAGAAACCGTATTAATTAAACAACTGTGTTATATCCCATAAAAATGTATAAATTATATAGAAAAATGATCATTTGTGGTCATTTTTCTATATAATCTATACATTTTTGCGATCCATCTTGCAACCATGTTATATCCAAAGCCATGTTATAACGAACAGTGTTACAATGAGGTTGTGTTGTATTATTATTATTGTTTTTTATGCCCCCGGAATCAAAGATTTGGAAACATATAGTTTTTGGTCTGTCTGTCTGTCCATCTGTTTATCTGTCCGCAAAAACCTTAACATTGGGCATAACTTTTTGAATGGTAACTGATAGGGCTTTCATATTTCACATGTGCATTCCTTATCACAAGACCTATCAAGAGGTACCATAAATTTTGACCTCGTGACCTTGACATTTGACCTACTTTTGACCACCTTTTTAAAAACTTTAACATTGGCCATAACTTTTGATTGGTAAGTAGTAGGGCTTTCATATTTCACATGTACATTCCTTGTCACAAGCCCTTTCTAGTAGTACCATAATTTTTGACCTCGTGACCTTGACCTTGATGTTTGACCTAATTTTTAAAAACTTTAACATTGGTCATAATTTTCGATTGGTAAGTGATATTGCTATCATATTTCACATGCATTCCTTGTCGCAAGACCTTTCTAGTGGTACCATAATTTTTGACCTCATGACCTTGACCTTTACATTTGAGCTACTTTTTAAACACTTTAACATAATCTATAACTTTTGATTGGTAAGTGATAGGGCTTTCATATTTCACATGTGCATTCTTTTTCACAAGACATTTCCAGTGGTACCATAATTTTTTATCTCATGACCTTGACCTTGACATTTGACCTACTTTTTAAAAACTTTAACATTGGCCATTACTTTTGATTGGTAAGTGATAGGGCTTTCATATTTCACATGTGCATTCTATGTCATTAGACCTTTCCAACGATCCAATAATTTTTGACCTTGTGACCTTGACCTACTTTTTTAAGACTTGAACATTGGCCATACCTTTCGATTGCTTAGTGATACTGCTTTCATATTTAACATGCGCTGTCCGGGGGCATCAATGTTTCACAAACACATCTTGTTTTTGCTTATTTTTCAGAGAAAATAAGGCTTGTAATGAAATGTGAACCCTTATTTTCTCTGAAAAACAAGGAAAAAAGATTATCATCTGCTTTGGAGTGTTTGTTGGTGCAAACACCTGTTTTTAGCTATAAATGCTTCAGACAAATCAGGTGAAAATATTTTGTCATATATTGAGCATTATAAGCAATTATATTACATATGATCAGGTTACATATATCATAATATTAACATTACAAGCAGAAATTAAAATCATTAAAGAAAATGGTAAACCTTATCTTATTGTGGGTACTCATTGATGTAGTGATCATAAAGAGTACCCACCATCTATATTTTGAGCAGAAATAAGAAAAATATCACAAATTTCATCTTAAATTTTTCGCTTTTTCGGCAGTAACATTTACAATGTATTTGTATGGGCGTGTTTTCGTAATGGATGCTATTTAGGCTATGTGGATAGGCATAAAATAGGTTTTCTCACAACGTTGCTCATATCATATGTATTTTAACATTTTCAGTATGTGTAGTTCAGTGTTCAGCCAGCACTTTCTAGACATTATCACATATGATACATTATCATATGATATCATTGATAAGCAGTGAATAACGTTGTGTCATAAAAATCATATGACCACAGTTGTAATAACAATTTTACAGGATTAAGTAACGTCAGGATGACGTTCATCTCAACCATGCAATTTTTGGGAAATAAATGTCATTAAAGGCGATAAAATCCAATTTAATGTGGTCATATGATAAACAGAATTTTACACTCGTGATCGTTTCATATGAAAATCATGAAACTTGCTGATGGCTTGTTTCATAAATTTCATATGAAATTACCACTCGTGTAAGATCCTCTATTTATTTAGTGGATAACGTCTTGTCATAAAAATGATATGTCCACACGTGTAATAATGCATGGTTACTGATGCGTAACATCATGACGTGGTCTCTGAAAACCCTATGAATTCTATTGTAATGTTTTACAACGTTTCAGCAATAAAACCCCATTTCAGGGGAATGGGAACAGCTTCAGGGGAGGCAACTCCTGCAAAAGTATTTTTGTCTCCCATGTCAATAGGGGTCAACACTTAAAGGAAAGAATTTGCTCCTGAGGAGCAAATTCTTTCCTTTAAGAGTTGACCCCTTTTTCCATGGGACAGAGTTGACCCCTTTTTCCGTGGGACAGAGCTTATAGAAAAGCATACCGGAAGTTCCAAAAGTTGTCTCCCTTTGAAAAATGGCAGAAAAATCTGCCAGGTATTCCCATTCCCCTTAAGATCATTATGTAGTATCATATGTGATAAACAGAATCTTACACTTGGGGTCATATCATATAATTTTCTTGAAACGAGGGTTGTTTCATAAATTTTATAGGAAATGATCACATGTGCAAGATTGTCTATCCAAGAACACAGAATGTCACCGTAATATAATTTGTTAGCTTTAAATATTGCAGTGATTCATCAACGACTCAAACACTAATAGCTCATCCACCATGGCTGAGTCCAATTTACATAGCAACAGATAAGGTGCGTATTTTGTGATAATTGAAGGATAGTTTTCCTTATTTCTCCATATACAGAATTGACAAAAACTATACTTCATTTATCACAAAATACGCACCTTTTCTGTTGCTATGACTCTGGCCTTGAGTCTCTAGGGTATTTCTTCCTAGGGTACTGAATAAGAAATATTTCAGTATAATTCAGAGAGACATTTCTTTATATTTTAATTTTGAAATCTGTGTTGCATTTACTCATTAGAATCGCGTCATTGACACAATTCTGATAATGTATCCTACATGGCTGCATTAAGCAGCAGAATGAGTACAAAAATAGCTCTCAAACACTGAAAAGCCATGGAGCTAATTTTAGTAACCTTGGCTCAAGGTACATGTAGTTTGCTGAACCTGTGGTGTAAAGTATTGGATGTACAGTTGCTAAGCTACCGTAAAAATTCCAAAAGAAGTTGATGTAATTCTCCTAAAAATTTAACAATTTTATTTCACTATCCAGCAAGGATTCCGAAAGGTTTAGGCTGATTGGCAAACACTGTAGACCCAGTTCAGACTGCTCCCTCACTGTTTGCTTAGGCCTATCTGTCCCAATTCTTAGGATCAATACGGAATTTTACATCCATCCTAAGGTTTTTGAGCCATTGAAGTTTGACAATACAATGGACCTTCGATAACTTGAACACAGACAATTTGTATACCATAGCTAATTCAAACTACATTTTGAGTCCCTATAGCTCCAAAGGATGATATATATTTTTCTGATTTTATCTTGGAAAGGTATGTTATTTGCACTCATTAGAATTACCTCAATGAGGCAATTCTAATGAGTACACTTAACTTACCTTCATTTTACAGAAGATTGTAAAGATATCATAAAGTGATACCGATGACCTATCACTATGAGTAAACCTCAATAACTCGAACTATCCCTATCGCAAACAAATTTTTATGTTCCTAAAGGTGTTTGAGTTATGGAAGTTCAACTGTAATTTGGTAAATGGAGTGTGAAATTCTGTGGATCAATCATGGTTTGTCAACACATTATAGCCAGTCTTGTGGTTTTCAGATTTCTAGTTGGGTATGTTTACTTCTAAGCTTTTTCAGCTTGCTATGGTGAATGAATATTTGTATGTCACAATGTGATGATTATAGTAGAATTAGAATGTTTGAATGTTTCAGTACCTTGAAGATTTCATTTGAAACTCGCCAAGCGGAAATGTGTTTTCGGACTTTAGTACTCAACAAAGTCTCGTATCCATGTGATTTTGTGCCCACTCACTTGATATATAGAGGAACCTTGCTTTAACGACAGTATTTATTCTCTAACAATTTGCCACTATATTGTATTTACCGCTGTAAAGATTCAGAATAAGAAGTAGTATATGTAATAGGTAATATAAGACTTCCCCCCCTGAATTACTTCAAGAAACAAATGTTGTAGACATCTGTTAGAATCACCTCTTCGAGGCGATTCTAACAAATATCCACAACATTTGTTTCTTGGAGTATTAAGGGAAATGGGGACACCTTCGGGGGAGACAACGCCTGCAAAAGTATTTTTGCCTCCCATATCAATAGGGGACAACTCTTAAAGGAAAGAATTTGCTCCTAAGGAGCAAATTCTTTCCTTTAAGTGTAGACCCCTTTTTAGCGGGACAGGGCTTGTGGAAAAGCGAACAAGAAGTCAAGAAAGTTGTCTCCCTTTGAAAAATGGCAGAAAAATCTGCCAGGCATTCCCATTCCCCTAAAATAATAACAATATTCTTGAAAATCTCTATTAATCATCTCATCTTGAGCTAAGGATTTGTTTGATTGAAATTGTTGTTATATCAAGTTTTGTCGTTATATTGAATGTAGGTATAAAGATGGTTGACTGTATGTGTATGTTCCTGTCTAAAGAAGCCTTAAGTCAGTGGGAATCTGGATAAAGCACAACAGAGTTTCAGATCAGATTGTGCATATGCGCAGTCTGGTCTGCATCTTTGCTGTGCGCACTTGTCCTAAAACACAGTTTCTAGCTTGTCGTGACTCATATGATGTCATCGGCATGACTTCCTTGCAGCACAATAGTACTAATGATGATTATCGTTCATTTTTCTAATGTTTATATTTTTTTATGAATTTTGTATGTCACAAAAGGTTTGATTATAGTAGAATCAGGATAGTTGATGAGTTCATTGACCCAAAGATTAGTATTTTGTTGCATGATTTTATTGCATCACCATGGTACTAATGATTGTTTTTGTCGTTTAAGACATATTTTTTTTTTTCTGAGGTTTATCAAAGTACAAATGTATTAAAATGCAACATTTCAAAGTACATCACGAAATCACACCTATATAACGTCGACCCCATTGAACCCCACTTTTATATAGCAAAAATAGGGTTAACAGGGGCCAACCCTATTTTCCTTATTTCTGCCCTAAAATATAGATTGTGGGTACTCATTAGAACCGTCTCATTGAGACGGTTCTAAAGAGTACCCACAATCTATATTTGGAGCAGAAATAAGAAAAATATCACGATTTTTCATTGTTTTTTTTTGTGGTAAAACTAACAATGTTTTTGTAATGAAATGAACCTGTTCAAGGCTCATGTAAGCTGTACTGGTGTTCATTCTTTTATAAACGCCAGATAAATTAAATGCACTGCTAAAATTTACATTCTTTTTTTTACCCACAATTTTATTAATTATTTGGTATGAAGACTAGAATTGAAACAAAAATTATTACACAGTTTCTGTATTAACCTTTCTCTTGCTGAATATTCAGTTTAGCCACACCCATTTCTGACTTTGAACCAATCAGATTACTTGATGTAATTTATTCCTACAAATTCATAAACTGAATGTCAAATAGTGTAGATCCTGATCTGATGGCTTCTTCAGAAGCCATCTGATCTGGATCTACACTGTTTGCAAAGATAGGGGTTGTCGTGAACAGCAAGGTAAGGATTAACCCGATGGAAAAAAAAAACAATTTCATCTGAAAATGTCTCTGTTTATGTCGTCTGCTGCCTCTTCTTGCAAACTTTTGGATATATTTTTGCAAACTAGCAAACAGCGTTGACTCAGATCAGACTGCTCTACCATGAGGAGTAGTTTGACCGTCTGATCTGGGTCCAAATTGTTTGCAAGAATGACTTGTAAATTACCATTAAAATCCTAAAAGTTCAGACTCATTGAGGACTTGCTGTAATTCTCCTAAATTTTAACAAATTTGTTTCATGATCCAGCAAGGAGTCCAAATGGTGCGGACAGATTGGCAAACAGTGTAGACCCTGATCAGACTGCTCCTAAAGGAGCAGTCTGATCTGAGTCAGCACTGTTTGCTAAGGCCTACCTGTCCGAATACTTAGTGCCGGACTCTGTAGCTCAATCAGACGCAAGTCTGACTGGTGATCAGGAGGACTTGAGGTCGACACCTGCCGGGGTCGGCAATATTCTTTTGTGGAGTTTGATCATGAAATCTTTACTATGGTCATTCTCTGCTGATTCAAGAAGGGCAGTTGTCAGTTTCTGGAGAAAGAATGTGCATTGCACTGGTTAACAGCTTACGTATAAGTGTGCCCAGGAAAAGTGTGGATGGGTAAACTGACCGGCTCAAAAATGACATAAAATTCTGTTGACTGGGCCGTTAAACTCAAATACAAATAAACCAATTCTTAGCATCTTTACCATAAGCACAACCGGCCCCGACAGCTCAGTTGGTAGAGTGTCCGCTCCGGGGAACGAGAGATCACGGGTTTGATCCCGGGCCGCGACATACCAAAGTCATTAAAAATGGTATTAGCTGCTCCTCGCTTTGCACTCAGATTAACGGGGTAGAGCTAGGACTAGTTGACCCAGTGTCAGGATAATGTGACTGCGTGTGGTATCATGTAATGTGTCTGGGACATGATACTTCAGTGAGGCAGCACTATAAACGTGAGCATTGAGCTCCCTGTCGCAACCAGACACCGTCGTGATATGACTGAAAAATTGTTGAAAGCGACGTTAAACCCGAATACACATACACATTACCATAAGCAGCAGACAAAGAAGCAAACAACAATTTTTATGATTGGTGTGTTAAGGTTTATACAACAGAACACTGTCATCATAATGTTATGAATACCTATTGATACCATCAGGAAATGAAAACTGTACTTGTCTTCTAGGCTAGGCTTACTTCCCCTTGCCTTGCTGAGTCACAACCACCCCCCCCCCCCCCCCACCTCCAACAAAATACACAAACATTTTCTAGAAAGGGTTATCCTTTGCGCAAGCAAGGAATTCACCAAAGAACTGGAAAATATGGAGTGTACATGTTTTCAAACACCACTTTATATGAAAACTGGGGACAGATGTTGAAAACTAAAGACATTGTTAGTTAACACATCATTAAAACTTTTGATCTTTTAATATGGCAAATATGCTAGCATTTTTGCTGAAAAAATGTGAGCAACTTAAAATTTTGGATATTGTTATTGCTAGAATGGTTAATAATTTGACCACTGTTAAGGGGAATGAATACAACTCTAGGGGAGGCAACTCTGGCAAAAGTATTTTGTCTTCCATGTCAATAGGGGTCAACTCTTAAAGGAAAGAATTTGCTCCTGAGGAGCAAATTCTTCCCTTTAAGAGTAGACCCCATTTTTAGTGGGACAATGCTAATAGAAAAGTGAACAGGAAGTCCCGAAAGTTGTCTCACTTTGAAAAAATGGCAGAAAAATGTAACAGGTGTTCCCATTCTCCTTAAGCTAATGAGGCTTTGAACAACTGGACCTTGGTGTATGCCATTTGGGATCAGAAGAAGGTGAAGTTCTGGCTGTACAGTCTGATCAACACCTTTATGTTCTGTGCTGGGTAGTACACTACCTCGGCCCATTAGGGCTTGGAGAAATAAACTGGGCTGCATGGTGCTTCCACATAGAGCTGAACTCAACCAAATCAAGTACTGGTTAACCACTTAGAGGGTCTTAGCCTGCCCATGCAAACTGGTTCAAGCCAGACTGTCCATGCGTATTAACCCTATTGGTTTTATTGGGCAGCAGAATTTATCTCTGTGCCTTAAATGTGCTAGTTTAAGGCAGGGGCTTGCTTTATAGATTTGTTGTCCTCTGGACCTGAATGCAAGCTAGTTAGGGAGAGGTTGCTTGCTTAATGGAGTGGACTGCTACATATATGGAATCAACTAGATCCTGTGTGTAAAATTTACTTCCCTTGGAAACATTCGAGCAAAATTATTCAAGTGAATACTGTCATCGTTTGTCAAAAGAAGTGCTGAACATATTTAAAATCACACTCAGAAGTTGCATGTATATTTGAGAAAGTATAAGACAGGTAATGTGGACAGTCAATTTTATACCTTATCACACCGTGGAAATCCCGTGATTACCGCGCAATCCCCCGAATGGTGCACATCCATGGTGATCGTCACAGAGTTGATCCTTTTTGTCATGGCCCCCTCAACGGGGGTTGCACGCGTTAAAAAAAAAAATTACGGCGCCTACTGTTAATGCCACTAACATAACAAGAGAAACACAAAATCCTCTGTACTTCATCTTGCCTTGAGGAATTATAATTGTATGAGGAATTCCATGTATTGTCGAATGAAGATACATGTATCATGCATGTTTAGTTAACTGTTCCTCAAAGCACTGAGTTATGTGATCAGTCACCTCACACATGAACCATTTGCATGCTTTCTGAATATTAATATTGCAGGATTCCATTTGGGACATATTGGATTAGAAATAATGTAAAAATCCTAAAAATTTGGACACCGTAAGGACTTATAAGTAATTATCTCCCTAATTATTAATGGTCCAGCAAGGAGTCCAAAAGTTTGATCTGGGTCTGCAATGTTTGCTTAGGATTTATTAACAAATTTGTTTCATGATCCAGCAAGGAGTCCAATTTGCTATCTGTCACACTCCATAGTACTGCTCGTCTATACCACTCCTACAGTTTACAAAGTCATGGTTTATATGTTGCATTTGTACATAAAGGTCAGAAAACTCTGATTTTTATGTCCCACTGTGCCTACCACCAGTAAGACAGTATCATGAAAACTCATAAACTACTAAATTAACCCATAAAGAAGCCATCTGATCAGGATCTACACTGTTTGTCATGCAGTTCGTGAATTGAATGTGTACTTTATACTAAGCAATTTGATTGATTGATAGTCAGAAAGGGGTGTGGCTAAATTGATATATTCAGCAGGATAAGGGTTAGCCCTTGTCCTGCTGAACCAGGGCATGGCCTACTTTTGCGAACAGGGGATCCAGCTTAACTGGTGAAGTCATCTGATCAAGATCTACACTGGTTTTAATTGAGTTATTGAATTTACAGGAGTAAATTGCATCAAGTCTTTTGATAGGCTCATAGTCAGGAATGAGTTTGGCAAAATTTATTTATTCAGCAGTACAAGAGATAAATCTGTTTGGAATTAGTGGTGTAAATAAAGTAGACCATTGATTATTCATAGTCCAATTGATTGTCAGTTAAGTGTCTTTTATAAATCATAAAATCTTAATAAAAAAGGTATGTTGTCTGTACTCATTAGAATTGCCTCATTGAGGGAATTTTAATGAGTACGCACAACATTCATTTTCAAGGTAAAATTAAAATGTCTCCCCAAATTATCCTAAATATATTGCTATCTGAAGTTATTAGAACATGTCTCTGGGATTTTAACCCTTATCTTGCTGTTCACGACAGCCCCTACCTTTGCAAACAGTGTAGAAGCCATCTGATCAGGATCTACACTGTTTGACATTCACTCTGTGAATCTGTAGAAAAGAATTACATCAAGTAATCTGATTGGTTCAAAATGTGAATTTGTAGGATAGAATTACATCAAGTAATCTGATTGGTTAAAAATCAGAAATGGGTGTGGCTAAATTAGTTATTCAGCGGGATAAGGGTTAAAATGGGTTCAAGTCAAGCATGGTAAGTGTTAACCATCACTGTTTTGAGTCTTTTTGATGTTCTGCCCTTTATCCTATTTAGAAAGGGGTTTAGGTTCTCTATTTCTATCAGTTGCCTCCCTTGGCTTTGAAAATTTGGCAGCTTATTTGAGAGTTGTGTGTGCGTATTCACCTTGACAGATTTTTTTGTCTATTTTCAGCTTGATGAGTTGGACAACCAGGCAACAAAAATCAACGACACCTTGAACATCAGGAAACTGATTGCTGATGTAAGTTGAGCATTGTTCAAACAGTTCTTTTTTTCCTTTTCATCTTGCCATTAACCCTTTTTGTACCAAATGGAATCTTCCTCCTTCTATATGGCAGGAGTTCATTTCAAAATTTAGGGGTGACAGGTTGTGTTTTCATCAAAATTTTCATTCTGCGGTGTCTGATCTGGGCCTGCACTGTTTGCCGGGGTACCCGTTTTGGTGTTTCTGGTACTAAATGGGTTAATTGTAATCAGCATCAAGTTAGTATACTATTGTTATAGTCAAGTAGGTTGTCAAGTGAGATGAACATTTAAAATTGACAAGAAAATTTCTAAACTTGACATTGTCACCCCTGCATCCTTCATACAACTGAATTCCCGCCGTCAGAGATCAGAAGCAATGTAACACGTCAACTACAGTGACCATGACAGGGAAGAGGATGATTTTTAGCTCACCAGAGCCGAAGGCTCCGGGGGAGCTTATAGGATAGGCAGTTGTCCGTCGTCGTCGTCGTCGTCATCGTATGTCGTATGTCTGGCGTCAACACTTTTAAACATCTTCTCCTCTGAAGCCACTGGGTCGATTGGGCCCAAATTTTATCTGTAGCATCCTTGGGCTGGGGGATTGAAAGTTTGTGTTTTTTATGAAAATCGGCTCATTAGTTTGGTTGCTATGGCAACTTAGAGTTTCCATAGACTTATAATGGGGAAAATTGAAAAATGGCATTTACTGCCAAGTCATTGCAGATATTTTGACAGAACTTTTATAGAAATGTTTCTTGAGTAAACTCCTCTCAACCATATGCTTTAATGCCAACCTGAGGGTCCCCCAGGTTGTGCCGGGGCCATGCCCCACCCCCTCCACTTCATAAAAGGCCATATATCACAGAAACCATTCTGATCCCGACCCCTAAACCATATATATTCTTGTTCCTATTGATAAGACGCATTCAATGACACCGGCCTGTGGGTCCTCAGGGATGCGCCAAGGCCATGCCCAACCCCCTCCACTAAATAAAAGGCCCAATATCTTGGAAACCATTCAGATCCCCACCCCTAAACCATATATATTCTTGTTCCTTATGATAAGACCCATTCAGTGACATCAACCTGGGAGTCCCCGGGATGCCCCGGGACCATGCCCAACCCCCTCCATTTCATAAAAGGCCCAATATCTTGGAAACCTTACAGATCCCCACCCCTAAACCATATATATTCTTGTTACTATTGATAAGACGCATTCAGCGACACCAGCCTGTGGGTCCTCAGGGATGCGCCGAGGCCATGCCCCACCCCCTTCACTTAATAAAAGGCCCAATATCTTGGAAACCATTCAGATCCCCACCCCTAAACCATATTATATTCTTGTTCCTTATGATAAGACCCATCAACCTGGGAGTCCCCGGGATGCGCAGGGGCCATGCCCAACCCCCTCCATTTCATAAAAGGCCCAATATCTTGGAAAACTTACAGATCCCCACCCCTAAACCATATATATTCTTGATCCTTATGATAAGACACATTCATTGACACCAACCTGGGGGTCCTCAGGGATGCGCTGCCTTGCCCCACCCCTTCACTTCACAAAAGGCCTTATATCTCAGAAACTGTTCAGATCCTCACCCCTAAACCATATATATTCTTGTTCATAATGATAAGACGCATTCAGTGACACCAACCTGGGGGTCCCCAGGGATGTGCTGGGGCCATGCCCAACACCCTCCATTTCATAATCTCACAATATCTCGGAAACCCTACAGATGGCTACCCCTAAACCATATATATTCTTGTTCCTAATGATAAGACACATTCATTGACACCAACCTGGGAGTCTCCCGGGCCTTGCCCCACCCCTTCCACTTCACAAAAGGCCTTATGTCTCAGAAACTGTTCTTAGCCCCACCCTAAATCCATATATATTTATCTTCCTTATGATAAGACGCATTCAGTGACACCAGCTTGGGAGGCCACAGGGCATGCCCAGGCCATGCCCCATCGCTTTACTTCATTAAAAGCCATATATCTCATAAAAAGTTCAGATCCCCAACCCTAAACCATATACTTGTTCCTTATGATAAGACTTGTTCAATCACACCAACCTGTGGGTCACTTTGTGCTGAGGCAATGTGTCCCGCCCTTCCACTTCATAAAAGGCTTGATATTTCAGAAACCATTCAAATCCCCACCCCATAATCATATATGTTCTTGTTCCTTATTATTTGCACACCTACTGTAGGGGGGTTCGCAGGGACCATTCCTATCCTTTCCACTTCATAAAAAGGGCCTCAAATCTCAGAAACCGTTCAGATTCCCACCCCTAAACCTTATATATACACTGTAGCGTCGTTATAACGCTGTCATCAGGATCCATCGACGTCGACCGCGTTATATGTGATCCAGCGCTATATTGATCCCGAAAATATAGCGTTATATTGTTACCCCACCCACTTTTTCTGCATGCATGGCTACTGTTTCTGCCAGTTTATTATGAATATTACATACTGCATGTATTTTATAAATTATATAGTTACTAGATTAAATAATAATCTGATTCTATACTTCTAGTTGTCATTTAGCTTTTCATTCAAACCATTGCTGAATTTATTTATTACTGTACTTTCGTTTCTGTATCTCTGGCCGCCATTTTTATTTACTTCCTCCGGTCTCAAGAAGGTATCCCTAAATAGTGAAGTAAAATGCAACTTGACAATTCTGAAAGGTTAGCTTGAAAGAGGGGCTATTAATGTAAGCGAACAAAGTTTAACATGGGGATTATGAATGTTTATTGTTGTACCTTGCTTGATTTCCGTTTCTTTGTTTTTATCTAGTGAATAATAAATAAATATCAAAAAAAAGAAAACCCCGTCTGCTATGCTCTGTTTTGGCGGGAAAAATATTTAGCGTGTGCAAGTGACAATTACAAAGGGATTAATTGAGACAGTTACAAATACCTTGATTACCTAGTTTTCACACCTTACCACACAGTTAATTGCCGTCTTATCAATAAGCCATAGGCGAGTATTCACACTTTAATAGTGTTGACAACTTGAGTAAATAAGCGAGAATACAGGTATTGCCTTGGCTGATGGTATTTTGACTGCCGAGTTCGGCGGGAAAATGGGGAAAAAATGACCATTTTCAAAACTGGCGGACAAAAGCAAAAAACGGAGACAGACCAACAGCGTTATAACGATTTCCCCCCCAACAAACGGCCCCACGGATTTACCACATGCAGATGCACAGGTGAAAACAGCGTCTGCATTGCTCTGTTTTGGCGGGAAAAATGTTTAGCATATACAGGTGTCAATTTAATTTCACACCTTTTCCGGCTTATTTTTAATGCCTTAGGCGCATATTCACAGTTTGATAAGTGTTGACAGCTTGAGTAAATCGGCGAGTATACACGTCTTATCATGGCCGACGATGTTTTGACTGCCGAGTTCCGCAAAAAAAGGGCAAAATTTTCAACCAAACTTTCAAAACTGGGAAAAAACGTAAAACAAAAACGGGAGCCACAGACCAACAGCGTTATAACGATTTCCGCGCTATAAGCATCAGCGTTATAACGACTCTACAGTGTACTTGGTCCTTATGATAAGACACATTTAGGGACAACAATCTTGGGCTTTCCTAGGATCAACAGGGCATGCCCCAACTCCTCCACCACTTAAGAGGCCTTACAGATCCACACTGCTAAACCATATATATTCTTGTTCCTTATGATAAGATGCATTTAGTGATACCAACCAGGGCTCCATTGGGTCTATGCCCCACCCCCTCTTCTTCATAAAAGGCCTAATGTTTCATATACTGAGTCCACATGGGTGTTCATTTGGACATGGGGGTTCATTTGGTAGATTAAAATGATATCATTTTAAAATACATGGCTGCCATTGGGCAGTGCCCACCTGAGCTCTGGTGAGCATAGTGGCCCATGGGCCTCTTGTTTTCCTCATTTTGTGGCTATTTAGAAAACTAATGTTGAGTTGAAAGTTTGGATGAAGCAAAGCTGACTTTGCTTTAATTCTCACCATCCTCATTCTGTTTAACCCTGAAGATCCTGAGAAAATCTACATCTGAAAATGTCGTCTGCTTATGTCATCTGCTGAATCTTCTTGCAAACTTTTTAGAAATATTTTTGGCTATAGGCAAACTGCGTGAACCAAGATCAGACTGCTCCTTGATGAGCAGTCTGATCTGGGTCCACGCTGTTTGCAAAAATGACTTTTGAATTAACCAGCAGATGATAAAGCAGACGGCAGTTGTCGTGATTGGTGTCTTATAGGTTTTAACAAGGCCAGAAAAAATATGTTATCCCAAGAAACATCACATGAGATACACAAAACTTGTTTACAATCTCCTGCTCTGTCAGATCACATCTGGATGTTTCATCACATACCAGAAACATTCCTTGTCACATAACAGCAAAATATATTATCTTCAAACACACGTTGGGTTACATCATATGTGTACCACTGACTTCAGTATGTTTCTTTTTGAGGATGCATCCAACTTCAATGAGCCGGCCTCGGTAGTTCAGTCGGATGCGTGTCTGACTCATTGAGGTGATTCTAACAAGTACCAATAATGCCGGTGTGTAAGATTCATTTATCTTCACCACAGCTGGTGTTTAGGGAATGTGTGGCGGCCATAAAAAGTCGCCCTGCCCTTCATTATAGGGTGGGTTATATTTTCTAGTACTATGGGATCATCGATTTCACTGTGGAATTCAGGAAATATTTGAGTGTCACTGATGAGGCCTAATTGGCTGAAACTAGCTAGTCTGGCACAGACAAATCTTGTACACTCCATAGTTGTCAGTTCTGTACTGTAATTCTTGCTTCCAAAGGATTACCCTTTTTTCAGAAATTTTAAGAGAATTAACCCTTTATGTACCAAATGGAATCTTCCACCTTATATATAGCAGGAGTCCATTTCAACATTTAGGGGTGTCAGGTTGTGTTTTCTTCAAAAACTATTTGGAAATTGGCTGAAAATTTTGCAAACAGTGTAGGCCCTGATCAGATGCCGCATTCTGCGGCGTCTGATCTGGGCCGGCACTGTTTGCCAACTACCCGTTTTGGGGTTTCCGGTACAAAATGGGTTAAGGAAAATTTCTTATAATTTTTTCCCTTGTTACTCTGCCTTATATGGAACTTTGGACTGTAGATAACAACCGTTTCTTAAACTTGCAGGCAAAGAGCAAATTTGACGATGTTTCGGCTGACGTGGATAAAGAAGTGGATGCAAATGTACAAAGTAAGTAGCCAGTTACTGTATATACAGCCAGATAGATTTTGACCTCTCCAGAATGAGAGGATTGATTACTTTAAGGGGAATGGGTATACCTTCAGGGGAGGTAACTCCTGCAAAAGTATTTTTGCCTTCCACGTCAATAGGGGTCGACTCTTAAAGGAAAGAATTTGCTCCTGAGGAGCAAATTCTTACCTTTAAGAGTTGACCCCCTTTTCCCCCGGGACAGAGCTTATAGAAAAGCGAACAGGAAGTCCCAAAAGTTGTCTCCTTTTGAAAATGGCGAAAAAAATGCCAGGTGTTCCCGTTACCCTTAATCAGTTTCATACTTAATGAAATCTTCCGCCATATAAGATGCCACAAAAACTGCATCTGAAAATGTCTGATCATATCATCTGCTGCATATTCTTGCAAACTTTTCAAACATATTTTTTGCATAAAGGCAAACAGTGTGGAGCCTGATCAGACTGCTCCTAGATCTGGGTCCACACTCTGTGCAAAAATGACTTGTTAAATTACCAGCAGACGACAATTATTGTGATTGGAGACAGGAAATTTTGAACTTAGGGTAGATACCCATAGCCTCTCGTCCGTATTTTTATGCCCCCAACTTTGAAAAAGTTTGAAAAAGTTGGAGGGGCATATTGGTTCTGGTTCGTTCGTCTGTTCGTCCATCCGTTACGCTTTTGATGCATAGCATAACTAAAGAACCGTGTATGCTACGGTTTTGAAATTTCATATATGGATTTCTCATGGAAAATTAGCTGACGTGTATTTTTTTTCTCGTCTGGATTATGCCCCCTTCAAGAGTTATTGCCCTTTGAAATTTTTTTAATAAAATCTTGTCAGCAAGATATCTCAAAAACTATTGGAGCTAGAGCCTTGAAAGTTGGTGAATATATTGGTGGTGATGAGTAGATGACCTGATTAACTTTTGACAAAATTCTGAAAAATACTTTGTGAGTTATGGCCCTTTGTCATTTTGGTAATTTGTGCCCATTGTAATGTATGCTAAAAGTGATGCATAGCATAATCTTAAAACGTGTATGCTAGGGTTTTGAAATTTTATGTATGGAATCCTCATGGAAAATTAGCTGACGCGTATTTTTTTTCTTGTCCGGATTATGCCCCTTTTAAGAGTTATTATCCCCAAGTTTTTCAACGAAAAGTGGGGATATTGTTATCGCCTCCGTCCGTCCGTCCGTCTGTCTGTCTGTCCGTCTGTCTGTCCGGCTATCTCCTCCTAAACCGTTAGCCGGAATTCAACCAAATTTGGTATGCGAGTTGCTTACATGAATGGCTTGCGTAAGAGCACATTTTTTTTTGTCCCCGCCCCCAGGGGCCCTGGGGAGGGGTCCAAAGGTCAAATTTTGACCTACTGTGGAGAAAACGTGGGGATTTGCGATGGCTTGCCATCGACTGCGCGCTCTAGTTGCCCTTTGAAATTTTTTTAATAAAATCTTGTCAGCAAGATATCTCAAAAACTATTGGAGTTAGAGCCTTGAAAGTTGGTGAATATATTGGTGGTGATGAGTAGATGAACTGATTAACTTTTGGCAAAATTCCGAAAAATACTTTGTGAGTTATGGCCCTTTGTCATTTTGGTAATTTGTGCCCATTGTAATGTATGCTAAAAGTGATGCATAGCATAATCTTAAAACGTGTATGCTAGGGTTTTGAAATTTCATCTATGGATTCCTCATGGAAAATTAGCTGACGCATATTTTTTTTCTCGTCCGGATTATGCTCCTTTTAAGAGTTATTGCCTTTTGAAATTTTTTTAATAAAATCTTGTCAGCAAGATATCTAAAAAACTATTGGAGCTAGCGCCTTGAAAGTGGGTGAATAGATTGGTGGTGATGAGTAGATGAACTGATTAACTTATGACAAAATTCCGAAAAATGCTTTGTAAGTTATGGCCCTTTGTCATTTTGGTAATTTGTGCCCATTGTAATGTATGCTAAAAGTGATGCATAGCATAACTTTAGAACCGTGTATGCTATAGTTTTAAAATTTCATATATGCATTTCTTATGGAAAATAAGCTGACGCATATTTTTTCTCTCGTCAGGATTATGCCCCTTTCAAGAGTTATTGCCCTTTGAATTTTTTTTAATAAAATCTTGTCAGCAAGACATCTCAAAAACTATTGGAGCTAGAGCCTTGAAAGTTGGTGAATATATTGGTGGTGATGAGTAGATGAACTGATTAACTTTTGACAAAATTCTGAAAAATACTTTGTGAGTTATGGCCCTTTGTCATTTTGGTAATTTGTGCCCATTGTAATGTATGCTAAAAGTGATGCATAGCATAACTTTAGAACCGTGTATGCTAGGGTTTTGAAATTTCATATATGGATTCCTCATGGAAAATTACTGACGCATATTTTTTTTCTCGTCCCGATTATGCCCCTTTCAAGAGTTATTGCCCTTTGAAATTTCTTTAATAAAATCTTGTCAGCAAAATATCTCAAACACTATTGGAGCTAGAGCCTTGAAATTTGTTGAGTATATTGGTGGTGATGAGTAGATGAACTGATTAACTTTTGACAAAATTCCGAAAAATACTTTGTGAGTTATGGCCCTTTGTCATTTTGGTAATTTGTGCCCATTGTAATGAATGCTAAAAGTGATGCATAGCATAACTTTAGAACTGTGTATGCTATGGTTTTGAAATTTCATATATGCATTCCTAATGGAAAATAAGCTGACGCGTAATTTTTTTCTCATCCGAACTATGCCCCTTTCAAGAGTTATTGCCCTTTGAAATTTTTTTAATTATCCCCTCGCACAACATAGTTGTGAGGGGGGATATAGCATTTGTCCCGTTCGTACATACATACTTTTGTGATCGCTCTAGCGCCTACATTTCTTGACCGATTTTAATATAACTTCACACAAATGTTCCCTAAAAGAAAAATCTCGAGCGAGTTTGACTTTCAAGGTCATGACCTCAAGGTCAGGGTCACTGTGGCTTTTGTTAGAAAAACTTTGTCATCCCTCTAGCGCCTACATTTCTTCACCATTTTCAATAGAACTTCACACAAATGTTCCTTATAAAAAAATCTCAAGCGAGTTCGACTTTCAAGGTCATGACCTCAAGGTCAAGGTCACTGTGGCTATTTTTAGAAAAACATTGTCATCGCTCTAGCACCTACAATTTTTCACCAATTTCAATATAACTTCACACAAATGTTCCTTACAAAAAATATCTCGATCAAGGTGATTGCCTCAAGGTCAAGGTCACTGTGGCTATTTTTAGAAAAAAATTTTCATCGCTCTAGCGCCTACATTTATTCACTGATTTCAATATAACTTCACACAAATGTTTCTCATGACAATATCTCAAGCGAGTTCAACTTTCAAGGTCATGATATCAAGGTCAAGGTCTCTGTGGCTATTTTTAGAAAAACTTTGTCATTGCTGTAGCGCCTACATTTCTTCACTGATTTCAATATAACTTCACACAAATGTTTCTTATGACAAAATCTCAGCGAGTTCGACTTTCAAGGTCATGACCTCAAGGTCAAGGTCACTGTGGCTATTTTAAGAAAAACTTTGTCATCACTCTAGCGCCTACATTTCTTCACTGATTTCAATATAACTTCACACAAATGTGCCTTATGACAATATCTTGAGCGAGTTCGACTTTCAAGGTCATGACGTCAAGGTCAAGGTCACAGTGGCTATTTTTAGAAAAACTTTGTCATTGCTCTAGCCCCTACATTTCTTCACTGATTTCAATATAACTTCATACAAATGTTCCTTATGACAATATCTCCAGCGAGTTCGAATTTCAGGGTCATGACCTCAAGGTCAAGGTCACTGTAGCTATTTTTAGAAAAATTGTCATCGCTCTAGCGCCTACATTTCTTCACCGATTTCAATATAACTTCACACAAATGTTCCTTATGACAATATCTCTAGCGAGTTCCACTTTCAAGGTCAAGGTCACTGTGGCTATTTTTAGAAAAACTTTGTCATCGCTCTAGTGCTTACATTTCTTCACCGATTTCAATATAACTTCACACAAATGTTCCTTATGACAATATCTCAAGCCATTTCGACTTTCAAGGTCAAGGTCACAATGGCTATTTTTAGAAAAACGTTGTCATCGCTCCAGCGCCTACATTTCTTCACCGATTTTAATATAACTTCACACAAATGATCCTAATGACAATACCTCGAAAGAGGTCGACTTTCAAGGTCAAGGTCACTGTGGCTATTTTTAGAAAAACTTTTTCATTGCTCTAGCACTTACATTTTTTCACCAATTTCAAAATTCATTCACACAAATGTTACTTCTGACAATATCTGTAGCGAGTTCCACTTTCAAGGTCAAGGTCACTGTGGCTATTTTTAGAAAAACTTTGTCATGGCTCTAGCGCTTACATTTCTTCACCAATTTCAATATAACTTCACACAAATGTTCCTTAAGACAATATCTCGAGCGATTTCGACTTTCAAGGTCAAGGTCACTGTGGATATTTTTAGAAAAACTTTGTCATCGCCCTAGCAACTACATTTCTTCACTGATTACAATATAACTTCACACAAATGTTCCTTATGACAATAGAAGCCCCTGTGGCGCAGTGGTTATGCTACTCGCCTTGTAAACCAGGGATCGCAGGATCGATCCCGGGCTTCTCCAGACTTTCGGATGAGTCTTTAAACCGAGGTCCCGTCTCCGTATGACCTTAGCTGTTGGTGGGACGTAAAACTAAAATTCACTCACTCACTCCTTATGACAATACCTCGAGTGAGTTTGACTTTCAAGGTCAAGGTCACTGTCGCTATTTTTAGAAAAACTTTGTCATGGCTCTAGCGCTTACATTTGTTCATCCATTTCAGCTCTAGTGCCTACATTTATTGATGGATGTTAATAGAACTTCACACAAATGTTTCTTATGATAATATCTCGAGTTGCTTTGACTTTCAAGGTCATGACCTCAAGGTATCTTGAGCAAGATCTACTTCGCGGCCATGGCCTCAAGTCAAGGTCCCTATGACTATTTTTAGAGAAATATTGTCTTCACTCTAGAACCTACATTTATGGATGGCTTTTTAAACAAACTTTACACAAATGTTGCATATGATAATATCTCAAGCAAGTTGGACTTTTGCCATTTCAGTGTTTTCGACACACGAAGTTGTCTTGTGCGAGGGGATTTGTATCACATGCCATGCCTTGTTTTTTTTTAATAAAATCTTGTCAGCAAGTCCACCATATCTTGAGAACTATTAGAGCTTCATTGATCATTCTCAAACTTGCATCCAGGCATTGCAACTTCAACGCAAGCATCCATATCTGACCTTGACCTATATTTCATGGTTCACTGACTTCGTGAATTATTGCGACCACCCTGACTTTCACCCTAATGTAAGAGTCCATTTCTCGAAAACTATTAAAGCTTTTTAAATTATAATTGGTACAAACTTGCATCTAGGAATTGCAACTGCAACGCAAGCATCCATATTTGACTTTGACCCATAGTTTATGGTTCACTGACGTTGTGAATTATTGTGACCACCCTGACTTTCTATCTAATGTAAGAGTCCATTTCTCAAGATCTATTAGAGCTTCATTAATTGCATTTGGTACAAGCTTGCATTTAGGAATTGAAACTTCAATGCAAGTATCCATTTCTGACCTTGACCTACATTTTATGGTTCACTGACTTTGTAAAATAGTGTGACAACCCTAACTTTCACCCTGATGTAAGAGTCTGTTTTTAAGAGTTTCATTGATGATACTTGGTACATGCTTGCAACTAGGAGTGAAATTTTTATGCAGGCATCCATGTTTGACCTTGACCTAGATTTCATGGTTTGGTGACTGCGCCCCCACAGGTGCGACATAGCCTTCGGGGGAATTCTTGTTGTATGTTTTTGAGTCTTTAACAATAATTGTTGAATATTTTGCCATCTAGGGACAAGCAAAGGTTGGGGGCATTGTGTTTTACAAACACCATTTCTAGTTATTTTTTTCTTTGGGCTAAGGATTGTAGGAAGTAAGTGAAAATTCCGTCTTTGGCTTTTTAAGACTTATTCTGTCACAACTCCAGTTGATGGGACTGTTCAGAGGACAGTTATGTTATGAATGTGCCAGAGGATATCATCTGGGTGCTGACTGGGATTGCCTAGCTGGACCAGCTGCAGTTGGCATTGAGTAGATGGGCTTTGGTGTTCAAAACAATGAAAGTGATATGCATTGTCTATTCATTATCCCTTGACAGGAGTTGTAATAAGCGTTATCTGACATATGAGCTGGCACATGACAAAATCTACAATAAGACCAGTGTGACCAGCTAAGACTCAGATTAGCCTGCACATCCCCGCAGTCTGATCAGTCTTCGCTGTTCACATGACCCTACTTGCACACTAGACAAGGAAATCCGTGATTTTACCCTGGGATAGAAATTTATGTTCTGACCCTGGTGTTCGGGCCCCAAAGCGAATATAATCGCGTGTTTGATAAATGCACTGGTTGATTACAACCTCATGCGCGACGTCTTCATGCATGACGTCACTAAACATTCCTTTTGTGTCATCACAAAATGGCGGACGTCGGTAGCCGAAGTGACAGCAGCATTAAAAAATCGCAATAGAAATGGAAGGTATGCAAGAAAAAGAATCCAATATGGGTACGAGGGGTGGATAGAAAAATCCGTCCCTCGGGATCATTGTCCGGCATCACTCGGCTTAAATCCGTCCCTCGGGATCACTGTCCGGCATCACTCGGCAAACCTATATTTTAGAGCAGAAATAAGAAAAATAAGGTTTACCCCTCTAAATCCCAGTTTTACTGTATAAAAGGGGGTTCAAGGGGGTCAAAATTATATAGGCGTGTTTTCGTGATGTGTAGCCATGGGAAATCCGCGTTCAAATTTTCGAGGTTTCACTGTATATTGTGATTGGCATCTTCTGGGTTTAAAGCAGGAGTCCATTTCCGTCTGATCTGGGTCATCACATGTTGCCTATGTCCCTTTTACGGGTTTTCTAGATAAGAATGGGTTAAGGGGAATGGGAACAGCTGGCAGGTTTTTCCGCCATTTATCAAAGGGAGGCAACTTTTGGGACTTCCTGTTCGCTTTTCTGCTCCACTGAAAAAGGGGTCTGCTCTTAAAGGAAAGAATTTGCTCCCAAGGAGCAAATTCTTTCCTCTAAGAGTTGCCCCCCTTTTGATATGGGAGACAAAAATACTTACGCAGGTGTTGCCTCCCTTGAAGGTGTATCCATTCCCCTTAAGCAAACATCTGTAAAAATTCAAACAAAGATGTGAATTTCATGTTAAAAAGTGTTACATTTCTGCTTCTTTAGAAGGCCTGTCTGATAAGGTATTCTTAAAACAGATACTTTTGCATTTGAAATGTAATTTCATAGACCAGTTGAAACATAATATAGGCATCACCCATGGTTCTTTATGAGGCCGAGTGTTCGAAGATAATACGAGGGACCCAGCAGATTTTGCAATGAAATAACCATGGATGATAGTTATTCTTGCATAACTTACGATACCAACACCAAATTGTAACGAAACAACTTTACGGTGCTCAGCGTAACTTCAAATGTTATGTCCAGGGTGACAATGTTACATCGCTCGGCGTAACGCAAACAAAGCAAGGCCCATCTTGTGATATCGTAACTTCAAACCCATGTTCAAACAGAGCATGTATTTCATAATTTGAACATGGGTTGTGTTGTTCGAACACAACTTCTGACCCATTCAAGAATAACTTCAAACAGCAATATTTATAGAGGGATCCAATGTTTTGACATGTGACCTTTTTTACATTTCACTGCCCATGTGCCAATTACCTCCCCTGTAGAGGTACTCTTTTATCTGGTTGGCAAAACATGACTGATGCCGTACAGTGTCAATGAGAATTTCGAATATTTATCGTGTGATTAAACTCATTTCTTCGCCACAAAATTAACTGATCCTTGTCAGTTTGTGTTTTTGAAGTAATAAATGATATAGAACCAGTCTCTTCTGACATTTTATTGCACATTTTGTTGCCTAAAAAGCGTTATAAAACTACCCACCATCATGCCAAAAAGTAGCCGATGCACTTTATTTAACAAATGGAAATAAGATTAAAGCATGTATATTTTCTATCCAATTTTATACGAAAAAATGGTTTGTGGCAAACAGTTTTGATAGAAAGACGATTTAACAATAGTTATTACAGAAAGTAATTCGTGCTACATCAACGGTAGAGTATGGAACCAGAAGTTTTTTTGCCCACCAGATAAAACGAGGCTAATGACCTTTGACCTTGTGTGACGTAGACTTTGGATGTGTCTATAGGATTTTAAGCAAGAATACTGATTTCACTGTAATTAGTGGACATGCTCTAATAAGCACACACCAGTTTTCTTTTTCAGGTAGTATACCATAAAAATTCTAAAAATCCGGACACCTTGAGGACTTGCTGTAATTCTCCTAAAATTATGACATATTTCTTTCACAATCCAGCAAGGAGCCCAAAAGTTGCAGACGGAATGGCAAACAGTGTAGACCCTGATCAGACTGCTGCTTCAGGAGCAGTCTGATCTGGGTCGACACTGTTTGCTTTGGCCTATCTGTCCCAATACTTAGGATCATAATCATGGTACTTTTTCAAGAAGTATATTTGGCAACAATTGCGAGTGCAAGATTTTGCAATCTGTTGAAGACTTTAGAGATATTTGATTTTATTTCTTTTCTCTTTACAGCGGCCACAGCTAAAACAGAAGAGATAAGAACGCAGCTATTCAGCGAGCTGAATAGAGTTGACAATGCTTCAAATCCATTTGTAAGTTGTTTCTTTTTGTAGAAATAGCAGATCTTATATGAATGATCATTTCAGTATGTGCGAACATCAAGCCAAAACAACCGCCCCCGCCCATAGGGGCTTGAAGAAATATATGGGCTGCATGATGCTTCCACGCAGAGCTGAATCTGGCCCGCACACTAGTACTGGTAAACCGCTTAGAGGATCTAAGCCTGTCCAGGAACCGCGGTGCGAGGCGGACCATCCATGCTAATAAACCCTATTGGTTTCATTGGGCGACAGGGCTTGAGATGTCATTTCATCTCAATGTCGGGTAAAAGTCCCACAAAATTGGAAGCAACGTCTCCAAAATGACCTTTACAGTGTTGACGGGGACGTTAAACCTCAAATCAAACAAACAAAACAAGCCAAAACATGTCTTTGATTATGTGCCTTCATTGAAGAATATCTACATTCTCAGTGAATTTACAGAAAAAAACCTTCAGTTAACTATTGGGGCACAATAATGTTCATATCTCAATATTTACATCTTAAGTGCATCTACAGAAAGCTCTTTCATTTACCTATTGGGATGCAATGTTGTTTCTTGTTGTAGAAATAGCAGGTCTTACATAAGGGCCCCATCAAGCCAAAAAGTGTCTATGAAGATGTGTCTTCATTGAAGAATATTTACATTCTCAGTGCATTTACAGAAAAAAACCCTGCAGTTAACTATTGGGATACAATGATGTTCATACCTCAATATTTACATTTACAGAAAACCCTTACAATTAACAGTTGGGATGCAATGTTGTTTCTTGTTGTAGAAATAGCAGGTCTTATGTGAATAATCATTTATATGGGCCCCATCAAGTCAAAAAGTGTCTTTGAACATGTGCCTTCATCAAAGAATATTTACATTCTAAGTGTGTTTACAGAAAAAGCCTACATTTAACTATTGGAACACAAAGTTCTTCATAACTCAATAGTTACATTCTCAGTGCATTTACAGAAAAAGCCTACATTTAACTATTGGAAAGTTCTTCATAACTCATTAGTTACATTCTCAGTGCATTTACAGTAAAATCCTACATTTAACTATTGGAACACTAAGTTCTTCATAACTCAATAGTTTCATTCTCAGTGCATTTACAGAAAAATCCTACATTTAACTATTGGAACACTAAGTTCTTCATAACTCAATAGTTTCATTCTCAGTGCATTTACAGAAAAATCCTACATTTAACTATTGGAACACTAAGTTCTTCATAACTCATTAGTTACATTCTCAGTGCATTTACAGTAAAATCCTACATTTAACTATTGGAACACTAAGTTCTTCATAACTCAATAGTTTCATTCTCAGTGCATTTACAGAAAAAAACCTACATTTAACTATTGGAACACTAAGTTCTTCATAACTCAATATTTACATTCTCAGTGCATTTACAGAAAACCCCTACAGTTAACTATTGGGGCACAACATTTGTCATTCCTAAATATTTACATTCTCAGTGCATTTACAGAAAAAACCCTTCAGTTAACTATTGAAAAACAGTGCTGTTCATATTTCAATATTTACATTCTTGATGCATTTACAGAAAACATGTACAGTTAACTATAGGGATGCAATAATGTTCATAACTCAATATTTACATTCTCGGTGCATTTATAGAAAACACCTACAGTTATCTATAGGGATGCGGTGTTGTTCATAGCTCAGTATTATGCATTTACAGAAAACATGTACAGTTAATTATAGGGATGCAATGTTGTTCATAACTCAATATCTTTTACATTCTTAGTGGATTTACAGAAAAACACTACACTTTATTAAGATGCAATGTTGTGCATACAAGTTAGTATGTGTACAGAAAACTTCTATAGTTGCCTTTATGAAAGCAATTTTGTTCATACCTCACTATTTTCATTCTCTGTACATTTACATAAAATATTGAGACCCATTGTTGTTCATATATGGGCCCCGTCAAGCGATTTTGGTACTTAACACGTATGCGAGCAGCGAAGGTTCAGGCGAGCCTGCGCATCCGGGCAGTCTCGCCAGAACCTTCGCTGCTCGCTCATACAAGCAGTGAATCAAGAGGAACCTTCAGACAGAAAGCCATATCCCTGGCCCCTCTGAATGACTGGGCATGCGCAGTTAAAATTTGTCGTGACGGAATGCTCGAAGACACAAATTCGCTTGGCGGGGCTCATATTATTTTAGATCCTCAGTGCATTACCGAATACCTCTGCAGTTAACTAAATGGATGCAGCATTGTTCATATCTCAGTATTTACATTCCCAGTGTAAAGCCTATTGTTAGCCTCTAGAAACTTCCTAGAATCTAACTATTACTAAGGATCTAACTATTCAGAACTTATTTATCTTCACTGCAGCTGGTGTTGTGCCATGTGACGGCCGTAAAAAGTGTCCCCGTACATCCATTATAGTGCAGATTATATTTTCTGGTCCTTTGGGATCATTGGGTTCATTTAGAATCATTTTGAAAATAGAGTTCTGCTTAAGCCGGTGCTAGAGGGCGTGGCCGGTGTTGCACATTCAGTACTGGTCATGAACAGACTCAATAAAACCGAGTCTGCTATTTTCGTTTATTTTGTGTATTCTTTGCTTCCAAAGGATCTAACTATTCAGAACTTATTCCATGAGCAAATCGAGTCACATGATTTTCAGTGACGTCTGTCTAAACTACGGTTTTATTCGATCTGATTGGGCGTTGGCGATGTCAAGGCTGTTCCACACATTGTTGAAAACAGCATGTAATGGGTTTCAGCTTTAATATGTTTGTCTTATTTTTTTTTCTAGAACAACAGTTTGGAGGATGCAAGAAAATTTATCAGTGACAACCAGGAAGAAATTCGTCGTGTCAGTGACTACATGTAAGTTTTCACACTACACCACAATCTCTTTATAACACAGTTTGTTATAACAGTTTTGATATAACACGGTTTCAAGATGGATCCCAAAAATGTATAGATCATATAGAAAAATGACCATAAATGGTCATTTTTCTATATAATGTACACATTTTTGTTTGGCTATAACACGGTTCCTTAACTAACACAGGCTCTGCTTTGGACCCCATTAATAGTGCTATAAAGAGGTTGTGGTGTTATTGGCATGGTTTTCATACAAGCCCATATAAAACACACGTCCGTGGCCAAATGGCTAAGACACCTGACTGTGACATTAGATCTCTCACCACCATGGGTTTCAGCATAGCTAAGGTCACATGTGAGAATCCAAGATCTCCACCAAAAGGGCGGCAATTTTTCTCTGGGTTCCTCTGGATTTCACCCACATCTGATTACTCACCAGCTCTATATAAGTTAAATGACCATAAAAGGGTCATAAACCAAAATAAAAAAAAAAGAATATATCAGCCTGGTATCTTCTAAAGGGATCATTGACAAATATTGAAGACTCAGATCAGCCACCACAGAATGTGGCATTTTATCAAGGTCTGTCTGTCCCAATACTACGGATCATTATGGTTCTTACTGACTTGCAATACAACCTCTTTATTACACTATTGTAGGGTTTCAAAGTGTGTGTGTGTGTGTGTGTGTGTGTGTGTGTGTGTGTGTGTGTGTGTGTGTGTGTGTGTGTGTGTGTGTGTGTGTGTGTGAATTCGGGTTTAACGTCGCTTTCAACAATTTTTCAGTCATATCACAACGGTGTCTGGTTGCAACAGGGAGCTCAATGCTCACTTTTATAGTGCTGCCTCACTGAAGTATCATGTCCCAGACACATTACATGATACCACACCCTGTCACATTATCCTGACACTGGGTCGCCCAGTCCTAGCTCTACCCCGTAAATCTGAGTGCCAAGCGAGGCGCAGCTAGTACCATTTTTAACGACTTTGGTATGTCGCGGCCCGGGATTGAACCCGTGACCTCCTGTTCCCCGGAGCGGACACTCTACCAACTGAGCTATCGGGGCCGGTAGGGGTTCAAAGTAGAAAGTGTGTTATTTAAGGAGAATGGGAACACCTTCAGGGGAGACAACTCCTGCAAAATTATTTTGTCTCCCATGTCAATAGGGGTCAACTCTTAAAGGAAAGAATTTGCTCCTGAGGAACAAATTCTTTCCTTTAAGAGTAGACCCCCTTTTCCTTCGGATGGCGTAAAAATCTGACAAGTGTTCCCATTCCCCTTAAACAACCTTGTTTTATCCAAACAAAAATGTAAAGATTAAACTTAAAAATTACCATGAGGTCTGGTAAACTGCCTAGAAGGCCCAAGCCTGCCCAGGCAAAGTGGTGTAAGATAGACTGTCCCTGCATATAAAGCCTAGCTGTTTGTTTGGGTGGTAGGGCTTGAGATGTCATTTCATCTCAGTGTGAGACGCCAAGTTCTGCAACAGAAGCTCTTGTGATTTTTCCCTGGGTACTCTGGTTTTGGCCCAACTCTGATTAACAATTGGCACAATATGAGTGAAATAATCTTGAAAGGGCCATTAAACCAACCCCCCCTTCCCCCCAAAAAGTCTCACAAAATTAGGAGCAACATCTCAAAAATGCACAAGCAAAGAAATTATGCCATGAATTGCCAGTCACAACTGTTGCAAACATCATTCTTAGGGTTTTTTTTCCTGAAAAATCATTTTTGAAGTCTTCTGGAGTCCATGGCTGTTGATCTGGACATTGATATTTGCCATTTGTCTATGGATTAATGATTTTGGATTAACGCTTTGGTACTACAAGCTAAACTACTTTTGAAGATTATAATATTCTTATATGGGTGTGAGGGATGGATTGAAAAATCCATCCCGAGGGTCACTGTACGGCATCACGAGGCTTGCGGAGTGATGCTGGACAGTGATCCCGAGGGAAGGATTTATAGGATTCTTTTTCTTGCATACCTTCCATTTCTAAACGCGGATTTTTAATGCTGCAGTCACTTCGATTGTCGACTTCCGCCATATTATGATGACCTCACTTAAAGTGCTGTGAAGTCAACCTTAACAACGGTGCATATGAGGTTGTATTCAACCAGTGCATTTATCAAAAACACGAGAATGTTCGATTTTGGGTAAGATGATGATGATGATTTCGTGTTTAACGATTTTGGGTAAGAACACCAGGGTTAGAACAGCATTTCTATCCCATGCTAAAACTATGGAGTTCCTTTGTGATCCTTGGATCTGGTGTGCAAGAATACAATGTTCTTGAACTATAGTGGAAATTATTAATTGACTATCCTGTATTGATGGGAGGTCATCTGTATTAACACCAGGTCAACCAATATTAACTGAGGTCAAGTGAGGTAAAAAATTAAATAATCATGTATTTTTTAATTGTGTCAATTAATAAAATTGTCATTAATCAAGTAATTTCGTGTTGACCCAGTTACAGGTCCTCGGTCAGCTGCATTGGCCCTCGGCCTTCGGCCTCGGGCCAATGCAGCAGACCCAGGACCTGTACCTAGGCCAATACGAAATGATTTGATTAGTAACATTATAATATTATCCTTTTTCAGCTGGTATGCTTGTATTGGACTTGGGTGTGCTGTTTTACTAGCTGTATTCTTCTACTACATGGGGGTGTTGTTTGGTATCTGTGGGGAGAGGCCAGGCAAAAGTGCTGCCTGCTGCAACAGGGGAGCAGGAGCCAACTTTCTCTACACGTAAGTGACAGACCTCATATTTTTCAGGCATGAGCAGGATTTCAGGCTTTTAGATCTTGATTTTGTCTTGATTTCAGACTTTTAAGATTTTGATTTTTGCTCCTATATTCTGTTTAAAATGACTATTTAACACTTATTCTCTAAATAAAATTTAAAATTATTTAGCTACACCCATTTCTGACTATTCACCAATCAAATTACTTGATATAATGTATTTGTTCATTTCACAAAATGCATTACAAACAGTGTAGATCCTGATCAGATGGCTTCTACAGAAGCCATCTGATCTGGATCTACACTGTTTGCAAAGGTAATGGTTGGCATGGTCAGTAGGAGGAAGTTTAAGGCTGCACAATCGGGTCTTTCAGGCATAGAAAAGCTTGGTCAGTATGAGGCCTGAAGTGAACAGCATTGGAAAAAACAAACCAAACTGTAAAATAATGGTTTTCCGAGTGATTGATGTATTTGATGATTACTTGTTTCAGGCAGGTGAGTACATGGTCTCTCATGGTGTTCCATGATCAGTCAAATTTTATGTCACAAAACTTGATACAGTCAAACTTTTCGGCCCCCTGCCCATTGGGGCTTGAAGAAATAGATGGGCTGCATGATGCTTCCACGCAGAGCTGAAATCCAACCGCACACAAGTACTGGTAAACTGCTTAGAGGATCAAAGCTTGCCCAGGCAAAGGGATGCGAGTCAGATTTTCCATGCTTATAAACCCTATTGGTTTCATTGGGCGACATGGCTTGAGATGTCATTTCAACTCAGTGTCGGGTAAAAGTCCCACAAAATTGGAATCAACGTCTCCAAAATGACCTTTAAAGTGTTGATTGAACGGGATGTTAAACCATGAATCGAAGGGCCTCCATGGCCTAGTGGATAAGAGCGCTGACTCTTAGTCATTAGGTCTCTCACCGCCGTAGGTTCGATCCTCGCTCGGGCCACGTGTGAGACGCCAAGTTCTGCAACGGAAGGTCAGGTGGTTTTTCTCCGGGTACTCCAGTTTTCGCCCACCTCTGATTAACGATCGGCTCGATATGAGTGAAATAATCTTGAAAGGGCCGTAAAACCCAAACCCAAAAAAAAAACAAAAACCATGAATCAAACAAAACAAACAAACAGTCGAACTTTGTTGCCTCAAACCCCTTTGGGGGCCATGCAAATTTGTTGGAAAAAGTGGTAGTTCGATCCACTGAAGGTTACTATATGTGCCATACCAGTTACCAGTATGAAGTGGGGTGGGGGTGGAGGGAGGGAATGATTGAGATATATGTATATGTCACCAGTAATAAATCTGATTCTGATCTTTGCGATAATCTATATTATAAATATATGTTATGTGTACGCATTAGAATCGCCTCATTGAGGCGATTCTAATGAGTACACACAGCATATATTTGCAAGATAAAAGAAGAAAATCTCCCTATTTGGAGGGATTCCCTGTGGACTCTAGAACGAGTTCGACTCATCCAACGTAAACAAGTCATGGGGGTTCGAGCCATTGAAGTTCTACTGTATGTTCTTGTAATTCTGTTGCTAGGATCCAGAGACATTTTATGATCATTTCAAAACCTTTAGTTATAGCCAAATGAAAATGTATAGGTTATGTAAGAGGATGACCATTTAAGATCATTCTTCTCACACATGCTATAAGCAAACCACAATATAGGAGTTGGATTTTCTGTCCATCTGTCTGTCCTTCCTCTTGTCAACCTGTCACCATTTGCGACAAGTCTAGAATACACTCTGATGGTCAAGTCTATTAGAGCTTTATTTGTGTTACTTTGTACAGATTTCCATCCAATGATGGCAACTTTTATGCAAGCATCCATATTTAACCTTGGCCAACATTTCATGGTTCACTGACTTTGTGAACTTTTGAGTTTAACCTAGCACTCAACCTAATATTCACTCAAGAACTTTAAGAGTTTTATTAGCTCACCTGTCATGTAATGACAAGGTGAGCTTTTGTGATCACATTTTGTCCGTTGTCCGTCGTGCATGCATCCGTGCGTGCGTGTGTGTGTGTCCGTAAACAATTTCAGATAAGTATAACTCTAATACCCTATGGCCAGTCTTGATCAAATTTCATGAGAACCATCATCAGGTAAGGGAAAAGGCTGCTTAAGGTTTTTGGGCTGATCAGATTAGAATTCTGGTTGCCATGGCAATATCTCGCTCCCATAGACTCATAATGGAAAAAAGCTTCAAAAATCTTCTTCTCTGAAACCACAGGGCCCAGAGCTTAGATATTTCATTACTAAATCATGCCTCTCACGAGTTTAATAAATTTTATATGAAATGACCATTAGTGTAAATCCTATTTATTAATTGACTATCCTATATTACACAAGGTCAACCAATATTAAAAAATCATAAATCATGTTTTTAATTGCGTCAGTTAATAAAATTGTCATTAATCAAGTAATTTCGTATTGGCCCAGGTACAGGTCCTCGGTCAGCTGTATTGGCCTCGGCCTTCGGCCTCGTGCCAATACAGCAGACCTCGGACCTGTACCTGGGCCAATACGAAATTACTTGATTAATAACATTATTTTATAAATATCTTTGCTTTTTCAGAGGTGTATTTGTATCCTCTCTTTTCTCTTGGATTGTGATGTTACTAGTTGCTGTGTTGTTCCTGACTGGTGGGCTTACATACACGCTGGTTTGTCGATACATTGGTGAGGGTGTTGAAAATGTTGGTGTAAGTATATTTACAGTTTTCTTGCATACCTATTAAGGTGCTGGCCTCGGTAGCTCAGTCGAATGCGCGTCTGACTGGTGATCAGGAGGACGCGGGTTTGATACCTACCGGGGTCGGCAACATTCTTTTGTGGCGATTGATCATGAAATCGTTTCTACGGTCATTCTCTCCCTTCCGCTGATTCAAGAAGGGCAGTTGTCAGTTTCTGGCGAAAGAATCTCACTGTACTGGTTAACCGCTTATGTATAAGCCTGCCCAGGAAAAGTGTGGATAGGTAAACTGACCGGCTCAAAAATGACCTAAAATAGTGTTGACTGGGCTGTTAAACTCTGATACAAACAAAAACCTATTAGGGAAATCCTGGATTTTAGCCTCTGTAAGAAATTCTTATCATACCAAAGTAGAAGTAAAACAAAGATCAGGAATTGATACAATTAACTTACTCCACCCATAAAAGACACCAAAGGGAAAGAAATACAAACATTAAGCGACCAGACCATAATGGAAACCTAAACAAAGGAAGGCCATAAGGACAGTTACTTTCCCACAAAATGGCCATATGGCCATCCAAAACCAAAAGACACAAGTGATACACACAGTAAGTAACAAACAACAACATAAATAAATCGCCACAGAAGAGCCGCCTTCGAACGGTCAGTGGAAGATTTCCACTGGGGGGGCTTAAATCGATTTTACGTGGCCACAATCCTCGCCCTTACTTCCGTCGCGATTTAGACAAATATTTTGTTCAGTCTGCATGAAGGCCTCCTAACTCATCATGTAAATTGATGGAACAGTGAAAAGCAATTGTATAAGCAATCCCTGAGGATTGTATTATCATACCAAGCCTGTCCTTCCAGGTGACAAGCTCAATTTACACTGGCTGAATATGACCTCATGTACAGCATCGTTACATCATTATGGTTGACGTCACTGCACACTATGTGACCTGACTAACCACACAGTATTGTCAATCATCACAAAAAATCCATATGACTAATAAAGATCCATGCTAAAAAATGAAGGGTATGCAAAACAGAATCTCACATGAGTGTGAGGGGCAGATAAAAAAAAATGTCTCTCAGTATCACGGTCTGGCATCAGTCGGCAAACCCTCGTGAAGTCAGACTGTGACCCTCAGGACAGATTTTCTATCCACCCCTCACACCTTTTTAGCTCACCTGTCACGTAGTGACAAGGTGAGCTTTTGTGATCACTTTTTGTCCGTCGTGGGTCCGTGCGTCCGTAAACAATTTTAATTAAGTATATCTCTAATACCCAATGGTCAATCTTGATCAAATTTCATGGGAAGCATCATCAGGTAGGGGGAAAGGCTGCATAAGGTTTTTGGGCTGATCAGATTGGAATTCTGGTTGCCATGGCAACATATAGCTCCCATAGCCTCAAAATGGGAAAAAATTAAAATATCTTCTTCTCTGAAACCACAGGGCCCAGAGCTTAGATATTTAGCATGTATAAACGGCCAGTGGTCACCTACATAATTCCTGCCAATCATGCCCCTGGGGTCCAAATTGGCAACACCCCAGGGCCCCTTCGCTCCCATAGACTCATAATGGAACAAAAAGCTTCAAAAATCTTCTTCTTGGAAACCACAGGGCCTAGAGCTTAGATATTTAGCATGTAGCAACAGCAAGTGGTCACCTACATAATTCCTGCCAATTACGCCCCTGGGATCAAAACGGGCCACGCCCCGGGGCCCTTTAGCTCCTATAGACTCATAATGGAAAAAAGCTTCAAAAATCTTCTTCTCTGAAACCACAGGGCCCAGAGCTGAGATATTTGGCATGTAGCAACGGCAAGTGGTCACCTACATAATTGCTGCCAATCATGCGACCTGGGGTCCAAATTGGCCACACCCCGGGCCCCTTAACTCCCATAGACTCATAATGGAAAAAAGCTTCAAAAATCTTCTTCTCTGAAACCACTGGGCCCAGAGCTTAGATATTTAGAATGTAGCAACGGCCAGTGGTCACCTACATAATTCCTGCCAATCATGCACCTTGGTTCCAAATGGGCGACGCCCCGGGGCCCCTTCGCTCCCATAGACTCATAATGGAACAAAAAGCTTCAAAAATATTCTTCTCGGAAACCACAGGGCCCAGAGCTTAGATATTTAGTACGTAGCAACGGCAAGTGGTCACCTATATAATTCCTGCCAATCATGCCCCTGGGGTCCAAACGGGCAACGCCCGGGGCCCTTTAGTTCCTATAGACTCATAATGGAAAAAAGCTTCAAAAATCTTCTTCTCTGAAACCACAGGGCCCAGAGCTGAGGTATTTGGCATGTAGCAACGGCAAGTGGTCACCTACATGAATCCTGCCAATCATGCCCCTAAGGTCCAAATGGGCCATGCCCGGGGCCCCTTAGCTCCATAGTTTCATAATGGAAAAAAAAGCTTCAAAAATCTTCTTCTCTGAAACCACAGGGCATTTAGCATGTAGCAACGGCAAGTGGTCACCTACATAATTCCTGCCAATCATGCCCCTGGGGTCCAAATGGGCCACGCGCCAGGGCCCCTTAGCTCCCATAGAATCATAATGGAAAAAAGCTTCAAAAATCTTCTCCTCTGAAACACAGGGCCCAGAGTTTAGATATTTAGCATGTAGCAACAGCAATTGGTCACCTACATAATTCCTGCCAATCATGCCCCTGGGTTCCGAATGGGCCACATGTCGGGGGCCCCTTTGCTCCCAAAGAGTCATAATGGAAAAAAGCTTAAAAAATCTTCTTCTCTGAAACCACAGGGCCCAGAGCTGAGATATTTAGTACATAACAACGGCAAGTGGTCACCTATATAATTCCTGCCAATCATGCCCCTTGGGTCCAAAAAGGCCACGACCCGGGGCCCCTTAGCTCCTTTAGACTCATAATGGAAAAAAAAGCTTCAAAAATCTTCTTCTCTGAAACCACAGGGCCAAGAGCTTAGATATATAGCATGTAGCAATGGCAAGTGGTCACCTACATAAATCCTGCCAATCATGCCCTTGGGTCCAAATGGGCCACGACCTGGGGCCCCTTAGCTCCCATAGCCTCATAATGGAAGAAAGCTTCAAAAATCTTCTTCTCTGAAACCATAGGGCCCAGAGCTTAGATATTTAGCATGTAGCAACGGCAAGTGGTCACCTACATAATTCCTGCCAATTATGCCCATGCCCATGCCCATGGGTTCCAAACGTAGTGACAAGGTGAGCTCTTGTGATCACTTTTTGTCCGTCGTCCGTCGTGCGTGCATGCGTGCGTGCGTCTGTGCGTCCGTAAACAATTTCAAATAAGTATATCTCTAATACCCCATGGTCAGTCTTGATCAAATTTCATGGGAAGCATCATCAGGTAGAGGGAAAGATTGCATAAGGTTTTTGGGCTGATCAGATTGGAATTCTGGTTGCCATGGCAACATATAGCTCCCATAGACTATCAATGGGAAAAAAATAAAATATCTTCTTCTCTGAAACCACAGGGCCCAGAGCTTAGATATTTAGCATGTATTAAAGGCCAGTGGTCACCTACATAATTCCTGCCAATCATGCCCCTGGGGTCCAAATTAGCCACACCCCGGGGCCCCTTAGCTCCCATAGACTCATAATGGAACAAAAAGCTTCAAAAATCTTCTTCTCTGAAACCACAGGGCCCAGAGCTTAGATATTTAGAATGTAGCAACGGCCAGTGGTCACCTACATAATTCCTGCTAATCATGCACCTTGGTTCCAAATGGGCCACGCCCCGGGGCCCCTGCGCTCCCATAGACTCATAATGGAACAAAAAGCTTCAAAAATATTCTTCTCGGAAACCACAGGGCCCAGAGCTTAGATATTTAGCATGTAGCAACAGCAAGTGGTCACCTACATAATTCCTGCCAATCATGCCCCTGGGGTCAAAACGGGCCACGCTTCGGGGCCCTTTAGCTACTCTGGACTCATAATGGAAAAAAGCTTCAAAAATCTTCTTCTCCGAAACCACAGGGCCCAGAGCTGAGATATTTGGCATGTAGCAACGGCAAGTGGTCACCTACATAATTCCTGCCAATCATGCCCCTGGGGTCCAAATTGGCCACACCCCGGGGCCCCTTAGCTCCCATAGACTCATAATGGAAAAAAAGCTTCAAAAATCTTCTTCTCTGAAACCACAGGGCCCAGAGCTTAGATATTTAGAATGTAGCAACGGCCAGTGGTCACCTACATAATTCCTGCCAATCATGCACCTTGATTCCAAATGGGCGATGCCCCGGGGCCCCTTCGCTCCCATAGACTCATAATGGAACAAAAAGCTTCAAAAATCTTCTTCTCGGAAACCACAGGGCCCAGAGCTTAGATATTTAGTACGTAGCAACGGCAAGTGGTCAACTACATAATTCCTGCCAATCATGCCCCTGGGGTCCCAAACGGGCAACGCCCCGGGGCCCTTTAGCTCCTATAGACTCATAATGGAAAAAAGCTTCAAAAATCTTCTTCTCTGAAACCACAGGGCCCAGGGCTGAGGTATTTGGCATGTAGCTACGGCAAGTGGTCACCTACATAAATCCTGCCAATCATGCCCTAAGGTCCAAATGGGCCATGCCCTGGGGACCCTTAGCTCCCATAGACTCATAATGGAAAAAAAGCTTCAAAAATCTTCTTCTCTGAAACCACAGGGCCCAGAGTTTAGATATTTAGCATGTAGCAACGGCAAGTGGTCACCTACATAATTCCTGCCAATCATGCCTCTGGGGTCCAAATGGGCCACGCGCCAGGGCCCCTTAGCTCCCATAGAATCATAATGGAAAAAAGCTTCAAAAATCTTCTTCTCTGAAACACAGGGCCCAGAGTTTAGATATTTAGCATGTAGCAACGGCAATTTGTCACCTACATAATTCCTGCCAATCATGCCCCTGGGTTCCGAATGGGCCCCGTGCCGGAGCCCCTTTGCTCCCAAAGACTCATAATGGAAAAAAGCTTAAAAAATCTTCGCTGAAACCACAGGGCCCTGAGCTTAGATATTTAGTACGTAGCAACGGCAAGTGGTCACCTATATCATTCCTGCCAATCATGCCCCTTGGGTCAAAAAAGGCCACGCCCCGGGGCCCCTTAGCTCCTTTAGACTCATAATGGAAAAAAAAGCTTCAAAAATCTTCTTCTCTGAAACCACAGGGCCCAGAGCTTAGATATTTAGCATGTAGCAATGGCAAGTGGTCACCTACATAAATCCTGCCAATCATGCCCATGGGGTCCAAATGGGCCACACCCCGGGGCCCCTTAGCTCCCATAGCCTCATAATGGAAAAAAGATTAAAAAATCTTCTTCTCTGAAACCACAGGGCCCAGAGCTTAGATATTTAGCATGTAGCAACGGCAAGTGGTCACCTACATAATTCCTGCCAATTATGCCCATGAGTTCCAAACGAGCCACGCCCTGCGGCCCTTTAGCTCCTGTAGACTCATAATGGAAAAAAGCTTCAAAAATCTTCTCTGAAATCACAGCGCCCAGAGCTTAGATATTTAGTACGTAGCAACGGCAAGTGGTCACCTATATAATTCCTGCCAATCATGCCCCTGGGGTCCAAAAGGGCCACGCCCTGGGGCCCCTTAGCTCCTATAGACTCATAATGGAAAAAAAGCTTCAAAAATCTTCTTCTCTGAAACCACAGGGCCCAGAGCTTAGATATTTAGCATGTAGCAATGGCAAGTGGTCACCTACAAAAATCCTGCCAATCATGCCCATGGGATCCAAATGGGCCACGCCCAAGGTCCCCTTAGCTCCCATAGACTCATAATGGAAAAAAGATTCAAAAATCTTCTTCTCTGAAACCACAGGGCCCAGAGCTTAGATATTTAGCATGTAGTGACGGCAAGTGGTCACCTACATAATTCCTGCCAATTATGCCCCTGGGGTCCAAACAGGTGAGCGATATAGGGCCATTGGGCCCTCTTGTTAAGATTCTTATATTATATGATATGAGCCATATCATTATAACCTGGAGAAATTGATTGGGCTGCATGGTGTTTCTATGCAGTGCTGAAACTGACCAACCATGAGTACTAGTACTGGTAAACTGCTTGGAAGGACTAAGCCAGCTGAGGATAAGTGGTGTGAGTCGGACTGTCCATTGCATATAAGCCTTTTGGTTTCATTAGTGGCAGGGCTTGATTATGTCATTTCATCTCAGTGTCGGGTTAAAGTCCCAAACAGTTGGAAGTAGCATCTCCAAAATGACCTAAATAGTGTTGACGGGGACATTAAACATCAATTCAAACAAACAAACCATAAAAAAAAGCCGTTTTTTCGCCATTTGTGATCAACGTAGTCTGATTAGCATCCAACATTTCTTTTGAATTGCAATACAGAAAAATTTACAAGCCTGTATATCATTAACCAATAAAATGCCAATCATGACAACTGTCATCTGCTTAACCGTCTGCCTGTTACCTTAAAAGTAATTTTTTTGCAAACAGTGTGGACACAGATCAGACTGTTCCTGTAGGAGCAGTCTGATCTGGGCCCACACTGTTTGGCTCTATGCAAAAATATTTTTTAAAAAGTTTGAAAAAAAAAAATTCAGCAGATGACATAAGCAGACAACATTTTCAGATGTTGTTTTTCTCGGCATCTTAAGGGTAAACCCTTGCCCTGCTGAACACAACAACTCTTACCTTTACAAAAAGTGTAGATTGTGATGTGACGGCTTCTACTTGTAGATCATGATCAGGTGGATTCTGCCACCTGTCCAGCACCGTAATGATCATAAGTACAGTTAAATTCCGCTATTAAGACCACCTGAAATTAAGACAAAATCTGCTTTTAAAAGCTTATTGAGAAGGTTTCAGTTATTCTTTCTTTGTGTTTTCTATAACCAGTGTCTCCTAATAAGGGGCCACCTTTGGAACTGTTCAAAAGTGGTCTTAAGACCACTTTTGAACAGTCCCAAAGGTGGTCTCAGTATAGGAATTTTACTGTATTGGGACAGACAGGCTAAGCAAACAGACCCAGTACACTGTTTGCCATGCCGTTTGTACCTTTTGGACTCTTTGCAGGATCGGGAAACAAATTTGTTATAATTTTAGGAGAATTACAGCAAGTCCTCAAGGTGTCCAAACATTTAGGACTATTACGATATCTGCAGTCATTGGAGTTTCCCTTTTTACATTTTCAGACGTTTGAAACAGTGGTACAAGACAGTATGGGATGGAATGTAAGTCAAGCTTTTGGCGTCAAAGATCTCTCCATCTCAGGAATGTTTGAGTAAGTCATATATATGTATCTCTTATTCTACTTTGAACCTGTCAACAGTCCTTAAACTATTTTGTACTGAATGGATTCCTCCTTACAAAAAGCAGGAGTCCATTTCAAAATTTAGGGATGACAGGATGTGCTTTCTTCAAAATGGCTGAAGTTTTTGCAAAGAGCATAGGCCCTGATCAGAAGCAGTGTCCTGCTGCATTTGATCTTGGCCTGCCCTATTTTGCCAATCACCTGTTTTGCGGTTTCCAGAACACATTGGGTTAACCCTTAAGACGACGACAAAAGCTACATCTGAAAATGTCACCTTCTTATGTCTGCTGAATTTTTAGCTCACCTGTCACGTAGACAAGGTGAGCTTTTGTGATCACATTTTGACAGTCGCACATCGTGTTAGCGTGCATCCTTGCTTGCATCTGTACACCCATGCGTGCATCCGTAAACAATTTCGAATAAGTATATCTCTAATACCCCATGGCCAATCTTGATCAAATTTCATGAGAAGCATCATCAGGTAGGGAGAAAGGCTGCATAAGGTTTTTGGGCTGATCAGATTGGAATTCTGGTTGCCATGGAAGCATATAGCTCCCATAGACTTACAATTGGAAATTTTTTTTTAAAAATCTTATTCTCTGAAACCACAGGGCCCAGAGCTTAGAGCCTACATAAATCCTGCTAACTATACCCCTGGGACCAAATTGGCCACGCCCAGGGGCTCATCAGCTCCTGTAGACTTATAAGGGGAAAAACATCAAAAATCCTTTTCTCTGAAACCACAGGGCCCAGAGCTTAGATATTTAGCATTGAGCAACAGCAAGTGGTAGGTTAAATCGTGTGAGTCATACACTCAAGGATCACTGATGTGACAATATTCTGTGGAAGTTGGTCCTTAAGTCTGATGCCCGTGGCAATAAAGGAGAGTTGACAGAAGATGTCGGTCCATATACTCAAGGGAGTATATCATCTGCTGTTCGCTGCTTTTGGGTCAGAGAACCATTAAGCATAGATGTCCACTTAACCCAGAGATAAATTGCTTGAGAGCTTGCCAGCCACGTAAAATAGATTTATCCCCCCCCCCCCCCCCCCCCCCCCCGTGAAATTCTTCAGGCTTCACGGTAAGTTTGTGAGTGATTCACCGGAGTTTTCACATCGATAAAATCTACAAAAATGAAAATCATTTCTATAGTAATTCAGACTACCCCTATCTTGAATAAATTTTCTTGGTCCCAAGGGTATTTAAATTATTGAAGTTCCACTAGATTACGAATGACCTGAAATTGGAAATTTTCATTGTACAGTAAAACTCCTATATTAAGACCACCTTTGGCACTGTTCAAAAGTGGTCTTTAAGACCACTTTTGAACAGTCCCAAAGTTGGCCCCTGTCCAGAGGACACTGTGGGCAGGAAACGAGGAAAGATTAAGTACACCCTTCGAAATAAGCTTTTTAAAGCAGAATAGTCTTAATTTTAGGTGGTCTTAATAGCAGAATTTCCCTTTATTCAATACATTTTGTGTCTGGTTGTGTAGTAAACTTATATTTGTTTGGATTCTTACAGTAGTATGAAATATATCAAAAGTTTTATGTCATGAAGAACTATGAGCAGTTAGATAATCACTTGCCATAAAACAAGTATTTATTGTGTAAACTGATTATTCCCTAACCATTGATTGTAAACTAGACATCCACGTTTTTTATTCCAGGAACTGCAAGGAGAACCAGGCCATATACACAGCCCTAAACTTTGACAGCTTGTTTGATATTGATAAAATTGTTAACGTCACGGTTAGTAACCTCTACTGAATTTGTTGTAAACAGTGTTGGAACCCTAACCATGCTAAATTTTTCAATATGCTACACTCCATCCTGATTTTCAGCCATTTGTGTTGCATGATGTCAGTTTATAGCTTGGATTTAGAAACAGAGTGGAAAAAAAAGTTTAGATCCTGATCAGCTGGCTTCAGAGAAGCCAGCTGATCAGGATCAGAACTTTTGATCCCAGCCACGATAGCTCAGTGGTTAGCACGTTCGAATTATGATCCAAAGGTTGTGGGTTCAAATCCGGCCACCGGAGGCGAGGTTTGTTCGTGGGCAAGACACATTATGACAATGACCCACTGGACACAAGTGTAAATGGATAGCAGTTGTATAAAAGTCACTGCCTGTCTCTCTTCTCTCTTGCGCTCGTGTTTACATCTTGAAAGAGTGTTCGGGAGCGATTCAATAAGCTTTGAGCTTTCAGTGCAATCGAACTAAAATAAATTTATTATTAACTAAAACTTTTTATATATGTGAGTGCAGCATGGTAAGGTTAACGTCATTACATGTATTTATAAATCACATGTTATCGCTTTGTTATGGTCAGATTTTTATTCCCCTTTGCCACGGAGTTGGGGAGGGCATAATGGTTTCATGTGTATATGCTTGTGTATGTGTGTGCCACTGTAAAACTCTTTACCTCTCCAAGTGATAGTTTTCATTATTTTGTTTATTTAATTTGAGGTTTAACGTCCCCATCAACACTGTAAAGTTCATTTTTGAGACGCTGCTTCCAATTTTGTGGGACTTTTACTTGACGCTGAGATGAAATGACATCTCAAGCCCTGCCGCCCAATGAAACCAACAGGGTTTATAAGCATTTACGGGTCGACTCACGCCACATTGCCTGGGCAGGCTTAGATCCTCTAAGAGGTTTACCAGTACAGGTGTGAGGGTCGGTTTCATCTCTGCGCGGAAGCATCATACAGCCCATCCATTTCTTCAAGCCCCGATGGGCAGGGGCCGGATAGTTTTCATTATAGTTATCTCCAATCATTGTTTTATTGGAGCATTGTGTGGCAAGTGTTATGAGCTGGGTAAAACTGAATGCCAGCCAATGAAAACTGACACAAAGTCTCAAAGTTTTGACAGTATCCAATCAGAAAACATGTAAAATATGTAAGTGCATCAAAATGAAGTTACAGATATTTTTCTTATTTACCGGTTTCTTATTTACCAGTATGTACAGCATTTTCATTTTTGAATCTGTTCATATTCATTTCAGGATATTGAAAATCAAGTTGACGACATGACAAGTCACACATTCACGCTTGCCAACATTACTTTGATGACTCCAGAGCTGAGAACTGAGCTGACCAATTTCCTCAATTCGGGGATTGAAAACATATCATTTAGTAATTATACGAGAGAGGTAAGTCCAGGGACAGCTTAACCCATAATACCATGAAAGGGACATTGGCACAGTGTAAACCCTGATCAGATGCCATATTCTGTGGCATCTGATCAGTGTCTACACTGTTGCTTTGTTGGCTTTGGAGTTTAACAGCCCAGTCAACATTAGGTATATTGAGCCAGTCAGTTTACCTAACCATATTTTTTCCTGGGCAGGCTTACACATGATTGGTTAACCAGTAGATTGTACTTTTTTCGCCAGGAAGTGACAACTGTCCTTCTTGAGAGAATGACCCTAGAGAAGAGTTCATGATCAATCTCCATGAAAGAATGTTGCTGATGGCAGTTATCAAACTTTTTTGTTTTTGTTTGTTTGAATTGAGGTTTAATGTCCCCGTCAGCACTATTTAGGTCATTTTTTCACGCCTGCTATTAGCATGGCACGATATATGCATCCGGTTTTCCGTCCGTTCATTCATCTGTTCGTTCATTCATTCATCCATCTGTTTGTTGAGGCTTCAACATTTGCATCTGGCTAGTTCACCCTAATGCCCAAGTTTATTTCTCAAGACAAATTAGAGCTTCATTAATGATACTTGGTACAAACTTGTATCTGGGGATGCCAACTTAAATGCAAGCATCCATATTTGACCTTGACCTACATTTTATGGTTCACTGACTTGGTAAAATATTGAGACTACCCTAGTGTTTACCCTTGTGGTCAAGTGTATTTCTCAAGAACTATACTACTGAAAGTTTGATAGGGATCACTTTTTTAATGCAAGATAGTTTTTCGATCAGTTAATCAGCTGAATCCAAATTTGATACATAATGATAGAAAACATATTCTTCACAAAGACTAATGATTAATTTTGTCAACTGGCACTGCATTCAAGCGTGACAACAACAACCGTCTTGGCACCCACACAATTTGCCATAACACAAAGGGATTAGGACAATTGATTTTTCACACATTTCCAAATTTGTTTAGATAAACGTGCCTAATAACATGTATGGCATCCATGGGCATCAATTACTGCACGACATCACCTGCGCATGCTCGTAATCAGAGTCTGTATCCGGTTTTGTGGAATCCGCCTTCATTCATCAACCAATGCATCTTTGAGCTCCTGTAAAGTCCTCGGCTGCATAGATCGGGTTGTAACAGCACGCTGTAACATGTCTAACGCATTCTCAATCGGATTTAAGTTCAGTGATCGAGCAGGCCAGTCCATACGAACGATTGTCTCACGTTCTAGATAGGTATCAGCGACTTGGGCACGGAGAGTCGGGCATTATCGTCCATCGGAATAAAGTCCGGGCGGATAAAATCGGCATATGGTCCCGCAAACTAATCAAGAATCTCATTACAGTACCTCGCTGCCGTTAACGTTCCGTTTTCAACAACGTACAAGTCAGCTTTCACTTCTCGCTTGTCCCAGCCCAAACCATGACTGATCCCTTTCCATAGCGATCATGCTCTGCCACATTCAAGTTATCGAATCGCTCTTTAGACATTTGCCACAGTAATTGATGTTTATCAGAGAAGTCTAGACAGAAACTGGACTCATTCGAAACAGTACTGGCGTCCAGCCACGAACCCTCCACCTGTCGTGAGCTTTAGCAAAGTCCAACCGGTATTGTACGCCTTGTCTCGTCAACGGAACACGTACAGCAGGCCTGGCATAAAGCCCGAATTCGTGGAGCCCGTTTCTGACAGTGTGTGTAGAAATTCGTGCTCCAGTTCCGTTCCTAAGCTCGTTATGCAAACGGGTAGCGTTCAGGAACCGTTGACGTCGAGACTAAATCAACAGAAAAAGGTTCTTGACGTTGAGTTGTAGCCTTTTCTTGACCCCCGCCATAACCGTGTGAATGATTTATGTGGGTAAGATGCCGACTCCACATTCGGGAAACCACGCTCTGAGACATATTCAGAATCCCAGCAACACGATGTTGAGAGACGCCAGATTCCATCATTCCGACTCCACGATTCATTTCTTCGGGGCTCAGACGGTGTCTTAATTGTCCCCTAAGCATTTTAGAGTTTCACAAATCAAATTAAATCTTTTTTATGCCCCCGCATCATATGATGCCGGGCCCCGCATCATATGATGCCGGGGGCATATAGTTTTTCGGTTTTCCGTACGTGCGTCCGTGGGTACGTGCGTACATGCGTACGGTTTCCGAATGTACATCCTTCTGTACGAAAGTGTGTACGTACATACGTACGTACGTAATCCTGTTAGACTCGGGTTAAGGTTTTTGTACAAGGTAGAACTTGAGCTCATATTTTCCAAACCATACAATAGATTTGGTTTATATTTAGTATGATGATAGATATAGGTCCAAAGTTTTATTCAGCAATACCCCCACCCATACCCATGACCTCAAGGTCAAGGTCACGAACTTAGAAATTTCTAACGTTTAAGACACAGGTTAAGGTATTTGTACCACATAGAACTTGAGATCATATTTTCAAAACCATACAATGGATTTGGTTTATATTTAGTTTGTTGATTGATATAGGTCCAAAGTTTTATTCAGCAATACCCCCACCCATACCCTAGACCTCAAGGTCAAGGTCGTGGACTTTGAAATTTTTAATGTTTAAGACCCAGGTTAAGGTATTTGTACTTGAGCTCATATTTTCCAAACCGTGTAATGAATTTGGTTGATATTCGGTATGATGATACATATAGGTCCAATGGTTTATTCAGCAATGCCCCCACCCATACCCATGACCTCAAGGTCAAGGTCACAGACTTAGAAAATTTTTAATCTTTAAGACTTTGGTTAAGGTATTTGTACCACGTTGAACTTGAACTTTTATGATTAATTTAGTTCATATTTGGTTTGATGATAGATGCAGGTCCAAAGTTTTATTCAGTAATATCCCCACCCATGCCTATGACTTCAAGGTCAAGACATAGAAATTTTCAAATTTAAGTATGTTAATAGCTTATATTTTCCAAACTTTATAATGGATTTGTTTCATATTTGGTATGACAATAGTTGCTGGTCCAAAGTTTCATTGAGCCATACCCCCCACCCCTTACCTAAAGGTCAAGGTCACAGACAGAAATTTTTTTATATTATATTTTTTGAGAGTCCATATTTCCTGAACCATGTGATGGATTTGCTACATATTTGGAATGATGATTGATGCAGGTCAAAAGTTTCATTCAGCCATAACCTCACCCCTGCCCATGACCTTAAGGTCAAGGTGACCTTATGGTCAAGGTTGCAGACTTAGAAATGTTTAATGTTAACGTTTGTAAGAGCTCATATTTTCCAAACAATTTTATGGATTGAGTTCCTATTTGGTATGTTGATAGGTATTTTTTCAAGGTTTAATCAGCCATACACCAATCTATGCCAATGACCTAAGGACAGCTGTTATTGTAATATGTAATTTTTTTTTGCGGGGGAGTGGGAGGTAGGCCCCTGGGCGGGGGCATGTTGTATTGACACATTTCTAGTTTTTATTATTCTATTTTTGATGGAAAATTCTGTAGCAAACTCTGAAGACCCTGATCAGATGCCGCATTATGCTGCATCTGATCAGGGTGTGCCCTGTTTGCCTTTGTCTCTTTTAAGGGATCCGTTGAAAGAATGGATTAAAATTGGAGTTGTATGAATATTACTTAGATTATAAAAATATGCATGCTTATTCTACTTCTTGTTTTCTAGTTGGATACCAGAGTTATCGATGCAGATTTGACTGCTTTGGCTAATAATCTAGAAAGTGCTGGAACAACTAAGGTATTATTATTATTTATTTACTTACGATGCCAATCTCAACAATTGTCATCTGCTTTGTTGTCTACTGCTTACTTTAATCCATTTTGTACTTGAAACCCATAAAATGGTAATGGGCAAACAGTGAAGGCCCAGATCAGATGCCCCAGAACATGGCGTCTGACCTGGGTCTACACTGTTTGCGAAAAGTAAAGCCATTTTCCAAATACATGTTGAAGAAAACACAACCTGACATCCCTAAATTTTTAAATGGAATCCTGGTATATATATGAAGGTAGATTCCATTTGGTACAAAAAGGGTTAAAAGTCTTTGTTGCAAATGTAACAGGGCCTAGATGTTCCAAAAACTAACATTGTTGTTAGCTAATTTGAATCTTTGATCTGTGACAAATATGCTAATATTCTTGCTGTAAAAATGTGAGTAGCTTTTGCATCCAACTTTTTGCCAGCATAAATACCAGAGTATTAGCTATTGATCTTACTAGAATGATTAACATTTTGACCTCTTGTTTGTTTGAATTGAGTCCTCCGTGAAATCGTAACCAGTAAATGACATCTAAATCAGACCAACCAAAATAGCTTACCTCATAACGGTTAATGTTGTAGGTTAGACAAACAGTAATACTGATGGACTTTTCCACTGAAAACTGTAATTTTCACAAATACTGTTGTTTGTCTAAGGATTTACGCATAGGCGTGGTTATGACCTTTAGACGGAGGAGTCAATTAGTTTATACTAATTTATTTTAGTTTGATTGCGATGGAAGCTTCAAGCTTATTTAATCGCTCTCGAACACTCATTCCAGATGTTTTCACGCGCGCGAGATAGAGGTAGTGGCTATTTCCCCACTGCTACCCATTTACACCTGGGTGGAGTGAGGCAGTGTCATTACGTGTCTTGCCCAAGGACACACCTCGATACCAGGTGCCGGAGTCAAACGCACAACCTCTCGATCATGAGTCGAACTCGTTAACCACTGCGCTATCGAGGAGTCAGTTGGGTTTAACATCCCCGCAACACAATAATTGTAATTTTGGAGACACTGCTTCCAATTTTGTGGGACTTCTACCCGATATTGAGATGAAATGACATCTCAAGCCCTGCCACCCAATGAAACTAAAAGGCTTATATGCATTGGACGGACTGACTCACACCACTTTGCCTGGGTAGGCTTAGTCCTTCTGAGCGGTTTACCAGCACTCGTGTGTGGTCAGTTTCAGCTCTGCGTGGAAGCACCATGCAGCCAATGATGATGATGATGATTTCGTGTTTAACGACGCGTCAACACGCTTTGTGGGTCATAAGCATCAAGCGGTTAATGGTTAAACGGCATGAAGAATTATGAGGATATTAAAAGTAAAAAGGTATCCATGCAGCCAAATCTCTTTCTCCTAGCCCTGATGGGCTGCTTCATTTTGACCTCTAACGAACTTGTTGAGCTAACGATGCTTTGAACAACTTGGCACAGAAGGCTGTTGCCCAGCAAAAATTTGGTTAGGTTAACTGACACACTCAACATGACTTTTGTACTGTTGATTGGGTCATTAACCCTTTTAGTAAAAATGGAATCTTCCTTCTTATATATAACATCAGTCCATTTCAAAATTTAGGTGTGTCAGATTGTGTTTTCTTCAAAATTGATTAGGAAAATGGCTGAACTTTAGCAAACAGTGGAGGCCCTGATCAGATGCTGCGTTCTGCGGCGTCTGATCTGGGTCTGCACTGTTTGCCACGGTACCCGATTAGGGGTTTCCAGTCTGAAATGGGTTAAACTATAAAACAAACAAATAAATACAACTTTTCAGCAATAACATCAAGTAAGATATTGCTTTTTTGTTGTGCTTGCTTTACGCATGGCACTTTTTAGAAGTCTGGTTGTCCATCTGTTCTGCAATTGGTTCATCCACTCATTCTTTTGTCAACCAATCAACATTTGCCTCAACCCTAGCATTAATCGAAATGTTTAAGGGAAATGGAATCCCTGGCAGATTTTTCTGCCATTTATCAAAGGGAGACAACTTTCGGGACTTCCTGTTTGCTTGTGATTACTAACAAAGTTAAGATAACAATACTGTGAACAGTTGGGATCAATGCCAATCACGACAATGTCATCTGCTTTGCCATCTGCCGGTTACCTTAAAAGTAATTTTTTGCGAACAGTGTGGACCCAGGTCAGAGCAGTCTGATCTGGGCCTACACTGTTTGCCTGTGTGCAAAAATATTTTTAAAAAGTTTGCAAAAAAAATCCAGCAGATGACATTAGCAGACAACATTTTCAGGTATAGTTTTTCTCCGAGTCTTAAGCGTTAAGTGACCATAGTGTTTTGGAAAGGAACATTTGAGCCAGCTCCTGAAATAGTGGATCTTACATGAGTGTTTTATGCAGTTTGTGAGTGATCCGCCGGAGTTTACACATCAATAAAATCCCTAAAAATGAAATTCCCTATAATAAGCAGCCACACTCCTATACATCTTTTCATAGACCCCTAGTTACCTCCGAGTAGTTCCCGAACTGCAGTTACCTACCTCACATAATTTTTCCTGTGAAAATCACTTGCATAGCTGAATTATCATGTCATGATTTGGATTTTTTCGATAATACAGACCAATTTTGCAGGTTCTAGCCATTATCAAGCAGTAGCAGAGGGTCCCAACAGATGGGCAGGGCATAATATGACTCGCCTATAAATGAATATAAGGAAAATACTACACAAAAACCACAGCAAAGGGGACCCCGTCTTACTTCTGAATTGCCTTATAGTCGAGGTTTTACTGTATAGTAGGGGATTTGCTGCTTGCAAACATGTAGAGAAAACCTTGAGTTGGCTTTATGCAAGAAAGATGTCATGCATCTAACTTTATTAATTGGCTACATATGTGTATTGGAAAAATGCAGAGGACTGTCATTATAACAACAGTATTTGCTCCCTTACATTCATATTAAGTAAGTATGTAAGTAACGGCCCCCGCCCATCCGGGCTTGAAGAAATAGATGGACTGCATGATGCCTCCACGCAGAGCTGAAACCAACCGCACATGAGTACTGGTAAACTGCTTAGAGGATCTAAGCCTGCCCAGGCAAAGCGGTGCGAGTTGGACCATCCATGCTAATAAACCCTATTGTTATTTCATCTCAATGTTGGGTAAAAGTCACACAAAATTGGAAGCAATGTCTCCAAAGTGACCTGTACAGTGTTGATGGGGATGTTAAGCCTCAAATCAAACAAATAAACAAAGTATTTAAGTAAAGTCTTTATTTAACAAGGGTAACAACAACATTTAGCATTAACATTTATGAAGAATCTGCCGTTATAAAAAAAAAACAATAATTCTAACATGACGTTAACGTTTTTCCCATTGAACCCAGTGGAAACGTCAGCGTTTGCAAATATGCGATAATTCACGTCGTCAACGTGGTGCGTGCAATTTGGCGTCATCGTGACGTTGCATGTAAACATTTCCTTCTGTCGACATCCGCTGCAAAATAGTCCCCAAGATAACGCTTTGTTACTACTGTATTTCAGTTTAGCATCATGTTAGAATCAAAATAATTTCCACGCACCCGGTGTGTTATCGTGATTAACACATGGTGTTGTCGGGCAGATGCGAATATTAATTCACTCCGGCTTCGCCGTCGTGAATTAATATTTCGCAATCTGCCCTCCAACACCGTGTGTTAATCACGATAACACACGGTACGTGGAGATTATTTCTTAAGTAATATGATAGGTAACACAGGGCCTTCTCCCTTCCGTGACTCCAAGAAACAAGTTTTGTAGAAGTTTGTTAGAATCGCCTCATGGAGGCGATTCTAACAAACTTCTGCAACACTTCCTCATGGAGGCGATTCTAACAAACTTCTGCAACGCTTCCTCATGGAGGCGATTCTAACAAACTTCTGCAACACTTCCTCATGGAGGCGATTCTAACAAACTTCTGCAACACTTCCTCATGGAGGCGATTCTAACAAACTTCTGCAACGCTTCCTCATGGAGGCGATTCTAACAAACTTCTGCAACACTTCCTCATGGAGGCGATTCTAACAAACTTCTGCAACGCTTCCTCATGGAGGCGATTCTAACAAACTTCTGCAACGCTTCCTCATGGAGGCGATTCTAACAAACTTCTGCAACACTTCCTCATGGAGGCGTTTCTAACAAACTTCTGCAGCACTTCCTCATGGAGGCGATTCTAACAAACTTCTGCAACGCTTCCTCATGGAGGCGATTCTAACAAACTTCTGCAACACTTGTTTCTTGGAGTGTTAGTTTAGAAGAATCTTTCATGGGTATGGATTCGGGATTCAATGTAGGGCTTGCCAACCATTGGGATGCCCATGCTGAACAAAACCAAGGCCAAGCCTTCAGCTAAGGGTTCATCCCTTCGACATTGACTTTATAGTTACAAAGAATGTCGGTATAAAGACTAATACATATTCTTCTTTTTTGTTTCATAGCCGGCACTAAATGCAGCTGCCCAGGACGTAAGAAGCCTACAGAATGTTCAGCTTCGAAAAGTTGATGATGAAAAGGTATATTTATATTGTATATACATGTATCTTTAATTACACAGAGAAGAAAATGGATAAAATTTGGTAATCATTTTCCGGAGTTTTATTGGCATACAAAGTTTTTATACCCCCACAAATGAAATTTGGGGGGGGGGGGGGGTGGTATATAGGAGTGAGCTGGTCGGTCTGTCGGTCGGTCGGTCTGTTGACTTGGTTTCCAGACGATAACTCAAAAAGCGCTTCACCGATTTTTATAATTTTTGGTTCACTGATGTAACATCATAAAATACAGGTCAAGTTTATTTCCACTACAATTCGTCAATTTTCGACATAGTTATGGCCCCTTTCAAGTGAAAAAATTGCAAAATGCCGCTGTTGTACTATCAAGGCAGTTTTTGTGGGGGTATTCATCACCTTTAGTGATAGCTCTAGTTAAGATAGTTGAATATTTGTTTAGTGATTCTGTCCATTCATTTCTCGATTCTTCAATAGAAAGTCCTGCCATTGGAAGAATGATGGAAAGAGCATGTATTGTCAGTCCATCTCCATAGACACCTGCATATGCATCTGAGGTGACATTCTCAATGCCCCCGCCATTCAAAGAATGGTGGAAAGGACATATATCTTTACCCCTGTTTGTATGTACGTGGGTCCGCATCCGATATGGCCTGAGCAATTTGCATTTAATTTCTTTAAGGGGCTCATTTTCCAAACCAGACGATAGATTCGGCTCATATTTGGTAATATGATAATACAGGTCCAAAGATTTATTCACTAATACCCCTGCCTATGCTCATGATCTCAAGGTCTAAATCACAGAGTATCCCAGATGGCATAGCATTTCTGTTCAAATCTTTTTAGGAGCTGATATTTTCCAAACCATACAATAGATTTGTTTCATATTTGATACTGTGATAGATACAGGCCCAGATATTTAATTCTGCAATAGCCCAGCCCATGCCTATGACCTCAAGGTCAAGGTCACAGACTTGTGAATTTTTGATGTTAAAGATTTTAAAGAGCTGCTGAAAATATAGGTTGTGGGTACTTGTTACAACCGCTCGACTATTTCTGCTGAAAACATAGGTTGTGGGCACTTGTTACAACCGCCGTGACTATTTCTGCTCAAAACATAGGTTGTGGGTGCTTGTTGGGACTGCCTCGTTGAAGCAGTTCTAACAAATACCCACAATCTATGTTTTTGAGCAGAAATATGAAAAATGATGTAACCCCCTGTAAACTCCAGTTTTACTGTATGAAAGTGGGGTTTAAGGGGGCCAAAATTATATAGGCATGTTTTCATGATGAAATAAAGATTGTACGGGCCTCAGTAGCCTAGTGGATTAGAGCGCTGACTCGTAAGGTCTCTCACCGCTGTTGTTTGAGCCTGTGTAGACAATTTGCATGAGATGCCAGGTGCTGGTTTCTCTGACAATAAGAAAAATCTTAACAATTTTTCATCTGCAGAATTAGACCAGCAAGCAGTAATATGATGTTATTACCGTATTCACCCTAATTACCGCATGGTGCCCTTAGTTTTTTCAAAATCGTGTCAAAAAATTGTGGTGAAAAATCTACCTAATTAGCGCACACTTGATACAAATACAATAGCTTCCAAGATGATGCATACTGATATTTAATGGGATGGAAAAGGATACTAGAGCATTGCCTTCACTGTTGAAGAAATAACGGTAAGTTTTTATAGATTTACTGTGAGAGCTTCAAGGGGAGGTTACTGTGAAGTGTGCGCTTATGCATTTCCTTTTCAAAAATAGCTTTGGTGTGCGCTTATAGGAGCATGTGCGGTAATTAGGGCGAATACGGTAATCAAATAATTTCGTATTGGTCCAGTTACAGGTCCGAGGTCTGCTGTATTGGCACGAGGCCGAAGGCCGAGGCCAATACAGCTGACCGAGGACCTGTAACTGGGCCAATACGAAATTACTTGATTAATGACAATTTTATTAATTGAAGCAATTAAAAACATGATTTATGATTTTTGAATATTGGTTGACCATGTGTAATATAGGATAATCAATTAATAAACGTCAATATAGACAGAATGTTATTTATATAGATATTTGTATCTTATTGAAGTTTCTTGTATTTTTCAGGTGAAATTACGGGACTCACTGACTCGTCTTGAATCACATGTGGATCTCACTGTGAGTATTGATATAAAGGGAAATTGGTTTAATTTCATGGGAGGCAACTCTTTCAGAAATATTTTGTCACTCCTATCATTAGGGGTCTACACTTAAAGGAAAGAATTTGCTCCAAAGGAGCAAATTCTTTCCTTTAAGTGTAGATAGCTTTTTCAGACAGGCTATGATTTATGATAACAAGAACGCAAAATTGAAATCACAGATGTTGCAACCCAACACCACCCCCATCCCCATCCAACACACCAACACACAAGGGATTTGCATGAAACTTTCCAGTTATTGTTCCCATGACCTGAAGATGATCATATTTTATATAGGTCATCCTTGATTGATTTTTACCAGAGATATGGCTCATTGTCAGTTTTAGCCATTTTATCAACAGAAATTCTTGTTTCTGCAACTCCCAAAGCATGTATACTGTGTGTGCTCATTAGAATCGCCTCAGTGAGGCAATTCTAATGAAAACACGTGACATACCGATAAAAAATCCTAAAAATTCAGACATCTTGAGGACTCGCTGTAATTCTCCTAAAATTTTAGTTAATTTGTTTCACAATCCAGCAAGGAGTGCAAAAAGTGCAGATGGAATGGCAAGCTGTGTAGACCCAGATGCAGTCTGATCTGGGTCTGCACTGTTTGCTTAGGCCTGTCTGTCCCAATACTTAGGATCAATACAGTACAGAGAACCCTCGTTATAACGACAGTAATTGTTCCCTATTATTTTGCCGTTATCAAGAATTTTCTGTTATAAAGAATCTGAGTTAGGAGTATGATAGATAATAAAAGGCCTTTTCCCCTTAAGGTAATAAAAGGCCATTATTACTCCAAGAAACAAATGTTATAGATATTTGTTAGAATTGCCTCACCGAGGCGATTCTAACAAATGTCTATAACATTTGTTTCTTGGAGTATTACATTACAAGTCCCTTTCATGACTATGGACTCGATTTGTGCATTTCCAACCGGAGGGAAGTCCACGCCGCTCGGAACCAAGGCTAAGCCTTGAGCTAAGTAGTCATTCAATTCAAATTGCCGTTATAACGAGTTTTGCCTTTATAACGAATGTCGTTATAAAGAGGGTTGACTTTACCTTTATAAAGTTTTCATCTTTACTCAGCTAGGCTGGGTGCTATGATTAACCCCAAGAGGTTCCAACTACCACTGTCTGGAACGAATTTCATGGTCCCAAAGGTGTTTGAGCCATTAAAGTTGGAACAAATTTCATGGTCCCAAAGGTGTTTGAGCCATTATAGTTGGAACAAATTTCATGGTCCCAAAGGTGTTTGAGCCATTGAAGTTGGAACAAATTTCATGGTCCCAAAAGTGTTTGAGCCATTGAAGTTGGAACAAATTTCATGGTCCCAAAGGTGTTTGAGCCATTGAAGTTGGAACAAATTTCATGGTCCCAAAGGTGTTTGAGCAATTGAAGTTGGAACAAATTTCATGGTCCCAAAAGTGTTTGAGCCATTGAAGTTGGAACAAATTTCATGGTCCCAAAGGTGTTTGAGCCATTGAAGTTGGAACAAATTTCATGGTCCCAAAAGTGTTTGAGCCATTTAAGTTGGAACATTTCATGGTCCCAAAAGTGTTTGAGCCATTAAAGTTTGAACATTTCATGGTCCCAAAGGTGTTTGAGCCATTGAAGTTTGACTATAGTTCTTTATTTTCTTTACAGCAACAAGTCAACTCATTGATAACTGGAATTGAAACTGCACAGACAAGATACAATGATGAGAAAGATCAAATTGTCCGTCAGGTATGTACTTAACCATTTTTAACTCGCCTGGAGGAAGTCCAGAAAGAGGTATTACACACCTTGGCTTAGGTGTCAGGATTTGTTTGGAGTTCGAGTTGGTGTCCTCATTTATGTTGAAGTTTTTCAAGAGCTCATAATTTCCAAATCTTATGATGGATTTGGTTTATATTTGGTGCGATGATTGATATAGGTTCAAAGTTTTATTCAGCAATACCCATGCCCTTGCCCATGACCTCAAGGTCATGAAGAACTTTAATGTTAAAGTTTTTAAGAGCATTTTATGTACGGACCATCATGGCCTTGTGGATAAGAGGGCTGACTCTTAATCATTTGGTCTCTCACCCCTGTGGATTGATCCTGGCTCGGGTCAGTTGAGATGCCAAGTTCTGCAACTGAAGGTCAGGTGGTTTTTCTCAGGGTACTCTTCAGTTATTGCCCACCTCTGATGAACGATCAGCTCAATACATGCATGAGTGAAATAATCTTGAAAGGGCAGTTAAACCAAAACCCAAATGAAAAAAAGTAAAAAAGCACTTTATGTTGAAGTTTTTGAAGAGATCAAATTTTCCAGTTCATCTGATAGATTTGGTTTGTATTTAGCATGATCATAGATATAGGCCCAAAGTTTTATTCAGCAATACCCACACCCATGCCAATGACCTCAAGGTAGCTCATATTTTCCAAACCATCGGTGGACTCGGTTCATTTTTGGACTGATGATAGACATAGGCCCAAATTTATTTTCAGCAATACCCACACCAATGCCATAACTTCAAGGTAGAAGTTAGAAGCCTCTGGTGTAGTGGTTACGCTACTCGCCTTGTAAACCAGGGGTGGCAGGATCGATCTCTGGCTTCTCCAGACATTCGGATGAGTCTGTAAACCGAGGTCCCATCTCGGTATGACCTTAGCTGTTGGTGGGACGTAAAACTGAAATACTAACTCAAGGTAGAAGTCAAGGACTTTGAAGTTTTATGTTAAAGTTTTGTTAAAAACTCACATTTTCCACACCATACAATGGATTTGGTCCATTTTTGATATGATGATAGATATAGGTCCAATATTTTATTCAGCAAATATGAACTTAAACTTTTGTCAAACAGGAAACATTCATTTAGAAAAATGCATAGTTGAGAAACTCATTTGAGCATGTTGAGCATGTTGAGCAGGTAGACCTGCACATAATACTCAGATGAGAGTGAAGTTGTATATACTAACAAATAAAGATAGATAATAAATATTTTCATTCTAAGGTCATTCTCTCCATCACGTTAACAAGTCCTTGAAATGAATACCCCCCTAAACCCCACTTTATATAGAGAAAACTGGTGTTTACGGGGGTGTACATGATTTTCCTTATTTCTGCTCCAAGACATATGTTGTGGGTACTCTTTAGAACTGCCTCAATGAGGCGGTTCTAATGAGCACCCATAACCTAAGTTTGTAGAATAATTAAGAAAAATATCATGAATTTTCATCAGAAAAGTACCCATTTTGGAGATTTAAAAAATGCACCTTGTTTCACGGCTGTGTTATCGTAATGCCTTCTATTTATACAAGAAGAGCATTTTTTTTTTACTTTTGGCAAATGATTGTACACTGTACTGGTTAAGTCTTCATGTGCTGAAGAAATTTCTAGAGCAGATGACAATCTTATTCTCCTTTTTTGCATTATCTGCTGGTTCCTAGTCTGAAGATTATAAGTGTTGGAAAATCAGGTTACCTGTTTTTTTCCAAAATTGACAATGTGCAAGCTGGGAGCCAACAAATAACACAAATATGGTGAATAGCTTATAGATTTTTGATCAATCTCTGATAACTGCGTCACAGTCGACTCTTTGGCTCAGTGGTTGGAGTGGTGGATTGTCAAAGAAAAAAGGCTTGACATTTCACACAAATTATCTATCCCACACACAATTTAGGCGAAATGTCAATCCTAATTTTCTTGAAAATTAAAAAAAAGAAAAAAATTGTCACCAGTTAGGGTGATTAGTTCTTTTGGGATTAAGCACTCTGAAGGCTTTTGTTTGTTTGATTGGAGTCTCCGTCAACACTATTTAGGTCATTTAGGAGACATTGCTTCCAATTTTGTGGGACTTTTACAATGAAACCAATATGAATCCTCCGTCAACACTATTTAGGTCATTTTGGAGACATTGCTTCCAATTTTGTGGGACTTTTACCCAACATTGAGACAAAATGACATTGCAGTCCCTGTTCCCCAATGAAACCAGTATGCATGGACGGGCTGACTTGCACCACTTTGCCTGGGCAGACTTAGACATTGTAAGTGGTTTACCAGTACTCATGTGCAGTCTGTTTCAGCTCTGCATGGAAGCATCATGCAGCCCAGTTTATTTCTCCAAGCCCGATGGGTGGGGGGAAACTTTGAAGCATTTAAAGGAATGGATACACCTTTAGGGGAGGCAACTCCTGTAGAAATATTTTTGTCTCCCATGTCAATAGGGGTCAACCCTTAAAGGAAAGAACTGGCTCTTGAGGAGCAAAGTCTTTCCTTTAAGAGTAGACCCCTTTTTTGTGGGACAGACTTTATAGAAAAAAGTGAACAGGAAGTCCCAAAAATTGTCTCCCTTTGAAAAATGGCAGAAATATCTCCCAGGTGTAAGGTGTATCCATTCCCCTTAAGGGGCTCTTACACTGTCACGATTTTGGCCACGACTCACCACGATTTTTTAAATCGTGGTAAATCGTGAACAACGTCGTAGAGAAGTCGGCAGAGATCTTGAGGAATCGTGGTTGATCGTGATAGTTCGGGAGTGACCACGACTGTTTTGGACATGTTCAAAACATTCGTGACGAGTCGGCATCATTTTTCAAATCGTAGAGCGGTCGTAGAGAAATCGTAGGTCAGTCGTGAGCCGTCGTGGTGGTAGTCGTGGCCAATCGTGAATAATCGTGACTGAATTCTGCCACGATTGTGCTACGACGAGACAAGATCATCTACGATGCCTCTACGATTCCGTTGCGACTGCCTTACGATCTACTACGATATCATGACGACTGCTCACGACAATGCAAGATTCACCAGGAATGCACTCCGATTGATGACGACGCTAGCACGATTTATCCCGACGCTACGTCGAACACACTACTTTCTCCACGTAACTTTGTACATATAATTACCCAAGCAACTATGGTCAACTGTCACCTGTCCCTCCTGTTCCTCTGCACCTCCAGTTGTTCAGCCATTGCAATGTCATTTTCGATCATGTCTTGTTCGAGCTGAACTAAATTTTGAAGATACAGAAGCCTTTGACCTGGCTGCAAAAACATTTTCGTCAGATGCTCTCTACAGAAATGGTTGAAACTGAATGACACTGTACATTTGATGAACACTTATATACCCAGATCGTTATAAATCCTGACGAATCGGGAGAAGTCTTGGTTAATCGTGAGTAAATCGTATCGAATCCTCCATGATCGTACTGAGTCTTTGATCATCGTGCCTTGGTCGTAAAGCAGTCTTGCAGGGATCGTGAGAAATCGTGTATGATCATCTGATATCTTGAAGCAATCGTGGTGCAGTCGTAGAAGAATCCTAGAGGATCGTAAGACATTGTAGTTGATCGTAGAGGATCGTTGTAGATCGGCTCCATTATCGTACAGCAATCGTGATTGATCGTAGAAGTGTCGTGGCAATGTCGTGAGTATTCGTAGGGTAGTGAAATCGGAACCGTGTATGCCCCGATTTGCCACGATTTTCATGGTCCCAATTGGTCATGGACAGTCGTGGACAATCGTGGTCAAAGTCGTGACAGTGTAAGGGCCCCTTTAAGCTGCTCAGGAAAATTGTAGTTAGATAAACCAACTGGCTGGACATGACATTTATAACTTTTCATTAAAAGTAGCCATCCAGGGCCCAGTTGTTCAAAGCCTGGTAAACTTAACGAGCTCGTTAGTGGTCAAATTGTTAACTATTCTAGCAAGCTTAATACTTAAAATTTTGTTATTTTTGCTGAAAAAAAAATGTGAAAAGCTGCTCAGTATATTTGCGATATTAAATAATCAAAGTTTTTGTGATTTGTTAACTTACGTCGTTAATTTTGAACAACTGGGGCCAGTTATTCAAAACTAACGACCTTGTTAGGTAACATATTGTTAAAACTTTGATCATTTATTATGGCAAATATGCTAATATTTTTGCTGAAAAAATTTGAGCAGCTTTTGCATTTGCAAAAGCTGCTCACATTTTTTCAGCAAAAATACCAAAATTTTAGATATTGAACTTGCTAGAACACTTCCAATATGACCACTAACAAATTGTTAAGCTAACGATGCTTTGAACAACTGGGCCCTGGCCCCAGCTTTTTATGTTATAATTTTTGTCTTTCTTTTTTCAGAGCCTAAGTGATGCAACCGCTAACATAAAGACATTGATAAGGGACACAGTAGACACTGCTAAGCATACTGTAAGTATCATCAGGAACAGTAACACTACTGAACCCATAGTGGACTCTTCCATTGCTATATGTTGAACAATAGCATTTGTCATATAATGGATGTCAGGTCTATTTTTTCGTTTTTATTCTATTTTTGGTTGAAAATTCTGTTTGCAAATAGTGCAGGCCCTGATCAGACGCTGCATTTTGCAGCGTCTGATCTGGGCCTGCACTGTTTGCCAAGGTACCCCTTTATGGGTCTCCTTCATGCAATGGATTAGAAATAGATCTCTTCTAGCAGTGATTTGTTGAGTTATAAATCACAGTTTGGAGAGCAGTTTTAAACATCACGAAAACATGCCTATATAATTTTGACCCCCTCGAACCCCACTTTTATATAGTAAAACTGGGGTTTGCAGGGGTAAACCTTATTTCTGCTCTAAGATACAGATTGTTGGTACTCGGTAGAACCGCCTCGATGAGGCGGTTCTAACGAGTACCCACAATCTATATTTTGAGCAGAAATAAGAAAAATATCACAATTTTTCATCTGAAAATTTTCATTTTTTCGGCGATAAATGTGTCAATGTATTTGCATAGGCATGTTTTCGTAATGGTAGATCAAATCACGAGTATGGAGCACAAGTGTTTGTCTACTTATAACTGACCGACAAATAGTGATTTTTGACTCAATAAGTCACACACTAGAGCTGATCTATTGCGATTCTAACACACTAGAAATCGACAATAATTCTGTTAATTAGGGCCCCGCACTGAAAGTGTGGGTGCCCTATAGTAATTCCTCTGTCCGTCCGTCTGTCCGTCCACAAATTTTCCTACTCCTCTGATAGCGCTGCCGGGGCCCTAGTCAGTTTCACTGACAGCTCTAGTTAGGGCCCCGCACTGAAAGTGTGGGTGCCCTATAGTAATCACTCTGTCCGTCCGTCTGTCCGTCCACAAATTTTCCTACTCCTCTGATAGCGCTGCCGGGGCCCTAGTCAGTTTCACTGACAGCTCTAGTTTCTTCTAATTCACTGAACCTTAGCAAGAAATACCACCAAAATCAAGGACTGTATAACATGCATTTAAGCCCTTAAGTAATGACCTAATGACCTTACACCATCCTTTAAGTGACATCATAGAATGGTGGCTTTCTCTTCTTCCGTGTAATTTATTGCAGAATAAATCACAGTTCCTTTCCATTGCCTTGATAGATGTGCATGACTTTATAGATGTGCAGTCCTTACAGAAAGTGGACTGTTCTGTAAGACCACTTTTGAACAGTCCCAAAGGTGGTCTCTTACACAAGGACACTGAAAGTAGAAAACAAAGGGAAAGAATAACTAAAAGTTGCACTTCAATGGCTCAAAAACCTTTGGGACCTCGATAATCTGTTTGAGACAGGTTGTTCGAGCCACTGAGGGTTACTGACAGGAGGCATAATGGGGTTAATTCTGGGTCATCTTTACAATGTTCTGTAATGAAAAAGTATGCTGAGTGTACGCATTAGAATCCCCTCTTTGAGGTGATTCTAATGAGTACAAACAACATACATAGGCGATTCTAATGTGTACACACAGCATACATAGGCAGGATAAACTTAATTATCCGGCACTATTTCTTATGAAGAGGAATTCCCGGAGGACTAAAAAAAAAAAGGTTTGATTCAGCCATGGTATATGAGCCATCGGAATTCTACTATATGTTTTAAAGAAGAATCAGTCATATTTTTAGCCTGTCTTTATTATGTAATTTCACTGTAGTAGCCTAGATGCACTGCACCGGTAAACCGGGTGTGTATAAAACTGCCCAGGAAAGTTGAAGATAGGTAAAGTGACCGGCTGAATATGAACTAAATAGTGTTGACTGGGCCATTCAACTCCAAACAAACAAACTCATTTGTTTGTTTGATTTGAGGTTTAACATCCCCCTCAACACTGTATAGGTCATTTTGGAGACATTGCTTCCAATTTTGTGGGACTTTTACCCGAAATTGAGGTGAAATGACATCTCAAGCCCTGCCGCCTAATGAAACCAGAAGACTTAAATGCATCTGACTCGCACCGCTTTGCCTGGGCAGGCTTAGTCTTTCTAAGCGGTTTACCAGTAAATGTGTATGGTCAGATTAAGCTCTGTGTGGAAGCATGCAGCCCAATCTATTTCTCCAAGCCCCAATGGACAGGTGCAACAGCTGGATATGACCTAAATGGTGTTGACAGGGCCATTAATCTCCAGACAAACAAACCTCATGTCATAGCTTGTATGTTTCAGGTGAAATATGACATTGGTAAATGTCGGCCATTGTATGATGCAGCGCAAGGTGTAGCGGATGGTGTATGCCACATGGGGGTGGACTCTTTTGTAAGTACAGCTGCACTTGGAGGAAATATTCATTAACCCTTAAGATGCCGAGAAAAAGTGTGTCTGAAAATGTTGTCTGTTAATGTTGTCTGCTGAATCTTCTTGCAAACATTTTAAAAATATTTTTGCATACAGGCAAACAGTCTGGACCCAGGTCAGACTGCTCCTAGATCAGTTGACCATGAGCAGAGGATGAAAAAAAGGTTTGTATCCTCTGAGCATGGCCTCATACTGATTTTGTGTACATGCCCAGCTCTAAATACATGTATATTGAAAATTTTACCACGAAAAAATGAAAATTTTTTGACAGATAAAAGTTTCTGATATTTTTAGCTCGCCTGTACGAAGTACAAGGAGAGCTATTGTTGTCACCTCGGATGGGGTGCGCGTATGCGTTTGCGTTTGCGTTCCCCTCACACTGTGTTTAAGTTTTTCAAATGCTTATATCTCAACAGTCACTCATCACAGACCACTCATATTTGGAACTTAAGTACCTGGGAGGGTCCTCTGATGTTCAAAGAGAACAGACCCTTGGGTTCATGCCCCGGGGTGGGGCTAGGGGTCAAAATCTAGAACACCTTTGTAATTCTGTGTTAAAGTTTAAAATGCTTATATCTCAACAGTCACTCATCACAAAGCATTCATATTTACAACTTGGATACCTGGGAGTGTCTTCTGAGATTCCAAGACAACACTCCATGGGTTCATGCCTGGGATTGGGGATGGGGTGGGGCTGGGGGTCAAAATCTAGGACACCTTTGTAATTTGTTGTATACCTTTCCATTATTAGCTCACCTGAGCCGAAGGCTCATGTGAGGTATTAGTATACCACGAGCCGGCGTCCGTCGTCCGTCGTCGTCCGTCGTCCACACTTTCAACAAAGTATATCTCTGGAACCAGTGGGCCGGCCTTGATCAAATTTCCTATGAACCATCATCAGGTCGGGGGAAAGGCTGTATTAGGTTTTCGTGCAGATCGGATGAGAACTCTGGTTGCCACAGCAACAAAGAGCTCCCATAGGCTTAACATAGGAAAAAGCTTGTCATCACTCTAGCTCCGTCAATTTTTTTCTGATTGACTTCATTCTTGCAGATAACGAGGACAGGCATGAAATCTCGATCAAGTTCGATTTTGGGCTGAATCGGATTATTCACTCAGGAGTTACGTGCCCTTGAGCGTTCTTAACATAGGAAAAAGCTTGTCATCACTCTAGCTCCGTCAATTTTTTTCTGATCGACTTCATTCTTGCAGATAACGAGGACAGGCATGAAATCTCGATCAAGTTCGATTTTGGGCTGAATCGGATTATTCACTCAGGAGTTACCTGCCCTTGAGCGTTGAAAAAATTGCCTATTGACTTAACATGGGGAGAATGTTGTCATCACCGTAGCTGCTTCAATTATTTTCAGATTGGCTTTATTCTTGCAGATAACCAGCACAGCCATGAAATCTCGGTCAAGTTCGATAATTGGCAGAATCGGATCATACACTTAGGAGTTACCTGCCCTTGTGTGTTTTTGCATTAGAGTTAATGGGAATTTCAAAAATGTATATCTTAAAGACTACCTTGCCAACTTTGAGCAATTTTCATGTGTCGCATTATTGGGCAAGTGGAAAGGCTTCATTAGGTTTTCAGGCAGATCTGAGTGGAACTCTGGTTGCCATGGCAACATCTAGCTCCCATAGACTTCACATAGGAAAAAGCTTGTCATCACTCTAGCTCCGTCAATTTTTTTCTGATCGACTTCATTCTTGCAGATAACCAGTACAGGCATAAAATCTCGGTCAAGTTCGATTTTGGGCCGAATCAGATAATTCACTCAAGAGTTACGTCCCCTTGAGCGCCCGAAAAATTGCCTATCGACTTAACATGGGGAAAATGTTGTCATCACTGTAGCTGCTTCAATTTTGTTCGGATTGGCTTCATTCTTACAGATAACCAGCACAGCCATGAAATCTCGGTCAAGTTCGATAATTGGCAGAATCGGATCATACACTTAGGAGTTACCTGCCCTTGTGCATTTTTGCATAAGGGTTAATGTGAATTTCAAAAATGTATATCTTGAAGACTACTTGGCCGACTTTGATCAAATTTCATGTGTAACATTATTGGGCAAGTGAAAAGACTGCATAAGGTTTTCATGCAGATCTGAGTGGAACTCTGGTTACCATGGCAACATATAGCTCCCATAGACTTAACATAGGAAAAAGCTTGTCATCACTCTAGCTCCGTCAATTTTTTTCTGATCGACTTCATTCTTGCAGATAATAAGGACAGGCATAAAATCTCGGTTAAGTTCGATTTTGGGCATAATCGGAATATTGACCTCGGAGTTACGTGACCTTGAGCGACAAAAAATTTGCCCATAGACTTAACATAGGGAAAATGTTGTGACTACGATAGCGACTTGAATTTTTTTCAGATCAGCTTCAAACTTGCAGGTAACGAGGACAGACATAAAATCACGGTTAAGTTCGATTTTGGGCCGAATCGGATTATTTGCCTTGGAGTTACCTGCCCTTGAGCATGAAAAAATAGGTTGTGACCACGATAGCAACTTTATTTTTATTCAGATCAGCTTCAAACTTGCAGGTAACGAGGACAGGCATAAAATCCCGGTTAAGTTCGATTTTGGGTCGAATCGGAATATTGACCTCGGAGTTACGTGACCTTGAGCGACAAAAAATTTGCCCATAGACTTAACATAGGGAAAATGTTGTGACTACGATAGCGACTTGAATTTTTTTCAGATCAGCTTCAAACTTGCAGGTAACGAGGATAGACATAAAATCTCGGTTAAGTTAGATTTTGGGCCGAATCGGATTATTTGCCTTGGAGTTACCTGCCCTTGAGCATAAAAAATACGTTGTGACCACGACAGCAACTTTATTTTTATTCAGATCAGCTTCAAACTTGCAGGTAACGTGGACAGGCATAAAATCTCAGTTAAGTTCGAATCGGAATATTGACCTCGGAGTTACATGACCTTGAGCGACAAAAAATTTGCCCATAGACTTTACATAGGGAAAATGTTGTGACTACGATAGCGACTTGAATTTTTTTCAGATCAGCTTCAAACTTGCAGGTAACGAGGACAGACATAAAATCTCGGTTAAGTTCGATTTTGGGCCGAATCGGATTATTTGCCTTGGAGTTACCTGCCCTTGAGCATAAAAAAATAGGTTGTGACCACGATAGCAACTTTATTTTTATTCATATCAGCTTCAAACTTGCAGGTAACGAGGACAGGCATAAAATCTCGGTTAAGTTCAATTTGGGGCCGAATCTGAATATTGACCTCGGAGTTACGTGACCTTGAGCGACAAAAAATTTGCCCATAGACTTAATTAGGGAAAATGTTGCGACTACGATAGCGACTTGAATTTTTTTCAGATCAGCTTCAAACTTGCAGGTAATGAGGACAGACATAAAATCTTGGTTAAGTTTGATTTTGGGCCGAATCGGAATATTTGCCTTGGAGTTACCTGCCCTTGAGCATAAAAAATACTTTGTGACCACAATAGCAACTTTATTTTTATTCATATCAGCTTCAAACTTGCAGGTAACGAGGACAGGCATAAAATCTCGGTTAAGTTCGATTTTGGGCCGAATCGGAATATTGACCTCGGAGTTACGTGACCTTGAGAGACAAAAAAATTTGCCCATAGACTTAACGTAGGGAAAATGTTGTGACAGAAATAGCGACTTGAATTTTTAGCTCACCTGAGCCAAAGGCTCCAGTGAGCTGATAGTATACCAAGGCTCCGGAGTCCGTCGTCTGTCGTCCGTCCATTCGTCGTCCACACTTTCAATGAAGCATATCTCAGAAGGCAGTCGACCAATCTTGTTTAAATTTTATGTGTAGCACCATTGGGCAAGGGGAAAGGCTGCATTAGGTTTTGGAGCTAGTCTGCTTCATTTGTTCCTTCATTCTTCTTTCTCTCCATATAGAGATAATAGACCAATGTTAAATTTTTAATCAAAGATTTCTCAGGAACTATAAAAGCTAGAAGCATCAAATTTTGGTATTCAATAGAATAATGATGACTTATTTTGTGTAAGAGACATTGGGCTTTCTCAGCTTATTTGTTCATCTGTTGTTTCATTCTTCTTTCTCTCCATTTTGACCAATGTTAAATTTTCGTCAAAGATCTCTCAGGAACTATAGAAGCTAGAAGTCTCAAACTTGGAATGCAATGCAATAATGATGACTTATATCCTGTAAGGGTCAATGGGCTGGATTCTATTAGCATATTTAGTAGTCAAGTCTGTGAATTGTTAAAACTTAAGTTCCTCAGGTGAGCGGTTTAGGCTCATTGAGCCTCTTGTACTAATGAGTTATAGACACAATTGGTTATACATCAGCCAATCAAGTGACATTGGTTCAAGTGTAAAAGGGTGAAGGTCATGGTGACCTACATTTCACGGTCCAGTGATTTTGCCTTATATCTTGAAGTCTATTTGTTGGAGAAATGTCATACCTGGGATATTAGTTCCATGTTACTCCACGATTGACCTCAAAATATATCTAGGTCACTGTGACCTATATTTCATGGTTCAGCGATTTTGCCTATTATCTCGAATACTATTTGATGGAGAAATGTCATACCTGGATAATTAGTTCCATATGACCCAATAATTGACCACAAAATATATCTAGGTCATGGTGACCTACATTTCACGGTCCAGTGATTTTGTCTATTATCTTGAATACTATTTGATGGAGAAATGTTATACCTGGGTTATTAAATACAGGTGACCCCATTATTGACCTCAAAATATATCTAGGTCACTGTGACCTATATTTTATGGTTCAGCGATTTTGCCTATTATCTAGAATACTTTTTGATGGAGATATCTCATACCTGGATTATTAGTTCCATATGACCCAATAATTGACCGCAAAATATATCTAGGTCATGGTGACCTACATTTCATGGTCCAGTGATTCTGTCTATTGTCTTGAATACTATTTGATGGAGAAATGTTATACCTGGGTTATTAGTTGCATGTGACCCCATTATTGACCTCAAAATATATCTAGGTCAGTATGACCTATATTTCATGGTTCAGTGATTTTGCCTATTATCTTGAATACAATTTGATAGAGAAACGTCATACCTGGATTATTAGTTCCATGTGACTCTATAATTGACCGCAAAATATATCCAGGTCAGTGTGACCTATATTTCATGGTTCAGTGATTTTGCCTATTATCTTGAACACTATTTGATGGAGAAATGTCATACCTGGATTATTTATTCCATGTGACCTCATGATTGAGCTTGAATTAATATCTAGGTCAGTGTGTCCTATATTTCATGGTTCAGTGATTTTTCCTATTATCTTGTATACTATTTGATGGAGAAATGTCTTACCTGGATAATTAGTTCCATGTGACCCGATGATTGACATGGAAATATATCTAGGTCCTTGTCACCTATTTTCATGGTTCAATGATTTTGCCTTATAATTCAGATACAATTTGATCCTGAAATGTAATATCTGGAATATATGTTCCATGTGACCTGATTATTGATCTCAAATATATCAAGGTGAGTATGACCTATATTTCATGGTTCATAAATTTTTCCTTATATCTTGAAGTCGCGAAACAGGGGAGCTATGCTGTCTGGCGACAGCTCTTGTTCATATTACTGCTCAAAACGTAGATTATGGGTACTTGTTAGAACTGCCTTGTAACAAGTACTCACAATCTATGTTTTTGAACAGAAATAAGAAAAATAATTTACACCCCTGTAAAGCCCAGTTTTAAGGTTAAATGGGGTGAAAATTGTATAGGCGTGTTATGTGATGAAACGGAAAGAATTTGCTACTGGGGTGCAAATTCTTTCCTTTAACCCATTTTGTACAGGAAACCCCAAAACCAGTTATTGACAAACAGTGCATGCCCAGATCAGATGCTGCAGAATGCGGCGTTCGATCAGGGCCTACACTATTTGCAAAAGTTCAGCCATTTTCCAAATAAATTTTGAAGAAAACACAACCTGACACCCCTAAATTTTGAAATGGACTCCTGCTATATATAAGGAGGAAGATTCCATTTGGCACAAAAGGGTTAACAGAAAACCTCTTTTCCAGAGGATCTAAAGGTACAAAAAAGTAGGTGAATGACCGTAAAAATGCTGTGAGAACTTGTGGCCCAACCCAATTAATCATTTTGTTGCAATAAAATATGTTTTTTAAAAAAAATACAGAAAAGCAAACTGGAATTTATAAAACTTGCCCCCTTTTAAAAACGTTGTGTATACTAAACTACATTTGAAAATGTTGTCTGCTTGTGTTGTCTGCTGAATCTTTTTGCAAACTTTTAAAAATATTTTTGCATACAGGCAAACAGTGTGGACCCTGATCAGACTGCTGCACACTGCTTTCAAAATCTATTTTTAAAGTACTTGGCAGACAACAAAGCAGACGACAGTTGTCTTGATTGGCATTTTATGGGTTAACGTGTGTGAAGGAAAATTCTGCTGAAAATTTGGAACAAAAACTGAAGTTGTTTTATGCTTTTATTTCTCATTATAGAATTCCATTTGGTTTGGCCTCGGCTGGGCAGCATTCTTCTACATTCCCTGTTTTATTTGTGCGGCTGTGTTAGCTGCTCACTACATGAAGATTGGATCCTACCTAGACAATCCTAAACGAGACTTCGATGATCCGTAAGTAACTAAAGGTTTAAATCTAAGCTGTTTTACATTATGAAAACACGCCTATACAAATACATTGTAACCTTTATTGCTGAAAAAATGAAAATTTTAAGAAGAAAAATTTGTGATAGCTTTTCTTATTTCTGCTGAAAATATAGATTGTGGGTATTCGTTAGAACCGCCTCATTGAGGCGGTTCTAACGAGTACCCACAATCTATATCTTAGAGCAATATAGATTGTGGGTACTCGTTAGAACCGCCTCATCGAGGCGATTCTAACGAGTACCCACAATCTATATTTTAGAGCAGAAATAAAGAAAAATAAGGTTTAGCCCTGTAAACCCAAGTTTTAATGTATAAAAGTGGGGTTCAAGGGGTTTCAAAATTATATAGGCATGTTTTCATGATGAGCTCGCTGTACAACAGTATGGAGAGCTATTGCTAGACCCCGGCAGCCGGTGTCGGCGTTTTCATTTGGTTAAAATTTACCTGCAAGCTCTTTCTTGTTATTTTGTACAAATTTATTTTCAAACCAACCAACAGGGAAGAAAACAATCTTTACTTACTCCATTTCCCAAGTTTTTTGGCTTGAATTTGCGTCCTTTAATAAGTAAATAATTTCAGTTGTATTACTTCCCCTGGTTATTAGGCAAGCTATGTTGTCTTCTGACAACTATGTTGTCTTCTGACAACTCTTGTGAACAGTTCATATCATATTAACCACTGGCCAGAATTATTTTATACCGGTGTAGTGGTTAACTTTTTATAGGCGGGAAACCCCTCAAAGGGTAGCCTGGCAAACAGTGCAGGTCCAGATCAGACGCCGTAGAACGTGGTGTCTGATCAGGGCCTGCACTGTTTGCTAACAGAATTCTCCATCGAAAAAAGAATAAGAATGCAAAAATAGGTCTGACAGCCCTTATATGACAACTGGACTATATATATAGCAATGGAAGAGTCCACTAGTATACAATGGGTTAAGCTACCTGGCTCATAAACCGGGGATCCTGGGTGCGATTACGGGCTTCATCTGACATTCGGATATGCTTTTAAACCGAGGTCCTGTCTCCATTTAACATGAGTTGTTGGTGGGATGTAAATCTCAAACACACACAAACACACTTAATTTCCTATTTGAAATATAATCATATGGGCCCCGTCAAGCGATTTTGGTACTTATCGCCTATGCGAGCAGCGAAGGTTCAGGCGAGCCTGCGCATCCGCGCAGTCTGGCCAGAACCTTCGCCGCTCGCTCATACAAGCAGTGAATCAAGAGGAACCTTCAGACAGAAAGCCATATCCCTGGCCCCTCTGAATGGCTGGGCATGCACAGTTAAAATTTGCCATGATGGAATGCTGGAAGACACAAATTTGCTTGGCGGGGCTCATATAATGGGGTAAACTTTTAATTCTCAGGTGACTGCCTGAAGTGACTACCGTAATGATCAAGAGTATTGGGACAGACAGGCCTAAGCACACACTGCAGATCCAGATCAGACTGCTCTTCAGGAGCAGTCTGATCAGGATCTACACTGTTTGCCATTCTATTTGCACTTTCTGGACTCCTTGCTGGATCGTGAAAATAATTTGTTAAAATTTTAGGAGAATTGCAGCAAGTCCTCAAGGTGTCTTAATTTTTAGAATTTTTAGCTCACCAGAGCCGAAGGCTCCGGGGGAGCTTATAGGATAGGCAGTTGTCCGGCGTCGTCGTCGTCGTCGTCGTTGTCGTCGTCGTCGTCGTCTGGCGTCAACACTTTCAAACATCTTCTTCTCTGAAGCCACTGGACCGATTCAGCCCAAATTTTATCTGTAGCATCCTTGGGCTGGGGGATTGAAAGTTTGTGTTTTTTATGAAAATCGGCCCATTAGTTTGGTTGCTATGGCAACTTAGAGTTTCCATAGACCTATAATGGGGAAAATTGAAAAATGGCATTTACTGCCAAGTCATTGCAGATATTTGGACAAAACTTTTATAGAAATGTTTCTTGAGTAAAATTCTTTCAGCCATATGCTTTTATGCCAACCTGAGGGTCCCCCAGGTTGTGCCGGGGCCATGCCCCACCCCCTCCACTTCATAGAAGGCCATATATCTCAGAAACCATTCAGATCCCGACCCCTAAACCATATATATTCTTGTTCCTATTGATAAGACGCATTTAGTAACACCAACCTTGGGGTCCTCAGGGATGCGCCGAGGTTATGCCCCACCCCCTCCACTTAATAAAAGGCCCAATATCTCGGAAACCATTCAGCTCCCCACCCCTAAACCATATATATTCTTGTTCCTTATGATAAGACCCATTCAGTGACATCAACCTGGGAGTCCCCTGGATGCGCCGGGGCCATGCCCCACCCCCTCCATTTCATAAAAGGCCCAATATCTCGTAAACCTTACAGATCCCCGCCCCTAAACCATATATATGCGTGCTTCTTATGATAAGACACATTCATTGACACCAACCTGGGGGTCCTCAGAGATGCGCTGGGGCCTTGCCCCACCCCTCCACTTCACAAAAGGCCATATATCTCAGAAACTGTTCAGATCCCCACCCCTAAACCATATATATTCTTGTTCCTTTTGATAAGACGCATTCAGTAACACCAACCTGGGGGTCGTCAGGGATGCGCACAGGTCAGGCCCCACCCCCTCAACTTTATAAAAGGCCCAATATCTCGGAAACCATTCAGATTCCCACCCCTAAACCATATATATTCTTGTTCCTTTTGATAAGACCCATTCAGTGACATCAACATGGGAGTCCCCTGGATGCACCGGGGCCATGCCCCACCCCCTCCATTTGATAAAAGGCCCAATATCTCGGAAACCTTACAGATCCCCGCCCATTTCTGGCGAAAGAATGTGCACTGTACTGGTTAACCGCTTACGTATAAGCCTGCCCAGGAAAGTGTTGATAGGTAAACTGACCGGCTCAAAAATGACCTAAATAGTGTTGACTGGGCCGTTAAACTCCAAAACAAACAAACAAACAGATCCCCGCCCATAAACCATATATATGCTTGCTTCTTATGATAAGACACATTCATTGACACCAACCTGGGGGTCCTCAGAGACGCGCTGGGGCCTTGCCCCACCCCTCCACTTCAAAAAAGTCCATATATTTCAGAAACTGTTCAGATCCCCACCCCTAAACCATATATATTCTTGTTCATTATGATAAGACGCATTCAGTAACACCAACCTGTGGGTTCCCAGGGATATGCTGGGGCCATGCCCCACCCCCTCCATTTCATAATATCACAATATCTCGGAAACCCTACAGATGGCCACCCCTTAACCATATATAGTCTTGTTCCTTATGATAAGACACATTCATTGACACCAACCTGGGAGTCTCCCTGGGCCTTGCCCCACCCCTCCACTTCACATAAGGCCTTATATCTCAGAGAATGTTCTTAGCCCCACCCTAAACCATATATATTCATCTTTCTTATGATAAGACGCATTCAGTGACACCAGCTTGGGAGTCCCCGGGGCACGCCCAGGCCATGCCACACCGCTTTACTTCATTAAAAGCCATATATATCAGAAATAGTTCAGATCCCCACCCTTAAACCATATACTTGTTCCTTATGATAAGACTCGTTCAATCACACCAAACTGGAGGTCTCTTTGTGCTGAGGCAATGTGCCCCGCCCTTCCATTTCATAAAAGGCTTTATATTTCAGAAACCATTCAAATCCCCACCCCATAATCATATATGTTCTTGTTCCTTATTATTAGCACACCTACTGTAGCGGGGTCCGCAGGGGCCATTCCTATTTCATAAAAGGGCCTCAAATCTCTTAAACCGGTCAGATTCCCAGCACTGAACCATATATATACTTGGTCCTTATGATAAGACACATTTAGGGACAACAGTTTGGGCTTTCCTGGGATCAACAGGGCATGTCCCAACCCCTCAACTGTTAAAGAGGCCTTAACTTCAGTTAAATAAAGCAAATTCTTCTGATACTGAGGCCCCGTTTTTGGATTTACATCTATCTATTGTAGATGGATTTGTTTCGTGCAAAATTTATGATAAACGCGATGACTTTGATTTTGAGATTGTAAATTTTCCTTTTTTGGATGGTGATGTTCCTCGTGCGCCATCCTATGGCGTTTATATTTCGCAATTAATTCGATTTGCTAGAGTGTGTAGTCATGTAACTGACTTCAACACTCGTAATAAATTATTAACGGCTAAACTCCTTAATCAGGGTTATCGGTACCATAAACTACGCAAAGCCTTTTCAAAATTTTATAGACGCCATTCTGATTTAATTTCAAAATTCAATATTGGACTTAAATCTCTTCTGCAACAAGGTCTATCGGAACCCGAATTTTATGGTGACTTAGTATATAAATTCAGAAAAATATATAACCGCAATGACTTCAGCACCCAATTTCGTAAAATCATTCTTCGATATAAAAAGATTGGGTACAACATGGATATTATACGACAGACTGCATGCATGGTAGTTAACCCAATCACGGTTGGCAACTTTGCTTCCCTCTTTAATTGCACGCCGGTGGGTCAGGCCTCAGATTCTATGACGGCTCCAACGTAAAGGCTTATTGAGAATTAGAGAGATCTAATTCAAGGTAATGTTGGTTGGTGCCTGATGCTCTGTCTCTGGTTGGGCCCATCGGAGTCTAACTGTTGGTTTTCTTTTGCTCCAGCATTTCAGTGGTTTCTTGCTGTCGAGTCCTCACCGTTGTCTCACCTCTGTGGTTCTTTGATTTTTGTGTTCACGGAGATGTTGCACTGATGAGTTAGGAGGCCTTCATGCGGACTGAACAAATTATTTGTCTAAATCGCGACGGAAGTGAGGGCGAGGATTGTGGCCACGTAAAATCGATTTAAGCCCCCCAGTGGAAATCTTCCACTGACCGTTCCAAGGCGGATCTTCTGTGGCGATTTATTTATGTTGTTGTTTGTTACTTAGTGTGTGTATCACTTGTGTCTTTTAATTTTGGATGGCCATATGGCCATTTTGTGGGAAAGTAACTGTCCTTATGGCCTTCTTTTGTTTAGGTTTCCATTATGGTCTGGTCGCTTAATGTTTGTATTTCTTTCCCTTTGGTGTCTTTTATGGGTGGAGTAAGTTAATTGTATCAATTCCTGATCTTTGTTTTACTTCTACTTACAGATCCCCACTGCTAAACCATATATATTTTTGTTTCTTATGATAAGACGCATTTAGTGATACCAACCAGGGCTCCATTGGGTCCATGCCCCACCCCCTCTACTTCATAAAAGGCCAAACTTTTCAGATGCTGAGTCCACATGGGTGCTCATTTGGACATGGGGGTTCATTTGGTGGATTAAAATGATATCATGTTAAAATACATGGCTGCCATTGGGCAGGATGGGCAGTGCCCACCTGAGCTCTGGTGAGCATAGTGGCCCATGGGCCTCTTGTTACATTATATGCTATGCAAAAATTTGAAACATTGTCAATAAAGATTTTTTTATCTGATACATGTATATCATGCTCTTACCATGTTTGGTTAATAGAGGATCTTACATGAGTGCTCATGTATTATTGAATTTATTAAATGAGTTGAGGAAAAGAGATAAAATGCGAGGCTTTGCCAAGCATTTTATCCCTTTTCTTCAACGAGTTTAATAAATTCAATGATACATGAGCACGAATGCAAGATTCTGTTTATCATATGACAGTTAAAACGCATTTTATTCACAATTGTTTACAAAAATGTCAATATTCCACCATTAGTAAATGCGACGTCGTTAAGGACGTCGTACATGTAACGTTACGGGACGTATCTAGCTAATTTGCATATTTAATCCACTAGTGGATTATCGAAAATATTACATGGTGTTATTACACTCTCAGACGCGATAAATGATATGATAATAAAGCAATTTCTTACTTTTACAGAAACCATGAAACTTATAATGGGTATATGGGAGGAGCTCAAGACAACATTCCACTTACAAGGTGAGATATACAGTCGACTCTTTTTCATAGCAGATTTATATGGAGTCACGAAAAAATCTTTACCTTATTTACCCTATGTACAGTAGAACTTCGATGGCTTGAACACCGATGGCTCGTTTATCATGGATGTGTCGAACCCATTCTGGAGCCCCTTGCGAAATCCTCTACATAAGAAATAGTGGGGGATAATTAAGGAGATTTTAGTATTTTATCTTGCAACTGTATGCTGTGTGTACTCATTAGAATCGCCTCAATGAGGCGATTCTAAAGAGTACACACATCATACTTTTTCATTATAGAACACCGTAAATATGTCTAGAAGTATCACGTTATGCCTCCTGGCAGTCTCCCTCAGTGGCTCGAACTACCCCTGTCTCGAACAGATTTTCGAGGTCCCAAAGGTGTTCGAGCCATTGAAGTTCGACTGTATTTGGATAGACAGGACTGAGCAAACTGTAGATCCAGCAGAGATGCTGCAGAACACAGCATCTCATCTGGGCTTTACCAATCATCCTGCTACTTTTAGACACAAAGTCTTGTCGTAAATTGCACTTCAAATTTTAAAGCAAGTTGTGTAAGGAGTTGACATGTCTGAATACTAAGGGTAAATATGGTTTTCGGTGATATTTTGGTAACTAAGTGCTTCAAGGGTTGAGGGCCCTTTTGTGTGGTATGGTTCATTTTAAATACATGTACAGCTAAAGCAGAGTTCTGAATAAATTTGGTAATGGTTCTGTGAGAAAAAGTTTGCCAGGCTGTTAGAATGGGCCCAAGCTCATCGAGAGAATCTGGTTCTTTTGAAGAGGACAGTGTGATCCTATATTGAAAGAAATTTTTATGTCCATTACGAAAACACACCTATACAAATACATTGCCAATTTTTTGGCCAAAAATTAGAAATTTTAAGATGAAAAATTGTGATATTTTTCTTATTTCTGCTCAAAACATAGATTGCGGGGTCTCGATAGAACCGCCTCGACGAGGCGGTTCTATCGAGCACCCACAATCTATGTTTTTGAGCAGAAATAAGAAAATTAATGTATACCCCCTTAAACCCCAGTTTTACTATATAAAAGTGGGGTATGAGGGGGTCAAAATTATATAGGCGTGTTCTCAGGATGTCAATTTGTCATGTGTTTGGAGCTCCCTTTGGCTGTACAGAATTATCTTGGAATACACTTTTTAGCAGTATAACATGTATTGATGTATTTCCATTTATCTAGGTGGGTTTATTGGGTACAGTAACTGACAAATTAGTATTGGTTTGAAATTATAGGGTTATTGCACTGATGGTAATCGGAAAAAAGTACAGTCGAACTTCAGGGGCTTGAAGAAATATATGGGCTGCATGATGCTTCCACGCAGAGCTGAATCTGGCCCGCACACTAGTACTGGTAAACTGCTTAGAGGATCTTAGCCTCTCCAGGAACCCCGATGTCAGGCGGACCGTCCATGCTAATAAACCCTATTGGTTTCATTGGGCAACAGGGCTGGAGATGTCATTTCATCTCAGTGTCGGATAAAAGTCCCACAAAATTGGAAGCAACGTCTCCAAAATGACCTTTACAGTGTTGACAGGGACGTTAAACCTCAAAGCAAACAAAATCAATGGCTTGAACACCTTTGGGACCTCGGAAATCTGTTGGAGACAGGGGTAGTTGGAGCCACTCAGGGTTGCTGTCAGGAGGCATAACGAGATACTTTTAGTCATCTTTTCGGTGGTCTATAATGAAAATGTATGCTCTGTCTACTCATTAGAATCACCTCATCGAGGCGATTCTAATGAGTACACACAGCATACATTTGCAAGATAAAAGACTAAAATCTTTTTAATTATCCTCTTATGTAGAGGATTTTGCTATGGGCTCAAGAATGGGTTCGACACATCCATGGTAAACGAGCCATCGGTGTTCCAGCCATCGACATTCTAATGTATAAGGAAAAAAAGTATTGGAAAAAAAAGTCAGTTTTAGGTAGGAAAATAAGTAGGAAATAGGTAGGAAATTAAGTATCAGGAAAAAAGTATCAGTTTTATCCAAATTTGTTTCTGATGTTACAATGGTATGATGATTAAGATACTTTTGTATGTATTGAAATTTTTTCTCAGTTTAAGATTCAATTTTGTAACCTATCTCTGTAATCATTGCTTTATAAAAATTATGAGATGTCACTTCATCTCAATGTCTGGTAAAAGTCCCACAAATTGGAAGATACGTCTCCAAAATGACATATATAATGTTGACAGGGACTTTAAACCACAAAAGTGGTGCAAGTCAGACCTCCATGCTCACAGGCCCTATTTGGTTTCATTGGTCGGCAAGGCTTGAGATGTCATTTCATCCCATGTTGGGTAAAAGTACTGGTAAGCCGCTTAGAGGGTCGAAGCCTGCCCAGGCAAAGCAGTGCGAGTCGGATCATCCATGCTTATAAACCCTTTTGGTTTCATTGGGCGACAGGGCTTGAGATGTCATTTCATCTAAATGTTGGGTAAAAGTCCCACAAAATTGGAAGCTACATCTCCAAAATGACCTACACAGTGTTGACGGTGATGTTAAACCTCAAACCAAACAAACAATTTTTTTTGTACCAAATGGAATCTGCCACCTTAGGAGCTGGGGTCCATTTCTAAATTTAGGGGTGACAGGGTGTGGTATCATCAGAATTGATTTGGAAAATGGCTGAACTTTATGCAAACAGTGTAGGCCCTGATGAGACGCCGCATACTGCGGCGTCTCATCTGGGCCTGCACCATTTGCCAAAGCATCCGTTTTGGGGTTCCAAAGGTGGTCTTAATATAGGAATTTTATTGTTTGGAGAGATAGTGGACATCATAAGGAAACCACATATCTACAGTATCATGGTTCAAGTCTTGTGGTACTGAATACATTCCTTGTCAGTTTATTATTTTTGGTCATTCGCTTACTTCTGCTGATTCAAGAAGGACAGTTGTTAGTTACTGATGAAAGAAAGATACTGTACTGATTAATTGAGGTTAGATAATTGACCAGCTCATCATGACCTTAATAGTGTTGGTTAGGCCATTAAATGCCAAAACAAACAAACCATTCAACTCCTTGTAAGCATTTGAATCTTATATTGCAGCCTAGATTTTATTATTATATCTTTGCAAATTTTATATTGTGCGAAAATGGATGGATAATTTCAGGCATCAAAACGGCTACAGATTTAGGTATTAAATGCGATATTGTGACCACTAATAGATCTAGTCAGCCAATTCACCCATTAATGCAGAGTGAACCCTCTACACAGTTTACATATGTCCATTTTTATTCAGCCCATTTTAGATGGGTACCCCCCGCCCACACCTCTCCCCAAAAAATGTGGACAATGTCAAACAGTGAAGGCCCAGATCAGACGCCGCAGATGGCGGCGTCTGATCAGGGCCTTCACCGTTTGCAAAAACTTCAACTATTTTGTAAATAAATTAAAGAAAAAAGCTAAACCCATTGTTTGCTAAAAAAATTGAGTCATTTGCTAAAAAAAATCTTAAAACAACCTGACACCCCTAAATTTCACAATAGACTCCACTTGTGTATAATGGGAAGAGTCTATTTGCTTCAAAATGGGTTTAAGGAGTGTCTGGCAGTGACTGATCAAAGCCTACACTGTTTTGTTGTTTACATTATTGTTTTGGGACACTATGCATTAATGGGAGTTCAGTGTATCTACTTTTCTCTGTATATATGTTTTTTTGTTGTTTTTTTACAAGTATTTAGAACTCATCATAACATGACAGCTTAATATTATACTGATTAGAGAAAAGAAAATACATCATTTTTCCCATTTACCCTTAACTTGCTGAATAAATTAATTTAACCACACCCATTTCTGACTATCAACCAATCAGAGTACTTGATATCATCACAATGATATTACTGCTATAGTAACAGATATCTTTAAGTCAAATTACTTGATACCCTAAAAATCCTAAAATTTTGGACACCTAGAGAACTTGGTGTAATTCTCCTAAAATACTACGGCCCCCGCCCATCGGGGCTTGAAGAAATATATGGGCTGCATGATGCTTCCACGCAGAGCTGAATCCGACCTGCACATGAGTACTGGTAAACTGCAAAGAGGATCTAGGCCTGCCCAGGTAAAGCAATGTGCACGAGTCGGACGGTCCATGCTTTTAAACCCTATTGGTTTCATTGGGCCATAGGGCTTGAGATGTCATTTCATCTCAATGTCGGGTAAAAGTCCCACAAAATCGGAAGCAACGTCTCCAAAATGACCTTTACAGTGTTGACGGGGACGTTAAACCTCAAATCAAACAAAACAAATCATGACCCTGCAAGAAATCCAAAAGGTGCTGACAAAATAGCAAACATTGTAGACCCTGGTCAGGAGCAGTCTGATCTGGGTCTACACTGTTTGCTTAGGTCTGTCTGTCCCAATACTTAGGATCATTATAGTATACAATTCATTCAAACATTGCAGATCCTGATCAGATGGCTGCTTCAGAAGCCATCTGATCAGGATCTACACTGTTTGCAAAGCTAGGGGTTGTGATGTTCAGCAGGAGAAGGGTTAAAATATGTTTTGAAGTACATGTAAAAGTAGATACAATATTTTGAATGCGCACTTTTGGTACTTACACTAAAACTTTAATACCATGAACATTGACAGTCAGTTTGAACTTGTTCTTGGGCCCCTAGGGAATGCTACCATAGTTTAAGATAAAAATACTTAGGGATAGTTAAGCCTCATCCTGCTGAACCAGGATATGCTCTATCTTTGCAAACAGTGAAGATCCTGATCAGATGGCTTCTGAAGAAGCCATCTGATCAGGATCTACACTGTTTGTCATTCAGATTGCACATACAGTTTTTTGTTTGTTTGATTTGAGGTTTAACGTCCCCGTCAACACTGTAAAGGTCATTTTGGAGACGTTGCTTCCAATTTTGTGGGACTTTTACCCGACATTGAGATGAAATGACAATTCAAGCCCTGTCGCCCAATGAAACCAATAGGGTTTATAAGCATGGATGGGCCGACTCGCACCGCTTTGCCTGGGCAGGCTTAGATCCTCTAAGCAGTTTACCAGTACTCGTGTGCAGGTCTGTTTCAGCTCTGCGTGGAAGCATCATGCAGCCCTTATATTTCTTCAAGCCCCTATGGGCGGGGGCCGTGCACATACAGTAAAATTCTATTAAGACCACCTTAAATTAAAACTTTTTCTGCTTTGAAAAGTTTGTTTAGTGGGTTGTGGTTATTCTTTCTTTGTTTTTTTCTCCATACAGTGTCAGAGACCATCTTTGGGACTGTTCAAAAGTGGTCTTTAATAGACCAGTTTTTAACAGTCCCAAAGGTAGTCTTAATATAGCAATTTGACTGTATGAATAAATAAATTACATCAAGTAATCTGATTGGTTGACAGTCAGAAATGGGTGTGGCTAAATCAATTTATTCAGCAGGACAAGGGCTAACTGTTCAACTTCGTGTGGCTAAAATAACACTTTTAAGAACAAATTTCCATGGCCTTAAAGGTGTTCAAGGTGTTGAAGTATTACTGTATTTTTTCAAAATTTTGATTCTAACATATTTCCATACTGCACCTTGTTAAGCATGTCATTTTGAGATTAAAGCATTTAACAGTTGTTGAAATTCAGATACCCACATAACAATTTTTAGATTGCAAAACTAATTTTATGCCTTGCAATACCTATAGCAAGTGTGTTTTATTCTGCGACAGATCATTGGATGGAAGATTGTGATGTGAAAAGCCCCCATTTTGTTATGCCCCTTGTATATTGTTTGATGTTAGATCCTGTAATATCATTCTCTCACCTCAAAAATTTTGCAAAAGCGCTTAAGAGGAATGGGACATTTTTAGATTTTTCTGCCATTTTTCCAAGGGAGACAACTTTTGAGACTTCCTGTTTGCTTTTCTATAAGCCCTGTCCCACTGAAAAAGGGGTCTACTCTTAAAGGAAAGAATTTGCTCCTCCTCTGGAGCAAATTCTTTTCTTTAAGAGTTGACCCCTATTGACATGGGAGACAAAAATACTTTTGCAGGAGCTGCCTTCCCTGAGGGTGTTCCCATTCCCCTCATATACATGTGTAACACTGTATAGTGTTAACAGGATTTCTTCTAACAATGGCAAATGGTTAGGTCAAAGTCACTCAAAATTGGAAGCAACATCCCCAAAATGACCTAGATAGTATTGATGGGGATGTAAAAGCTCAGAGCTCAACACAATGGACAAATCTTTGTAAAAACATGCATTGAAGGAAATGTACCTGAAGGAAGATTTGTCCCTGTCCAAAAACATTTTTGAAAAGTTTGCAAGAATAATACAGCAGACACCATAAGTGGACAACATTTTTTGATGCAGTTTTTGTTTGGCCTCTTAAAGGTTAACAGAACTTTGATTGATACCTCCACTTCGCTGTTGTAAATACATGTAGGTTATTATATATTTTCATTATAGGCATAGAAATTTACCACATATTCCCAAGCCAGTCAGAAGAAGAAAATGATTGAAACCTTGTCGGATTTTGTTTTCAAGTTGTTACATTTTAGATTAGTTTTTCAGTTGTTTTATCAGCTTTCGTGAGAACAGAATTTTGTTTTGATTATTTTACTTCAGCGTTCTCAATTTTTCAAATCTGATTCTGTTTGTTTAATTTATTTGCATTTTTGATTTGAAACATTTTTGAACGTAATTTGTTCTCTTTTTGATTCAAGCATTTTTAAGTGTAATTTATACCCCTGGTATACGAAGTATGCTATGGGGGTATATAGTTTTCGTCACGCCGTTCGTCCATCCATCCGTGTGTCTGTCCTTCTGTCCGTCCGTTAACATTTTGGTTAAAGTTTTGCGTTAAAGTTTCTAAGAGATTGTATCTCCTGAACCCTTCGATAGATTTAGTTGATACTTGCACTGAAGTTACATTCTGGTCTAAAGATTTTATTGATGCATGTCCCACCCCAACATTGACCTTGAGGTCAAGGTCACAGACTTAGAAATTTTACATTTGGTTAAAGTTTTAGGACAAAGTTTAAAGATGCCTGTATGTTCTAAACCCTACGACAAATTCAGTTGATACTTGATTCAATGTTGGATAGTAGTCCAAAGAGTTCATGATGCATGTCCCTTCCCCCACCCATGGTGACCTTGACCTCAGGTCAAGGACTTAGAAATTTTACATTTGGTTAAAGTTTTAGGACAAAGTTTATAGATGCCTGTATGTTCTAAACTCTAAGACAAATTCAGTTGATGTTGCATACCAGTCCAAAGATTTCATTGATGCATACCCACCCTGCTGCTTCAGTAACATTGATGCCCCCACCCCTTCGTTAACTTTGATGCCCTCACTCCCTTGGTCCATTTAGAAAGTTTATGTTTGGTTTAGCTTTTACAAGCACATTTATAGATTCTTATAGCTTCTTCACTTCTTCATTCATATTACATACAAGCTCGAAACATATATCAGAGGGTGGCACTGGCCGGGGGTATATGTGACCCACTGGCCCCTTACTCTAGTATGTTCATAGAAATGCCGTTTACATGTAATGCATTTCTTTTAGTTTTGGTTTTACACTCTTTCAAGATTATTTCACTTATTTTGAGCCAGTTTTTAATCAGAGGTGGGCGAAAACCAGAATACTTAGAGATAAACAACTTTACCTTCCATTCGCAGCAGAACTTGGTTTCACACATGAGAGGCTCAATCAGTAGCGATGAGAGACCCACTAGACCATGGATGCCTGCATCTATTGCATCAAACAGCAAAATGTCACAGGTTTTAATGGCTTACTGAAATGTACATGTCTGAGTAAGATAAGTTGGAAAGTATCAATAATAGGTTGAGTTTCCTTGAGTCTGACTTTTAGTTACTTTTGAACATAATTTTTAATGCTGACTTTTCTGACTGTATGATTTTAACCTTCACCCTGCTGTAGGCGACAAGCCCTATCTTTGCAAACAGTGTAGATCCAGATCAGATGGCTTCTGAAGAAGCCATCTGATCAGGATCTACACAGTTTGACATTCAGTTTATGAATATGTAGAAATAAGCTGCATCAAGTAATCTGATTGGTTCAAAGTCAGAAATGAGTGTGGCTTAATTGAATATTCAGCAGGTTAAAGGTTAAACACAGGTTAAGAAACATTCTCATGCAAAGAAGAAAAGGCTTAAAGAACAAAAGTATTTTTATAGCTGCAAGAAATATTATTGAAGCCAGCTTTTAGTAGTCCCTACACGTTATAAGTTTAATAACCAATTTTTTAGCAGAAACCCCCAAAACAGGTAGTTGGTAAACAGTGCAGGCCCAGATCGCGGCGTCTGATCAGGGCCTTCACTGTTTGGAAAAAAGTTCAGCCATTTTGCAAATAGATTTTGAAGAAAACATGACCTGACACCCCTAAATTTACTATATACATGTATGAGATGGAAGATTCCATTTGGTACAAAAAGGGTTAAGGGGTAGATTAGCCAGTCCACTGCATTCAAACAGTGAAGATCCAGATCAGAGGGCTTCTTCATCTGGTGTTACATTGATTGCCTCTACGGTAGAGCATATCCTGGTTCAGAAAGACGAGGGTTACCATGAGGCCACTCATTTTGTAGAGGCCATGCTAGGCTAGCTTATTCAGGATCTGCCTGCTTGTCTGCATATTGTTAGAACATTACAGTAACACATCCTTGTGACGGGGTGCATGTCTTCGTATCTCCAAAACTTAGTTTTGTGATGAAAATTTGTGATGTTTTTCTTATTTAAGGGGAATGGGTACACCTTCAGGGGAGGCAACTCCTTCAAAAGTATTTTTGTCTCCCATGTCAAGAGGGGTCAACTCTTAAAGGAACGAATTTGCTCCTAAGGGTAGACCCCTTTTGAGCAAGACTGAGCAAGAAAAGGGAACAGGAAGTCCCAAAAGTTGCCTCCCTTTGTAAAATGATGAAAAAAGGTGTTCCCATTCCCCTTAAACTCCAAACATAGGTTGTGGTGTTTGTTAGAACCACCTCATTGAGATAGTTCTAATGAGTACCCACAACCTATCTTGTAGCGGAAATAAGTTTTTTTTTATTTTTTTTTTACTTATATAAAGAGGGATTTACAGGGGTGCTCATTACAAAGACTTGTTAACATGATGCATCACAACAAGTCTGTGCAATGAAAACCCCTCTTAAACCCAAACTTGTATAGAGAAAAGTGGGGTTTATGGAGGTATACAATATTTTCTTTATTTCTGCTCCAAGGCATAGGTTAATTGTCAATGAGGCAGTTCTAACAAGTACCCTCAACCTATGTTTGGAGTGAAAATAAGAAAAATATCACATTTTTTCATCAGAAAAATGTCTGTTTGTGAGATAGGAAAAAAAAGCACTGTGCTTTAGGGATGTGTTATCGTAATGATTTGCTTTTAGGGGCTTTTGTTGAAAAATTCAGATTAAATCTTGATTATTTTATGCTTATGACCCTTCAGAACAACAACTAAATTTGTGCACAGAAACCTGCCTTTTGTCTCCAAGATGGTTGATCAAGGGAAACTAATCTTACAAAACCGTTGTGACTGCAACCTTGCAGCTGTAATGAGTACACAGTGAGCACTCTTTAGAATTGCCTGAAAGAGGTGATTGTAATGAGAACACACAACTGATCTTTATTTTACAGAAGATCAAAAAGATATCCTTAAACTTAAGGGGAATGGGAACACCTGGTAGATTTTTCTGCCATTTTTCAAAGGGAGACAACTTTTAGGACTTCCTGTTGGCTTTTCTATAAGGACTCTACTCTTAAAGGAAAGAATTTGCTCCTCAGAAACAATTGCTCCTCAGGAGCAAATTCTCTCCTTTAAGAGTTGACCCCTATTGACATGGGATACAAAAATACTTTTGCAGAAGTTGCTTCCCCTGAAGGGGTTCCCATTCCCCTTTAGCTGCTGAGGAAAACTGCATCTTAAAATATCATCTGCTTGTGTCGTCTGCTGAGTCTTCATGCAAACTTTTTAAAAATATTTTTGCATTCAGGAAAACAGTGCGGACCCAGATCAGATCTGGGTCCACACTTTGCAACGATGACTTTTAAAGTAACCAGCAGACAACAGAGCAGACGACAATTGTTGTGATTGGCATCTTACGGATTAAGTCATCCCCAGTATACCTCCTGTCCTGGTGCAATGTTAACCCTCTGTTATTCCAATTTCTCTAATTTTTACAATTTTTTGGGGACTCATGGTGTTCGAGCTTTTGATGACCGACTGAACATTTTTTTTATTCTAAAAAATAAGTGCGATGGAATGGGGATTTTAGCATTGAAATGTTTTTGGAGGGAATTTTGCAGTTGCAAATTAGTTTTATGTCGTTGTCTGCCATAAAACATCAAATATTTAACCATAAGACTCACATTTTAACGCACTTGCGTATGTAAAACAACATCTGATTGGGTACAGGCAAAAATTTATGACAAATTATTCTGTGATGTTGTATCAGGAATATGATGCCATCATGTATTGTTGCTTTTCATTGGCTGGCATTTGCTTTTGCGCAGCTCAGGGTGTCTGCTGCTTTGTGCAAAATACATAGTAAAATTTGGTCATTCTCTTAGTTCATACTAAGTAAAATTTTTAACAAAACAACCAAATAAGTGAACTAGAATGGGGATAACTATCGAAAATTGTCATTTGGGGAGGTAAATCGTTTGTTTTATGGTTGCAAATTTCTTTTTTCTGCTCTGCTAACATGTTGCCATAATACAAAATTTTCAATCATAAGACTGCCAATGCCAAATTACAATTTTGAATAGTCTTTTATCCCTAAATTTACATTCCTAAATAACAGTTTTAACCCATTGTATACTAGTGGACTCTTCCATTGCTATATGTTGGACAAGTCCATTAGCCTTATAAGGGTGTCTTTCGTTTATATTCTGTTTTGAAGGAAAATTCTGAAAGCAAATAGTGCAGGCCCTGATCAGGCATCTGATCTGGGCCTGCATTGTTTGCCAAGGTACCCCTTTAGGGGTTTCCCCACATGCAATGGGTTAACGCATTTAGTACCGGAAACCCCTAAAGGGGGTATTGGCAAACAGTGCATGCCAAGATCAGACGCTGCAGAATGCGGCGTCTGATCTGGGCCTACACTGTTTGCAAAAAGTTCAGCAAATTTTCCAAATGAATTTTGAAGAAAACACAACCTGACGGCCCTGAATTTTGAAATGGACTCCTGCTATATATAAGGAGAAAGATTCCATTTGGTACAAAAAGGGTAAATGAGAATTGTCCCCTAAATGTAATTTACAACAAATGACTACCAGTTTATATTATTTTACTTCCGTAGCCATCACATGCAGGATCGTATAAATGGGAAGTATAACGGTGCTTTCGAGCGAAATGAAGGTATAGATATTCAGCGAGATCCTCATTCCTCTGGTTATGGGTACGATCCTTACCAAGGCCATGGCTCAAGCTATCATGACGTTGGGTACGGCTCACCGCAGCGGCCGCCGCCCAACTATGATGACCTGACCATGCAGGACTATAGGGGGAGAGCCGAGGGCGGTTATCCCAAGTCCTACGACTACTAACGCTAGCCTGTGTATTGCATGTAAGTACACAACTAATCTAGTTGCACCTTGTAGTAAGTGTATGTGGGAATATTCTGCCCTAATTGAAAGGGGCTTACTCTTGAAAAAGGGGTCTTTTATCATGGGTATAAGCCATTTCTTTTGGATATTATATCCAAAATTATGTTATTGTGAACAGTTTTATGAACAAGCTTTTGTGTACTTGTTTGTTTGGTGTGTTTTTATACGCCCGTTTTAAAAAAACGGTCGTATTATGTTATTGGGTCGGCGTCCGTCCGTCCGTAAACTTTTCGTTTCCGGATAACTCCTCCTACAGTTTTCATCCGATCAAGCTGAAACTTGGTAGGTAGTAAGACCATGATGTGTAGATGTGTGTAAAGTTTCGAGAATCAACGTCCGCCAAATATTAACAGAGTTATGCCCCTTTGAAATTTTAGTAAACATTTTCGTTTCCGGATAACTCCTCCTACAGTTTTCATCCGATCAAGTTGAAACTTGGTAGGTAGTAAGACCATGATGTGTAGATGTGCATAAAGTTTCGAGAATCAACGTCCGCAATATTAACAGAGTTATGCCCCTTTGAAATTTTTGTAAACATTTTCGTTTCCGGAAAACTGCTCCTACAGTTTTCATCCGATCAAGCTGAAACTTGGTAGTTAGTAAGACCATGATGTGTAGATGTGCGTAAAGTTTTGAGAATCAACGTCCGCCAAATATTAACAGAGTTATGCCCCTTTGAAATTTTTGTAAACATTTTCGTTTCCGGATAACTCCTCCTACAGTTTTCATCCGATCAAATTGAAACATGGTAGGTAGTAAGACCATGATATGTAGATGTGCGTAAAGTTTCGAGAATTACCGTCATCCAAATATTAACAGAGTTATGCCCCTTTGAAATTTTTGTAAACATTTTCGTTTCCGGAAAACTCCTCCTACAGTTTTCATCCGATCAAGCTGAAACTTGGTAGTTAGTAAGACCATGATGTGTAGATGTGCGTAAAGTTTCGAGAATCAACGTCCGCCAAATATAAACAGAGTTATGCCCCTTTGAAATTTTTGTAAACATTTTCGTTTCCGGATAACTCATCCTACAGTTTTCATCCGATCAAGCTGAAACTTGGTAGGTAGTAAGACCATGATGTGTAGATGTGCGTAAAGTTTCGAGAATTATTGTCCGCCAAATATTAAGAGTAATTTCCCTTTGAAATTTTTGTAAACATTTTCGTTTCCGGATAACTCCTGCTACAGTTTTCATCCGATCAAGCTGAAACTTGGTGGGTAGTAAGACCATGGTGTGTAGATGTGCGTAAAGTTTCGAGAATTAATGTCAGCCAAATATTAACAGAGTTATGCCCCTTTGAAATTTTTGTAAACATTTTCGTTTCTGGATTACTCCTAGTTTTCATCCGATCAAGCTTAAACTTGGTAGGTAGTAAGACCATGATATGTAGATGTGCGTAAAGTTTCGAGAATTACCGTCATCCAAATATTATCAGATTTTTGCCCCTTTGAAATTTTTTAAAACATTTTCGTTTCCAGATAACTCCTACAATTTTCATCCGATAAAGCTGAAACCTGGTAGGTAGTTAGACCATGATATGTAGATGTGCGTAAAGTACACTTGGTATATAGCAAGACTGTGGTCTGAAGATGTGTGTAAAATTTCGAGGTTAACCGTCCACCAAATATTAATAGAGTTATGACCCTTTGAAAATTTCTGTAAACAACATTTTCATTTGGGGGTACTTATTCTGAGGTAGATACTGCTGTTTAGAAAAAAAAAAGTCTCAATTTGTTATGGGCTGGTGTTTGTCTGCCGTTGGGCAGGGTTTGTAGGTACCTTTTTTTCTGATATTTTGAGGTAGATATGCCTTTTCTAAAAAAAGAGAAGAAAAAAAACACTTAATGTTATGGTGTTGGTGTCCATCCATCCGTCTTTCAGTAAACAGCTTGGTTTCCAGATAACTCAGCTTAGATCAAGATGAGACTCCAGTGGTGTTTATATTTGAAGTAGCATCTTTTGAGTTTTTTTTTTCAGATGGGCTCTTATTCTGAGATTGATTTTACAAGCCCTATCTTTGCAAACAGTGTAGATCCAGATGAGATTGCTTCTAAAGAAGTCATCTGATCAGGATCTACACTGACATTCAGTAAATGAACATGTAGAAATAAACTGCATCAAGTAATCTGATTTGTTCAAAGTCAGATTTTGGTGTGGCTTAATTGAATATTCAGCAGGTTAAAGGTTAAGCAAATGCTATAAGTGCTCGTTTTTATGTGTTGTAAATAACTGATGAGATTAATTCTAGTTCTAAGCTGTCTGCTGTGGAAAGAGCAATACAGGGAAAAGGAAGAAAGCTCTGTGATGCCCTAGCTCTGGCTTGGCACTGTGCATGCTCTTCTTGCATTTGCTGTCACCCATTGAAACTTGAAAAATAGTTCCACCATCAATGAATACTGTTTTCAGGTTTCAGTCTACCAAATATGAATTTGCCACGGGCGTATAATGCCCCGCTTGCGGAGCTCTTGTTTTAAATGTTATAAAAGCCTTTTTTACACATGAAAATGCTCGAATATACAAGAAAATATAAAATAAAAACAAACATGAAAAGAACATGAAATTCTAAATAGTCAGCCTGTTTTAAGCAAGCACCTAAGGGATGATCCAAATATGCTTGCTTAAGAAAGGTGCTTGCATGAAACAGGTTAATTTTAATTTACATACCTTTTTGGGGAACTAAATACATGCTTGCTTAAGGCAGGTTGCTTGCTTAATAGAGGTGGCTTTATAAATAAATTTGCAAATGAAGCAGTGTTTATCTGCTCACAAATTTTGTTACCCTTCTTTACCGTATTTCATCACTGACAAGAGGTTATCTATAATTGGTCTGTATTATGGATTTGAATATTATATTAATTGAGGCTTTTCATTTTATGCAATGTACCGTAGTGATCCTAAGTATTGGGACAGATAGGCCTAAGCAAACCGTGCAGACCCAGATCAGACTGCAGCAAGTCCTCAAGGTGTCCAAATTTTTTAGGATTTTTATGGTATTCAAAATTCTTCCTAATGGACCCTGAAAGCACCAACCATGTGTGTAGCAGATGACAGGTAGTAAGACCATGATGTGTAGATGTGCGTAAAGTTTCGAGAATTATTGTCCGCCAAATATTAAGAGTAATTTCCCTTTGAAATTTTTGTAAACATTTTCGTTTCCGGATAACTCCTGCTACAGTTTTCATCCGATCAAGCTGAAACTTGGTGGGTAGTAAGACCATGGTGTGTAGATGTGCGTAAAGTTTCGAGAATTAATGTCAGCCAAATATTAACAGAGTTATGCCCCTTTGAAATTTTTGTAAACATTTTCGTTTCTGGATTACTCCTAGTTTTCATCCGATCAAGCTTAAACTTGGTAGGTAGTAAGACCATGATATGTAGATGTGCGTAAAGTTTCGAGAATTACCGTCATCCAAATATTATCAGATTTTTGCCCCTTTGAAATTTTTTAAAACATTTTCGTTTCCAGATAACTCCTACAATTTTCATCCGATAAAGCTGAAACCTGGTAGGTAGTTAGACCATGATATGTAGATGTGCGTAAAGTACACTTGGTATATAGCAAGACTGTGGTCTGAAGATGTGTGTAAAATTTCGAGGTTAACCGTCCACCAAATATTAATAGAGTTATGACCCTTTGAAAATTTCTGTAAACAACATTTTCATTTGGGGGTACTTATTCTGAGGTAGATACTGCTGTTTAGAAAAAAAAAAGTCTCAATTTGTTATGGGCTGGTGTTTGTCTGCCGTTGGGCAGGGTTTGTAGGTACCTTTTTTTCTGATATTTTGAGGTAGATATGCCTTTTCTAAAAAAAGAGAAGAAAAAAAACACTTAATGTTATGGTGTTGGTGTCCATCCATCCGTCTTTCAGTAAACAGCTTGGTTTCCAGATAACTCAGCTTAGATCAAGATGAGACTCCAGTGGTGTTTATATTTGAAGTAGCATCTTTTGAGTTTTTTTTTTCAGATGGGCTCTTATTCTGAGATTGATTTTACAAGCCCTATCTTTGCAAACAGTGTAGATCCAGATGAGATTGCTTCTAAAGAAGTCATCTGATCAGGATCTACACTGACATTCAGTAAATGAACATGTAGAAATAAACTGCATCAAGTAATCTGATTTGTTCAAAGTCAGATTTTGGTGTGGCTTAATTGAATATTCAGCAGGTTAAAGGTTAAGCAAATGCTATAAGTGCTCGTTTTTATGTGTTGTAAATAACTGATGAGATTAATTCTAGTTCTAAGCTGTCTGCTGTGGAAAGAGCAATACAGGGAAAAGGAAGAAAGCTCTGTGATGCCCTAGCTCTGGCTTGGCACTGTGCATGCTCTTCTTGCATTTGCTGTCACCCATTGAAACTTGAAAAATAGTTCCACCATCAATGAATACTGTTTTCAGGTTTCAGTCTACCAAATATGAATTTGCCACGGGCGTATAATGCCCCGCTTGCGGAGCTCTTGTTTTAAATGTTATAAAAGCCTTTTTTACACATGAAAATGCTCGAATATACAAGAAAATATAAAATAAAAACAAACATGAAAAGAACATGAAATTCTAAATAGTCAGCCTGTTTTAAGCAAGCACCTAAGGGATGATCCAAATATGCTTGCTTAAGAAAGGTGCTTGCATGAAACAGGTTAATTTTAATTTACATACCTTTTTGGGGAACTAAATACATGCTTGCTTAAGGCAGGTTGCTTGCTTAATAGAGGTGGCTTTATAAATAAATTTGCAAATGAAGCAGTGTTTATCTGCTCACAAATTTTGTTACCCTTCTTTACCGTATTTCATCACTGACAAGAGGTTATCTATAATTGGTCTGTATTATGGATTTGAATATTATATTAATTGAGGCTTTTCATTTTATGCAATGTACCGTAGTGATCCTAAGTATTGGGACAGATAGGCCTAAGCAAACCGTGCAGACCCAGATCAGACTGCAGCAAGTCCTCAAGGTGTCCAAATTTTTTAGGATTTTTATGGTATTCAAAATTCTTCCTAATGGACCCTGAAAGCACCAACCATGTGTGTAGCAGATGACAATTTCAGATGTAAATTATTTTTCTAAGACAAAAAAAAAATGAAATTGTCATCTGCTGTACAGTTTTGTATGGTGCTTAAAGGGTTCACTATAGATACAGCGCAACCTCACTATACCACTGTTCCTTATTTTAAGACTGGATACTACACGGTTTCAAGATAGATCCCAAAAATGTATAGATTATATAGAAAAATGACCTTTAACTCTTATCCTGCTGTTCACGACAACCCCTATCTTTGCAAACAGTATAGATCCTGATCAGTTGGCTTCTTCAGATGTGTTATCCATCTGATCTGGATCTACACTGTTTGACATTCAGTTTATGTATTTGCAGGAATAAATTACATCAAGTAATCTGATTGGATCAATGTCAGAGGTGGGTGTGGTTAAAATGACTATTAAACAGGAAAAGGGTTAATAATGTTATAAAGAGGTTATCAGGTGTTTAGTTTTGTCTCTTGATCTCAAATTATGAAAACGAAATATTCCCACATACACTTAATGCTAGTTTTGGTGATGGAGATACCCTTTCTTTGTGCATGACTTATTTAGATAGTTGGTCTGAGAACTAGCCATGCAATGCATGACCTGATCAAAGCTGGCAAACAGAGTGAGCAATGGGAGGTAACCGCAACACTATTTTAGGAACTCTTTCAACAGTTACCTCTTTCTTTGCTCATGACGGTCATGTTATGTAAGCTGCAAAAGAATAAATCTCGGTCCATGTGGTGACATGGAAGTCTTCCATATTTACCCTAAAATTTGGGCCCCAAAACAGCGTAAAAATAAGTCTGAGCAAGCAGTGTAGACCCAGATCAGACTGCTCCTGAAGGAGCAGTCTGATCAGTGTCTACACTGTTTGCCATTGAGCAATGCCTTAGTGCACTGGTTTACATTTTGTAAACATGCCTTCACTTACAATGATCTGCAGAGCAGTACATTTTGCATAGCCATGTTTATAATGTGCAGACATGAGTGGGCACCACTGTCCTTATTGTGCTTACAGTGAAGGTATAAACTTGCTTCTCTCTATATCTAGGCTCTGCCGTTTAACCATCAACCGTTTGACGCTTATGACCCACAAAGAGGGTTGACGCGTCGTTAAACGCGAAATCATCATCATCATCTATATCTAGGCTAAGAAGTTCCTGCTAAATGAATGAATCCCTTCCCATTTCACTAATTTGCTTTTGTAAACCTTGTTCTGCCAAACAAGTATATGCTCTACCTTTGCTATCAGTGAGGATCCAGATCAGATGGCTATCATAGAAGCCATCTGACTGGATCTTCACTGTTAATTTGTCATTTAATTGGTGAATTTATAGGGAAAAAAAACTATATCAAGTAATTTGATTGGTTGATAGTCAAAAATGGGTGTGGCAAGCAGATTTCTGCCCTTTTTTTAACAAGAGAGAGTCAAAAATGGGTGTGGCAAGCAGATTTCTGCCCTTTTTTTAACAAGAGAGAGTCAAAAATGGGTGTGGCAAGCAGATTTCTGCCCTTTTTTTAACAAGAGAGACAACTCACATGACTTCCTGTATGCTTAAATTTGCCTTTACTGTAAATGGGGTTCTTCTGAAAAGGGGTCTACTCTTAGAAGAAATTGAGCAGAGCAAAACGTGTTGACAATTTTATGCATAGTTATATTTAAATAAATCAAAACATGTAACATCAAACTTCATTTTATTCATACATGTATATATCATACGTAGTTTCCCTTGAAAATATATCCATTCACAAAAGCTGACATTAGTACTCACATTCTTACTTAATAATATCTTGATTACATGGAGATACACTTATACTATTGCTGATTACATTACAAGAGAACATTTTAAGAAAGCTTGTTTCAAAAGAGATGCACTCATTTTTTTACTGAATATTTACTGATTTGAATTGCAAGAGATCTGCTCATATTGTTTTTTAGCTCACCTGACCGAAGGTCATGGTGAGCTTTTGTGACAGTAAGATGTCCGGCGTCGTCGTGCGTCGTCCGTCGTCCGTCGTCCGTCGTGCGTAAACTTTTTCTTGTGAACACACTAGAGGCCACAGTTTTGGTCCAATTATCATCAAACTTGCTCAGAATGATAATCATGACAATATCTCGGTCAAGTTCGAATTTGGGTCATGTCGGGTAAAAAAGTAGGTCAGTAGGTCAAATCATAGAAAAACCTTGTGAACACTCGAGAGGCCACAATTTTGGTCCAATCATCATCAAACTTGCTCAGAATGATCATTGTGACAATATTTTAGTGAAGTTTGAATATGGATCATGTCGGCTTAAAAAGTAGGTCAGCGGGTCAAATCATAGAAAAACCTTGTGAACACCCTAGAGGCCACAATTTTGGTCCAATCATAATCAAACTTGCTCAGAATGATCATCATGACAATATCTTGGTCAAGTTCGAATATGGGTCATGTCCGGTCAAAAAGTAGGTCAGTAGGTCAAATCATAGAAAAACCTTGTGAACACTCTGAAGGCCACTGTTTTGGTCCAATTATCATGAAACTTGCTCAGAATGACCATTGTGACAATATTTCAGTCCAGTTCGAATATGGGTCATATCGGGTTAAAAAGTAGGTCAGCGGGTCAAATCATATAAAAACCTTGTGAACACCCTAGGGGCCACAATTTTGGTCCAATCTTAATCAAACTTGCTCAGAATGATCATCATGACAATATCTCGGTCAAGTTTGAATATGGGTCAAATGGTTCCGGTCCGTTGCACATCTAGGTCACAGGAGCCAAAAACAGATTTTTTTCACCAAAAACTTAAAAAATCTTCTTCTCTGAAACCACAAGGCCCAGGTCTTTGTTATTTGGTATGAAGCTTCATCTAGTGGACCCCTACCAAGATTGTTCAAATTATAGTGCTGGGGCCAAAAATGCCCCCGCACGGGGGCCCTTTGGTTTTACATAGGCTTATATAGGGAAAATCTTTAAAAATCTTCTTCTCTGAAACCACAAGGCCCAGGACTTTGATATTTGGTATGAAGCTTCATCTAGTGGACCCCTACCAAGATTGTTCAAATTTGAGTGCTGGGACGAAAAATGCCCCCGCCACGGGGCCCTTTGGTTTTACATTGGCTTATATAGGGAAAATCTTTAAAAATCTTCTTCTCTGAAACCACAAGGCCCAGGTCTTTGATATTTGGTATGAAGCTTCATCTAGTGGACCCCTACCAAGATTGTTCAAATTATAGTGCTGGGGCCAAAAATGCCCCCGCCCCAGGGCCCTTTGGTTTTACATAGGCTTATATAGGGAAAATCTTCAAAAATCTTCTACTCTGAAACCACAAGGCCCAGGACTTTGATATTTGGTATGAAGCTTCATCTAGTGGACCCCTACCAAGATTGTTCAAATTATAGTGCTGGGACAAAAAATGCCCCCGCCACAGGGCCCTTTGGTTTTACATTGGCTTATATAGGGAAAATCTTTAAAAATCTTCTTCTCTGAAACCACAAGGCCCAGGTCTTTGATATTTGGTATGAAGCTTCATCTAGTTGACCCCTACCAAGATTGTTCAAATTACAGTGCTGGGGCCAAAAATGCCCCCGCCCCGGGGCCCTTTGGTTTTACATAGGCTTATATAGGGAAAATCTTAAAAAATCTTCTTCTCTGAAACCACAAGGCCCAGGTCTTTGATATTTGGTATGAAGCTTCATCTAGTGGACCCCTACCAAGATTGTTCAAATTTTAGTGCTGGGACAAAAAATGCCCCCGCCACGGGGCCCTTTGGTTTTACATGGGCTTATATAGGGAAAATCTTTAAAAATTTTCTTTTCTGAAACCACAAGGCCCAGGACTTTGATATTTGGTATGAAGCTTCATCTAGTGGACCCCTACCAAGATTGTTCAAATTTTAGTGCTGGGACAAAAATGCCCCCGCCACGGGGCCCTTTGCTTTTACATTGGCTTATATAGGGAAAATTTTTAAAAATCTTCTTCTCTGAAACCACAAGGCCCAGGTCTTATATATTTGGTATGAAGCTTCATCTAGTGGACCCCTACCAAGATTGTTCAAATTATAGTGCTGGGGCCAAAAATGCCCCCGCCACGGGGCCCTTTGGTTTTACATAGGCTTATATAGGGAAAATCTTTAAAAATTTTCTTCTCTAAAACCACAAGGCCCAGGACTTTGATATTTGGTATGAAGCTTCATCTAGTGGACCCCTACCAAGATTGTTCCAATTTTAGTGCTGGGGCCAAAAATGCCCCTGCCCCGGGGCCCTTTGGTTTTACATAGGCTTATATAGGGAAAATCTTTAAAAATCTTCTTCTCTGAAACCACAAGGCCCAGGACTTTGATATTTGGTATGAAGCTTCGTCTAGTGGACCCCTACCAAGATTGTTCAAATTATAGTGCTGGGACAAAAAATCCCCCCCTGCCACGGGGCCCTTTGCTTTTACATAGGCTTATATAGGGAAAATCTTTAAAAATCTTCTTCTCTGAAACCACAAGGCCCAGAACTTTGATATTTGGTATGAAGCTTCATCTAGTGGACCCCTACCAAGATTGTTCAAACTATAGTGCTGGGGCAAAAAATGCCCCTGTCCCGGGGCCCTTTGATTTTACATAGGCTTATATAGGGAAAATCTTTAAAAATCTTCTTCTCTGAAACCACAAGGCCCAGGACTTTGATATTTGGTACGAAGCTTCGTCTAGTGGACCCCTACCAAGATTGTTCAAATTATAGTGCTGGGACAAAAAATCCCCCCCTGCCACGGGGCTCTTTGGTTTTACATAGGCTTATATAGGGAAAATCTTTAAAAATCTTCTTCTCTGAAACCACAAGGCCCAGAACTTTGATATTTGGTATGAAGCTTCATCTAGTGGACCCCTACCAAGATTGTTCAAACTATAGTGCTGGGGCAAAAAATGCCCCTGTCCCGGGGCCCTTTGATTTTACATAGGCTTATATAGGGAAAATCTTTAAAAATCTTCTTCTCTGAAACCGCTAGGCCCAGGTCTTTGATATTTGATGTGTAGCTTCATCTAGTGGACCTTTGACAAGATTGTTCAAATTTTAGCCTTTGTTGATGTTTGGTATGAAGCTTCACCTTTAAGACCTCCCTCAACATTATGTACATTAAAGCCCTGGGGCCAATAATGGCCCTCTCTGGGGCCCACTTGTTACACTATGGATCAGGTGAGCGATCCAGGGCCATCATGGCCCTCTTGTTATATAAATTACCAGAGATCTAGTACCATTCTTACTTGTGTTGATTACAAGAGATACAGGTATAAGGTCCATTTCAAAAGTAATATAACTAGGCCTGTAACTTTGTTATAGTTGTCGCAGATAAGACTGACTAGGCGGAGCTATTCAGGTGTTGTCAATATATGAGCCCCGCCAAGCGAATTTGTGTCTGTGAGCATTCCGTCATGACAAATTTTAACTGCCATTCAGAGGGGCCAGGGATATAGCTTTCTGGCTGAAGGTTCCTCTTGATTCACTGCTTGTATGAGCGTGCAGCGAAGGTTCTGGTGAGACTGCGGGGATGCGCAGGCTCGCCTGAACCTTCGCTGCTCGCATAGGCGATATGTACCAAAATCGCTTGACGGGGCCCATATGTCAAATCCGCTGAGTCCACCAGAAGAATCGGTAGAGTGCCTTTCGCACGCTTTCTACAAGCGGACGAAATGGTTATATACGCCACAGCTATGCTTGTGTTACAGTTGAATTCACACAATCGGGTGACTTGGTTTACCTTTTTTGTTAATGGAATATTCCTGAGGCAGGTACAAACAATAGCTCTGCCTAGTCAATCTTATCTGCGACTACTACATGTATATACATGATACGATTTTCAAACACAATAACGCAAATTGTAGGGTTGTACCTCGGCTACAAAATGATATGATCAAAATACACAAACATATGTTGAACAGCAAGACTATTGTTAATACATTTGGATACACTGAACCAAAAATCCTCAAAGACCTAAAGAACGATTTGCTGGTATAGACAAATAAAACTGTTTAATTTTATCTTATGTTGTAATAAATTATCAAATATTTCATTGAAATGTATCCACAATACTAAGTCTGTTGGGTGGATTTAATTATCATTATTTCATTGTGACATCACTGCTGGTAAAATGACCATTTCCTTTCATGTTTAATTTTTAGGATCCATGGTATCACTAAATTTAATTTGATTTTGCATATCAAATAAACATTATGTCAGCCTTTATTATACCCCCAGCATACAAAGTATGTCAGGGGGTATATAGTTTTCGTCTTTCCGTCCGTTTGTTGGTTGGTTCGTTTGTTTGATCGTTCGTTCATTCGTACTTCCGTCTATCCCGCCATTCATCAACCTTTACGTCAAAGTTTTGCGTTAAACCTTTTCGATTGCTCATATCTCTGTAACCACATGTTAGATTCTCTTCATATTTGGTATGAACTGGGTGGGCTGTCCATCCGTTTGTCAACTTTTACGTCAAAGTTTTGTGTTAAACCTTTTTGATTACTCATATCTCTGTCACCACATGTTGGATTCTCTTCATATTTGGTACAGGATATCTCTATAGCATTATCTTTCATTTGGAATACCTAAGCTCGCGGGTCAAGCCCCTGGGTGGGCTGTCCATCCATCAGTCTGTCCATCAACATTTACGTCAATGTTTTGTGTTAAATATGTTCTAGAAAGGGTTATCCTTTGGAAGCAAGGGATACACCACAGAACCGGAAAATATGGAGTGTACATGTTTTAAACCTTTTTGATTGCTCATATCTCTGTAACCACATGTTAGATTCTCTTAATATCTCTATAGCATTACCTTTCATATAGAATATCTAAGCCCCTGGGTGAGCTGTCCGCCCGTTTGTCAACTTTGACATCAATGTTTTGTGTTAAACCTTTTTGAATGCTCATATCTCTGTAACCACATGTTAGATTCTCTTCATATTTGGTAAAGAATATCTCTATAGCATTACCTTTCATATGGAATATCTAAGCCCATGGGTCAAGCCCCTGGGTGGGCTGTCCGTCCGTTTGTCAACTTTTACGTCAAAGTTTTGTGTTAAACCTTTTTGATTGCTCATATCTCTGTAACCTCATGTTAGATTCTCTTCTTTGGTACAGAATATAGCTATAGTATTAGCTTTCATATGGAATATCTAAGCTCTTGGGTCAAGCCCCTGGGTGGGGCTAGGGGTCAATAATTAAGACTTCGGCATTTTGATTACCTTAGTTTTGTGTTAACTGTTTTCATTATACTCCTTGTTGTTGAAATGCAATGGTTATTCTCAGTGGACTAAATGGAAAGTTTATATGGAAAGGTTCAACGCTACAGACAAATTGTCATTTCCACTAAAAGGGGATGGCACTGTCCGGGGGTATATGTGCCCCACTGGGCACTTTCTCTAGTTCGTCATGTATCTAGTCTCATTATGGTTTTAAAATTGATCTTGAAATAATATTGTGCTTTTAGGCTCTTATGACGTCATTAATTTCATAATTTATACAAAAATGACAAATTTCTGACAACACTTATGACTTCAGGTCACCATATTGCTAATGTAATTTTCCAATAAAGCCTAAATATTATGTTTATTAAAACAAACTAAAGCAAAATATGAATTTATAAGCACATTAATGCAGCAGATGTTTTTAAAATCAGAGTATAGCCACGAAACTAGAAATGCATGTTTATTGCATTTTATCAAGACAATCCCATTTAAATGGGGGTGTACATATGATAATAATCGTAATTTTGTCTGTTAACCTATAAATACAAATTGATGTTGTTTAACACGTAGTTATGTGGACACTTAACATATTTTTCTTATTTTTCATTTTATGTGGTATGTTTATGGAAAATGACGTCACCTTAACAATATGTTTATGCAACAGAAAAATAGACATTAAAAATTTTCCGGTATCTGGACCCCGTCAACACATTTGCACGTGCAAAAATGCATGAGAGATTTATGCGTACTTGAAAGATGTGTCATTACAGATATCATATGGGTATATTTCCATGGGTGTAAAAAGTTACGAATACAGAATACAGTGAAAAACAGCGTCATATCACTTCTGCAATGGCCCGGTATATGGTTGCTAATTACATTACAAGAGATTTAGACACTTGTAATTTGGTTACAAGAATTTCACTCACAGCGTTACTGATTTAAATCACAAGACATTACAGGAGATGCACTCATATTTAAAATACAAGAGCTTCATGCACTTGTAGTCTTGCTTATTTAACATGCAGTAAGGAAATAAATAAATTTTATCTAAACTTGACATGGAAAAGAAGAATGTCATTAGTGCAATATTTACCGTAAAAAATCCTAAAAATCTGAACACCTTGAGAACTCGCTGTATTTCACCTAAAATTTAAACAAATTTGTTCCAGGATCCAGCAAGGAGACCAAAAGGTGCAGACAGAATGGCAAACAGTGTAAACCCTGATCAGACTGCTCCATCAGGAGCAGTCTGATCCGGGTCTGCACCGTTTGCTTAGGCCTATCTGGCCCATTACTTTGGATCAATCGGGTGCATTTTCAGTGCATTTACAGAAAAAATGCTGTAAATAACTACAGTAGAACTTCGATGGCTCGAACACCGATGGCTCGTTTACTATGGATGTGTCGAACCCATTCTTGAGCCCTTAGCGAAATCCTCTACATAAGAAATAGTGGGGGATAATTAAGGATATTTTAGTCTTTTATCTTGCAAATGTATGCTGTGTGTACTCATTAGAATCCCCTCGATGAGGCGATTCTAATTACAAACAGCATACATTACCTTCCAAATGTATGCTGTTTGTACTCATTGGAATCGCCTCGATGAGGCGATTCTAATGAGTACACACAACATACATTCCTCGATGAGGCGATTCTAATGAGTACACACAGCATACATTTTCATTATAGAACACCGAAAAGATGTCTAAAAGTATCTCGTTATGCCTCCTGACAGTAACCTCAGTGGCTCGAACAACCCCTGTCTCGAACAAATTTTCGAGGTCCAAAAGGTGTTCGAGCCATTGAAGTTCGACTGTATTGGCATGTGTTGCTCATACTTCAATAAATTCAATGACTCGGTAGACCACACATGATCAGCTAGTGATGTCAGAGTAAATCACAGTTCTCTCCAATATGATTGGACAATGGTGACATTGTTTGTTTGTTTGATTTGAGGTTTAACGTCCCCGTCAACACTGTAAAGGTCATTTTGGAGACGTTGCTTCCAATTTTGTGGGACTTTTACCCAACATTGAGATTAAATGACATCTCAAGCCCTGTTGCCCAATGAAACCAATAGGGTTTATAAGCATGGACAGTCCGACTCGTACTGCTTTGCCTGGGCAGGCTTAGATCCTCTACGTGGTTTACCAGTACTTGTGTGCGGTCGATTTCAGCTCTGCCTGGAAGCATCATGCAGCCCATCTATTTCTTCAAGCCCCGATAGGCCGGGGTGAAATGGTGACATCGACATTGAGTGATTGATGGTGCTGTTCTGCAGGCAATAGGAATACTATGCATTTGTTTTGGTGCAATTTAAGCCCTCAAACCACAATATACATACAAGCCCACAAACCAGAGTTATGGCCTCAGCCCATTGAGGCTTTGAGAAATAGATTGGGCTGCATGGTACTTCTACGCAGTGCTGAAACCCACTAGCCTGGTAAACTGCTCAGAAGGTCTAAGCCTGTGAAAGCAAAGTGGTACGAGTCGGACCGTCCATGCATATAAACCCTTTTGGTTTCATTGGGCTTTCATCTCTATGTCTGGTAAAAGTCCCACGAAATTGGAAGCAACGTCTCCAAAATGATCTAAATAGTGCTGACTCAGTTCTGACTATATTCTGAATAGTTACTGTGAACCCTTAAGATGCCAAGAAAAAGTGAGTCTAAAAATGTTGCCTGTTTATGTCGTTTGCTGTACATGTATATTCTTGCAAAATTTTAAACTCATTTTCATATGCAGTCAAACAGTGTGGATGCAGATCAGACTGCTCCTGCAGGAGCAGTCTGATCGGGATCCACACTATTTACATAGTAACCAGCAGACAACAATGCAGATGACAATTGTTATCCCCTCGCAACAACGTTGCGAATGGGGATATAGCATCGGTGCCGTGCGTCCGTGTGTTAGTGTGTGTGTGTGTCTGTGTGTGTGTGTGTGTGTCTGTCCGGAACCTTGTGAGCAGGATAGAAGACACAGTATTCATCGTAGAAGCATCAAACCTTCCACAAATGTTCACCATGTACAGAGGATGAACCCTATTGAATTTCAAGGTCAGGGATCAAAGGTCAAGGTCACAATGGACTTGACCTTGAAAACCTTGTGAGCAGGATAGAAGACACAGTATTCATCGTAGAACCATCAAACCTTCCACAAATGTTCACCATGTACAGAGGATGAACCCTATTGAATTTCAAGGTCAGGGATCAAAGGTCAAGGTCACAATGGACTTGACCTTGAAAACCTTGTGAGCAGGATAGAAGACACAGTATTCATCGTAGAACCATCAAACCTTCCACAAATGTTCACCATGTACAGAGGATGAACCCTATTGAATTTCAAGGTCAGGGGTCAAAGGTCAAGGTCACAATGGACTTGACCTTGAAAACCTTGTGAGCAGGATAGAAGACACAGTATTCATCGTAGAACCATCAAACCTTCCACAAATGTTCACCATGTACAGAGGATGAACCCTATTGAATTTCAAGGTCAGGGGTCAAAGGTCAAGGTCACAATGGACTTGACCTTGAAAACCTTGTGAGCAGGATAGACGACACAGTATTCATCGTAGAAGCATCAAACCTTCCACAAATGTTCACCATGTACAGAGGATGAACCCTATTGAATTTCAAGGTCAGGGGTCAAAGGTCAAGGTCACAATGGACTTGACCTTGAAAACCTTGTGAGCAGGATAGAAGACACAGTATTCATCGTAGAAGCATCAAACCTTCCACAAATGTTCACCATGTACAGAGGATGAACCCTATTGAATTTCAAGGTCAGGGGTCAAAGGTCAAGGTCACAATGGACTTGACATTGAAAACCTTGTGAGCAGGATAGACGACACAGTATTCATCGTAGAAGCATCAAACCTTCCACAAATGTTCACCATGTACAGAGGATGAACCCTATTGAATTTCAAAGTCGGGTCAAAGGTCAAGGTCACAATGGTCTAACATATTCAGATTGGATTTCCATGTTAATGAATGGTATGCAGTTGCGAGGGGATGCTACGCTTGCGTTGCCTTGTTGCAATTGGCATCTTAACAGTTAATTGTTATGGACTGAAATATCTCCTTTCAATCACCATTATCTGCTTTGGAAGATTATGTATTCACCTTATTTGCATTATCCGCTGGTTCCTAGTCTGAAGGTTATCAGTGTTGGAAAAACAGGTAACCAGACCCCCCTGACCTTCAAAAGTCAAGGTCAGGGGGGTCTGGTTACCTGTTTTTCCAATATTGACAATGTGCAAGCTGGGAGCCAGCAAATAATGCAAATATGGTGAATAGCTTATAGATTTTTGATCAATCTCTGATAACTGCGTCACAGTCGACTCTTTGGCTCAGTGGTTGGAGTGGTGGCTTGTCACCCGAGCTGCCCAGGTTTGAATCCCACAGTAGGCAGAATTTTACAGCTATGCTTTATTTCTTTTGTTATAACATTCCTGTTGTAAGATAGTAAAATGATTTAATTTCTTTTACAGGTACCCGGACTGGAGATGATTATAATTGGGGCCGATAGAAACCTGCTGTAGGCAGAAAACAAAAAAAAGGGATCATTATTTAGTTAATAGGGACCAATTAATGCCTCCCAGTTATGTGATTAAGAGAGTTTTGTACTGCAAAGAATGGGTTCCTTATGAATATGCAGTCAGTCAGTACCTTCAGCGGCTTGTGTTCTTAAGGGAAATGGATAAACCTTCAGGGGAGGCAACTCCTTCAAAAGTAATTTTGTCTCCCATGTCAATAGGGGTCAACTTTTAACCCATTTTGTACCGAAAACCCCTAAAGGGGTACCATGCAAACAGTATAGGCCCAGATCAGACGCCGCAGAACGCGGCGTCTGATCAGGGCCTACACTGTTTGCAAAATTTTCAGCAAATTTCCAAGTAGATTTTGAAGAAAAGACAACCTGACACCCCTAAATTTTGAAATGAATTCCTGCAAAATATAAGGAGGAAGATTCCCTTTGGTACAAAAAGGGTTAAAAGGAAAGAATTTGGTCCTGAGGGGAAACACTGGGGCTTGGAGAATTTGATTTGGCTGCATAGTGCTTCTGCACAGAGCTGAAACTAACCAGACTTTAGTACTTAACACCTGTCCAGCTGAGCCTGGACATGTCTTATCTATCAAACAATGTAGATCCAGATCAGATGGCTTCTGAAGAAACCATCTGATCAGGATCTTCATTGTTTGTCATTCAGCTCATGAATTTGTTGCAATAATTTGCATCAAGTAATCTGATTGATTGATAGCCAGTCGTGGGTGTGGCTTAATTAAATATTCAGCAGGTCAAGGGTTAAAAATTGCTGAGAAGATCTAAGCCTGCCCAGGAATTTTTTTTTTTTTTTTTTTTTATTTGAGTTTTAACATACCCGTCAACACTGTAAAGGTCATTTTGGAGATGTTGCTTCCAATTTTGTGGGACTTTTACCCGACATTGAGATGAAATGACATCTCAAGCCCTGCCGCCCAATGAAACCAATAGGGTTTATAAGCATGGACGGGCCGACTTGCACCGCTTTGTCTGGGCAGGCTTAGATCCTCTAAACAGCTTACCAGTACTCATGTGCGGGTCGGTTTCAGCTCTGCGAGGAAGCATCATGCCGCCCATCTATTTCTTCAAGCCCCAATGGGCGGGGGCCGAGGAAAAATTTGGGAGTGACTCTTATGTTCGTTAATCTCAATATCAGGTGAAAGTCCCATAAAATCGGAAGCAAGAAATTAGAAAACTTGCCGCTACTTCGTCATAGCTTGAGTTGTGGGCTGTACACATAATATGTTTCCATATTTTCATTTGAATGCTGTAGATTTCCATCGTCTATCATTATGTGCTGGCTGTTCCTTGCTGCATATGATAATGAACCCATATTAACGGAAATCGATACAACTGACTTACTTCCTGCCATTTTGTACAAGGGAGGCAACTTTCAAACATAATGTCAACAAGTCTGTGACATGAACACCCCCATAACCCCACTATATATAGGGAAAACCGGCGGTTACAGGGTTATACATTATTTTGCTGATTTCTAGTCCAAGACATAGGTTGTTGGTACTCGTTAGAACCGCCTCATTGAGGTGGTTCTAACGAGTACACACAACCTATGTCTTGAGTCCAAGACATAGGTTGTTGATACTCGTTAGAACCGCCTCATTGAGGCGGTTCTAATGAGTACCCACAACCTATGTCTTGGGAGCAGAAATAAGAAAAATAATCTATACCCATGGGATCCCCAGTTTTCCCTATATAAAGTGAGGTTTAGGAGGTGTTCATTTCACGGACTTGTTCACGTGATAGGAAAAAAAAATTCTCCTTCCTTTGAAAGTGTAGCAACTCAAATTGGTAGTCTTACCAAGCTTTCTCAACACTTTTCAAAGGGGTGGCAGCTCTCCCAAAAGCATTTTTGTTTCCCTTGATAAGTGGGGCCTACTTTTAAAGAAAAAGAATTTGCTCCTAGCTGCCAATGTTTCGGAAAATGAACATGAAGTCCCAAAAACAAAATGGCAGAAATTTTTTCTGGTGTATTTATTTCCTTATAGCTTTAACAGCACTAGGCAAAGTTGACCTATATTTGTTGTCCAAATATATATTTTTACTGTAAAGTGATATACATCTATTTCCAAAAAATATTGCCAATTTGAATTTCACAAAAATGTTGCTTTTATGAGCATTCAGATTTTTTTTAGTTTAAATTTTGCTGTAGATTTTTAATAAGTTTGAAAATTGGATAGAATATTTGTTGTTAAAACATTGTTGTTAACAAACTTGGGTATTGATTGTATTTTGGGGGTAGCTTATTGTTTATTTTTCAATAGAACAAAAATAGCATGAATTCATATTTTCTCTTTTTGAGAGAGTTAAATTTCTGTTTTGTCCATATTGACACTGTTGGTTTTCAAGAAATGTTTCATACTTAGCTAATCTTCACATTTTGAATTTTTAAGATTCCAGCCCTGTTTCAATAATTTTTAACAAAAATATTACCTTTGTTTTGTTGGGTAAGAAAGTTACATTCTAGATGATGGGAACTTTTGTTTCAAACTTTGAATGATTTCCACAAAAAAATACCTGTAAAGAATAAGAAATAGTTTAAAAAAAAAAATGTCTATAATTATCCTACAGACTGCTCAGAGCAGTCTGATCAGGCTTGACACTGCTATTCCGTCTGCACCTTTTTGACTCATTGCTGGATCGCGAAACAAATTCATTACATTTTTAGGAGAATTACAGCAATTTCTCCGGATGTCCGAACTTTTAGTTAGGATTTTTATTGTAACAAACACAGAGGTGCCTAACATACTTGTGTTATGAAGCTCTTGGCACAGTTACGCCTTAATTACTGTTAAAATCCTAAAAATTCGGACATCTTGAGGACTTTCTGTAATTCTCCTTAAATATTAACAAATTTGTTTCACGATCCTACAACGAGTCCAAAAGGTACAAACAGAATGGCAAGCAGTGTAGACCCAGATCAGACTGCTCCTTCAGGAGCAGTCTGATCTGGGCCTGCACTGTTTGCTTAGGCCTATATGTCCCAATACTTAAGATTGTTACGGTAATATTCTTAGTTAACAATCATTTTAAATTTGCTTACAATGTATTTATTATCAATGTTGGTATGCAAAAAGCTACTCGCTTTTTCCAGCAAAAAAACTAGAGTATTTGATATTGTACTTTAACAATACAGTTAACCCTTAAGCTGCCAAGAAAAAAATGCATCTTAAAATATCGTCTGCTAATGTCGTCTGCTGAATTTTCTAGCAAACGTTTTAAAAATATATTTTCATACAGGCAAACTGTGTGGACCCAGAGCAGTCTGATCTGGGTCCATACAGTTTGCAGAAATGAATTTTTAAAGTAACCAGCAGACGACAAAGCAGATGACAATTGTCGTGATTGGCTTTGACCATTACAAGTTTGCTAAGTTAGAGATGTTACGAGCTCTCTAAAATGACCTTTACAGTGTTGGTTGGGACGTTAAACCTCAAATCAAACAAAACAAACAAAACAAGCTCAAATTGCTTTGAATACTGGGCCATGAAATTTGTCATGACAACAAAAATCATCAAGATTTACCCATAATGACTGAAATTTTCTTACCTAACAATATTTGATTTGAAATCATATGACAAAATCTCCAACCTGGCTTTTCCGTATTAACTATTTTGATTCATAACAATCCTGTTTTAACACTATAGATCAAAGCACATTGTTATTTTTGGAACATTTTATGTGAATTTTAGAATGCATAATGCTTTTAAATACCTCAGGTTCTGACTGTTTCCATAGAAAGACCTTGTGACATCTTTGAAATAATGCTCTGCATGCTGGGTATTTTTTTTTTTATCAGCAGACGACATTTTGAAATATTTTTCTGTTTTTTTTTTTAGTTTTCTGGTAAAAAATAAGAAATATACCAACAATTTGTTGTCTGCTGAATTAGCCTAGAGAGTCTTAGTCGTCTGCTGCGAGAAAAATACCCAGCATGCAGAGCGTTAAAGTGTCGTTAGCTAAATGATCTTGTAAATTGTCAAAAAATTAACAATTCTAGCGGCCTGATCAGGGTCCACACTGTTTGCCTGCATGCAAAAATATTTTTAAAAGTTTGCAAGAAGATGCAGCAAACAAGACAAATCAGGCAGCTTTTTTAGATGCAGTGTTTCTTTCCATATTAACCCTTATCTTGCCGTTCACGACAACCCCTATCTTTGCAAACAGTGTAGATCCAGATCAGATGGCTTCTGAAGAAGCCATCTGATCAGGATCTACAGTGTTTGACATTCAATTTATGAATTTGTAGGAATAAATTACATCAAGTAATCTGATTGGTTCAAAGTCAGAAATGGGTGTGGCTTAACTGAATATTCAGCAAGAGAAGGGCTAAGGATTAAAACGAAGATAATGACCTTAGTCTGTGCCTTACAGCTTGACATGTACAGAACTCTTAAATCCATCCACTATCATTGTCAGGATACCAACATTCCATAAGTACTTTTTTTTTCCTTTTTTTCCGTATAATTTTGAAAGGAATTGTAGATTATCATAAAAGTTCATATTTTTGTAAAAAAAAAATGTGTTAGGTAAAATATGCATGTATTGAAATTGTCTGTATGAAACTTGTCTTTAAATTATAGTGTAAAAATTTTTATGAAAAAATCATATTCATACGTATATGTTTGTCTTATGTAAATTCTTATTATAATTATGCACATTACCTGTATTGAGCCACAGACTACATTTTGCCAATGACATAATCATGAAATCCTCATATTTTTCTACAGTTTTCATCTTTACCTCATGTCCCTTGAAACTGGTGAGTCTCACGGGGATAATGTCACAGTATCAAGTGCATGTAATGTAAAGTCTTTGCAAACCCTACTTTATTTGGAGAAAATTGGGCTTTGGCAGTGTATACCGTAAAAATTCTAAAAATTTGGACACCTTGAGGACTTGCTGTAATTCTTCTAAAAGTTTAACAAATTTGTTTCACGATTTAGGAAGGAGGCTAAAAAGTACAGGTAGAATGGCAAACAGTGTAGATCCTGATCAGACTGCTCCTTCAGGAGCAGTCTGATCTGGGTCTGCACTGTTTGCTTAAGTTGTCTGTCCCAATACTTAGGTTCATTACAGTACATTATTTTATCATTTCTGTACAGTAACATAGATAAAGGGTACCTGTTCTAACAGGTACCAAGTTCTAACAGGTACCGAGTAAAAAGTAAGAAGAAAATCACAAATTTTCAAATATAGAATATTAGTTATAGAGCCAGGAGAGCCAGGAAAGATAGCATTATCTCACATGGGTGTATCTTTCTTGGCTCCAAAGCTTGCCTTTTTTTCTGATAAAAAATTGTGGGTTTAATTGTTACATGTGCTAAAAACCTAATTTATATGTGCTCTTACAAACTGCATCATTGAGGGAGTTTCACTGAGGCAGTTCTGCTGATGTGGTGTTACTGAGCAGGAATATAAAAAAAATACATGAAATAAATGCATGTTGTCCCTAACTGTTTCCTTTATGAAGTGGGGTTTAAAGGCTTCACTACCATTAGGAAAATATGTCCAAGCGAAATAATGGCATCCAACGTGGTGTCAGAAATGACAAATATTAGTTAAAAATGATAACATCTTTCTTATTTCTGCTTTCAACATAGATTGTGGGTGCTTATTAGAACTGCCTCAATGAGGTGGTTCTAATGAGTACCCACAATCTATGTTTTTGAGAAAAAATAAAGCAGATAATGAATACCCCGAGGAAACATCAAATTTTTCGTATATAATATGGGGTTTTAGAGGACTTCATTTCACGGACTTGTTATCTCGATGATTGACTTCTTAATGTGATAAATAAGAAGGGTCTTTGGAACTCGGTGTAAACTTAACTCAGTTAATCTGAGTCTTCTATTTCTCACCTTTTGATGTTCTTTGTTTTTCCAAAGAGTTTAGTAGTTTTCATATTATTTATCATATCCAATTAGACCTAGCCCAGAAGTTTTTGAGATGTTTTTCTTGCACAATTCAGTTGAATACAAATAACCCTTATCCTGCTGTTCATGACAAACCCCTACGTTTGCAAACAGTGTAGATCCAGATCAGATGGCTACTGAAGAAGCCATCTGATCAGGATCAACATTGTTTGTCATTCAGTTTGTGAATTTGAACGAAAACATGATAGCATGTAATCTGATAGTCAGAAATGGGTGTGGCTTATTAAAATGTTCAGCAGGATAAGGGTAAACAGAGCATGAATTTTGTCCTGCTCATAAGTTTTGAAATGTCCATTATGATAACACACCTATGTGCTAAAATGGCTTTTGTTTTATCTCAAGAGCTAACATTTTTCACAAATGAAAATAAAATGTTAGGTATTTTTCTTGTTCCAACACCAAATATGAGTAAGTGTTTGAGTTTTACATCCCACCAACAGCTAAGGTCATACAGAGATGGGACCTCGGTTTATAGACTCATCCGAAAGTCTGGAGATGCCCGGGATGGATCCTGAGATCCCTGGTTTACAAGGCAAGTAGCATAACCACTGCACCACGGATGCTTCTGCCAACACCAAATGTAAATTGGGAGTGCTCATTAGAACTGCCTCAGTGAGACAGTTCTTACAAGTACCCACAATCTATGTTTTTTGAGCAAAAATAAGGAAAATAATGAAACCCCATAATCCCCACTTTTCTCTATATAAAGTTGGGTTTTGAGGGGTCTTCATTTAATGGACTTGTTAACCTGATGCAGAGACTTTTGGCATTTTAAAGTTTATGAGCAGGACAAATCTCATTCTCCGCTGATCTGATCATAACACCATTATAGGTTGATTTATATAATTATGATATATTTTCATGCTTATTTGAACTGAGCATGAAAACACATCACGAAAACACGCCTATATAATTTTAACCTCCTCAAACCCCACTTTTGTATAGAAAAAACTAGGTTTTCAGGGGTAAATTTTTTCTTTCTTATTTCTGCTCTAAAATATAGATTGTGGGTACTCGTTAGAACCGCCTCAATGAGGCAGTTCTAACAAGTACCAACAATCTTTATTTTTGGTACTCGTTAGAGCAGCCTCGATGAGGCAGTTCTAACTAGTACCCACAGTCTATATTTTGAGCGGAAGTAAGAAAAATATCACAATTTTTCATCAAAAATTTAGTTTTGGGGTGTAAAATTTACAATGTATTTGTATCGGTGTGTTGAGACCTGAGATGGCAGTGTTTGCGTGCTGCTTCCTTGGAGCCCTATTTATCATGTGAGTTATCAATGAAGGCCCTAGCGAATCTTCACACATGCACAGTCCCCATGGGTGTTAGCATGTAGATTAACCCATTGTATACTAGTGTCCATTGCCATTTTGTTTGTTTGTTTTGAGGTTTAACGTCCCCGTCAACACTGTAAAGGTCATTTTGGAGACGTTGCTTCCAATTTTGTGGGACTTCTACCCGACATTGAGATGAAATGACATCTCAAGCCCTGTCGCCCAATGAAACCAATAGGGTTTATTAGCATGGACGGTTCGCCTCGCACCGCGGTTCCTGGACAGGCTTAGTTCCTCTAAGCGGTTTACCAGTACTAGTGTGCGGGCCAGATTCAGCTCTGCATGGAAGCATCATGCAGCCCATATATTTCTTCAAGCCCCTATGGGTGGGGGCCTGTGTCCATTGCCATATGTTGGACAAGTTCTTTTGTCATATAAGGGGCATCTGGCCTATTTTTTCTTTTTATTCTATTTTTGATGGAATATTCTGTTAGCAAATAGGGCAGGCCCTGATCAGACGCCGCATTCTGCGGCCCTGATCAGATGCCGCGTTCTGTGGCGTCTGATCCGGGCCTGCACTGTTTTTCAAGATACCCCTTCTGGGGTTTCCCCCTTGCAATGGGTTAAAAAGACCTTTGTGTGTGATAGAAACAATTTCCATTTGTCTGTATGAATTGCTTATTGGTCCTCAATAGCAGGGTATCATGCAGTGTCAGTGATGCTTTTATTGATGTTATTCAGTTGTGTTGTGTTTCATTTACAAGTTTATTCATTACGAAAACATGCCTATGCAAATATATTGAAAAATGTTTCCACCAAAAAAATGAAAATTTTCTGAAAAAAATTCTGCTATTTTTCATATTTATGCTCAAAATCTAATTTGTGGGAACTTGTTAGGACTGCCTCAGTGAGGCAGTTCTAATGAATACTCACAATCAATGTTTTTAGGCAGAAATAAGAAAAATTATGTATACTCTTGTGAACCCCAGTTTTACTGTATAAAAATGGGGTTTAAAGGGGTCAAAATTATATAAGGCATGTTTTCGCTATGAGGAAATAAATGAGTGCTTGAGTTCTACGCAATTATATTGCCAAAGTATGTTACATGTCAGATTTGAATATCAAAGTGTTATGAGTGAACAAGGTGACCATTGAATGAGATATTGCCTAATATAGTAAAATTCCCATATTAAGAGACCACTTTAGGGACTGTTCAAAAGTGGTCTTTAAGACCACTTTTGAACAGTCCCAAAGGTGGTCTCTTATAAGGAGACACTGGGTGTAGAAAGCACAGAGAAAGGATAAAAGGAACCATCTCAATTAGCTTTTAAAAACAGATTTGGTCTTAATTTTAGGTGGTCTTTATAGCGGAATTTTACCATACTTGCAAGACTCCATTATCCAGAAAATGATATTGAGTGCAGGGAGTAGATAAATAGCAATGCCTTTCACAACACTCACAATGAAATGCAGTTTTTCTCTAAAGCTTTTTGATGAAGTCCAAAATAAACATCACGAAAACACACCTATAAAATTCTGAACCTTTGAACCCCACTTTTATAAAGTAAAAACTAGGGTTTACAGGGGTAAACTGTTTTTCTTATTTCTGCTCTTAAATATAGATTGTGGGTACCCGTTAGAACCGCCTCAATGAGGCGGTTCTAACATGTACCCACAATCTATATTTTGAGCAGAAATAAGGAAAATCTCGCAATTTGTCATCGTAAAATTTTCATTTTTTCGCCGGTAAGATTTACAATGTATTTGTATAGGCTTGTTTTCGTAATGTAATTGTAACTTTTATAACTGACTCACTGATAATGCATATCATTTAGTTTGTGTCTGGGATGAACAGACCGTCCTGTTGATAAAAAAGTGCCTTCATCATATTTCTGTTCCTGTATTTTTCTCTTGGGTTCATTTATACACCACAACCTCTTTATAACCTCTGTGGTGTAGTGGTTATGCTACTTGCCTGATAAACCAGGGATTGCAGGATCGATCCCGAGCTTCTCCAGACTTTCGGATGAGTCTTTAAACCGAGGTCCCATCTCCATATGACCTTAGCTGTTGATGGGACGTAAAACTGAAACACACTCACTGTATAATCTTAACATTAGAAAAATGACCATTTCTGGTCATTTTCTACATAATCTATACATTTTTGGGATCCATCTTGAATCCGTGTTATAATGAACAGTGTTATAATGAGGTTGTGGGTGTAGTTGTTTCTATGGTAACAAAGAAACAAGAGAAAGATCACAATTGTCTTGGATACACTATACAGTGTAGATTCTGACATGAAGAAAATTCCATTACATTGATAATATTTATTAAATCATAATTTTGCTATGTACCATTTGCAGAAAAGTTAGATTGTTAAAATTTTTAGAAATTTCCTGCAGAAAAGTTCAATTTTGCAAATTTTTAAATTTCATGCTGAAAAAAAAGTTAAATATTTCAAATTTTTAAATTTCTTGTCTCTGGGTATTCAGGACATTATAAGCACTTGATCTGTTGATTATATTCTTTTCTGAAATAGTAAACAGGTGCTGTCTTCAGTTGTTCAAAGCTAATGATTGTGTTAAATAATTGCTCTTTAAAATCAATTTTGTATTGGTTGTACATTTTGCTGGAAAAAATGGGAGAAGCTTTTTCTGCTTAGAATTTTTTTTAAACAACAAGAACAAAAAAAAAAAAACAGTATTACAGTAAAAATCCTAAAAATTCTGACACCTGAAGGTCTTTCCATAATTCTCCCAAAATTTTGACAAATTTGTTTCACGATTCAGCAAGGGGTCCAAAAGGTGCTGATGGAATGGCCAACAGTGAAGACCCTGACCAGACTGCTCCTACTGGAGCAGTCTGATCTGGGTCTAGGCCTATCTGTTCAAATACTTAAGATCATGAGGGTAGTTAGGTAATGCCATTTAAAACTGTTTGTATACTGGAAATATACTAATATTTTTGCTGAAAAAATGTTCACAGTTTTTCGGCAAAAATTCCAGAACTTTAGGCATTCTGCCTGGTATAAAATTTTGATCTTTATCCATTATGAGTTCATTACACTAACATGTTTGCTGAAAAAAAAAATGTTTGTAGTTAACCACATTTTTCAGCAAAAATATCAGTGCATTAGGTTTTGGACTTGCCTGAACGTTTCATGTGCAGCCTCTAAGTTCTTTATCAAGCATGGCTTTAAAATATTGGACCTAGTTGTACAGATCGTTATTAGCTTAACGAGCTCGTTAGTGGTCAAATTGTTAACTGTTCAAGCAACTACCATATCAAATACTCTGGTGTTTTTGCTGAAGAAATGTGAGCAGCATTTGCAATTGCAAAAACTGCTCATATTTTTTCTGCAAAAATTCTGGTATTTTTGCTGAAGAAATGTGAGCAGCTTTTGCATTTGCAAAAGCTGCTCACATTTTTTTTCTGCAAAAATATTTGTATATTCCTCATATTGAATGATCAAAAGTTTTAACACTATGTTAACTAAAGACATCGTTAGCTTTGAGCAACAGGCCCCTTTAGTTTGACATTAACTGTATTCCACAATATTTATCTTTGAATGTTTGTACTTTCTTGTCTTTTTCTGCCGTACATGTCATTTACTCATCCTTGTGTATACTCATTTCAAATTAATATAGTACTCAAAGTTCCTGTTACTATGTAACAGCGTATTGACTGTATTTTACTTTTCAGAGTTGCATGGTTCATTTAAGAAGGTCCATTCCATTACTGCATCAGTTCCAAATGTCATATTATTTGAAGATTTTGGATACATTTTCAGTGAGGTGACTTTCAGAAAAAAAAATTGTCATGGTCTTCTGCTAAAGTAAAGAATTTGCTGCCGAGCCTTTTAACTTTGATCTGCTGAATAGATCAATTTAGCCACACCCAGTTTCTGACTCGTATAACCCTATTGGTTTCATTGGGTTAAACCCTATTGATTTCATTGGGTGATAGGGCTTGAGATGTCATTTCATCTCAGTGTCGGGTAAAAGTCCCACAAAATTGGAAGCAACATCTCCACAATGACCTAAATAGTGTTGGTGGGGATGTTAAACCTCAAATCAAACAGACTTGTTCACAGACTCGTACATGTATTTACATACAGCATATGACCAGTCAAATGCGCTTTCATGTAGAATCACTAGAGCCCTAACAGTTGTAAAAGCAAAAAGGCGTCTTCATGCATATGTGCCCACTGCCCAGTGAAGAATGGGCTCAGTCTGTGCATCTGCTCAGTCTGATCAGAATCTTTGTAGTGCACTGTATGAATCGCCATTGGCACAGTGTTTCTTCATGACTGTGGTCAGGGAAAATTGTTATCTGGTTACCGTAATGATCCTATATATTGGGACAGATAGGCCTAAGTAAACAGCACAGGCCCAGATCAGACTGCTCCTCGAGGAGCAGACTGATGAGGGTTTACACTGTTTTCCTATCTGTCTGCACCTTTTGGACTCCTTTCTGGATTATTAAACTAACTCTTATCCTGCTGTTCATGACAACCCATATCTTTGCAAACAGTGTAGATCCAGATCAGATGGCTTCTGAAGAAGTCATCTGATCAGGATCTACACTGTTTGGCATTCATTTTATGAATTTGTAGCAATAAATTACGTCAAGTAATTTGATTGGTTGATAGACAGAAATGGGTGTGGCTTAAATGAATATTCAGCAAGATAAGGGCTAATTTGTTAAATTTTTGAAGAATTACAGCAAGTTCTCAAGGTGTCAAAACTTTAAGGATATTTATGGTACATCTAAGTACAGACTGATTCTCGACATCAACAGAACATTTATCACATACAACAAGGGAACCGTGCAGGGACTAGCTTGAATGCATCATGGCTACATGAAATGTGTCATGTTTTCTGGGTACATGATTTTTTTTTTTCTTTTGTCTTTTTACAAATGTTTACCAGCAAGCATTCCAGTTAATTTGTGTAGTGTTCAGAGATATGGTGTACCTCAGAATGTCTTTCATTACATTATTGCTTATTTAAATACTTGCATTTATGCTGACAAAACCCTTGAGACGTCAGTCTTATGAATTGTCACCAATTTTGCATTATCTGCTGGTTCCTAGTCTGAAGGTTATCAGTGTTGGGAAAACAGGTAACCAGGGTCAGGGGGTCTGGTTTCCTGATTTTCCAGTATTAATAATGTGTAAGCTGGGAGCCAGCAAATAATGCAAAAATGGTTTATGTTTTCTGCCGGTAACTTAAAAAGTCATGGTTGCAAACAGTGTTGACCAAGATCACACTGCTCCTCAAGAAGTAGTCTGATTTTGTCCACACTGTTTGTCTTTATGCAAAAATATTTTTAAATAGTTTGCAAGAAGAAGCAGCAGATGGCACAAACAGACGGCATTATCAGATAGACGTTTTCTTGGGGTTTAAAGGTCTAATTTGCTTCAGGTGACAACTTGGCTAATGCTAGTTTGCTACTACATACACTAGTAGCAGGATTGGCTGTTGATGCTTGTTGTTTTAACCCTTATCCTGCTGGACATGACAACAGTGTAGATCCAGACCAGATGGTCTCTGAAGAACAATCTGATCAGGATCTACACTGTGATGCAGTTTGTGAATTGAAGGAAGACATTACATGCATATCCAATTATTTTCCAACATCGAACTACCATTCAGCAATGCATTTTCTTGCTCAAATCAGCAGAAAATGATATTTATCCTGCTCATAGCTGCTTATAACTTCAGGAGCGAGTCCAGGTAATATCAGAGGCACCTAGCATGATTCAGGTTTTTATCTGTGCAGGAGCCAGTTGTTCAAAACTAAGGACATTGTTAGTTAACAATCGTTAAAACTTTGTTCATTGAATATGGCAAATATGCTATTATTTTTCCTGAAAAAAAAAGTGAGATTTTTTCAGCAAAAAATACCAAAAATTTAGATATTGTACTTGCTAGGACAGTTATCAATTTGACCACTAACGAGCTCGTTAAGATAACGAGGCTTTGAACAACTGAACCCAGATCTCTTTAAATAAATGGTTGTGAGTGATTTTCTTGGTACTGTATATAATATAGACCCAAAGTGATTTTTGTACAGGTATTACATAGAGAATCTTACACGAGTACTTATGTATTATTGAATTTATTAAACTCGTTGAGGAAAAGGGATAAAATGCGAGGCTTTGCCGAGCATTTTATCCCTTTTCCTTCACGAGTTTAATAAATTCAGTAGTACATAAGTACGAATGCAAGATTCTATTTATCATATAAAATTTAAAACGAATTTTACTCTCGATTTTCGTACAAAAATGTCAATATTCCGCCATAAGTAAACGTGACGTCGTTATGGACATCGTACGTGTATCTTTACGGGACGTATCTAACTAATTTGCACATTTAATCCACTAGTGGCTTATCGAATTTATTACATGGCGTTATTACACTCTCAGAGGCGACGTCATATGATAAAGTATAGGTAAAAATAGGATAGCAAAAGAAAAACAAAAACAAATATCGAAGCACTGACAGTACTGATGCTGATCAGGTGCCATATTCTGTGGAATCTGATCTGGATCTCCACTGTTTGCCAGTTTCATATGTTGGGACCCTTGGCATATACAGGTTAACTAATTCAACAGTACAAAAATATGCCAATACAAATACATTGAAAATTTTGGCACCAAAATATGAAACTTTTCAAATAAAAAATTCTGGTATTTTTCATATGTTTGCTCAAAACTTAGATTGTGGGTACTTGTTAGAAACACCTCGATGAGGTTGTTCTAATGAGTACCCACAATCTGTATATTTTGAGCAGCTCAAAACTTAGATTGTGGGTACTCGTTAGAAACACCTCAATGAGGTGGTTCTAATGAGTACCCACAATCTGTATATTTTGAGCAGAAATAACAAAATAATATATACCCCTGTAAATCCCAGTTTTACTATATGAAAGTGGGTTTCAGGGAAGTCAAAATCATACAGGCTAATAATAATGAAAACGCTCTCCTACACTTGAGATTTTTAACTCTTATCCTGCTGTTCATGACAACCCTTTTCTTTGCAAACAGTGTAGATCCAGATCAGATGGCTTCTGAAGAAGCCATCTGATCAGGATCTACACTGTTTGACATTCAATTTATGAATTTGTAGGAATAAATTACATCAAGTAACATGATTGGTTCAAAGTCAGAAATGGGTGTGGCTAAACTGAATAGTCAGCAGGCTAAGGGTTAATATGATGCATTGAAATAAGAAAAAGATCACAAATTTTAACCCGAAAAAAAAAAAAATTCATTTTGGAGACATGAAAGACACTTTACACCTGTGTTCACAAAAGCGTTCAAACTTTGATGCGCTTCATTTCATTCTGACTTGAAACATCATTCAATAAATCCTAACATCCTATCAGTCAACTGTCAGACAGAAATAAATTCAAAGCACAAGGTGGTGTACATTTCATTGCTGACTCCTGCACTGTCCAATCAAAATACATCTCGAATGTCAATCAGAAAGTGTTTTCCAAAATGAGACCAATCAGTTGCTTGATCTAGTTTTAGAATTCTTTGATGAATGACATTTGCTTGTCAAATTAGCTTCATGCAAAGAGATTTATTGAAGGTTATTTCATAAGAGTTTGAACAGTTTTGTGTCCACAGGTGTATCAAGTCCGAGTAGGTGTGTTGTCCTGTTTTCAAAAAAAAAGATCTATCCTTTTCAGCATGGTGAGGGATTAAACTAGTATCACACAGGAAAAAATACACAAATTCCATACTTTTGTACATAAGTGTAGTTTATATTTTTGGACAATCTGTACAGTGTATAGTGTTATTGTTTCTATTTTGTACACACATATATGTTCTGGGCTACTCAAAGAAAATACAGGAAGAATGTAAACAGTTCTTGTGGACGGGCCTTCGTGGCTAAGGGGATAAGAGCGCTGGCTCTTAATCATAGGTCTTTCACCGCTGTGGTTCGAGCCTGGCTCGGGTCACATGTGAGATGGCAAGTTCTGCAATGGGGCAGGTGGTGTTTTTTCTCTGGTTGCTGCAGTTTTTGCCCATCTCTGATTAAAGATCAGCTCGATATGAGTGAAATAATCTTGAAAGGGCCATAACCCCAACCCACAAACACAACCCCCCCCCCCCCCAATTCTTATTATTTAACAAATAAGTCACACAACCCAGTTCTTATCATCAAACACAAGTCAAACAACCAACTTGTATATGCTCTTTTATATAAAGGGTTAACATTGGTATACATATTTCTTATTTCTGCTCTAAAAGTTTTAGGTACTCACTTGATACTGAATCTCCTAAATTTGTGCCCGTCCACAAGTTATGTATAAGCATGCTCAGGCAAAAAGAGTTGTTAGGTAAACTGACTGGCCCGGTTTAATCTGGCTGTTAAATCCCAACAAATGAAAACGAACAGATGTATATCAGCAGCAGTCACTTGAGTGAGACACTTCTACTTTCCTTGAATAGCCCTTAACGCGCTGCATGCTGGGTATTTTTCGTTGCAGATGTCATTTTGAAATGTTTTTCTAACTTTGCCTTTTTTTCTGGGAAAAAATAGAAAAATATCAACATTTTATTATCTGCTTAATTTGGTAAAGGTTAAGATGCCAAGAAAAACTGTATCTGAAAATGTTGTCTGTTTGTGTCATTTGCTGCGTTTCAAACATATTTTTGCAAACAGGCAACACTGTTTGCAACCATTATGGAAACATGCCTTTTCAAATATATTGGTAATGTAACCACCAAAAACTAAGTTTTTCAGACCGAAAATTTCTGATATTTTTCGTATTTCTGCTTGAAACATAGTTTGTGGGTACTCGTTAGAACCGCCTCACCGAGGCGGTTCTAATGAGTACCCACAATCTTCGTTTTTGAGCAGAAATAAGGAAAATAATGTACACCCCTGTAAACCCCAGTAATACTATATAACGGTGGGGTTTAAGGGGGTCAAAATTATATAGGCGTGTTTCATGATGAATGATCTTTAAGGTAATCAGCAGACAACAAAGCAGATTACAGTTGTTGTGATTGGCATCTTAAGGGTTAGACTGTAAATTAAGAAGAACTAGTCTGATAAATAGCAATGCAATTAGACACTGTGTTAATCCTTAAAGGTGCCAGCACAATTGGGTGGCAGGGCTTGAGCTGTCATTTCAGCTCAGTGTCAGGTAAAAGTCCCAAAAAATTGGAAGCAACATCTCCAAAATGACCTAAATAGTGTTGCAGGAACATTAAACCTCGATTCAAATAAACAAAGGAAAATTGATCAGCTCAATGTGACCTAAACAGTGTTGACTAGGCCATTTAACTCAGAAACAAACAAACAGAAGACAAAAATGGGATTTTTAGTTTATTTATTTGTGTTTGAGATTTTTATTTAACCTATATTCAAGTTGACTTCTTTGCAACCAATGTTCAAGTATATTTTTGAACATTGTTCTTAACTTTTTGTTGAAAAGTGTGGACACAAAACTGTTCAAACTCCTATGAAGTACCTTTCAATGAATCTCTTTGCATCAAGTTAGTTTGACAAGCAAATGTCATTCATCAAAGGATTCTAAAACTGGATCAAGCAATATACATTTACATTGATTGGTCTCATTGTGGCAAGCACTTTTTCCATTTTTAGGTCTGATTGACATTTGAGATGTATTCTGATTGGACAGTGCAGGAGTCAACAATGAAATGTACACCACTTTTTGTTTTGAATTTATTTCTGAACTGACTGACAGGATGTAATGTTATGCTGAATGAAACATCAAATTAAAATGACATGAAGCCCATCATAGTTTGACGGCCCCCGCCCATAGGGGCTTGAAGAAATATATGGGCTGCATGATGCTTCCACGCAGAGCTGAATCTGGCCCGCACACTAGTACTGGTAAACCGCTTAGAGGATCTAAGCCTGTCCAGGAACCGCGGTGTGAGGCGGACCGTCCATGCTGATAAACCCTATTGGTTTCATTGGGCGACAGGGCTTGAGATGTCATTTCATCTCAATGTCGGGTAAAAGTCCCACAAAATTGGAAGCAACGACTCCAAAATGACCTTTACAGTGTTGACGGGGACGTTAAACCTCAAATCAAACAAACCATCATAGTTTAAACGGATTTGTGTGCACAAGTGTATTAGAAATTAGAAATGGGCACTTATTAACCCTTCTCTTGCTGAATATTCTGTTTAGCCACACCCATTTCTGACTTTAAACCAATCAGATTACTTGATATAATTTATTCCTACAAATTGAATGCCAAACAGTGTAGATCCTGATCAGATGGCTTCTTCAGAAGCCATATGATCTGGATCTACACTGTTTCCAAAGATAGGGGTTGTTGTGAACAGCAAGATAAGGGTTAACAGTCAAACATTAGTTATCAACTGTCACAATACAGATTTTTAATGTCTTTGGTAGAAATCTTTACTTTGAAATTTTGAATTTTTTTCAAACTTCATTCTCATATTATGTTTTGTAATTTGCAAGTATTTTTGTTTGAATATGTAGTATCAATTACTCTCTCTGTTGGCATAATTATTTTTTACTTTCTGTTGAGCTGTATTATGCAATGTAAGAGTTGAAATTTCAGAAAGCACCCTTTTAAATCTAGACTTTGAAGAACTTGGCTCATTTGTTCAGAGTATTGGTAGCTTAAGGGGAATGGCAACACCTGGTAGATTTTTCCCCCACCATTTTTCAAAGGGAGACAACTTTCGGGACTTTCTGTTCGCTTTCCTACAAGCCCTGTCCCACTGAAAAAGGCTCTACGCTTAAAGGAAAGAATTTGCTCCTCAGGCACACCGCCTCTGCAAGGCAGTTCTAAGGGGTACCCACCAATCTGTGTTTTTGAGCAGAAATAAGAAAAATAATGTAAACCCTGTTAACCCCAGTTCTACTATATAAAAGTGGGGTTTAAGGGGTCAAAATTATATAGGCATGTTTCTTTGATGAACCAGTTTTAATCAAATGCATGATTCTAAGATTGTGGATGAGACTGCTTGTTGCAGTAAGAGCAAGAGTGGTTTATACACTGGGGTATGTAATACATGCAGTGGTATTCTTACTGAAAAAAAATGAGTTGCTAAAGCTACTCACATTTTTGCAGCAAAAAATTAGTATAATTTTTTCTTCTTTTTTTTTGTCATATTAAGTGATGACAGTTTTAGGGATATACATACATTAATTAACAACAATCTTAGTTTTGAACAACTGAACTATGGTAAGTATGTTATTTTTGCAATGGAAACTTAATGGATTTAGTGTAATAGATGAACAGACAGACAGGACTGAACCAATACGCTCTTAAACATTCTTTGAAGGGTGGTGCATTAAGGGGAATGGGAACACCTTCAGGGGAGGCAACTCCTGCAAAAGTATTGTTTCCCATGTCAATAGAGGTCAATTCTTAAACTGAGGAACAAATTCTTTCCTTTAAGAGTAGACCCCTTTTTCAGTGGGACAGGGCTAATAGAAAAGTGAACAGGAAGTCACAAAAGTTGTCTCCTGTTGAAAATTAAATGGCGTAAAAATCTGCCCCATTCCCCTTAAATCATCTATAGGAGAAGACTATATAAGTACAATGTACTTGTGCTTTCCTTCTTATCCTGTTGTTGCTTGGACTAATTTATTGAACAAAACGTTTAAAACTAAAATCCCCTATAGGTTCATTTGCCTACTTGTAACATATAAACCAGTTCCTTGCAGTATCAAGCACAGTACCGACGAACCGTAGTATTGATTCTGCATTGAAAAATCTAATAATTCATGACATATAGAAGAGATCCTGAAACATTCTAAATTAGTTTTTATTTACTGTGCCATATTAAATTGACTAAAGAACATGTTTATTAAATACCTATATATTGCCAGAGAGTGATCTTGCCAGAAAAAGTTGTTAGAATTCTTCCTTATTTCAGGAGATTATCTGTGTTTATAGCTCCAGTAAAGGACAAGCTTTGAGGATTATTTTGAGATAATTTTTTATTTCTCCATTAAAACATATATTGTGGGTACTTTTCGATGCGAAAAATTGATGTTGACAGTTTCTTCAAAGAATCTACATGTGACATATTAAAATGGCAGGTTTTCGCATCCAGCGTGGCCGACACAATCACAGTTTCCATTGCCTATACAGGCAAGATGTGTTAGAATTCTGCTTCAAACATAGATTGTGCGTGCTTGTTAGAACCACCTCAGAATACGGAAAATAATACTAGCATTGTGAACCCCAATTTTCTCTGTATGATATGGGTTCACAAGGGTGTGTCAACTTGATTTTTTTTTTCAAGTAATCTGGAACCAATTTTAACCCTTTTTGTACCAATTTTTTGGCAAATAGTGTAGGCCCTGATCAGACACCGCATTCTGTGGCATCTGATCTGGGCCTGCAATGTTTGCCAGGGTACCCGTTTTTGGGGTTTCTGATATAAAATGGGTTAAATATGAAACATGTTTATTTTTCTCGCAAATCATTTTGTTGTCTTAAGTTGAGGTAACTGCAAAATTTCCTTGAAATATCCCTCGTTTATTGCAAATCTATTTACACAAGCTCTTTGTGTAGTTGTTTCCTTGTTTCGTTTTATATGTACTGTGTGTGAAAAATTCTTATTTTTTGTCACCCGTTGTAAATGCAACACTTTAATGTGCCTTTTATTGGTTTATAACTTTAAAAAAATGATTTTAACTGTTACTTGTTAAAACCAAAAAAAATGTTTGAACCAAACCCATGAAAAAAGTTCCTTTTTGCAAATATAAAAGAAATCCCTTAAGTGGGTGTGGCCATCTGTGCACTACGAGCAGAACTCTTCTTTTTGGCTGTTGTCTCATTGAAGAGCACAGTTTCCCCTTCAAGCACTACAAAAAATTCAATAGCAGATAACTATTTGTCTTGAGGGGAATGGATACACTTTCAGGGGAGACAACTCCTGCAAAAGTATTTTTTCTCCCATGTCAATAGGAGTCAACTCTTAAAGGAAAGAATTTGCTCCTGAGGAGCAAATTCTTTCCTTTAAGAGTAGACCCCCTTTTACAGTGGGATTGAGCCTATAGAAAAGCAAACAGGAAATCCCGAAAATTGGCTCCCTAGCTTTGAAAAATGGTGGAAAAAATGTGCTAGGTGTTTTCATTCCCCTTAATTCCTACCTCAAGCCTTATTTTCACTGAAAAATAAGAAAAAAAAAAAAGTTGGAAAAGGCTTATTTTCCCTGAAAAATAAGAAAAAATGTGAAAATTCAGTGTGCTAAATGTGACTAGCACCTGTAGGGTTGAGAGGGAAAGTGTTGTAGAGATGTTTACATAGTTTTCCTCGAAATGTTTATTTTCTGGTATGTGATAAGGGCCTTTTTCCTCAGGTTTGGTTCAGTTTAACTATTAAAATAAATGTTTTATATTTAAAAAAATGGTTAGTTTTGTTTTTCACTCATCCTGTGCTCAGAATATCAGCCGTTTTCTGTTAATGCAGTCAACCACAAAATCCTAGTGATGCAATGCCGTAAAAATCCTAAAAATTTGGACACCTTGAGGACTTGCTGTAATTCTCATAAAATTTTAACAAATTTGATTCAAGACTCGGCAAGGAGTCCAAAATGTGCTGACAGTGGCAAACAGTGTAGACCCTGATCAGACTGCTCCAGAAGGAGCAGTCTGATCTGGGTCTTCCCTGTTTGCTAAGGCCTATCTGTCCAAATACTTAGGATCGTTATGGTAATTTTAAGAAACAGATTTGCTGTTGGATAGCTCTGTTCATACTTGGCCTCTTGTCCAATGGTTATTGTAAACACATTTGTTCGACCCAGCTTTTTCTTATTTGTTGCATATGTTTTAAGGAGGCTTACCTCACAACACTTGTGCATCTGTTTGAAAATCTCAAATTGTAGCTCATCAGAATGGAAGGTGTTGGCAGGGCTGTGGGGGATATTATATATGTGCTAGCCTGTCATTAAATGTCAGTCATTGTCCTGCAGACCTCAGGAAATGTCGGGTTAGGTAGAATAATAGGCTCAATATGACCTAGATAGTGTTGACTGGGCCATACAACTCAATACAAATAGTCGTGTCATGCCTGCTTGTAGCATGGTTTGATATAGGAATCCAGTTTTTCATTTGTTGATTTGTCCATATGTCGACATAAGTTGACCTCCAAGTTCAATATGCTTTATCAAAGGATTATCCTTTTGAAGCAAAATTAAACCATATGGAGTGTACAAGTTATTCAGGGCCAGACTAGCTAGTTTTGGCAGATTCAACATCAACAGTGAAAATATAATCAATACTATGATGAAAGACAGGGGACTTAAGGCTGCCACACATTCACTTAAGACAACCTGTAGTGATGTTAAATATGCTCTACAAAAGGGTTATCATTTTTGGCAAGTGACCCTCAAATATTGTATATAATCTACACTGATGAAGGGGTAGACTTCCGTTATGCCACTACATATTTCCGCAACAACAGCTGGGAGGGGCATTCATGTGCCCTTATGGCCCACCTTAATACGTCGCTGTTAAAGAAGCAAGTGGAAACTGTCAATTTCGCGGGGAGTGATTTTCTGTAATGGGATGAAATTTCGGTCTAATCAGTTCAGTCTTTCAAAAATTATTGACGGTGGATTTGTTTGTTTGATTTGAGGTTTAATGTCCCCGTCAACACTGTATAGGTCATTTTGGAGACGTTGCTTCCAATTTTGTGGGACTTTTACCCGACATTGAGATGAAATGACATCACAAGCCCTGTCGCCCAATGATACCAATAGGGTTTATTAGCATGGACGTTATTGTCTGTGGAACAAAAACAAAAGCCAACTGAACTACCCAAATCCTCCTAATATTTACCAAAATCAACCTATACACATTAGATCGCTCGAACACCGATGGCTCGTTTACCATTGCTGAGTCAAACCCGTTCTTGAGCCCCTAGGGATATCCTCTACATAAGAAATAGTGGGAGGTAATTTAGGAAATTTTCGTCCTTTATCTTGCAAATGTATGCTGTGTGTACTCATTAGAATCGCCTCGATGAGGCAATTCTAAGAAGAACACACAGCATACATTTTCATTATAGAACATTGAAAAAATATCAAAGTATATCGTATACCTCCTGGCAGTAAGCCTCAATGGCTCGAACTACCCCTGTTTCGAACAGATTTTCAAGGTCCCAAAGGTGTTCGAGCCATTGAAGTTCGACTGTACGTCCTATTAATAGTCACATTGGTGTTTTAAGGGTAGAATATATTCATCAGGACCAAAAAAAGCAACAAGGACACAATTATCTGTATTACGTTTACTCAGAACACTAATGCAGAATACAGTCGAACTTCAATGGCTCGAACACCTTTGGGACCATGAAAATCTGTTTGAGACAGGGGTAGTTCGAGCCACTGAGGTTACTGTCAGGAGGCATAACGAGATACTTTTTGACATCTTCTCGGTGTTCTATAGTGAATATGTATGCTGTGTGTACTCATTAGAATCGCCTCATCGAGGCGATTCTAATGAGTGCACACAGCATACATTTGTAAGATAAAAGACTAAAATCTCCTTAATTATCCCCCACTATTTCTTATGTAGAGGATTTCGCTAGGGGCTCAAGAATGTGTTCGATTCATCCATGGTAAACGAATCATCGGTGTTCGAGCCATCGAAGTTCTACTGTACATGGATATAACTGCAACAGTCTATGACCCCAACAGGATTTTTAGCTCACTGAGCCAAAGGCTCATAGGTGAGCTTATCGTATGGCAAAGCTCCATTGTCTGTCTGTCGTCTGTTAACCTTTTCAAACATCTCGGACGAAACCACTGGGCCAGTTGAAGTCAAATTTCATGTGGTTCATTCATGGGGTTTGTGTGTGCGGTCTAGAAATTTGATGTGTAGCATAGGGGACATGGGCCCATCATAGTTTGTTCAAATGATAGCCATTGGATGATCTTGACCTATTTTAAGCCAAGGTCAAATTTGGTCAAAGACTTTTGTATGGAAAAAGGTCAAAACTGGGTATTTTTAGAAAGTATTGCAGCCTGTGATCTGAAAATTGGTAGTTGTAGTAAGCTAAATGAGTGGATGAAACTGCAGGAATATTCAAGGTCAAGGTCATGGCCCAAGGTCATTCAGATATGAAAATTCAAAGTTGTTTTCCACAGAAACCACTGGGCCATCTGTAACCAATTTGCATTTGAAAGCTTTCAGGATCAAGGAAATGAAAACTGATTAATTTGAGTTTGGTCACATGACCAAGATGGCCACCATGCACATATAAGGTAAAGGTAAAAAAAAACCTTCAAAATCTTCTCCGGAACCAGTAGGCCGATTGCCATGAAACTTATGTAGCATTGAGGACTCAGACCCATCATAAATTGTTCAAAGGATAACACTCGGATGACCTTGGCATATTTTACGCCAGTGCCAAATTTGGTCATCGGGAAAAAGTCAAAACCATACATTTTTTGGCAACTATTGCAGTCTGTGATCTCAAAGTTGGTAGATGCATCAAGCTAAATGAGTTGATGAAACTACAAGAGTATTCAAGGTCAAGGTCATTTTTTCACCTTGGCGCAAGGTCATTCAATGAAAATTAAAAATTATTTTCCTCACAAACCAGTAAGTCTTTTGTAACCAAATTTCATATGAATAGCTTTTGGGATCAAGAAAATGAAACGTAATTGATATGAGTTTGGTCACATGCTCAGTATGGCCGCCAGGCCCATATAAGGTAACAAGAGGGCCATGATGGCCCTGGGTCACTCACCCGAGTCCAAGATGTTTCATAGCTTATGGAAAACCAGTCCAAAGGCCGAGGTCAATTTTTTCTTAAACTTGGTCACAGCTCAAGGTCAAAGTCAAATGTAAAAATATTGTGTGAGTGGGAAGCCCTTGTCACAAGAAAGCTACATGCAAAATATGAAGGTTCTATCTCAAACTAGAAGCCTCCGTGGTGTAGTGGTTACGCTACTCCCCTTGTAAACCAGGGGTCGCAGGATCGGTCCCGGGCTTCTCCAGACTTTCGGATGAGTCTTTAAACCGAGGTCACGTCTCCGTATAACCTTGTTTGTTTTGTTTGATTTGAGGTTTAACGTCCCCGTCAACATTGTAAAGGTCATTTTGGAGACGTTGCTTCCAATTTTGTGGGACTTTTACCCGACATTGAGATGAAATGACATCTCAAGCCCTGTCACCCAATAAAACCAATAGGGTTTATTAGCATGGACGGTCCGCCTCGCACCGCGGTTCCTGGACAGGCTTAGATCCTCTAAGCGGTTTACCAGTACTAGTGTGCGGGCCGGATTCAGCTCTGCGTGGAAGCATCGTGCAGCCCATATATTTCTTCAAGCCCCTATGGGCAGGGGCTTAACCTTAGCTGTTGGTGGGATGTAAAACTCAAACACTCACTCAGTCTATCTCAAACAGTTCTAAGGATAAAGTAGGTCATCTGTCAGTCAAAATGTTTGTATGAGTGGGAAGGCTCTATCTCAAACGATTCAAAAGTAATGACAAAATAGGTCACCAGTCACAATTTTCTATCAGTGGGAAGCCCTTGTAACAAGGAAATAATATGCCAAATATGGAGGCTCTATCTCATAAGGTTTAAAAGTAAGGATAAAGTAAGACACATGTCAAGGTCATAGGTCAATTTTTAATATGCGTGGGAAGCCCTTGTCACAATGACCCTGCATACCAAATATGAAGGCTCTATCTCAATTCAAAAACTATGATAAAGTAGGTCAAAGTCAAGTTCACAGGTCATTTTTGTAAGTGTGGGAAGCCCATGTCACAAGAAATCTACATGCCAAATACAAAGGCTCTATCTCAATGGTTAAAAAGTAATGATAAATAAGGTCACAGTTCAAGGTCACACATCATAATTTTTTTGTGGGAGTGGGAAGCCCTTGTAACAAGAAACCTACAAATCAAAAATGAAGGATCTACCTTACTCAGTTTATAAGTTATGGCCAATGTTTTTTTTTTCTTAAAAGTAGGTCACAGGTCAAGGTCAAGAGCAAAATGTCTCATAAGAGTGGGAAGTCACAAGGAACCTACATTACAAATATGAATGCTCTATCTCAAATGGTTAAAAAGTTATGTCCAATGCTATTTCTTTAATCTGAAAGGTGACTATGAAACTATGAGGAAGGATGCACTCAGATTTGCAAAGGAGAATTACTTTAATGGTCATTCAGATGCTCGGTCTGTACAGGAGAATTTTGATTTGATAACTTCTTTCATTCATACTTCGGCCGAAAATCATATCCCCTCAAAAACTAGTTGGGCTTTATCTTCTATTCCCTGGATCACTCCAGAGATAAGAAGGAAAATTCGCAGAAGGAATAAGATTCATGCAAAGGCAAAAAAGACAGGAAGTGGTAAACTCCGGACAAAATTTGAAAACTTGAGACGTGAAATCAAGACTGATATAAAAAATCAGCATGATTTGTATGTGAATAACTTGGTAGGTGATGTAAAGGCAAATCCCAGAGACTTCTACAGATATATTAATAGCCAGAAGAAAGACAGGCAAGGTATCCCGCCCCTTAATAAAAGAGGAGGGGACGGGGTTGCTGAATCAGACTCTGAAAGGGCAGAGGAACTAGTTGGTCAATTCAATGATGCATTTAATAAAACTGAGTTCACGGAGGTCCCATTAACTGGAAGATCGGCCCCATTCATGAATAATATTGTTGTGACAGCTGCAGGAGTGATCAAATTACTTCAAGGCTTAAACCCCAGTAAGGCCTTAGGACCTGATGAGCTTCATCCCAGAGTCCTGAAGGAACTAGCAAATGAGTTGGGTCCAGTTTTCGCACACTTGTTTCAACAGTCTCTTGATACGGGTGAAATCCCCAAAGAATGGCTCTTAGCAAACATTTGTCCACTCTTCAAAAAAGGAGATAGGGCTCTTGCCCGCAATTATCGCCCTGTGTCTCTGACTTGTGTTCTGTGTAAATTGCTGGAACATATAGTCTGCTCAAACATCATGGCCCACTTGGACGAACATAAACTTTTGTCAGACAGACAACATGCATTTAGGAAAAGGCACAGTTGTGAAACTCAGCTAAGCACAGTTATTAATGACTGGGCAAAAATCTTGGACAAAGGGGGACAGGTGGACACATTTATTCTGGACTTCGAGAAGGCTTTTGACACCCCTCCTCATGAACTACTTAAATCTAAGTTATTTGGTTATGGAATTGGGGGAAAGACCCTAAAATGGATAGATTCCTTTCTTTGCTACAGAAAACAGCGGGTTGTTGTTAATGGTGAATCTTCGGAGTGGGCTCCAGTTTTGTCTGGAGTCCCGCAAGGGACCGTTCTTGGTCCACTTTTGTTCTCCCTGTACATCAATGATATTTCCACTGACATTGACTCAGAAATAAGACTGTTCGCAGATGACTGTGTTTGTTACCGGGAAATTAGAGATACAGATGACTCATTGAAACTTCAGGCTGACATAGATAGATTAGGATGTTGGGCACGTAAATGGGGCATGAGATTTCAGCCAGTTAAATGCAATATTTTGCAGATAACTAGGAAGAGATCTAATAAAGTTGAGGCTTCTTACACCTTAGAGGGTACGGTCCTCGAGAATGTGGACTCGATTAAATACCTTGGAGTGACAATCTCACACAACTTGAGATGGAATACTCATATTAGCAACATGTGTACTAAGGCAAATAGAACGCTTGATTTCCTGAGGCGAAATCTTCATCAGTGCCCTCAGGATGTAAAAGAGGCAGCATATAAAGGTCTTGTTCGCCCAATCTTGGAATATGGTAGTTGTATCTGGGACCCCAGTGGAGTGGTCCTTAACGATGAAATTGAGAAAGTTCAGAATAGAGCTGCTAGATTTGTAACAGGCAATTACTGCTTTGAAACTGGGAGCATGACTGGAATACTTGGAAAATTAAAATGGGAGTCTCTCAAGAAAAGGAGAAAAGACAGTAGGCTAATCCTTTTATACAAAGGTCTAAAGGGTGCTGCCAGCATTCCAACAGATGACCTTGTTCCCCCAGCTAGATACTGTAGAAATCACCATTCGTTGGCGTTTCAGACCCTTAGCGCAAGAACTGACATTTATAAAGAGTCGTTCTTCCCCAGAACCATTAGAGATTGGAATGCCCTTCCCGATTCGATAATTTCGACAGCTGAAGGTGCTGATGATTGTGTAGCTAAATTTACCTCTTTGGTTAGAGCTAGGGACTAACTTCCCACATCACAGGTCCTGGTGTATGAATGTCATTTGACGTGTCACCAGTAACAATTCTGATTCTGATTCTGATTTAATGTAGGTCACAGGTCATGGTCACAGGTCAATTTTTTGTATGAGTTAGAAGTCCTGTCAAAAAGGAGGTGGGTAGGTTAAATCAAAGATAAACCTTGTGGGCCCTCTAGAGGCCACAGTTTTGATCCAGTCATCATCAATGTTGGTCAAAATGATCCTCACGACAATATCCAGCTCAGATGATAATCAGGACAATATCTCGATAAAGTTCGAAAATGGGTCATGCCAGGTCAAAAAGTAGGTCAGTGGGTCAAATCATAGAAAAGCCTTGTGAGTGCTCTAGATCCCACAGATGTGGTCCAGTCATCATCAATCTGGCTCAGAATGATCATCGCGGCAATATCACGATCAAGTTCAAATATGGGTCATGTCGCATCAAAAAGTAGGCCAAATCATAGAAAAACATTGTGTGCGCTCTAGAGGCCACAGTTTTAGGCCAATCATCATCAAACTTGGTCAGAATAATCATCACGACAGCATCTGGGTCAAGTTCTAATATGGGTCATATAGGATTAAAACGTAGATCAGTAGGTCAAATCATGGAAAAACCTTGTATGCGCTGTAGAGGCCACAGTTTTAGTCCAATAAGTATCAAACTTGGTCAGAATGATCATCACTACAAATCTCTCTGTCAAATGGGTCATGTTGGATCAAAATCTAGGTCAGTAGGTCAAATCAAAGGAACATTTTGCGAGCGTTCTAGAGGCCATTCTTGGTCCAACAATCATCAAACATAGAATGATCCTCGCAACAACATCTGGATCAAGTTCGTATATGGGTCATGTCGAGTCAAAAAGTAGATCAAATCATAGAAAAACCTTGTGAATCATAGAAAAACTTCTAGAGGTCACAGGTTTGGACCAATCATTTTTAATCTTGCATAGAATGTAATTCATATCCCCCATGACAGAACGGTGCATGGACCCACCATAAGGAAAATCAATAGCCCCGACCAACCCTCCCGAGGGGTGTCGCACGCGAGAAGTTAGGACGAGGAGTAGCGTTGTGGTTGCGGCCAACTGGCTTTGCACTTATGAGCGCTACAATAAAATCCTAGCTGATCGGGAGCCACACAGCCCGAAAGAGGACCACACGAGAGCACGCCAGGACTGGGCATGGATCCACCACAAGGGAAATCCATCGCCCGGTCCCTCCTGAGTGGGTGGGGGGAGGTGAACGGGAGGTTAGGACGGGATGTAAAGCTGTGGTTGCGGTCCTTGGACTTTGCACGTAGGAGCGTTGCGTCAAAATCCTGGCTGATCGGAAGCCGCACAACCCAAAGGAGAACGGCACAACAGCACACTAGCAAACAAACGCCTTTCCTTCAGGAACGCATATAGATAAGGGGCAGAAATAAGAAACAATACCAATACGCCTATTCACATCTTTTTCTTTCTTTTTTTTTTTTTTTTTTCGCAACTTTCGCTTTCGGATAAAGGATGTACATTATAAGCTTACCCAAATGGAATGATCTGGGGGCCCTATAAAACACCTGACTAGCAGGAAAATCGCAGAAACGCCCTCTCTAAGGGAGAAGCCTCCGTGGTCGAGTGGTTACGCTACTCACCTTGTAAACCAGGGATCGCAGGTTCGATCCCGGGCTTCTCCAGACTTTCGGATGAGTCTTTAAACCGAGGTCCCGTCTTCGTGTGACCTTAGCTGTTGGTGGGACGTAAAACTGAAACACTCACTCACTCCCCTCTCTAAGGACACATGGTGCCTCTTCTGGCCTTCCTTGGACAAATGAACAGGGTCCCTGTCAAAGTGCCTGTGGAGGCGGCCGTCGCTGTCCCAAATTTGCACTCGGAAAAAAAATGAAACGCTGCTTGAGACGCCGGCGCAGAAACTGATTAATCCGACGCCGGAACGCTTCGAACCCAGAAGGATCGATGTTGCCTCGAAACGACCCTCGAGACAATACCTCACCAACAAGGCCAGTAATGCCCGCCGCCTCCAGAGACCCAATAAGGGACATGATCATCTGCCCGATATGCCCCTGCTGATCATAGCTGATATCGTTCCCGCCTATGTGGAGAAGCACCACGTCAGGTATCCACGCCATCATTCTGTCCCACAAGTCCACATCATATCTCGTCACGCGCATACCACCACGGCCGAAAAACCGCACCTCGCCTGGTACATCAAACAGCCTTTCGTACTGCCCTTGTCATTTAACATAGAAATCACCAATAGAGCAAATTGCGCCATGACCGTAATTAAAACGGACGGTCAAGACGGCCACATATTTATACAGATAAGGGCAATTAACTAACTAATAACGGCATGACTTAGCGCGACCCTGAAGGAAAGCATCAACACACAACCACCCACGCAAAACTAAACAACATACAACCGCCCACGCAATACACAAATAGGTAGATATAGCGATAGTTGTAGGGTAGGAATACCGTAGAGAGGATGGTATAGAAAAAGAGAGATTAAAAAAACTGATCGCATAGGAGCGCTCTTCTGCGCACGTGCGCAGGCGGACGCTTGTATAAAAATTTGTACTAACTACGTTGCTAACGAGATCGGCACACGTTGTCTCTGGACCCCAAATGGCTAGGTAGGAATACACATTCCTCCTATGGTGCCTTCCTTCACGAAGGATGCGATAATGCTATGCAAACATGGCGGCTCAAATTGACCCACTTACGGTCCCACAGAATACGGCATCCTATGTCGAGGAGGGCATCACTTTTTCATAACTTAGGAAAGCAAATGCAGAAAAGGGGATTGACCTATTTTCCACATCCTCCGCGATAGAAGTCACCCACAAACTAAGATACAAATTTGGGCTCGAGATGGCGGAGGCCGGCACACTATGTTATATGTTGTATGTAAAGAACAAACAAAAAAAATCACAAAATATAATCTACAAGCACAATCTTGCAGGTACAAAAACTGCCCTTCCCAGCAACTGTGAGCGGGTGGGCTTGCCCCAAAACGGACAACACCATCTTTAAAGCACAAGAAAAAAAAAACAAGACAGATCCGTGGCGGGGCAAGCACATCCGCCCGGATATATACTTAAAAAGTAGACCACTCAATAAGCTGGGGGAACAGACCAAATAATGTAAAAATATACATACGTTACATAAATATGCAAAAATCAAATAAAAAATAAAAAACAAAAATACCAATATCAAAATTGATGCAAAAAGCGTAGACGACATCAATAGACAGGGTGCTGGCGTGACGGTGTAGATGCGGCTGAAGCTTCAAGCTAGAAGAAAGAAGAAAGAAATGGATGGACTCTACAACCCCCCACTTCTCACTCTTTTTCTCTCTTTTTTTCTTCCCCTCCCTTGCCCGGCAGGCACATGGCGGGATTGTGACGTCATATCGACGTTGGTGCGAAGTTGTGACGTCTATGATGTAGCACCATATTAACGTCGATGCGGCGGTGGTCTGACGCTGCGGTAGCGACGTGTGCCTGCCGGGTAAAAAATCACATTTATACCCCCTTAATCCCAACAGCACGCCACCCTCAACCCCACGCACGCTCTACGCGCACCGCTCCACCCCCCCCCCCCCTCCTTTTTTTTACTACTACACTCCCCGCCCCTCATTGCACTCCCCATGCATGTGTATGTAAGAGCAGCGTGTCCACATGAATGCATGCAAATATGCACCACAAAATGGCTGAAAAACTTTATGTCTCTAATCCCCAGATTGGATATAAGGTGCATATAACACGTAACATAGAAACGTGTATAGCAATCTTTAGAAACGTCTTCCAAATCGCAATGAAACTTTCAAATAAAATTAACTGCTAAACGTTCCCCTTAATCCCTTAATGATATGTTCAAACTCGGAACCTATCCCGTTACACAAAAACAACAGCAGCGGGGGGGGGGGGGGGGGGGGGGGGGGCGAAAGCACTTTTAGTTCCAGTCATAAAAGGCACATTTAGTCAATCAAGACTCCCAGCTTATTTTGACCCAAATACATGTATATTCTCTTTTTGGCAAATTCAGCATCCCAACCCTAAAAGAATTCCACCCAACTGGCTGCGACATACCAAGGGCACCCACCGAGTGCCTCGTATAACAACGCGGGCAAAAACCCAGAGCCCCGGGGGCGGCCCGCCACCCTCGCCGGCCCGGGGCTCGGGTCCGGGATAAGGAAGTAACCTATTAGACAAATATTTATAAAAAATATACAGGTTTTAGCCTCGTTTATTTCAAACCATGCCTAAGGGACATAACACATACAAATGGCTGACTGTTGGCGCGATGGCCTTCTGTGGTAAGAGTTGTCTCGATGAGTACTGTAAAATTCACCTCATGCGTCTCCCCAAGGGTTAATTCTCGCGGCCATGCCAACTGTGTTGGGTGGGGTTACAAACAAACATCAACTTTGTTGATCATGCGGGTATGCAAATGCGTTGGGTCGTGCAACCAGAGCGGTGCAGAAGAAATTTAAACGTCTGGTCGCCATCGATATTTCCTTTTAGTGATTATAAATTGTATACCAGTATAGTAACATGGATGAACTGATCAATGATATTCTTGCAGAAATGCCCGACCCAGTCCCACAGGGTCAACAATTTACCGACCTAGATGGTCAGGTCCCTCACCCGGAGGGGCTTCCAGCCGACCAATGGGTCGAGATTCTTAACGACGCCAAAGAAGAGTTCGAAGTCGACGGCGCCGCTGCGGTCTTCTCTTCATGGAGGGTGGCAGAAGACATCGATATCGGTGATATCGAGATCGCTGATGGTATTCATGCCAGAGCAGTACGACTGGCTCTGGATGCCTGCATGACATACGAGAGAGCGGCAAGCTTGATAACCTTCCGGAGGGCGAGTTTCTTTTGAAACTCAAGTTTCTCCGTGAACAACAGGAAGGCGGGTGGGTCGTTGAAGACAAATTCGACCCAGCCCGTGCGGAGAGAAGGAGGGGACAGACCGTCATTTATATCGCACGGGATACAAGGCCTGGCGTGTTGACTGGGATCGATAAAGTCTTCTACCAGAACGCCTACCCTGTCACTGCTGTCGCCTACGGCCTAGAGCTACCCAACCAGAGGCCCAGGCCCGGCTACCCTCGCCCCACTAAGAGATGGTGACCTCAACTGTGTGGCTCATAGAGTTGTGGAACACTTCGAAGGCGCCCTGGGGGTCAGGGTTTGACACCAACGCGTCGCCAAAAATACAAGAATGGGAGGTGGGAGTCCACAGAGGTGGCGCGACCCTTCGCGACGTGGCCGAACTGGAAAGGATCCTCAAAAGAGCAATCATTCTGAGGGACAATGCTGGGGAGGACATATACAACTGCGGAAAGTACCAGAATGGTGGGAATGGGATCAGAGGTAAAGTAGAACTCATCTGCCACAACGGCCACACTTGGTCCAAAGACCTCCACTTCCCCCAGAGTAAAGAGGTTCACATCTACGAGGGCGACGTCTGGCAGGCTATTCGAGAAGCAACATGTGGAGAGCCGATTGCGGTATGGCTCCTGGGCGGCCAAGACAGACAGCTCTCAGTTGACCAGTTCGTGCTCCAGGACAGCCGAACCTACAGGACGCGTGAGGCCCAAGAGCGACTCCAAGCAATCTGCGCCAAACTTGGCAACCCTGAACTTGCTGAAAGAGCCTTCGGCGAAAATCACGCGGCCAGTATTGTGGCAAAGGAAAGGAACGGCTGGAAGCCCACCCCAGCCGACCTCATTCCAGACGTCGAGAAGGCCTGTGTGGAGCACGGTCACGGCGGCCTCTGGAACTCGATGAATTATGACCCGAGGGAAGTTGTTAGCATCGACACGAAGGCCTGCTATCCGGCATCCTTCCAGGGCATGGGTGAAGCCAAACTCTATTTCGAGCGGTTCGGACACCCAACCCACCATGTAGCCATGAATGGCGCTCTCCCCGAAGACATAGGCACAGGCTTCGCCAAGATTCAAGAATGGGAGTTTGATGCGACCTGTCATCCTGTCATCCCTGCCTGGTTCGGGAAGCATTTCGCCTCCGAAAGCGGTGGTTGGGCCCCGACACAGCTCCTTGCCTTTCTGATAGAGTCTGGTTTGCTGATGAGTCTCAAGGTTCGGGAAGCCATCATCGCCTTTGAGAAGCAAACCGATGTGTGGCTCCCAGAAGACCGTGACCAAGGCTGCAGTGATATCGGCAAGTTCACCCAGGGCGCAAAAGCTGCCAACGGAGCTACCAACGGAGTTGGCGGTAAAAGACTGACACGAAAGCTTGTGACCGACCAAGGAGAACTCGACTTCCTCGTGCGAGACACCCACCAAAGCGGCATCCTGGTCGGAGCTCCCGAAAAGTGTCCTCTAGGTTATATTCTCACGTATTATGATGGCTCCCAACCACAGTACCCTCACCTGAGGGCAAGCATGCTGGCCTACACCCTCATCAATCTAATCTCGATGCTTTCAAGGTTTGAACCCGATGAGGCCGTCCGATTGGCTACCGATTCTATCTATGTCCGGAAAGCGACGCTCTATAAACTAGAGGGGGTTGAGGCTTTCAAACCTCATGAAATCCACCCAAAAGGAAAATGTCGCATCTGTTACACCGCCACGACGAGGAGACACCGATGCCACCACGAGATGTGATTGCCCCAGCTCAGTGGCGTGACAAGGGTGAACAACTCAACATGCCATTGTGGCACGGGGTCTACGCCTCCGACCCTGAATACATGTATGTAGCAAACATCAAAGACATGCCCGATTCGTCCGCGCCACTTTATGGCGATCCCCTGACCCGACATCAGCTGAGCTACCTAAACGGCGGCGGGGGCAGCGGCAAGACCACCCGAGCGATCGAGCTCTTCCGCGACAAGAACCCCCTCGTCTTCACCCCGACCCATCGCCTGGCCAAAGAGATGCGGGCCAGGGGCGTCCAGGTCCAGACCTATCACAGCTTCCTCCGCTGGAGTGGCCAGACAGACTGGACATCCGAAAGGATGGGACAGAAGTTCATTCCCCGCGTGATAATCTGGGACGAGATCTGCACAGTGCCCCGCCCCACTCTGGAAACCTTCCTCGACTGGCTCGATGGTCGGGGCGTCCAGGTCATCTGCTGTGGCGACCAGGGGAAGCCGCCCCCAATCGCCGCAGAAATGCCGCAGGACTGGCTGCAGCGGAGAGCCGATTACTATAAAGAGGTCCTGGCCGACCACAGGGCAAAAGAACCGGCTCTGAAAACTCTTAAAAGGGAGATCTGTCTCCAACCAGACCGAGTACAGTGTCGGGCTATGAGACAAGCGCTTCCGGCCTGCCTTGGATGGGACAGATTCGTGGAAGCTTGGAAGCCGGGGGACTTGATCCTGACCTCGAGGCAGAAGGTTCGCGACCGGGCCCAGATGCGGCTGTTCGAGAGTCATGAGAAGCATTTCCCTGACCTCCCCGTTCCTCTGCTGTATCGTCCCAAGGATACTCGACGGCAAAACATAATGGTCACCATCCCTGGGCCCTTGGTGTTGGATGGAGAGCGAGACCAGCAGGAGCTCGTTCTGAACGACGTTGTCGAGGTTTCCTTGCAGACCGCCCGTGAGGTCCTCGACGGCATATGGGCCAGGACTGAGCTCTTGGCTATGCCCTCACAGTCCACTCAAGCCAAGGTTTCACCATCGCAGACCTCCAAAACGTCTGGATTATCGATGACTTCCTGCAGTGGTCCAATCTCGCATATTTGGCAGTGTCAAGGACGCAGTACATGCACCAGCTCGAAAGGGTAGTCTGGCCCCAGAGGAGGGTTCTGAGGGGCCACCCATACTAACCGAGCAGCAGCTCCGCAAGGTTATTGCGAAGAAGCTTGTGGCCCACAAGCGACAGGACCAAGCCAAGTGGCTCAGGTTTAGCCTGAAGGTTGATCACATCCCAGCACTGAAGGAGGTACAGAACAATCACTGTGCCGCGTGCGATTTTGAGCTCCTATGGGCTTACCAACCAAATGACACCCAGCAGTTAAGTGTTGACCGGCTGGACAATACCCAAGGGCACAACCGTGACAATGTTCGCCTGACGTGCCTGGAGTGTAACCGAAAAAGAGGTTACGCGGTCCTCAACGCCTAAGGACCCCATCCGGAGGAAGCTTAGTATCCGATGGCACAACAAGGAGTTCCTCCCTGACAAAACCACGCGATGGCCCATCCTGCAGGTAATACAACACGGGCTCATCGGACCCGAGCGACCCAGCCGGTACACATCAAGAGACCACACAGGGTCTGTAGCGCGTCGACGACGACCTTCCAGCTCGCCGGGTTGGTAAAGAAAGCGAACACCAACTCCCGAGGGGACTTTCGGCTCTTTGAGACCAACAGGGCGGCCAAGAACTACAGAGGAGGGCTTTTGTGCCACAGTCTTGGCCTTTATGGCATCTGAGGGTGTTTTTTTTTTTTTTTTTTTTTTTTTTTTTTTGCCAGTCAAATTTGTCACTTCACCCTTCAGAGCTGCAACGACGCCAGGCAGCCGAGCCACCCACTCAGTCGACCTTTGAACTGAAGGGAGGCGCATCTCTTGAGCGTACTGGTGTCCAAAGAGCCGCTATGCGAGGGTCCGGTTCCAGCGTTCTACGATCTCTAGGTCCCGATGGATGTCAACCCGACCGCGCCGAACCTGGACGGAGTGTTTTTCCAACAGCTGGCTGACAGAGCCCATGAACTCACGACCGGGGTCAACCTGGAGCAATTTGGGCCACCTCAACGGGCCTCGTCTGTAGATGCGAGACAAAGCTTCAGCAACCTCTTTGGCTTCTTTAGTGGCCAGAGGCTCAGCTTTTTTGAAGCGTGAGGCTACATCAACCACGGTAAGGGCATATTTGTATGTGCGCTTGTTCGCAAAGCGAACACGGACGTGGGGCAGAAAGAGCAGATCCGCCTGGTATACTTCGTTTGGCACTTTGGCCGTGGTATGTGCTGTGGGGCGGGGAGGTAGATCTGCCAGATGGACTGCTCTTCAACCAAGCCCGGGCCAGATCTTCAGATATCTTGGCTGCGGCCGAGAGCTTTTTGATGACCGTCAGTCCCTTCCAGTAGCCTCGGGGGCTGTAGTAAATGTTAGCAAGGCGAACAGATAGCTTCCTATCTAGCTCCATCGAAATCCGCCAGGTATTACAGCAGATTGATCAGTCTCCAACAGGCTTCAGCGACCGGCCCAGGAAGCTTCGCGGTGCAGTTGCGCAGCAACGACAGATCGCTCGGCCCTGACAGCACAGGGCGAGCGAACCTAATGGCTGCCCGTTCACCCTGTTGCCAGAGATCGAGAGACTTTTATGCAATATCGATCATAGTACGAGCCATAGGGCCGGGGATTTTGCGTCGTTTGGCCTGCCATCCAACCCCTGGCATTGCGAAGTAAAGCTCTTCGTGAAGACCCATGACTTATTAATCGTTCCTCCGGAACATTAATAAGCCGCAGAAAAAAAAACGAAGGGGTTAGTGCAAGAAGGTACCTAAGTCCATTTTTGGAAAAATCTGAGATACTGTTATTTTCAGATATATCATACCAAGACCTACAATATGATATATAGTTTGATATGCTTTATTTCTTTATTGGCATTAAAAATGACAGTTACATTGAATCTTTGGAAGGGTCCTAAGTCCAAGGTCGTATCTTTGGTGCAAGAAGGGGCCTAAGTCCATTTTTACCACAAACAACTTCGAGTTATCGGTGTATGTGTTGTTCATTTGTTTCAGCTCTTTGTTTTAAGAAACTTATAACGAGTCTACAAAAGATAAAATATACATATTCAATAAAATGTAATAGGTTTCTGCTCTAAATAGAGAAAACCATGTCCTTTAAACAATGGACTTAGGCCCCTTCTTGCACAAACAACCATGGACTTAGGCCCCTTCTTGCATAAACACATTATTGAAAATAATGAATATCTGCAATATAGTTCGGACTATTTATGCGATCTTTACACCATTTCATATCATAGAATATATCAACAGCAGTATTTATTTAAAATAAGAAACACAAAATATGAAATTTTCGCAAAATACTTTGTTTTTCGCGTTTTTCTCAAAATAATGAAAATGTGACTTAGGTACCTTCTTGCACTAACCCCTTCAAACCTGAAAACTAAAACTCACCTCACTACTTAAGTAATCGATTACTTGGCGAGTTTGTAAGGCACAAGGCCGGCCGCGGCGATCCCCAGGATGACGAAGGCAATCTCGCGGTCTTTCTGGTCGTCACTCGGGTGGTAAAAGTCGGAGAGCAGGGGCTCGGGCCCCAGGGGGTCAAGGTTATGCCGGCGACCTGCGCATACAGGCGCATCGCGTCATCGACGTCCCTGAAGGTTCGAACGGCGTGCCCCTGGCGGAGTTCCTCGGTGATGAAATCAATACGCTCGGTCCGTTTTCGAGACCATTCGGCCTGTGCAGCCTATAACTGTTCGACTGTTTTATCGTGACGCTTGCGCTCTTCGTCGACGCCAGAGCTCTTCAAAATGGAAAACAAGTAGTTCGAGCCCGAGAACGCCAGGGCGTTCACCAGGTCACCGCCAACGAGCATAGCAATACTTGCCATTTTATCGTCACTTCCTGACGGTTACTTCATAATATCAGCAGGTATCAGCCCCTGTTTAATTAGCATGTCTTTGGTTGCCATGGCGAGTGCGACGTCAACTATGGCCATGCCCACATCACGGGTGTGAAGTCTAGCTTAGGGGGGGCTAACCCCCATCGCCATCGTGCCAAGCCGGGCGTATCCCACAGCGATGCCACAGACGACTGCGCTATGGTAGAGCGCATAAACAAGCATTTACCATCAGTTGTCATGGTTGTTGTTATTGCTACGCAATAGCTACGCAACGGGCTTCAGTCGAAATCGTCTTTGACATGTCTGCCCCTAATCGGAGATGTTGCACTGATGAGTTAGGAGGCCAACATGCGGACTGAACAAATTATTTGCCTAAATCGCGACGGAAGTAAGGGCGAGGATTGTGGCCACGTAAAATCGATTTAAGCCCCCCAGTGGAAATCTTTCCACTGACCGTTCCAATGCGGTTCTTCTGTGGCGATTTATTTATGTTGATGTTTGTTACTTACTGTGTGTATCACTTGTGTCTTTTTATTTTGGATGGCCATATGGTAATTTTGTTCTTTCCCTTTGGTGTCTTTTATGGGTGGAGTAAGTTAATTGTTTCGATTCCTGATCTTTGTTTTACTTCTACTTTTCACTCCATATTGAATGGATCTGGCCTGGTCTCTAATTGTTTCACGGGCCGGGGTTTATCCTTTTGCGCAGATAACTTCCTATTCGACTTGTCATTGTTGCTTTTGCTCTGCAACAACATGTTGCTGTTGCTCTGAGCAACTTGTCGCCGCGATAGGCTCACATGTTGCAGAGCAACAACAGCAATACCACCCGCAAGATCGCGAATGAGCCCTTGTTGGTCCGGGATCGGGACGAACATCCCGACCAGTCCCGCATACAGCCCGAGAGCCGCGTTCGAAATCGTCTTTGACATGTCTGCTCCTAATCGGACGGAGTAACGGGCGTAGAGCCTCTCGACCTCAGAGTCACTCAGCTCCTCGACCTGGTCGACGGTCAAGGCCTATCCGTGAGCCACAATTCCGTATTTCCTGGACGACCCTCCTGTTACTGTTACAGCGAGCCTTTCGCGGTATTCTTGTACCCTGTCATCTTTCTGTGGTTCTGCTTTTTGCTTTGCTTGTTGCTTTGCTACTGGCTGCGCCAGTTTCACCAGTTGCGTGTCTGGCGCCGCCGGGTCGTCAAGCATCTGGTCTATCAGCTCGTCACAGTCCATTCTTTTGCAACAAGGGCGGACCTGTCTAAAATGGAGTCGCAGGCATGCGCATACATGCGCGGCGAACATCTGGATCACCCGAGAAAGGATAAAAAAGACGGCGAAAAGCAGCGCAAAATGCAGGCCAAGTACAGCGATTACGGCCGCTACTGAGCACATTGTTGTTGTTGTTGCTTCGCAACGGCTAAGCAAATGCTTCACAACGGCTAAGCAATATTAATCACGTAATGATCATTAATTAATTACAATGTAATTATATAATCAGCGGGTTGATCAGTCTTCAACAGAAACTTAGCGTGTTTTGTCTCGGCTAGTTGCTGCCACACCAACTCCTGTCCTCGTGCGGGGATCACGTCATTTTCACGCAGACAGTCCTCGAACGAGTCACGATCCTTGCAGTGGAACAAACAGACACAGTGCGTCTGCTAGCGCAAATCTTTCAAGACGGAGTTGTACTTCTGCGTGAGGACCCAGACAGACTGCTCCGCGTGGCGGCCCGAGAACGCCAGCTCAGGCAGCATGACTTTCTTCTTCGTCAAAGCCCTCTTAGCGCTGCAGTCGTCTATGATGTACAGGGTCGGCTCGCCCTGGAACACCCGGTAAAACGCTCGCAAGTAATCGTGAAGGCGCTCACCGGGGTCTAGAACGTAAATCTCAGGGTCCGTCCAGATCCAGGGGCACTGCTGATACGTCCTGTTGTACCGTATGGTGGGACACAGAACCACTACGTGCTGAAATAACCCCCGGTAGGGGCCTTCGTGCAGATCGGTGATAAAAACGGGTTTTCCGCATCCAGTCTGCCCGCTGATTGTCGCCGAATGGGCCGTGCGCGGTAGGAAATTTATTAATCGTTCCTCCGGAACATTAATAAACCACTGAGACGAACCGGCCATCTTCGATGTTAAGCTGTGCATCCATGATGACGTAGAGGTAGATGTTCAATGCCTTTGTACTGGCCATTTTTCCTCTCTGAAGCCGTCCTCTAGAGATCGCAGTATCAGTGGTACACGTCACTGTCGTCGATGCTGAGGACCTCGTTCCCCGAAATTTTAATGACGGTCTTTTTTACGAGGACGCGACCTAAGTTCTGAACCAAGGTCCGACTGGCATCTTCGCTGTGCAGCGTGATCGTGAAGGCCAACATCGCGGTCCCTGGTACGATGACATCATGTTGGCCGAGGTTGGGGAATCGAACCAGAAGCTGCTGGTTCGGGCCGATCGTGCTGGGGTTGTTAGTTATCATCACCGATTGCCTCACCGCTTTCACCCCAATGGGTTCGCGGAGGCACCGGTAGGGGTCAAGCTTTCGTCCATACTTGCTTGATGACATGGTGTCAACTTCATTGACACTCGACAAAGTCTGTTTTAAACATGCGCGACAACCTTCAAATGTGTTTCACAAAATATGGCTGACTTTGAAAACCCCACGTTCGAAGACTGGTCCGACCCTTATGATGCCGCCGACGATGACGCGTTCAACCTGCCAGACGCTGTTATGGACCCACCACCGGACGTCGAGCAATGGCTACACACGGCCGGGGACAATATTCAGAACCTCCGAGGCGAGTTATGACGGACAGCACTTTCTGACCAGAAGAGGCGCCTGCTCGATACTTTCTACAAAGAAGTGAGCCGTGCCTATAAGGGGTTGCGCCTCGAAGGCAGTATCGACTATGACCAGTTTTGGATTGATGACGACGGTAAAACACTCTACTGGACCCCCGGCGACAAAAAATGTCTCACCGCGAAAAGGGGAGGATTCCGGTTCCTGGCTCTGTCTACACTGGCCTCGAGATATGGAACAGGGGGTGTAAATGCAATTCGGCAATCACTGGGGCTCACTGACTATAAATGAGATATGCCGCGTCTCAGCAAAGAGGTTATGGAAACACTCCAAAAAGCAGAGGAAACCCTCCTAAAAATATTGAATCCATCGAGATGACAGAGCTCCCCGGCGCAGCCCACGACGTTATTGGAGATGGCGAGACCGCATTGAAGACAATTGATGATCAGCCTTTCGACACCGCGTGGGTCACCCAGGCCAAAAGAGAACTTGCTGGGCTTGAACAGGTTATGACTCGAACCCGCGACGAGCTCGTGAACAACCTGGCGAAGCTCTCGAAGGTCGAAAGCCGGAAAACTAAAGTTGAAAAACACTTGCCCCTAGAACGTCAAAAACTGACGGAGACGAACGACCCCGAGATGCAGCAGGAGATTCAGAAACCTCCTAAAAATATTGAATCCATCGAGATGACAGAGCTCCCCGGCGCAGCCCACGACGTTATTGGAGATGGCGAGACCGCATTGAAGACAATTGATGATCAGCCTTTCGACACCGCGTGGGTCACCCAGGCCAAAAGAGAACTTGCTGGGCTTGAACAGGTTATGACTCGAACCCGCGACGAGCTCGTGAACAACCTGGCGAAGCTCTCGAAGGTCGAAAGCCGGAAAACTAAAGTTGAAAAACACTTGCCCCTAGAACGTCAAAAACTGACGGAGACGAACGACCCCGAGATGCAGCAGGAGATTCAGAAAGCTGGAGGGCGATCTCTCTGACATCGAACTTGAAAGACAGGCAAGGCTAGAAGCCGTCTCTACGAACAGAGAAGCTCTCCGGTCCCAGATCTCCCGAATCCGTGAGACGTTCAGGAAGATGCTCCATGAAGACAAGACGCTGGCTGAGCAAATACGGACACTCTTCCGCAAACAGGGGATATCAATCGTGAGCATCCTTACAGCAGTTGGGATGGCAATCTCGACCCTAGTGCTTGCGCTCACCGGCGGCGGGAGTGTATCGGCTCAGGCTCCCAAGCCACCCAGCAAGGGTGGGGTCAAGGAGTGGGTAAAAAAAACACCTACAGTCCCTCGGGCGTGCCCTTGTCAATTTGGCCGGCAAGGCCGCGGCTGCCCTGCCCGGAATCATCGGGTCCATCGTCGCTTGGCTCTTGAGCACGTTAGGGAAGGCCGCTTCATGGCTCGCAGATAATTTATGGGCCTTGGTAATCGGCGTGGGGGCCCTTCTTCTCGTGGCTGCAAGGGACTAACTAGCGAGACCGCGCATATCACGGAGTGATAAGCCAAAGCGCCACTAGGCCGAGTGCAACCCCAGCAACTATGAGGGCTGTTTTTTCGTATTCATGGTTGAGACCGGATTTCCAGTCTGCTGGCGCGACTACCGCGGCAGACATAGGTGGCGACCCTTCGGGTCTGCCGCTCGGTGGCCCTGCGAGTACTCGCGGATCGGTCCCGGCTGGTGAGGCAGTTTTCCCCTGCAATGCCATTGGGCTGCCAACACTGCTGGTGCTGATCGGTGCTGCCTTGTTTATTCCTGGGTTGTGGCCGATGACAGCGTCTGACCCCGCTGTTCGGATTTGGTTATTATAACCTTGGACATTGCCGGAATTGAGTGCCATGTCGCTCGGCATCAAGTAGAGCGCTCTTTCGCAGACGTAATCCAGTGGTGTGGATGCATATTGCCACGTCTTTTGATAGCGATCGATGCTGCTGGGGATATTGACGGGGTGAGGCGATGGCGTCTTCGAGATTCGCCATAAATTGTTTTTGAGCGTCGAACCCCGCCCGACTTTGAGAATGTTGGAACGGGTCTGAGCTTGCGCTCCCAAGATTGCCCAAACGTATTAAAGTCCGAATCGAGTCGTTGAGGCGCGAGACACCCGCTTGCGTGAACCCTTGTGATTTATCGAGAATGAACATCGTCCACGCCTTTGCTTTATCCCGCTTATGGTGTATGGCGTCCTTAGGGTGAAAGAAGGGGCCATCGGAGCCGTGATCACTGCGGTATTTTCCCGAATGGGTCATGAAGGTACTAAAAGATCCGAGGCCTTGACACCCGTAGTCCAGCTTTTGCCTCCAATCTGTAGAAGGCGAAACGGCGAACTCATCGCAAAGCCGCTTGTAGACCCTGGAGTCATATTGGTTATCGAACCATGAATGGGACTTGTCCCCAGGGAGGGCGACTTTTAGCTCCTCAAGCAGACGCCTCGTCGTATAATAGAAATGAAAGCAATACAGGCTTGCAAGAAGGGGCTCATTCGCTTGGAGATGGTCCTGGAATGAAACAACACATCCGGCGGTTGCGCACCAAACCGCAAAGTTCAGCTGGCACTGCCACCAGCTGAAGGGGGTGTGCTGCCAGCTGTCCCACGCTTTGTTTGCCATAGTGACGTCCCCGGTAAGCGGAGGGTTTTGATAATCGGTGAAGACGTTCGGTATGGACGGAAAAGAAGATCAATTGTATACATTGCCTTTGTATCCATACCTATTTTGGTGAGACAACTGTTCAAGTTAATAATTTTATTATTATGTACTTCACACTCACTGGCGTTCAAAATGATGTGCCAATCAATCTTGCCAGGACCATGTCTGCGGGTGAGCTAGAGATTGCTCTCTGTGAGGTGACGTATTATCACTGGTGGTACAACATATGTTTGGCGAAAAGGAACAATAAGGTCTCAAATAAGAAGACTGAAAAAATAAGACCTGACGGGTATTATAACATCTGTGAGTTGAACGAAAAGGTGTTTCAGCGGTTGGGCGCCGAACTCACTCTAGATGAACCCTCTGGTCTACTGCAGTTAACGGTAAAGCCCGATGAAGTCATAACAATGAATCGCGAATTAGCTAATCTATTAGGATTTTCCGATAACACTTTCAGATATCGTGTGGTCTACTTTCACCTTGCTGAGTTAAATACTTCAGACAATCTGCATAACGGTCGCCCCTCTGCACTACTTAGATCCATCCCTGTCGAGAACGAAAAGTGTGGATCTGGTAGAACTGAATCATTTCCTGTCTTACAGTGCAAGAGGTTGTCGTCAGGGCCTATTTCACAGCTAACTATCTCACTTAGAGATACCAACGGGGAGATGTTATCATTCGAGTATATGAGCGCAACCCTACAACTAAGGAATGGTTGACGCAAGCGGCCCCGGTGGGATCAGAAAATGCCCTGGGTGGCTTTGGCTGATCTTCGTGATACTGAGGGGTTCGATAAGGACGGGAAGGAAGATCGATTGTATGCCTTCCAGCTCTCTGAGGGGATCTTCAAAAGAAAAGAGGTCGCCCAAGCGGGGTCATTGAAATTCGGTGATCTCAGCGGCGTAGATACCTTACACACCGGTCCAAAGCGGGTGCATACGCTGGCCTTCACTGGGAGCAAGTGGGTTGCTTTTACGGACCCCATTCAACAAACTGGGTGGCTTACCGACATCAGGATAGGGTCTCCGTACGTCGTGACTGGAAAATAGCATAAAACCAGTGCTTCAGCTGAAGTGCACGACCCGCCGGATGCTTTTAGCTTTATGAGTGTTACCATATATGGGTATGGCGGCCATTTTGGTCATGTGACCTGGACATAAAACGGTTTCCCCAATAAATGCGCCTTATCGTAAGGAGCAAAAATATATCTTATACTTTAGTACTGTATTCTGAATCGTTTGCAGGATAAAATCCAACACAAAAGCATATGTGTCAAAGTTTGACCTAGGCACAAAGAAGGTCAAGGTCAACCCAGGGTCACCATTTTAGCAATTTATGATGGGCCTACGTTCCAGATGCTATTTATCAAGTTTCGTTGAAATCTGCACAGTGGTTCTGGAGAAGACTATTTTTGAAGGGTTTTTACCAAATATTGCTTGGCGGCCATTTTGGTCATGTGACATGGACCCCATGAGGAAATTTTGGTTTCCCCCATCCCGTAGAGGCTCCATATGAAATTTGACTTCAATCGGCCCAATGATTTCCGAGGAGAAGCAGTCCGAAAATTTTCACATTTTTCGCCTCGGCGAGGCTGTACTAAATGGAATGTAATATTTCGCAAGTTCATTGGTTAGATCTCATTGATATCTATCAGTATGCCAAAAATTGTTTAAATATTCCAAGCGGTTAAGTCACTATCACCAATTTTCACAAACGGGTTACGGACGGACAGACAGACAAACCATATTTGGCTTGGCGGCCATTTTGGTCATGTGACCTTGACCCCATGAGCAAATTTTGGTTTCCCCTATCCCATACAGGCTCCATATGAAATTTGACTTCAATCGGCCCAACGGTTTCCGAGGAGAAGCAGTTCAAAAATGTTCGAAAAATTTCACATTTTTCGCCTCGGCGAGGCTATACTAAATGGAATGTAATATTTCTTAAGTTCATTGGTTAGATCTCATTGATATCTATCAGTATGCCAAAAATTGTTTAAATATTCCAAGCGGTTAAGTCACTATCACCAATTTTCACAAACGGGTTACGGACGGACCCAAACAAGGTCAAGGTCAACCCAGGGTCTCCATTTTAGCAATTTATGATAGGCCTTCATCCCAGATGCTATTTATCAAGTTTCGTGGAAATTTGCCCAGTGGTTCTGGAGAAGACTATTTTTGAAGGGTTTTTACCATATATGGCTTGGCGGCCATTTTGGTCATGTGACCTGGACCCCATGAGCAAATTTTGGTTTCCCTATCCCATAGAGGCTCCATATGAAATTTGACTTCAATCAGCCCAACGGTTTCCGAGGAGAAGCAGTTCGAAAATTTTCACATTTTTCGCCTCGGCGAGGCTATACTAAATCGAATGTAATATTTCGCAAGTTCATTGGTTAGATCTCATTGATATCTATCAGTATGCCAAAAATTGTTTAAATATTCCAAGCGGTTAAGTCACTATCACCAATTTTCACTTACGGGTTACGGACGGACAGACAGACAAACCATATATGGCTTGGCGGCCATTTTGGTCATGTGACCTTGACCCCATGAGCAAATTTTGGTTTCCCCCATCCCATAGAGGCTCCATATGAAATTTGACTTCAATCGGCCCAACGGTTTCCGAGGAGAAGCAGTTCAAAAATGTTCGAAAATTTTCACATTTTTCGCCTCGGCGAGGCTATACTAAATGGAATGTAATATTTCTTAAGTTCATTGGTTAGATCGCATTGATATCTATCAGTATGCCAAAAATTGTTTAAATATTCCAAGCGGTTAAGTCACTATCACCAATTTTCACAAACGGGTTACGGACGGACAGACAGAATGACAGACTGACAGACTGACAGAATGACAGAATGACACGGTGATTTTAGGGCACTCTTAGAAAAAAAAAACGACTTCAGTCGGTTGCTTTTTCTGCGGGTCGTGCAATCAGAAAAGTAGTAAATAGTGGCACTAGACTATGCCCATATATCCGCGGGACGAAGAACATTGTCGTTTCCGAAGATAACGTGCTGAAGCCACGCAACAACCGGCAGGGAATCCTGAAAATAGTCTACGAATTCCCATCAGTGGGACTTATTGGTATGGACTTGCCAACATCATCGATCATCCTTGATCTAATTCTCGGAGATAGACTTGACGACTTTGTTGATGTGTTACCAGGCTTCAAGCTCAAATGGCCACCAACGCATGCTAATAAGGAGGTTGGGGTTCACATAGTCACAAAAAACGGGGCTGCTCCTGAAGTGCAGTTCACTCTTGAAGGAGTCCAACAACAAGCTGAATACCGTCATTTGGATATACATGATATTTTTATAGGCCCAGTGTCTCTCAAAAGGCTGCGATTTACGCCCGGTGCGCTCACAGCAGACCAAGCTATAGTCATTATCAGCCAGTAGTCTATTTAAACCCATCCAGCTCGAGGGGTAGTACACGATGGGCCTCTACCCAGGACTTGAAACCGCAGATAATCACCGACTTCAGCAGGTGGCCGAGGTCAGAGATTTATGCCCAATGAGCACACGCAATAAGTAATATTCATATAGAGCAAAAGGTTAGATCATATTAGTACGATGACTCTCTATATACCCACCACTTGATACTGGAGACAAACACCGCCTTCAGCACGTGGCCGAGATCAAGTTCCGTCTCGAAAAAAGAACGAGACTTCAGAGCTTCGCTGTACAAGATACACAGACGTGGTGCTAATGTTGTTGATGGGATTGATACCACGCTTACTTTGGCTAGCGTAGGGCTCGCTTCTTCTGGCGTCGGGCTCTTGTCAACTATCATCGCGGTGCCTGTCGCCATTGGCCTTCAAGCTGGAGCGATTGTGTGTGGTTTGCTGGGTGTTGGCGGGAAATTTATTGGCCGGAGGCTCCAAACAAAGGCCAAAAAAAAAAAAAACACGATGAGATTCGTATCTTGGCTGAGTCAAAGCTGAACTCAACCGCAGACCGCATTTCTATCGCGCTGAACGACGATAATATATCTGAAACAGAATTTCACCTGATTCTGTGTGAAATTGACAAGTTCAATCAGATGAAAGAAGAAATTCGTCAGCGCCAGAAAGGGACTATTGGTTTGTCGGAGGAGGAAATAAGAAGTTGTTTCAACGTGCGAGAGATGAGGCTTTAATGACGGCCCGTACCAAGCTGTTGGAAGAGTTGGACAAAGCTGGTCACAGTAGCATTTGAATATTTCTTGCTGGCGAACTTAAAAGAGCGCAGGCTGGTCACGACCGGCGAGTACATATATCACACGCCGGTCCTTTTCATTCTCGCGAATTAGCATATAAGAGCCCTTTGATTTTGCCCAAGCTTTTTTCAACAAAGACCAATTTTACCTCCATCTGCGTCTGCCTTTAGGACGAAATGGGTACAACCAAATGGTTAGGACCGAATTGGCATAACTAGCTGGTTACATCTGATCCGTGGCTTTAGGACGAAATGGGTACAACTGACTGATTAGGACCGAATGGGCACAACAGGCTGGTTATGGCTTGTTACTTCCTGGTATAATTTACTCTGTTTTATTACACTCACAGATTTTCTATTTTTCCAATACAACTATCTAACTCGCTTTGCGGTCAATAAAACATTATTGGAAAATAGCGACCTTTATAAAGGGAAAATTTTTATTGTCGTTTAAATATAAATTGTTGTTCATTTCACACGATTTTATTGTCAGGTCCGATAAAGTTTGTCAGGATCGGTTTTCCTTGTCAGTTTCGATTATACCTGACGATCAATGATATTTCCACTGACATCGACTCAGAAATAAGACTGTTCGCAGATGACTGTGTTTGTTACCGGGAAATTAGAGATACATATGACTCATTGAAACTTCAGGCTGACATCTATAGATTAGGATGTTGGGCCCGAAAACGAGGCATGAGATTTCAGCCAGTTAAATGCAATATTATGCAGATAACTAGGAAGAGATCTAATAAAGTTGAGGCTTCTTACACCTTAGAGGGAACAGTCCTCGAGAATGTGGACTCCATTAAATACCTTGGAGTGACAATCTCGCACAACTTGAGATGGAATACTCATATTAGCAACATGTGTACTAAGGCAAATAGAACGCTTGGTTTCCTGAGGCGAAATCTTCATCAGTGCCCTCAGGATATAAAAGAGGCAGCATATAAAGGTCTTGTTCGCCCAATCTTGGAATATGGTAGTTGTATCTGGGACCCCAGTGGAGTGGTCCTTAACGATGAAATTGAGAAAGTTCAGAATAGGGCTTCTAGATTTGTCACAGGCAATTACTGCTTTGAAACTGGGAGCATGACTGGAATACTTGGAAAATTAAAATGGGAGTCTCTCAAGAAAAGGAGAAAATACAGTAGGCTAATCCTTTTATACAAAGGTCTAAAGGGTGCTGCCAGCATTCCAACAGATGACCTTGTTCCCCCAGCTAGACACTGTAGAAATCACCATTCGTTGGCATTTCAGACCCTTACTGCAAGAACTGACATTTATAAAGAGTCGTTCTTCCCCAGAACCTTTAGAGATTGGAATGCCCTTCCTGATTCGATTATTTCGACAGCTGAAGGTGCTGATGATTGTGTAGCTAATTTTACCTCTTTGGTTAGAGCTAGGGACTAACTTCCCACATCACAGGTCCTGGTGTATGAATGTCATTTGACGTGTCACCAGTAACAATTCTGATTCTGATTCTGACGATTAAATCGCAAAGCGCTGAAAATGAAATGTATCACAAACTGTCTGTTTACCTCATAAACAACCAATATTAACACTCTTTAATGGGCGAGCGATAGGTTCTTTTTCCTATGCTGTATAAACCAATATCACGTGGTACTATTGATTTCATATTACATCTCTCAACATGTCGAGCACAAGTTTCGCAGACGACGAATCAATACACTCGATGCTGTGGTGGTGGGCCGTCCTAAGGTGGGCCAGGGAGGACGATCTATAATGGGAATTTATCCTAGAACTGGGGCCCGCCAGAGCCCCGGGCCGGCGAGGGTAGTGGGCCGCCCCCTGGGGCTCTGACTTTTTGTCTTAGTTTTTATACGAGGCACTCGGTGGGTGCCCTTGGTATGTCGCGGCCAGTTGGGGTGGATATTTTTTAGGGTTGGGAGGCTTAATTTGCCAAATGGAGGATATTGATGTTTTAGGGTTGGGAGGATTAATTAATTTGCCAAAAAGAGAATATATTTGGGTCAACATAAGCTTGGAGCCTTGATTGACTTAATGGGCATTTTATGGCTGAAACAAAAAGTGCATCCCCCCACCTGCTGCTACAACCCATACCCCTTTGCGGCAAACCGCAAATTGCCAAGGCACAGCACTGCTAAAACTTAAATGCAGTGCAGTCACGGAGCCAAGCCTTTAGAATGGAGTTCCAAATTACTACAACTAATCTACGTTGCACCAAAACAAAGGCTCACATTGGAACTGTGCAACACATCCACAGCCCTTGAAAAAGGAAGCACCCCTAGCACAGAAACTCCAACAAATAAAGATGCCCTTTAGCGACAGGACACATGCACTACTGAAGCAAATGGGAAGACAAAATATAAGCTCCACCGAGACCTAGAAAGGTCACGGCACCGTTTCACAAACCCCTCAGGATGGAGCTCGGCGAATGACTACAGGGCAAGGGGATGCCCGTTGGCTCGGAGACACCTGAGACGTGAGTTGACAAACACGGACAGACGGGGCTGGAGCCGAGCGATGGTTTCCCTGTTCACCGGCAAGTGGAAATTTTTGTATCTACACCCTTCATCCATATTTGGGTATCATGTGACTAACGCGTAAATACATAAGGTTTGACGTCATTGTTTTATTTATACATGCATGATTTGTATGACAACACACGCGATAGTAATTCGGGTAAAACGGAATACACCGGTAATTTGTATACACCGATAATAGGTGCATAAGGGATACCACCGAACGGCTACGGTGTAGTGCCAGCATGGATTCTCCCTGGGACCTCACCAGCTGACGACCCGCGGCACGGGGAAACTGGAAGGAAAACAACAATATTCATATCCCCCGAAACTATTCCGTCTGGGGTTACATTCGTGCAACCGATACACGACCAAACCTTAGCGTAAGCCAAATAATTTTATGCGGCGTGCAATTCTAATTTTTTAACAAGTACTCCAATGCCGCATCCAGATTCAAAGGAAAGTGATTTCTTTGTTTATTTCTTTTAAAAACAAAGAAATATGTCCAGCGGCGGCTCGGTTAAGGTAGAAACTACTGGAGCTTCGAATGGTGAGGAGAACCGAAAAAGAACAAGCCCTGTCGATGACGACCAAGATGACAGCAGTGACAGACGAATAGGGAAACCTAGCCGGCGCAAAAGAGCGAAGGTAAACCGTTCAACCGTGTGCTCTTTGGCTTTTTGAGAGTGCTCCCAGTAAACGTTAGGTGCTGCATTCGATTTCTGGCTGGATTATGTACTAAAGACTTGTCTTTGATGTAAAAGTGACAGTGGAGCGTGATAGCTCAGTGGTTAGTGCACTTGCCTCTGATGCTAGAGGTCCCGGGTTCGATCCCCGGCAGCGGCGATAAAATTTCGGTGTCTGAACACGCTCCATTGGCATCATTTGCAGGGATGAATGTCATAAAGTGCACCGTCCTTCGGATCGGGACGTTAACTGGAGGCCCCCTGTGCAGGGAGAACCATCCCCTGTGCAGGTTAAAGATCCCTATCGTAATTACATGATTACTGTATAGGCTTTCATCCTGCAAAACCTGGAGTGTATGTAATATACACCTGCGGTAATGGTCAAATGTGACCGACGCAGTATCAGAAGATAGATAGATAGATAGATAGATAGTGTCAGTTCTCAAGGCAGTGGCTAGTCGGGTACCAGTAACCACGACAAACTCAGCCCCTCCCACAAATTTCGCCCCTTACCATCTTGGCCGCCACAAGTTGGGTGTACATAAGTATTCATTATTTCAAAAACTTAGGTTGTGGATACTTGTAAGATCTGCCTTACTGCCTTACATATTCAAAGGAAATAAGATTCATGGGGTAACAAGACGTTTCGCCCCCAAGACGTTTCCCCCCTACAGTGATTTTTTTACAAATTTTTAACTATGCGTCCTGGGACTCGCTCAACCAAAAAACTGTGCGTCCCAAATCTGAAAGTATGAGTCCCAATATTTGGAGGGAAAAAAGGAAGTACAAAAAAGATCGGTTCAGTATATAATGCGGCCTATTATCTTTTATTTTCAATGAACAGAATCAATCAACTTGTGTTGTTTACTAGCCCAAAGAAATCCTGCTAAAGTGTACGTTTTTTAGTATATTTTCCGTAATGTTTTCTACTTTCGTTTTCGATAAATGCGCACCGCACATGTGCGTGAAATTTACTTCATGCACAATGGAGATAATATTCCGAACCATTATCGACAAACGTTTCCTTCCCTGATTGGGACACCAGCTATCTAAGTTCAGGGGCTGGCAAATCCATTGCCCGACCGCCCGGTACAAGTCCGAAATCGCGCCGGGCAGGTGCACTTTGACCTTAGGACGCCCGATCGGGCAAGTGCAAAAAAAAATTGTCTACAGCTGTCAGTCTTTTGAGCCCTTAATAACAGTAAAACTAAAGTTAGTAAATCACAATAATTGTGCTACACTGTCCTGCTTTGTCGACAATTCAGAGACAAACCGTTTGTGTATTTATAACAGTTCAATTATGGCACTTTTGTTAATCCCTGTCATATAATTGCCAAGTAAACATGATTGCCCTGCGTTGCGTGTCTTTCATTTCTGGCGATAAGCCAACTTGAACGAGGTGTGAAAATATGGTCAAGTTATGTCTCTAATTTGCGTTTATTCCCCAATCATAAAATTTAATCCACAATCAATGTGAAAATGATTTACTCGCACCTCAGACAATTAGCTACATCTAACGGTAGATGTATGCATTATAAAAACGGATCGTGAATGGTTATGTTTTGGCGCCAAATAGCAGAGGCTCGGCTTGGAGGGAAAAGTCGAACGCTGTTGTTGGAGCTGCTGGGGATAATTCGGGGGCTGTGCAAAGCGCTGTTTTCTATATACCTCCATTCACAACCGTTTAGCTATCGAGAAAATATTTTTTTACCGGTTCCAAACATTGTTTTTAAGAACGGGATACAGCCCATTAAAATAAAACAATGGCATTAAACACGTGCAGGGTTGCTGGCATTGGGTGACGTCATTTGACACATTTACCGATCACATTCAGAAAAATGGTAGAGTTGGTTTGTGGGCGGCTATTTGGATGGCGAAAAACTTTGATGTTCGCATTGAACTTGCTTTTGTGAATGTTTGGGCTCATTTTGGATGGAGGGGATTCTAGTCTTGTGGTTGGATCATTAAATTGTACCTGTATCGATTTTTCAGTGACTCGTTGGGCAGTTGAAGGTTCGATAAAAGTGCGGTATTTTATCACTTCCGCCGATATTTACATCAGTGAAAACGAAAGTTGGATTTTTCGCCCATGAAATATTTGCGTCCGACGGACGCACATATTTTATGATCGTGCATCCTCAGTCCTATTTGTGCGTCCTGGACGCAGGACGCAGGGGTAAAAAAATCACTGCCCCTAGTCGTTTCGCCTCCCTTTTGGCCCCTTGTCATTTCGCCCCCAACCCTAGTAGTTTCGCCCCCAGAATGTTTTCCTATTTTTTTATATATATAATAGATTTATTATCTCCATGAGTGACAGAGACAAAGGGAGAGAAAGAGTGAGAGAAGAACATGAAATTTAAATAAAATTATGATAAGTATTACCTGTATTTGATCAATACCGTCAATCACATTGTTTATTTGATTTGACACATTAATCACGCAATTGGTGCCATTAATGACGAGGTGTGAAAACACGTGCTATTTGCAAAGTTAAATGTCTTAAATTATTGCTTAAGCTTGTTGTTGTTGTTGTATATCTATAAGGCATTTTATCGCTGCCTATAGCCACTAGGTACTTAAATAAGTCACTTGTACGTTTCACTATGTGAAAAACTCATGATACATATATTACAATGCAATTCAAAATCTTTTTGTGCTCCTGATGAATTCCATCAGTGCATCTGTCAGTTCCTTCCTTCCTTGCTTACTAATGTCTTCAATCATGCCTGTCAACACTTTCAGGTTAATGTCTGTTACCATTTTCACAACCTCCCTGCCCAGAATCTCTTCAACATTATACTCTAAAGTATCCCTTTCTGATTTAAATCTCTGACAGTGGAACAGAAAATGATCTACATTCTCTTTCATGTTGCATGTCTCGCACAAACTTGACAGATCTTTGTTTAACTTTGACTGGTGATCATTTAAGATTGAATGTCCACACAGCAACTGATTTACTGCAGAAAAAGTCCTTCTGTCCCTATCTCCATGGCAGATCCTTTTTCCCACTTCCCCAAATATTTCCTGCAATACGTTCACTTTGTCTGAGCACTTGTATCTTCTTTCCCATTTTTCCTTTCCCTGTGATTTACACTCCCGTACTGCTTCTTTCTTGTCCAGGGTCGGTTTTACCTCATTGTTTTTAATCATTTCTGATGCTGCCGCCTTCGCCTGTTGATCTGCCAACTCATTCCCCTCAATATCTTTGTGTCCCGGTACCCAATGAACTTTGACAGTATTCTCCCTATACCTTACCTTTGCTAAACACTCCATGATACTGAGAACTGTTTCAATCTTGTTTGTTGGCATTTCAGTACTGAAAGCAGTCTTAATAGCTGGTTGACAATCGGTCAGAATATGGACTACTCTGCCTTTGAAGTCTAGATCAGCCAAGAATTCTAGCCCGATCTGTATACCTACCAATTCTCCAATATAATTGTTACCTATAGGAGAGACTCCCTTGTTCATCAAAACTGGTGTGCTGGAGTAACCCTCTAGGTAGACCACAGCACCAGCTCCAGTTGGACCGGGATTACCTAATGCTGATCCATCTGTGAACATTAATACATCATTTTTATCACAATTGCTTAGTAGCTCTAATATATTTTCTTTCTGTTCTTCCTTGGAGAATGTGAATTCTTCTTTGTGTACACTTCCTGTCTCTTTGATGAGCCCCATCAATTCCTTAGTATATCTGAATTCCTTCTCAATGTTCTCAAACTCTACCATTCCCTTTAATTCCCTAAACCTAGACATCAATAAATGAAAAATAGTAGCTCTTCTACCCACGGTCTTATCCCCTTCTATCCATTCATCAAATTCTTCCCTGAGAGGATCATCTTCATACTTGGCACTGATTCTGATAACTTCTTGTGCTTGTCTTATCTTCAGCTGTAGGTCTATAGGCATGGTGTTTGTCAAGACTTCCAAAGCTTCTGTGCTGGTACTGTTCAAACAACCTGATGCCTTTAGCATCGCTGACCGCTGAACCTTTCCAAATTCCTTACTGCTTTCTGCAAGGGACTCGACTGTCACTGCTGCTCCATATTCCATCACAGGAAGAACCAAGGATTTGTAGAGTCTCATGTACACTGTTTGGCTGCATCCTCTATGTCCTTGAATGAAATTATCAAGACATCTCAAGGCACTGAAACCAGCCTTTGTTTTCTGTTGAATATGTTCGTGAAAGTTTAATCTATCGTCTACTGTGACACCCAGAATTTTCTTTGAATTGGTTGTTTTTAAAATACTCTCGCCTAACTTCACCTTCGCCTCCACTTCTGAATCTCTTCCGTTATGTTTAAATACCATTATCTCTGTCTTATCCGGTGCAATCAACATATTCCATCTCCTACACCAATCTACCACAGATGCCAGTTTATCATTCAACACAGCACAACTTTCCGCCACTGATGTATTACTTTCCCAAACACAGCTATCATCTGCAAATTCTGCATGATTACCTACCACTTCCTTCATTGAATCACTTGTATACAGATTACAAAGCACTGGACTGATAACTGATCCTTGCGGTATGCCTACTGCAGACTGGAATGTAGGAGATGTAAAATTGTTCACTTTCAGGAAGTACTTCCGGTCTGTAAGGAAGTTTTTAAGGTATAGCCATAATCTGCCAGTAATCCCACTTTCAAATGCCTTTTTCAATAAACCTGCTCTCCATATTCTCTCATAGCAAGACTCATAATCCATCACTGCCAGCACTGTACTTTCCTTCCTATTCCTTGCTTCCGAAACTGAATTACACAGCCTCAAAAGAGACTGAACACAAGACTTTTGCTTCCTATATGCGTACTGAGTTCTTGCAATACCACCTTCAATTTCCAACTTCCAGATCAGTCTTTTGCTGATAACTCTTTCCATTATCTTACCTATCACACTTTCTAAAGTAATTGGCCTATACGATCTAACACTGTTGTAGTTTGTCTTTCCGGGTTTGGGAAGCATTACCTTTGGGTCTAACTTGAAATCCTCAGGCAGTACACCTTTGGACCAGCTTTTCTGTATTAAATAGTGTAAACCTTTCACAATGGATTCACCACCCCTTTTCAATAAAATATTAAACACTTTTTCTTCAGGGCTAGGTGCACTATTATTTTGCAGTTGAGAAATTGCTGCTTCCACTTCTTCAATTTGAATATCACTATTTTCATGACCACATGTTTCTGAGAATTTTTCCTCTTGAATCACTGTTTCCTCCAACCTTAATCTATCCCTCACCTCCTCTTCCACTGAATTGAACCACTTATCATCAAAAGCCTTCACATCTAAAGTCTCCTTACCATACCTACCTTTCAATTCTACAAAAATCTCTTCATCTGACACAGCCAATGAACCATCGTCTCTTACAATTGGTTGCACAACTGACTTAGTCTTATCTTTTCTCACTGCATTTATCACTTTCCAAAACTGATCAGGCTTGTGAGGATCCATCATATCTACCATCTCAGTCAAATAATTTTCTCTAGCCTTGATTTCCTCCTCTTTGAATAATTTATGTATTTCCTGCACTCTAATCTGATTTGCTTCATCTTTGCGTTTTGCAAACATTCTTCTAGCCCTCTTGAAATCCTTCGCTAATTTGCTCAATGTTGAGTTCCACCACCCTTTACTGTGACAACACACTTTCTTCTTTGGAATATACTCTTCCACATTCTGATGTATAACCTTTATGAGGTCTTTGTAGTCATCATTAACATCTGTGTCATCCGTTCTGTTGTCCAGCCAGTCATCAATAGAATCTGTGCACACACTTTCCCAATGATCCCAATCAGTATTTTTAAAATCCAACTTTTCACAGATATCATCTTCCATATACTCACCAAGTCTAAATGTGATCAAATTGTGGTCTGTATTAAGGTACACTTCCTGTTGTACTCTCCATTCTGATACTTTATTCCCTAAAATTGTACTTGTTATGGTCAAATCTATGATTCTATCCTTTCTAGTAGGGGTTGAATTGTTAGCAACAGTTAGATCTTTAGGTTTTGTTTTAAATTGGTCTGTTGGTTCGGTTCCGGGTCGTTTCGCCCGTGGGTCGTTTCGCCCTGATTTTGGGAGTGTGTCGTGTCGCCCTTACCTGGTGGGTCATTTCGCCCGTGCGTCGTTTCGCCCGTGGGTCGTTTCGCCGCAATTATATTTTAAGGGAGTGACAAACGGAATGGATGAGTAAATGGACAGATGGATGAATAAATAAATGAATAAATGGGTGAATGGAGTTGTGCGTTGGTAGATGGGCGGACATACAGATGAACCGGCGGCATTTTGAATATACGGGGATAGATAAGTTAGTGAATGAATGAATGGAGAGTATTGGTGGTTGGACAATCGACAATGAATGAATGAAGTGATGCTTGTGTAGATGGACCGAAGGACGAACGGATCTGAACTGTTCATGGTGACACGTCAAATGACACCTACGGATCAGTATAGACGATAGATGATGTATAGACGGGCTCGTTTCAGAGTTCGGATAGAGAGATAAAAAGTGAAAAACAAAACAAAAAACATTATAAACTGTGTATGTGACTTCACAAATCCAAACAACAGTGTCAAAATATGTTAAGTATGTGATATATGGGTACTCGTTAAAATCGCTTTGCCGAGGCGGTTCTAACGACCACCCACATTCCATGCCTGGAGCAGAAATAGCAGACTATGGGTACTACCCACAAAACACACAACGAACATGCAACACATTGTTTTTTCATATTTCCGCCCCTAAATACACATGTATACCGTTGGTGATCGTTAGAACCGCTTCACCCGAGCAGAAATATGAAAAATATAATAATCTTTGATCAGAACAATTTTGAATTTTTTATTTGGTGGTACAACTTTCCAGTATTTGAATAAGCATGTTTTCTTAATGTAAAATATTAAACAGACCAGTACGATAACACAGCCGTGCGACATAGTGCATGTTTTCACATCTCTAAAATGACTATTTTCATTATGAAAATCTGTGGTATTTTTTACTTATCTATACTGCAAACATAGGTTGGGGCGGTTCTAACGAGTACCCACAACTTTTGTCTTGTAGCAGAAATAACAAAAATAATGTATACCCCAGTAAACCACAGTTTTCTTCATATAAGGTGGGGTTTAGGGGGGTGTTCATTCCACGGACTTGTTCATGTGATGCTATGATTTCAATGTTATGCTGCGTTATATATTTATAATGTAAAATATGTGATTTCTTATGCATTAAATTATGGGAAAAAATGAAAAGAAAGTATAAAACGTTATGTTTCTATTCCTACCCAGGTTGAGCTACAGTAGAGTCTGTATAAACCTAACGTAGGTTGCCCAGCTGCACCACACGAGGGCAAAACCATGTTTTCCGGAACTCCCAATACCCCCATCAATCCCTTTACATACCAAATCAAAACATAACCACAATCAATAGGGCTTGAAAAAATTAGTGCGAAACGACCCACCTAATCAGGGCGAAACGACTCACGGGCGAAACGACCCGAGACCATTGGTTCGTCAACAGAGTCGGTCAGCAAAGATTAATGGTGAGGTGCGAAAACACGTTCTCTATGAAAAAATAATTGTCTTTAAATTGGTCGCTCGGTTCTTTAACAGTGTCGGCAAGCAATGGCTGATAATGGTAAAATTGTCACATTTGGTTATCTTCAGTTTCTAGAAAATTTTTCAAACGTCGACGATAGGAATATATAAGCTTCGTCCAAAGATCCCAGCATCATTCATCTTTGAATTTGTCAAATGTGTTTATCGAAGTCTTCTGAAGTAGAATAATGTCTGTTTTGTGTATCGCATGTCAGAAGGAAGTAGATGGACGCCGCCATTATATTTCTTGTGATTTGTGTGTCTGTGTGAGCGATGGGAGCATCGCCAATGTGGGACAGATAAGACTGATTTATTTATTTATCACTCAAGTTACACGTTCATGTGTTTAGTTTAATGTTGGTGTTTACTTTATTTTTTATTATTATTTTTTGTTAATTGTACTCTGTTTTTGTTATAACATTTTTTTTTCAGACCAAAGTACTCGTAAAGCTATATATTGCAAACATGGTTTGTGGGTTCTTGTTACGACCGCTATATTGGGAGGTTTTAAAACTCTGTAGGAAATAAATAAACAATAAATTTGGTGTCTTGGGGCTTTCAGACTGACCGTTGGGAGGATTCTAGCGAGCACCCACAGCCTATGACTTTGAACGGAAATAAGTAAAATAATGAACACCCCCGTAAACGTCAGTTTTCTCTATATAACGTGAGGTTAAGGTTGATGTTTTGAAGAAAACAGCCTCAATTATTTTAGTGTAACAAGTCCTAGTCAAACCTCCCAGTGGCCACTTTTAAGGCCCGGTTCCGGCCGGTAACTAAGGACAAGTTATCCTTAGGCTGACTTGACAGGGTGATGATGCTTCTTAAATATTTGCCTCTTCTCACCTCTTAAAGTGAAACTTAGTTTTACAGGAAAAAGTGGGCGAAACGACCAGGGGGGCGAAATGACTAGGGGGGAAATGTCTTGGGGGGCGAAACGACTAGGGTAGGGAATGGATTGGGGGCGAAACGTCCTGGAATCATGAAAAGGCACAAAGGAAAGGAAGTGGTAAACTCAGGACAAAAATTGAAAATTTGAGACGTGAAATCAAGACTGATATAAAAAAATCAGCATGATTTGTATGTGAATAACAATCAATAACTTGGTAGGTGATGTTAAGGAGAATCCCAGAGACTTCTACAGATATATTAATAGCCAGAAGAAAGACAGGCAAGGTATCCCGCCCCTTAATAAAAGAGGAAGGAACAGGGCTGCTGAATAAGACTCTGAAAGGGCAGAGGAACTAGTTGGTCAATTCAATGATGCATTTGATAAAACTGAGTTCACGGAGGTTCCATTGACCGGAAGATCGGCACCATTCGTGGATAATATTGTTGTGTCAGCTGCAGGAGTAATCAAGTTACTTAAAGGCTTAAACTTCAGTAAAGCCTTAGGACCTGATGAACTTCATCCTAGAGTCCTGAAGGAACTAGCAAATGAGTTAGGTCCAGATTTTGCACACCTGTTTCAACAGTCTCTTGATACGGGTGAAATCCCCAAAGAATGGCTCTTTAATAGTGAATATTTGTCCACTCTTCAAAAAAGGAGACAGGGCTCTTGCCCATGATTATCACCCTGTGTCTCTGACTTGTGTTCTGTGTAAATTGCATATAGTCTGCTCGAGCATCATGGTCCACTTGGATGAACATAAATTTTTGTCAGACAGACAACATGCATTTAGGAAAAGGCATAGTTGTGAAACTCAACTGAGCACAGTTATTAATGACTGTGCAGAAATCTTGGACAAAGGGGAAAGGTGGACACATTTATTCTTGACTTTGAGAATGCTTTTGACACCCCACCTCATGAACTTCTTAAATCTAAGTTATTTGGTTACGGAATTTCGGGGAAGACTCTCAAATGGATAGATTCCTTTCTTCGCTACCGAAAACAGCGTGTTGTTGTTAATGGTGAATCTTCAGAGTGGGCTCCAGTTCTGTGTTTGCTACCGGAAAATTAGAGATACAGATGACTCACTGAAACTTCAGAATGACATAGCTAGATTCGGATGTTGGGACCGAAAATGGGGCATGAGATTTCAGCCAGTTAAATGCAACATTATGCAGATAACTAGGAAGAGATCTAATAAAGTAGAGGCTTCTTACACCTTAGAGGGAACGGTCCTCGAGAATGTGGACTCCATTAAATACAACATGTGTACTAAGGCAAATAGAACACTTGGTTTCCTGAGGCGTAATCTTCATCAGTGCCCACAGGATGTAAAAGAGGTACGGTAATTCTCCTAAAATTTCGAACACCCTAAAAATTCGGACACCAAAAATTATTGTCAAAAATAATTCTCAAAATACCTCTTAAATCTCGAACAATGGCATTTTTATAAGACAGCAATTTCTTAAATTTCGAACACTGAATTTATTAAAGGAACTACCACTCCTGCACATAAAAACATTAAAATATGTTTAAATCCTGATAAAACCTCATTAATGATTAAATTCCTGTTAAAGTCATCCATTATTTTTCGTTTGCAAAAATTAATGTATTCCAGCTAAAGCCATTAACGTCCATATTAATGGCCATTAATTAAGTGAAAATGGTCATTAAAAAGCAAGTCCAAGCATTTAATTGCTATTAATTTTATTGCCCTCTAAAATTAAATGACCATTAAAAAGTAATGGCCCACAGTGTTGCGCCGAGAGGGGGCCATGGGGCCATTTGCCTACCTAAAGTCATTGATGGCCCTTTCAACATTAAACATGGGGCCCGGATGACCCTCAGAAATCAACAAAGTTGCTTATATTTTATTTACTGAAGCCCCTTTAAAATATAAAATGACCCTTTGGAAAATGTCATAAGGGCCATTGGTGTCCCCCAAGCAATCGAGCCTAGGCACAACACTGGCCCATTATTTTTAGTTTTGTGATGTTTTAATGCCCGTGTTTTCACAGCATTAATAGTCATTACAAAAAATAATGGCTATTTAACCTTTCTGTTTCTATCACTGACCAACAATTACATTTTCATGGTCATAAAAAGACGATTAGATTTTCAATTTTTAATGGTCATTAAATATATTATTATCAAATTATTCACATTAAATAATGGTAATTTCAAAGGTGTTGACATTTTCATGGCCATTAATTTGTGACCAGGTTGTGTTGCAAGCGAAGAATATTACAACATTGGCAAGATAGGTCGAAACTTTAAAATTTCGAACAGTGAAATTATTTGTCCGTTCGAATTTCTAAAAATTCGAACAGCTGAAAAAATAATTATTTTATTTTGTTCGAAATTTTAGGAGAATTACCGTAGCATATAAAGGTCTTGTTTGCCCAATCATGGAATATGGCAGTTGTATCTGGGACCCCAGTGGAGTGGTCCTTAACAAAGAAATTGCAAAAATTTCAGAATAGAGCTGCTAGATTTGTAACAGGCAATTTCTGCTTAGAAACTGGGAGCATGACTGGAATACTTGGAAAATTAAAATGGGAGTCTCTCAAGAAAAGGAGGAAAGACAGTAGGCTCATCCTTTACACAAAAGTCGAAAGGGTGCTGCTTCATGTAGCATTCCAACAGATGACCTTGTCTCCTGGCTAGGCACTGTAGAAATCACCATTCATTGGCTTTTCAGACCCTTACTGCAAGACTTGACATTTACAAAGAATCGTTCTTCCCCCAAACCATTACAGATTGGAATGCCCTTCCTGGTTCGATTATTTCGACAGCTGAAGGTGCTGTTGCCTATGTAACTAAGTTTACCTCTTTGGTTAGAGCTAGGGACTAACTTCCCATATCACAGGTCCTGGTGTATGAATGTCATTTGACGTGTCACCAGTAACAATTCTGATTCTGATCCACATCCTATGTTCGGAGTATGTGCAAAAAAAATGATGAATTTTCATCAGAAAATTAACCATTTAACAAGAAGTGATAGATTGAGAATGCCAGGTTCGTGTCTTGATATCAAGTTTATCAGACAAGGGTTCAAGAATGCTTGCAGAATCGCGAGGCTTGTCAGGCAATTCTACATGTGCACGTTCTTGAAGACGAGCCTGATAAAGTTGATATCAAATGAGATGAATCTGGTATTCTTTTTATCAGATTATCCCCTTGCACACTCTTTAAATATACAGTTTAAGATCATATCAGTTGGAATCAGTGCATTCCACGTTTCCGTCATGCAATAATCGCTTAGTATCACTTGATCGTAATTTTTCTTATGATATTATTTAAATGTAATTTTTTTACAATTTTCCCAGTAATAATAGCATGTTTTGTCATTCTTTCCAGAAGTCTGGTTCATTCATAAAATTGCCATTACGCAAACAGGCCTATACAAAAGATTGCCACCTTTATCATGTTTATCACTGCAAAAATGAAAAGTTTAAGATGAAATATTGTAATATTTTTCTTATTTTTGCTCAAAATATAGATTGTGGGCACTCGTTAGAACCGCCTCACAGGGTCTGAAATTAAGCTCGCATTTAGGCTAATTGCGAGTGAGAATCTCAAAATGCAAGGCCAAAATATTTGTATAAGAAAATTTTTGCGAATGCAAAATGTCCAATCGTCGGTAAAAAAAAAAAAAACGATAATACAGACGACAATAATTACTCGCCATTTCCGCAACTGCTTCTGGAATTCCAACATTCTAAATTTAGATTATATTGTTGTTGTTTATCTACAAAGCATTTTAACGCTGCTTATTAACACTGGGTACTTATAAACTTTCCAGAGGTCAGGAGGCGTGACATGTCATCAGTTTTGAGTTGGAATGTTATCCTTGTGTATAATAACGTGACGGCAGCAGCGCTATGGAGAAATTTTTGAAACAGTCATCAACTTTGGTCAATCCCACTGCAAACAAAATTATTACAGACAAGAGTAACAAGGAAATGTAGGAATATGAATTCTTATGAAACCAGGCTGACACACATTCACATTCTATGAGTTAGACCAAAGGTTGCACTTTTAAATAAGAAGTTGAAGACTCAGTATCTATGGAAGTTTTATATGTAAATTGCATAATACAGATCTACCAAAATATGGTAGATCTATATTATAATATGCAATTTGCATAAATACTACGCATACAAGTTAATCAATACTGTTGTTCTTGAAAAATTTCTGCTCTTATTAAAGGGTTTTTTAAAAAAATCGAGTTGATTTTCGTTTTAGCTAGTAGATCTTTTTTTGTAACAAGCTAAATTTGGCTCATCGAGGAGGTTCTAACGAGTAGCCACAATCTCTGTTTTAGAGCAGAAATAAGGTTTACCCCTGTAAACCCCAGTTTTACTATATAAAAGTGGGGTTCAAGTGGGTCAAAATTATATAGGCGCGTTTTCGTGATGAATGTCACGTTGACCTGATAAAGCTCATTTGTCCTGAGATAGCATATCTTTATCAGGTCAACGTGTTGTATTGCAGTTAACATAGGGTTAATTGATAAATTGCACTATGTCACAGGGATGACTATGTTACCTTAACCCTTGATCTGCTGAATAGTTAAACATGCCACACCCACCACTGATTATCAACTAATCATATTTCTTGATGCAAATCATTGCAAGAAATTCATAAACTGAATGTCAAAGTCTCAAACAATGAAGATCCTGATCAGATGGCTTCTTCAGAAGCCATCTGATCTAGATCTACATTGTTTGAAAGGTAAAATACATGTATATCCTGGCTCAGCAGGACAAGGGTTAAAGTTTAGACCAGTTTTCGTGATGTTGTAGGGTGATACTAAGACTACAGAAGAGAAGCCTGTGACCATTTCTGACGATGAAGATGAATCCGGTGATGAGAAGAAAGAGAAGGATAAACCTGCAGTAAAAGCTGAGGATGACAGTGATAAAGAGGATCCTACCAGTAGTCTTAAATGTGATCCCACAGGTAATGCACCGTAATGATCTCTAAGCATTGGGTGGCCCCCACCCATCGGAGCTTGAAGAAATATATGAGCTGCATGATGCTTCCATTCAGAGCTGAAACGGACCCGTACACAAGTACTGGTAATCCGCTTAGAGGATCTAAGCCTGCCCAAGCAAAGTGGTGTGAGTTGGACCGTCCATGCTTATAAACCCTACTGGTTTCATTGGGCTTGAGATGTCATTTCATCTCAGTGTCAGGTAAAAGTCCCATAACATTGGAAGCAACATCTCCAAAATTACCTATACTGTGTTGACGGGGACTTTAAACCTCATTTCAAACAAAAAAAAAACAATTAACTATCCAAAGTTATGCCTAAAATAGCTTGATGAGTGGCAAACAGTGCAGACCCTGATGAGAAGTCGCATTCTGCATACTTTTGCAGGAGTTGCCTCCCCTGAAGGTGTTCCCATTCCCCTTTAGTAGTGTTCTGCTCTTAAAGTATAGGTACAAATTATTTTTTGTTAGAGTCTGTAGAGTGTGCCTCTTTTCTGACAGATTGGACAGGTGTATGCCACAATAATTGTTGATCTTGTAAAAATATCGAAATTAAATCATCTCTCTTCATATTATGTGATTTCTCAAAGTTTTGGAATTCCTTAACTTTTATACACTCTGGGCTCTTTCAGCAGATGACAGATTGTTGGTATTTTTCTTATATATTTTCCCCGAAAACAGGACTTGACATTTCATGCAAATTGTCTCCATAGGATCAAATCCTGTTTTCTGGAAAAAAATAAGAAAAATGTTTAGGAGGCAATTTACATGAGAAAACCAGTCCTGTTTTCTGGGAAAGATCAGAAAAATATTTCAGAATGTTGTCTGCTGAAAAAAATACCCAGCATGCAGAACATTAAACAGTTGGAGTATTCCTTTTCTCTGGTATTTGCTGGAACTTTCACCCATACATATGGTTTGATCATGACTTTTAATTAAAGCCCTTGATGCTTGTGTCATAGAGTAATAGGTATATATACAGTAAAACCTGTCTTAGTGGCCACCTCTATTAAGCAAGCAACCTGTCTTAAACAAGCAGGCATTCAGTTCCCAAGAAAGGCAGATGTGTTAAATTTCACCTGTATTAAGCAAGAACCTGTCTTAAGCAAGCATATTTTGACTATCCCTTAGGCACTTGCTTAATACAGGTTGAACTGTACTACTCAAAGTTTGATAGGGATCACTTTTTTAATGCAAAATAATGTCTGGATGAATTAATCAGTTGAATCCAAATATGATGCATAATGATAGAAAACGTATCCTTCACAAAACCTAGTGATTAATTTTGTCAACTGGTACTGCATTCAAGCGTGACAACAGCAACCATCTTGGCACCCCTAAAATTTGCCGTAACACGAAGGGATTTGGACAACTGATTTTTCACAAATTTCCGAATTTATTTAGACAAACGTGCCTAATAACATGTATGGCGTTCACGGGCATCAATTACAGTACGACATCGCCTGCGCATGCTCGCAATTCGAGTCTGTATCCGGTTTTGTGGAATCGACTTTCATTCAGCATCCAATGCATCTCTGAGCTCCTTTAAAGTCCTCGGATGCACAGGTCGGGCTGAAACAGCACGCTGTAGCATGTCCCACGCTTGCTTAATCGGATTTAAGTCCGGTGACGGAGCAGGCCAGTCCATACGAACGATTGTCTCACATTCCAGATAGGAATCAGTGACGTTGGCACGGTTGGGACGGGCATTATCGTCTATCAGAATAAAGTCCGGGCCGATAGCATCTGCATATGGTCTGACAAACTCATCAAAAATATCATTACAGTACCTCACTGCCATTAACGTTCCGTTTACAACGACGTACAAGTCGGTTTTACCGTACACCCTTATCCCAGCCCAAACCATGGCTGACCCCTTTCCATAGCGATCATGCTCTGCCACATTCAAGTCATCGAAAGGCTCTTTAGACATTCGCCACACTAATTGACGTCTATAAGTGAAGTTTAGACAGAATCTGGACTCCTCAGTAAACAGTACTGGCGTCAAGTCACGAACCATCCACCTGACGTAAGTTCTGGCAAAGTCCATCCGGTCTAGCATGTGCTGTCTCGTCAACAGAACACATACAGCAGGCCTCATGGCATTACGTCCGAAGTCGTGGAGCCCGTTTCTGACAGTTTGTGTAGAAATTCGTACTCCAGTTCCGTTCCTAAGCTCGTTATGCAAACGCGTAGCGTTCAGGAACCGTTGACGTCGAGACTGAATCAACAAGAAACGGACCTGACGTTGAGTTGTAGCCCTTTCTCGACCCTATCGCGTCAGTGTTAAGGATTTCCGTGGGTAAGACACCGACTACACATTCGGGAAACCACGCTCTGAGACACATTCAGAATCCCAGCAACACGACGTTTAGAGAGGCCGGATTCCAACATTCCGACGCCACGATTCATTTCTTCGGGGCTCAGACGGTTTCTTAATTGTCCCCTAGGCATTTTAGTGTTTCACAAATCAAATGAAGTCCTTTTAACGCTTGGTAAAGGAATACTGACAAGTTTCATTGGTCTGCTGGAAAGCAGTGCTAGGCAAGATTTTGGGGGTGCATGAATTCATTTGGGAAGTGTGAGAAGTGTGCACTTTTATGAGTACTGAACTGCACATGAGTTTCTGCTTAAGATATTTATCAATATACCGAGTATAAATTCTGTCAAGAAATTTTAAATTTTCAGTGCAAAATTTGGTATACAAAAAGTGATCCCTATCAAACTTTGAGTAGTATATACTATATAGCTCACTTGTTCTGCACTGCTGTACAAGACGGTTTTTCTAGCGATATGGTAGAGTGTTTGCATATCAATCCTGTGACCTGGGTTAGAGTCCTGTTGAGCTTTGTTCTTTTTTCCAGCCCTGTGACATTCGGTGGCCAGTGTGGGTCCAGCACCGCATCTGAGGAGATGAAAAAGAGTATGAAAAATAAGTTGTGAAGTCAGACTGGATTAGACTTAGAGATTCAGGGCGAATCGCATTAGGCAGGGGGAAACGCAGGGGGAAATTCAACAGGTGGGCCGTGTGACCCGGTAGCTTAGTCAGTAGAGTGTTTGCACAGTATTCTTGAGGCCATGTGTTCGACTCGCATTTGAGCCATGTTCTTTTTCTTCTGCTGTGACACTTGTATTCAATGTTCTCAACACAACACCTTGTTGATGATTTTTTGACAAATCAAGTGTAATTCTTGTGGTAGTTTTGACAAAAATTATTGATGGAATCATGGGTTATTCATTCATGTTTGGTTCATTGCATTAATATTTCCCAAGACCCTCAGAAGATATTTGGATGATTGTGCAGCAGCTACACCTTCACACAACTTCCTTACAAATGTTATTGCATGGAAAACTTGAATAAATCCTATATTTTACCTTCAGGGCTGGAAGGGGCTGCATTCCAGAGCCGTGTTCCCTTTGACAAGATGACATCACAGGAGGCTGCATGTTTCCCAGACATTCTTCAGGGTCCCCCACAAGCTCAAAAAGTGTTTCTTTACATCCGAAACAGGCTGGTAAGTTATGAAATTTATAAAAAAAGTATAATTTCACCTTCACTTATAGGTGTGTTTCTCACTAACGTCACATGTGAGATGCCAACATTACGAATACACACTTATACAAATACATAGTAAATTTTACTGCCCAAAAATCAAAAATTTTAAGATGAAAAATTGTGACATTTTTCTTATTTCTGCTTTAAATATAGATTGAGGGTACACGTTAGAACCGCCTCATTGAGGTGGTTCTAATGAGTACCCACAATCTTTATTTGAGGCTACACGTTAGCAGTTTTACTTTTCAACCACATACAATGTTAATGATGTTTTGAAAAATGGAGATCAGGGGCCAGTTGTTAAAAAATAACAACGTCGTTAGTTAACATATGGTTAAAGCTTTGATCATTTATTTTGGCAAATATGCTAATATTTTTGCCAAAAAATGTGAGCAGCTGCAAAAGCTGTTCACATTTTTTCAGCAAAAATACCAAAATATTAAATTTGAACTTTCTAGAACAGTTAACAATATGACCACTAATGAGCTTGTTAAGATAATGTTAAGATGATGAGTCTTTGAACAACTGGCAGTTACCTTTTAGTGATCCTTTTGCTAGCACATGTTGTATGGACCCAGTTGTTCAAAGCATTGTTAGCTTAACAAGCATATAAGTGGTCATATTGTTAACTATTTTAGCATGTACAATTTCTATTACTCTGGTACAGTTGGTGAAAAAAATATACCTATGAATTGCAACAAGTTCTCAAGGTGTCTGAGTTTTTAGGATTTTTATGGTATTAACCCTTCTCTTGCTGAATATTCATTTTAGCCACACCCATCTCTGACTTTGAACCAATCAGATTACTTGATGTAATTTATTCCTACAAATTCATAAACTGAATGTCAAACATTGCAGATCCTGATCAGATGGCTTCTTCAGAAGCCATCTGATCTGGATCTACACTGTTTGCAAAAATAGGGGTTGTCGTGAACAGCAAGACAAGAGTTAAAAGTAAAACTTTTGCATTTTCAAAAGCTACTCACATTTTTTTCAACCAAAAAAATAGCATATTTGGCTTTTTAAGTGATAGAACTTTTAATACGATAGTTTTGGACTGGACCCTGGTTATTCTCTCCATTTTACTTATAAAAGAGAGGCCCCCACCCATCGGGGGTGGAAGAAATAGATGGGCTGCTTGATGCTTCTACGCAGAGCTGAAACCGACCACACAGGAGTACTGGTAAACTGCTTAGAGGATCTACACCTGTCCTGGAAAACCAGTGGGAATCTGACCCTCCAAGCCAATAAACCATATTGGTTTCATTGGGCGACAGGGCTTGAGAAGACATTTCATATCAATGTCGGGTAAAAGTCCCACAAAATTGGAAGCAACTTCTCAAAAATGACCTATACAGTGTTGACAGGGATGTTAAATCTCAAATCAAACCTTAGAGAAGAGTGGCAGTAGTCATTTCCTGGAAAAAGTACAAATGTGCGAGCATGCATTCTGCAGTTCACACTGGTTAACTGCATAGGAATAAATCTTTCCAGGAAAAGTGAGGCACATTTAAAAAACAGACTTTATATGACCTCAGAAGTTGAATCCAAACTAACCAACCAGATCTTGTTTTTTTCCAGCTACAGCTATGGTTAGACAATCCCAAAGTTCAGCTGACATTTGAAAATGCTCTCCCGCAGATTGAAGCTCCTTTTAACAGTAAGTACGGGCTAATTTACATGCTGTGGATAGCTATATTCAAGTATGTTCTAAAATGATACTGTAATGATCCTAAGTATTGGGAGAGATCGGCCTAAGCTAACAGTGCAGATCAAGATCAGACTACTCCTGTTTGCTATTCCCTCTTCACCTTTTGGAGTCCTTGCTGGACTGTGAAATAAAATTTGTCAAAATTTTAGGAGAGTTACAGCAAGTTCTTAACCCTTTCCCGCTCAGATATGTCTTTTTACGTGTCTGAACCCCCCGCCCCCCCCCCACTTTTGAGCCCCAGATCCACCTAAAATCTGCATTCCCCACCCCTGGACTGCTATGTTTGCATTAGGATTATTTGTCCTTAAAAATGGCCTGTTTTCTTCATGCGGCTCCCCACTAAAAATATACCTTTGGGGTTCGAAAGGGGGGCGGCAGCCCCTCCTGCTGAAAAAAATTGGTGGTATGGCCCAGCCGACCACTGAAATGAAATCTGAGGGTGTCTGGGGTCAAAAATGCCTCAAAATTGAGGCTGGCAAAACAGGCTGCAGGCAGTGAAAATGGCCAGTGCCAAACCCCTTCATTGTTGTATTGACAGCAGTGTGAAGATTAAGATTCAGTCTAAAATACATTTGAAATCACACTTTTTGACAGCTTTGAGATGCTTTTTCGTTACCATGGCAACAATGATTTAGCCTAAAAAGGTTCCATTTGAAAGGTTACTGCCCAGTGAACATTCCTGCTGAGTTTGATGTAAAGCAGACCATTCACTATGAGATAATGGTTATATAAAGTTGGTGTCTTATGCAACTTTATGAAAATCAGCAAAATTCACAAAGTCCCCAAGTGGGAATAGGTTAATGTGTCCGAATTTTTATGGTAATCCATTGGAACCATGATACACACCACAGAACTGAAAATTATAGTGTACACAACGGAATTAATGATCCTGAAGGACCAGAATTTAGAAAATAAATCTACACTTTGATAGTCAAAGTTGTATAATGTCATGCTCTGGGGAAGAAGTTCATCAGCTCTTTCGAAAATTGTATTTTACAGCTGTACAGATATTGTGTCTTGAACCAGAATTTACCTTAACAGAACAGTTGTACTTCAATTGCTCGAAAAACTTTCTGACCAGGAAATTTTGTTTGAGACAAAAGTAGTTCCAGCGACAGAGTTAGGGGATAACTGTATTCAAAATTGTCATCTGGGAAGGTACATGTAACTAGCTGATTTTACGGTCAGAAATTTCGTTTTACAGCTATGCCTCACCAGTCAGCCTCGATAGCACAGTGGTTAACGCGTTCGACTTATGATTGAGAGGTTGTGCGTTCGAATCTGGCCACCGGTGTGTCCTTGGACCTTGGGCAAGACACATAATGACACTGCCCCACTACAACCAGGTGTAAATGGGTAGCAGTGGTGTAAAAGCTGATGCCTCCCTCTCGCTCGCGCATGAAAACACCGGAACGAGTGTTTGAGAGCGATTCAATAAGCTTGAAGCTTTCATCGCAATCAAACTAAAATAAATTAGTATAAACTAATAAATGAGCTATCGAGGCTGACATGTATATACCGTATTCGCCCTAATTACCGCTCATGCTCCTTTAAGCGCACACCAAAGCTATTTTTGAAAAGGAAATGCATAAGCGCACACTTAACAGTAACCTCCCCATGGAAGCTCACAGTAAATCTATAAAAACTTACCGTTATTTCTTCAACAGTGATGGCAATGCTTTTGTTTTCGCATCGAGTGTGCGCTAATTAGGTAGATTTTTTTACTGTGATTTTTTGACACGATTTTGAAAAAACTATGCGCACGGTGCGGTAATTAGGGCGAATACGGTAGGTACTGGGAAGACTAACTATCCCTCTCTGTTGGAAATCAAGACATCCAAGAAATATTATACATTCTTGATTTATTGCATTTTTGTTTTTTCTCACTAGTAATTAGTGTGATGGATTTTATTTTGCTCTATCCTTTCAGGTGATGGTCCTCTGGTAATGAGAGTCTACTGTTTCTTGGAGAGGTTTGGTTTTATCAATTTTGGGGTGTTTAAGAGACTCAGACCTTTTCCTGGTAGGTCATTTGATATTAACCCTTGATATTGTAGCCACCCCCATTTTTTTAGCTCGTCTGTTTTTTGAAAAAAAAAAACTTTCGAGCTATTGTCATCACTCCGGCGTCTGCGTTGTCGTCCTGTGTCGTCCTGCGTCGTTCCAAAAAAACTTAACCTTGGCTATAACTTAAAAAGTATTAGACCTAGCCTCATGAAACTTCATACACACACTCATCATCACAAGAGCTACATTTTGACCAAGGACCATAACAACATTGTTGATTTTGGCTGAATTATCTCCCCTTTTCCAATTTTTTTCTGAAACACATTTTTTGCTCTCATTTTAATACTATTCACAACAGAGCCTTCAAACTTCACATGAATGTTCCTTGGGACAAGACCTTTTCAGTGATACCACACTTTTTGATCTGTGACCTTGACCTTTGAACTTTGACCTATTTTTCGAAAATTTAACCGAAAACCTTAACCTTGACCATATTTCCAAAAGTATTTGGCCTACCTTCATGAAACTTCATACACATACTCACCATCACAAGAGCTACATTCCCTACAAGTTTTATAACTCCATCTTGCAATTTGATTGCTCTTGTTTGACTTAGAACTTTGGTTTTCTAAAAGAAACTGCAGACGAGCGTTGGCACCCGCATGCGGTGCTCTTGTTGACTTTGAACCAACCAGATTACCCGATGTAATTTATTCCTGTAAATTTACAAAATGAATGTCAAACAGTGTAGATCCTGATCAGATGGTCAAACAGTGTAGATCCTGATCAGATGGCTTCTTCAGAAGCCATCTGATCTGGATCTACACTTTTTGCAAAGGTAGCGGTTCTCGTGAACAATGGGATAAGAGTTAAAATTGTTGCATGCCCAGTGAGTTTGGCTTTGAAAAGTTAAAAACACAATAGGTACACACACTGTAAATGTGTGTGTGAATTCGGGTTTAACGTCGCTTTCAACAATTTTTCAGTCATATCACGACGGTGTCTGGTTGCGACAGGGAGCTCAATGCTCACTTTTATAGTGCTGCCTCACTGAAGTATCATGTCCCAGACACATTACATGATACCACACCCAGTCACATTATCCTGACACTGGGTCGACCAGTCCTAGCTCTACCCAGTAAATCTGAGTGCCAAGCGAGAAGCAGCTAGTACCATTTTAGCGACTTTGGTATGTGGCGGCCTGGGATCAAACCCGTATCTTCCCTTTTCCCGGAGCGGACACTCTACCAACTGAGCTATCGGGGCCGGTCACACACACTGTAAAACTTGGAAAATTAAAATTCCCATAATTCAAACTCTACCAAATCTTTTTTATAACACTATTGATGGGGTCCAAAGCAGAAACTGTGTTAGTTCAAAATGACTGTGTTATATCCAAACAAAAATGTTTAGATTATATAGAAAAATTACCATGTATGGTCATTTTTCTATTTAATCAATACATTTTTGGGATCCATCTTGAAACCATGTTATATCCAAAAAATTTTTTAATGAAGTTTTACAAAAAAGTTTACATTTAGGTGTACATGCACTAATGCATGCTTTTAACCCTAAAGATGCCGAGAAAACTTGCATTTGAAAATGTCGTCTGCTTCGTGTCATCTGCTGAATCTTCTTGCAAACTTTTTAAACTTATGTTTGCATATAAGCAAACAGTGTGGACCCAGATCAGACTGCTCCTAGTGGAGCAGTCTGATCTGGGTCTACACTGTTTTGCAACAATAACTTTTATATCAATGGGCAGATGACAAAGCAAATGAGAATTGTCGTGATTGGTATTTTATGCGTTAACAGGGCAGTTTTGTTATCTTTATAAAAGGAAGCAAATTCCTATCTTTTAGAGTCACCTTCCGGTGAAATAAAGAGATCAGAGGGATATCCCTTTGAGGAATTGCCCCATTATCTGCATTCTGTTTTATTCACAGCCAAGAAGAACGGTCGAGTCATTATCATTGGGGCTGGTATAGCGGGGCTGGCTGCTGCACGGCAACTGATGTCCTTTGGAATGGACGCTGTTATCTTGGAAGCAAGGGTAAGCTCAACACTTGCTTTCGACTGATGTCGTAAGAAGCAATGTAATGTTTAGGGTTTTGGCTGCATGATGCTTCCACGCAGAGCTGAAAATGGCCACACATGAGTACTGGTTAACCTCTTAGAGGATCTAAGCCTGCCCAGGCAAAGCAGTGCGAGTCCGACTGTCCATGCTTATAAACCCTATTGGTTTCATTTGGCAACAGGGCTTGAGATGACAGTAAAAGTCCCACAAAATTGGAAGCAGCATCTCCAAAATGACCTATAAAGTGTTGGTGGTGACGGTAAACCTCAAATGAAACAAACACATGTTTTAGGGGTCAGAATTGTGGGGATCAATGTGGCCCTTCAGTGTGGACGATTTCTTCTTTGAAGCAAGGGTAGGATATTGATTGATTGATCAGGGTTTAACAACATATTAACCCTTGTGGGCTATTTTATGTCATCTTCTAGAGAAAGGAAGAAAAGATAGAGAAGAGACAGTAGAGGAGATAAAAAGGAAGGACATCGGAGGAAGAGGAAAGTAAATGGAAGTGTAGAAACGGAAGAAATAACAACATTCCCCCTCTACCTTTACCTGCCCAACTGTAAGCTAGTGTCAGTTGGACACCCAAATGATGCAAGCCTTCCCCCCTCCCCCATAAACAGTGGAAGACAGTGTAGACTGTAAACAGTGTAACATGCTCCTGAGGAGCAAATTCTTTCCTCTAAGACTGTATCCCAGCCTGTTCTCAAAGGAAAGAATATGCTCCATAGGAGCAAATTCTTTCCTTTGAAAGTTGACCCTTGTTTCAGATGGCATGTGTTTATGAGAAAGCCTGTTCTCAAAGGAAAGAACATGCTCCTTAGGAGCAAATTCTTTCCTTTGAGAGTTGACCTTTATTTCAGATGGCGTGTGTTTATGGGAAAGGGAACAAGAAGTCCTAAAAGTTGTTTCCCTTGTAAAAATAGCAGAATATATACAAAGAATATCCATGTTCCTTAACCCCTTTAGTACCAGAAACTCCAAAACGCCAAAACGGGTATTTGGCAAACAGTGTAGGCCCAGATCAGATGCCGCAGAACGCGGCATCTGATCAGGGCCTACACTGTTTGCAAAAAGTTCAACCATTTTCAGTGGAGATTGATCATAAAATCTTTTCTACGGTCATTCTCTCCCTTCCGCTGATTCAAGAAGGGCAGTTGTCAGTTTCTGGCGAAAGAATGTGCACTGTACTGGTTAGCCACTTACGTATAAGCCTGCCCAGGAAAGTGTTGATAGGTAAACTGACCGGCTCAAAAATGACCTAAATAGTGTTGACTGGGCCGTTAAACTCCAATACAAACAAACAAGTCAACCATTTTCAGAATAAATTTTGAAGAAAGCACAACCTGACAACCCTACACTTTGAAATGGACTCCTGCCATATATAAGGAGGAAGATTCCATTTGGTACAAAAAGGGTTGAAATATTTTTCTCTCCACAGGACCGAGTAGGAGGAAGAATAGCTACTTTCAGGAAGAACAATTATGTTGCTGATCTAGGAGCGATGGTGGTCACAGGACTGGGTGAGTGTTGATAGAAGACATCGATGAACCGTTGTACAGTAAGATTGTTTTTGGTGAGGGCTGAGATATGGCCCATTCAAGAATATTTCACTTATATCTGGAGTAACTGGAGTATGTAGATATAGAAATACCTCACCATCTGTTTTTCACATCTGTAATTATTGAAAGTATACATTAATTGGGTTGGGTCTCATTGCAAAACAGTAAGCTTCTCATCACAGAGAAGTACTGCATACCTGTTTGCATGTAGCTACATGAAGTACAGAAGAGAGGTTGGAGAAATAGACTGTCCCTTAAAGCCCAGTACATGTAGTTTCTTTGGGTGGTAGGGTTTAAGATGTCATTGCATCTCAGTGTCAGGTAAAAGTCCTACAAAACCAGTAGCAATGTCTCAAAAATGACATAAGTAGTGTTGACAGGGATGTAAAACATCAAACAAACAAACAAAATCAGCTCATCTTAAGATTCAAATTCCCTTGCAGAAAGTAGTACTGTAAAAATTCGGACACTATGAGGACTTGCTGTAATTCTCCAAAAATTTTAACAAAGTTCTTTCACGATCCTGCCAGGAGTACAAAAGGTGCAAATTGAGTGTTGACTGTGATTAGACTGCAGTCTGATCTGGGTCTGCACTGTTTGCATAGGCTTGTCTGTCCTATTTCATAGGATCATTATGGTAACACACCTGACAAACACCTGGGTTCAGTGGTTTAAAACAACAGAAGGATTGTTAAACTATCAGGTTCCAGTTTTTCAAAGCATGGTTAGATTAACCAGCCCGCTAGTGATCAAATTGTTTAGCGTTCTAGTTAGTACAATATCTAAAAAACTGTGTATTTTTGCTGAAAAAATGTGAGTATAGTTTGCGACTTATATTTTTTCAGCGAAAATGTGAGTACATTTCTTATATTTTATTTTAAATAATACATTAACTAAAGACATCATTTGTTAAAAACTTGGCCCAGTTCTTTAGCTGCATGAAAGATAATGGACAATCATGTGATAGTGTATGCTCATTTAGTGTTTAGCTCAGTTTATGCTGTGGTCTGTTGCCTGTCTGTCCATCATATGCAGTCAATGGTTTTGATACCTATACTTGTTTGTTGGTTTGATTTGAGGTTTAACAGCCCCGTCAACACTGTAAAGGTCATTTTGGAGACATTGCTTCCAATTTTGTGGGACTTTAACTCAACATTGAGATGAAATGACATCTCAAGCCCTGCCACCCAATGAAACCAATAGGTTTATTAGCCCTATCATCCTTGATACCTATACTAAAACAAAGTTCTGGGTATAATATATCATGATATATAGTATAATATATCATGATCAAACTCATTCAGATAAGCAATGTCTGGCCCATTAAGGTCTCTGGTTTCATTTATGGTAGTCATATACAGTAAAATTCCCATATTAAGACCACCTTTGGGACTGTTCAAAAGTGGTCTTCAAGACCACTTTGGAACAGTCCGAAAGGTGATCTTCCACAACAGCACACTGAAGGTAGAAAAATCAAAGCAAATGCACCTGAAACCTACTAAATATGCTTTTAAAAGCATAATTTCTCCTAATTTTAAGTGGTCTTAATAGCAGCATTTCACTGTACAGTTAGAAGCCTCCATGGTGTAGTGGTAACGCTACTCCCCTTGTAAACCAGGGATCACAGGATCGATCCTGGGCTTCTCCAGACTTTAGCATGAGTCTTCAAACCGAGGTCCCATCTCCGTATGATCTTAGCTGTTGGTGGGACGTAAAACCCAAACACTCACTCACAGTACTATTATTTCATAATTTTGCAGGTGGTAATCCAATGACAGTAGTAAGTCGACAGGTGAATATGGAGCTACACAAAATCAAACAGAAATGTCCGCTGTATGAAAGTAATGGAAATACAGTAAGTTCAGCTTGCAAGATGTCTTTGGTGGTACAGTAAATCCACCTCTGTTTAGCAGCCACCTCTCTATAGTGGCCACAATAATTACACCTAAAGCAGTTAAATATGTATTTAAGGGGAATGGGTACACCTTCAGGGGAGACAACTCCTGCAAAAGTATTTTTGTCTCCATGTCAATAGGGGTCAACTCTTATAGGAAAGAATTTGCTCCTGAAGTGGGACAGGGCTTATAAAAAAAGGGAATAGGAAGTCCTGAAAGTTGTCTCCCTGTGAAAAATGGTGGACAAATCTGCCATGTGTTCTTATTCTCCTTATACCTCTGCTCAGCAGCCACATTTCTAAATCAAAATATCCCTCTTTTAAATAAACAGCTAGAGTTCACTTGACTGCCAAACATTGGCAGTATAACTAGGAATAATTTCTTTTCTGATGTGTTTATTTTCCTCAAAATTATCATTCTGTTATCATTTTAGATAATATGGTATTAAATGAAAAGAAAAATAAATGATGGAAAGGTGTCAGAACACAACTCTCCATTATTTATATTTCTTTTCATCCATATTGAGCTATAGTCAGTTGTCACTCATCGCCTGCCCCGGTAGCTCAGTCGGATGGGCATCTGACTGGTGATCTGGAAGATGTGGGTTTGATACCTTTTGTGGAGATTGATCATGAAATCTTTTCTATGGTCATTTGCTCCCTTCCACTGATTCAAGAAGGGCAGTTGTCAGTTTCTGGCGAAAGAATGTGCACTGTACTCGTTAACCACTTACGTATAAGCCTGCCCGGGAAAAGTATGGATAGGTAAACTGACCAGCTAAAAATGACCTAAATGGTGTTGACTGGGCCGTTAAACTCCAATACAAACAAAAGTTGTCACTCATCTTTGTATGTCTGTATCTGGTCAGACAACATCTCAAGATATTTTCCTCTGCTAAACGACCACCTCCTTTAGGCAGTCAGTTTTGGTGTTTTTCCTGGACGGCTGCTATATATAGGTCAGAGTTCTTGTTAACTACAAATTTTGAGTAATTTACTCCAACTTTTTCATTTCTGACTCCAACTTTTTGGATAGTCTCAATAGAAAAGTGTGGTAAAACTCCCAACTTTCTCTGGAGGACAGTATTTTACTCCAGTTTTCAAAATCCTAGTGAGAAGCCTGATAGGTTACACTGATATTGAAACCAGCTAATGAGACAGTCATGCTTGGCAGACATTTTAAACCCAGATCAGACTTAACCCAGGCCAGACTGATCTGATTTGGGTCTATACTGGCCATTTGTTCAAGCCTAAAGATGTCATTAGGTAACATTTAACTTCGATTATTTGATGTGATAAAAATACTATTATTTTTGCTGAAAAATAAGGTTACATTTGCAAATACAAAAACTGATTATATTTATTCCAGCAAAAATACTAGAGTATTAGATATTGTACTTGTTAAAAAAGTTTACATTTTGACCACCAACAAGCTCGTTAAGCTAACAATGCTTTTAAAACTGGTTCCAGACTTTGTTCAGGGCCACAAAAATCTCCACTGGTTTGGCCTCATTCTTTCATGGAGATTGATGGTGAAATTTTCTCTTGTAATTCATTCATTTCCACAGATTCAGTTATTTGTGATTAAGTTACTGGTGAAGAATGTTCCAAACCTGCCAAGGAAAAGTATTGTTTGGATAACTGACTGTCTCAGTATTACCTTAATCATGTTGTCTAGGTCATTTAGCTACAGTGTAAAGAAACCCAGAGATTACCACTTCCAAACATCAAGATCTGTCTGAGAACCACTTCCTCAATGTCTCATACAGTAGCTTCCAAGCATCAACGTCTCACAGAGCACTGCTTCCAAAAATCAAGGTTTCACAGAGTACCCATCCAAACATCTGTGTTGCACAGAGTACCACTTAAATATCAAGAGCTCACAGAATACCGCTTCCAAACATCAAAGGCTCACAGAATATCACTTTCAGACATCAAGGACTCACAGAATAGCACTTTAGACCATTAAACCACTTAGAAACATCAGTCTCACAGTACCACTTCACAAAATCAATGTCTCACAAGATCTAGTTCACACAAAAATACCACTTCCAAACTAAACATCAAAGTCTCAAAGAGAACCACTTCCAAACACCAAAGTCTCACAGACTACCACATCCAGACATAAAGGTCTCACAGAGTTCCACTTCCAGACATCTATGGCTCACATAGTACCACTTCCAAACATCAAGGTCTCACAGAGTTCCACTTCCAAACATCAAAATCTCACATAGTACCACTTCAAAACATCAAACTCTCACAGGGCACCACTTCAAAACATGAAAGTCTCACATAGTACCACTTCCAAACATCAAGGTATCTCAGAGTACCACTTCCAAATACAGGCGAACCTCGGTATTTCAAACTTGCATATCTCGATAGAACCACTTATGTCGAAGTGATCTTCCATTCCCGAGCATTTTCCCTATATATTTATTGCATTTCAACCCCGTTTGTGTCGAACTCGGTTAACATGAAGACTTGGTTATTTCGAAGAGATTTTCTATTCCCCAAAAGCAGTTTGCCATAATATTTACTACCGCTTGTGTCGAAGTCAAAATGTTTGGCCGAAAACTTGAACCGGCGCCATTAAAATGTGTTGTCAATCACCAACGGTCACGTAAATTCCTAAGTTTGACAGTACAAAAGTCTTACAAATGAGTTGATAAATGAAAGGAATTTTAAATCGAAGAAATTTACCTGTCATTGATCGATCAATATCCTTTAACTGAGAACAGATTAATCCATTATTGCAAACAATGTCCGATTAATGAGTGTAATTGATGCCGACATACTGATCAGCTGTTGTGTAGACTAATTGACCTCGATTGTTTTGTGTATACGTCATAGGTGAATAGAATAGAATAGGTGTGTTCGATTCGAACCTTCGAGCAATTAGCGGCGTCTTTGATATTTAATAAACTGAGCACTGTTAAGCGGCGTCCTTTGGTGAGAGGGGTTAAAAACAGTCTTTAATTTGTTTGGAAACTGTCTGAAATTAGTGTTATAAATGAGTAACTCATACAGAAGATATTTAATGCGATTTTATCGCATGCTCAATATCATTCGTGATGAAACCTTTATGATGTCTGCGCTGTCTAATGCCGAGCAATCTAATGAAGGACCCGGGTCTGGCCCTGGGGGGATAGTTAGATCGGTGAACTTTACTCCTGTTGCTGAGCAATCCAGCCAAGGACCCGTCTCCGGGGGGATAACTGGATCAGCAAGGAAAGGGGTGAAGAGAAAATTAGACAACAAGTCGCTGGAGCTGAAATACGAAGTGCTGATGGAGGTTGAGAAGGGGCTTCGATCCAAGAAACAGATCGCCGACCACTATGGACTGGCCCAGAGCACCTTATCTACGTGGGTGAAGAATGCTGACAACATAAAGAATGCCTTCCTGAATGGTGAATTCACGTTTTTCCGTGTCGCAAACGAACATGTACATTGTAGTTATGCTGATTCTACATGGGTTCCCAGTGTCTACATGTATATTGATGACATCACGATTTGCCTATCTCGAACTTCGGATAACTCGAAGTAGTATCTCCAGTCCCTTGGAATTTGACATAAAGGGGTTCGCCTGTATCAAGATCTCACAGAGCACCACTTCCAAACATCAAGGTCTCACATAGCACAACTTCCAAACATCAAGGTCTCACAAAGCACAACTTCCAAACATCAAGGTCTTACATAGTAGTGATAGTACCACGGTCTCACAGAGTACCACTTCCAAACATCAGTCTTACATAGTATTGCTTCCAAACCTCAAGGTCTCACAGGGCACCACATCCAAACAAAGTCTCACAGAGAACCACTTCCAAACATCAAAGTCTCACATAGTACCTCTTCCAGACATCAAGGTCTCGCAGAGTAGCACTTCCAAACATGAAAGTTTAATAGAGTACCAATTCAAAACATAGGGTCTCACGGAGTACAACTTCCAAAAATCGACTTAGAAATAAACTTTGCTTGTTCTCATATTTTCACATTTTCCAAACTACGGAAGTCAAGTTTAAATGACCAAAAGTAGCAGACATTTTTATCAGTCTTTGTGCACATAACACAATTACATGTAAGAAATATCTTACATTCTGTAAGATATTTTGTTCTCACTTTCCCAGGTACCCAAAGAGAAAGATGAAATGGTAGAGCGAGAATTCAACCGTCTGTTAGAAGGAACATCTTATATGTCACACCAGCTTGACTTCAATCTTGTCAACGGGAAACCAGCGTCTTTAGGGCAGGCTCTAGAAGCTGTTATAAAGTAAGTGTAAAATAAAACAAACAGGCCTCCGTGGCCTAGTGGATAAGAGCGCTGACTCTTAATCATTAGGTCTCTCACTGCTGTGGGTTTGAGCCTCACTCGGGTCACATGTGAGACGCCAAGTTCTGCAACGGAAGGCCAGGGGGTTTCCAGGTACTCCGGTTTTCCCCCCACCTCTGATTAACGATCGGCTCGATATGAGTGAAATAATCTTGAAAGGGCCAAAACCAAAACCAAAAAAAGAAATAAAGATAAAAAATAAAAGAAAATTAATTAATGGATGCAATTTCAGTTGATAAAACTGGGTAAAAAATTATTTTGTCTCCCTTATCAGTTAGGGTCTAATCACCAAGCAAATAATTTGCTCCTCTAGAGCAAATCTTTCCTCTGATAGTACCGTAAGAATCCAAAACATTCGGACAATTTGAGGACTTGCTGTAATTCCCCTAAAATTTTAACAGATTTGATTCACAACCCAGCAAGGAGTCTTAAATGTACAGACTGAATGGCAAACAGTGTAGACCCTGATCAGACTGCTCCTTCAGGAGCAGTCTGATCTGGGTCTTCACTGTTTACTTAGGCCTATCTGTCGCAATATGTATGATCATAATAGGTAGTCCCCATTTTTGAAGGGGTTGCGTTATTAACAATGAAAGCGGACATCACACCACCAGAATTCAACCGCCTGTTAGAAGGAACATCTTATATGTCACACCAGCTGGACTTCCGTCTTGTCAACGGGAAACCAGCGTCTTTAGGGCAGGCTCTAGAAGCTGTTATAAAGTAAGTGTAAAATAAAACAAAATTAATGGACGTGCTTTCAGGGGAGAAAACTGGGTCAAAATCATTTTGTCTCCCTAATCAGTTGGGGTCTAATCACTGAGCAGAATTAATTGATGGGCTTTTAGGGGATAAAACCGGGTCAAAAATTTTATCTCCCTTATCAGTTGGGGTCTAATCACCGAGCAAAGAATTTGCTCCTCTAGAGCAAATCTTTCCTCTGATAGTACTGTAAAAATAAAAAAAAATTGGACATCTTGAGGACTTACTGTAATTCTCCAAAAATTTTAACAAATTTGATTCATGACCCAGCAAGGAGTCTAAAATGTGCAGACGAAATGGCAAACAGTGTAGACCCTGATCAGACTGTTCCTTCAGTCTTAAAATAAAATCAAAGGATACCAGCACATTCAAAATAATTTTGCCTCCATTCTCAGTTGGGCTCTCCACCCCCGCCCATAGGCAGCATGATGCTTCCACGCAGAGCAGAAACTGACCGCACACGAGTACTGGTAAACCGCTTAGAGGGTTTAAGCCTGTCCAGGCAAAGCCGTGCAAGTCGGCCCGTCCATGCCTATAAATCCTATTGGGGCATTGGGCAACAGAACTTGAGATGTCATTTCATCTCAGTGTTGGGTAAAAGTCCCACACAAATGGAAGCAACGTCTCCAAAATGACCTATTCAGTGTTGATGGGGACATTAAACCTCAAATCAAACAAACAAATTAGTTGGGCTCTACGCACAGAGGAAAGAATTCATTCTCTCCCTTCCACTGATTCAAGTAGAACAGTTGTCATTTTCATGCAAAGGAATGTGCACTTTACTGTTTAACTGCTTTAGTGTATAAAAAAAGGAAGTGATGGCAATGATCTGGAATCAATACAATTACCCCATACCTCCCATCCAAGACACCAAAAGGAAAGAAACATCAACATAAAAAGAACATAAACCAACTTCACCATAATGAAAACATCATAAGTGGAAGACCAAAAGGAGAGTTGCTTTCCCACAAAATGGCCACCAGACAACTATCCAAAATAAAAAAATACAATGAAACTTCGATAACTCGAATATGGATAATTCATTTACTGTGGATATTATTCGTACTCACTCTTGGGTCGTTAGAGAATTGTTTCTATAGCTCCAGTTAGCCATATGTGTAGCTTAAGGGGAATGGGAACACCTTCATGGGAGGCAACACCTGCAAAAGTACTTGTGTCTCCCATTTGAATAGGGGTCAAATTCTTTCCTTTAAGGGTAGATCCCTTTTCCAGTGGGACACGCCTTACAGAAAAGCAAACAGGAAGTCCCGAAAGTTATCTTCCTTTGAAAAATGGCGGAAAATCCGCCAGGTGTTCCCATTTCCCTTACAGAAAAAAGAACAGGAAGTCCCGAAAGTTATCTTCCTTTGAAAAATGGCGGAAAATTTGCAAGGTGTTCCCATTCCCATTAATTTATGAATGTTTGATTTTATGTTGAAAGGTTTGCTGTATATACTCATTAGAATTTCCTCAATTCAGTTATTTTACAAACAATCTAAAATACATCCTTCAGTCATCCCCTTTATGCCTCATGGCCTGGCAGTTTTGAGTCGAGATACCCCTAATCTAGAACAAAATTTCATGGTCCCGAAGGTGTTCGAGTTGTTGAGTTAGACTTTATTAGCAATACATACATGTAAACATGAGGAAGCCTATCCAGGAAGTGTTCTTAGGTAAACTGACTGGCTTATTACAGTCAAACTTCTATGACTCGAACACCTTTGGGACTACAAAAACCTGTTCGAGACAGGGGTAGTTCGAGCAACTGATGGCTACTTCCAGGAGGTATAACGGGGGATAATTTTGGACTTCTTTTCAGTTTTCTATAATGTAAATGTATGGTGTGTGTACTCATTAGAATTGCCTCTCTGAAGCAATTCTAATGAGTACAAACAGCATATATTTACAAGATAAAAGGTGAAAATATCCTGAATCTTCCCTCGCTATATCTTATGAAGTGAAATTCCCCAGGGACTCTAGAATGGGTTCAACACATTCCTAGTAAACAAGTCATCGGTGTTTGAGCCATAGAAGTCTTACTATATAACCTGCATAGGGTTTACTGGGTTGTTAAACTACAAATGAACAAACCGTTTCATTATTATTCACCTTCCTTCTTACAGAAGCCTCTGTGGTGTAGTGGTTATGCTACTCGCCTTATAAACCAGGGGTCACAGGATTGATCCCGTGCTTCTCCAGACTTTCGGATGAGTCTTTAAACCGAGGTCCCATCTCCGTATGACCTTAGCTGTGGGTGAGACATAAAACTCAAACACTCAATCACTCACCTTCCTTCTTACAGATTACAAGAGAAGCATGTTAAAGAGAAACAGTGTGAACATCAAAAGAATATTATTGATCTGCAAGAAAAACTCAAGAAAAACTTCAACCAGGTATGGACAAAATCAGAAATGATTGTAGCAATAGATCCCGGTTTCTTTACTGGCATCCATGGCTCTTGCCATTGTGGGCTTTGTCTACAGTAGGGGCCTGTTGTTCTTAGTCAATGATGTTGCAACATAACACATCGTTAAAACTATGGTATGCCTTTAAATATGACTGTATTCTAATATTTTGGCTGAAAAAAATATGACTTTTTTTTCCTGCAGAAATACCGGTACCAGAGTTTTAGATACTGTACTCGTTAAGTGAGCTCATTTAGCTAACAGCTTTGAACAACTATGCCAGTTGTTCAAAACTAATGGTGTCATTAGTTAAAGTATCGTTAAATATTTTAGCATTTTATTAGCTCACCTGTCACGTAGTGACAAGGTGAGCTTTTGGGATCACTTTTTGTCCGTCGTCCGTCGTGCGTCCGTGCGTGCGTCCGTGCGTGCGTGCGTCCGTAAACTTTTATTCAAACGACATCTCCTCCTAAACCACTCAGCGGATTTTGACCAAACTTCACAGGAATGACCCCTAGGTGGTCCCCTTTCAAAGTTGTTCAAATGGTTCAGGTCCATTGCACATATAGGTCACAGTAGCCAAAAATAGATTTTTTTCACCGCAAACTTAAAAAATCTTCTTCTCTGAAACCGCAAGGCCCAGGTCTTTGATATTTGGTATGAAGCTTCATCTAGTGGACCCCTACCAAGATTGTTCAAATTATAGTGCTGGGGCCAAAAATGCCCCCGCACGGGGCCCTTTGGTTTTACATGGGCTTATATAGGGAAAATCTTTAAAAATCTTCTTCTCTGAAACAGCAAGGCCCAGGTCTTTGATATTTGGAATGAAGCTTCATCTTGTGGACCCCTACCAAGATTGTTCAAATTATAGTGCTGGGGCCAAAAATGCCCCCGCACGGGGGCCCTTTGGTTTTACATGGGCTTACATGTATATAGGGAAAGTCTTGAAAAATCTTCTTCTCTGAAACCACAAGGCCCAGGTCTTTGATATTTGGTATGAAGCTTCATCTAGTGGACCCCTACCAAGATTGTTCAAATTATAGTGCTGGGGCCAAAAATGCCTCCGCATCAGGGCCCTTTTGTTTTACATAGGCTTATATAGGGAAAATCTTTAAAAATCTTCTTCTCTGAAACCGCAAGGCCCAGGTCTTTGATATTTGGTATGAAGCTTCATCTAGTGGACCCCTACCAAGATTGTTCAAATTATAGTGCTGGAGCTAAAAATGCCCCCCACACGGGGGCCCTTTGGTTTTACATGGGCTTATACAGGGAAAATCTTGAAAAATCTTCTTCTCTGAAACCGCAAGGCCCAGGTCTTTGATATTTGGTATGAAGCTTCATCTAGTGGACCCCTACCAAGATTGTTCAAATTATAGTGCTGGAGCTAAAAATGCCCCCCACACGGGGGCCCTTTGGTTTTACATGGGCTTATACAGGGAAAATCTTTAAAAATCTTCTTCTCTGAAACCGCAAGGCCCAGGTCTTTGATATTTGGTATGAAGCTTCATCTAGTGGACCCCAACAAAGATTGTTCAAATTATAGTGCTGGATCTAAAAAAGCCCCCGCACGGGGGCCCTTTGGTTTTACATGGGCTTATATAGGGAAAGTCTTGAAAAATCTTCTTCTCTGAAACCGCAAGGCCCAGGTCTTTGATATTTGGTATGAAGCTTCATCTAGTGGACCCCTACCAAGATTGTTCAAATTATAGTGCTGGGGCCAAAAATGCTTCCGCATCAGGGCCCTTTTGTTTTACATAGGCTTATATAGGGAAAATCTTTAAAAATCTTCTTCTCTGAAACCGCAAGGCCCAGGTCTTTGATATTTGGTATGAAGCTTCATCTAGTGGACCCCTACCAAGATTGTTCAAATTATAGTGCTGGAGCTAAAAATGCCCCCCACACGGGGGCCCTTTGGTTTTACATGGGCTTATACAGGGAAAATCTTGAAAAATCTTCTTCTCTGAAACCGCAAGGCCCAGGTCTTTGATATTTGGTATGAAGCTTCATCTAGTGGACCCCTACCAAGATTGTTCAAATTATAGTGCTGGGGCCAAAAATGCCCCCGCACGGGGGCCCTTTGGTTTTACATGGGCTTATATAGGGAAAATCTTTAAAAATCTTCTTCTCTGAAACCGCAAGGCCCAGGTCTTTGATATTTGGTATGAAGCTTCATCTAGTGGACCCCTACCAAGATTGTTCAAATTATAGTGCTGGGGCCAAAAATGCCTCCGCATCAGGGCCTTTTTGTTTTACATAGGCGTATATAGGGAAAATGTTTAAAAATCTTCTTCTCTGAAACCGCAAGGCCCAGGTCTTTGATATTTGGTATGAAGCTTCATCTAGTGGACCCCTACCAAGATTGTTCAAATTATAGTGCTGGACATAAAAATGCCCCCCACACGGGGGCCCTTTGGTTTTACATGGGCTTATACAGGGAAAATCTTGAAAAATCTTCTTCTCTGAAACCGCAAGGCCCAGGTCTTTGATATTTGGTATGAAGCTTCATCTAGTGGACCCCTACCAAGATTGTTCAAATTATAGTGCTGGGGCCAAAAATGCCCCCGCACGGGGGCCCTTTGGTTTTACATGGGCTTATATAGGGAAAATCTTTAAAAATCTTCTTCTCTGTTTATCTATTTATCTATCTATATAATCTATTTATACCGCAAGGTCCAGGTCTTTGATATTTGGTATGAAGCTTCATCTAGTGGACCCCAACCAAGATTGTTCAAATTATAGTGCTGGGGCCAAAAATGCCGCCGCACGGGGGCCCTTTGGTTTTACATGGGCTTATAAAGGGGTGAGTGAGTTTTCGTTTTACGTCCCACCAACAGCTAAGGTCATACGGAGACGGGACCTCGGTTTAAAGACTCATCCGAAAGTCTGGAGAAGCCCGGGATCGATCCTGCGATCCCTGGTTTACAAGGCAAGTAGCGTAACCACTGCACCACGGAGGCTTCTATGGGCTTATATAGGGAAAATCTTTAAAAATCTTCTTCTCTGAAACCGCAAGGCCCAGGTCTTTTATATTTGGTATGAAGCTTTATCTAGTCGACCTTTACCAAGATTGTTCAAATTATAGTGCTGGATCTGAAAAAGCCCCCGCACGGGGGCCCTTTGGTTTTACATGGGCTTATATAGGGAAAATCTTTAAAAATCTTCTTCTCTGAAACCGCAAGGCCCAGGTCTTTGATATTTGGTATGAAGCTTCATCTAGTGGACCCCTACCAAGATTGTTCAAATTATAGTGCTGGGGCCAAAAATGCCTCCGCATCAGGGCCCTTTTGTTTTACATAGGCTTATATAGGGAAAATCTTTAAAAATCTTCTTCTCTGAAACCGCAAGGCCCAGGTCTTTGATATTTGGTATGAAGCTTCATCTAGTGGACCCCTACCAAGATTGTTCAAATTATAGTGCTGGGGCCAAAAATGCCCCCGCACGGGGGCCCTTTGGTTTTACATGGGCTTATATAGGGAAAATCTTTAAAAATCTTCTTCTCTGAAACCGCAAGGCCCAGGTCTTTGATATTTGGTATGAAGCTTCATCTAGTGGACCCCAACCAAGATTGTTCAAATTATAGTGCTGGGGCCAAAAATGCCGCCGCACGGGGGCCCTTTGGTTTTACATGGGCTTATATAGGGAAAATCTTTAAAAATCTTCTTCTCTGAAACCGCAAGGCCCAGGTCTTTTATATTTGGTATGAAGCTTTATCTAGTGGACCCCTACCAAGATTGTTCAAATTATAGTGCTGGATCTAAAAAAGCCCCCGCACGGGGGCCCTTTGGTTTTACATGGGCTTATATAGGGAAAATCTTTAAAAATCTTCTTCTCTGAAACCGCAAGGCCCAGGTCTTTGATATTTGGTATGAAGCTTCATCTAGTGGACCCCTACCAAGATTGTTCAAATTATAGTGCTGGGGCCAAAAATGCCTCCGCACCAGGGCCCTTTTGTTTTACATAGGCTTATATAGGGAAAATCTTTAAAAATCTTCTTCTCTGAAATCGCAAGGCCCAGGTCTTTGATATTTGGTATGAAGCTTCATCTAGTGGACCCCTACCAAGATTGTTCAAATTATAGTGATTGAGCTAAAAATGCCCCCCACACGGGGGCCGTTTGGTTTTACATGGGCTTATATAGGGAAAATCTTGTAAAAATCTTCTTCTCTGAAATCGCAAGGCCCAGGTTTTTGATATTTGGTATGAAGCTTCATCTAGTGGACCCCTACCAAGATTATTCAAATTATAGTACTGGGGCCAAAAATGTCCCCGCACCAGGGCCCTTTTGTTTTACATAGGCTTATATAGGGAAAATCTTTAAAAATCTTCTTCTCTGAAACTGCAAGGCCCAGGTCTTTGATATTTGGTATGAAGCTTCATCTTGTGGACCTCTACCAAGATTGTTCAAATTATAGCCCTGGGGCCAAAAATGCCCCTGCTCCGGGGCCCTTTGGTTTTACATAGACGTATATAGGAAAAATCTTGAAAAATCTTCTTCTTTGAAACCACAAGGCTTAGGTCTTCGATATTTGTTATGAAGCTTCAGCTAGTGGACCTCTATAAAGATTGTTCAAATTATAGCCCTGAGACCAAAAATGCCTCCGCCATGTGGCCCTTTGGTTTTGCATAGACTTATATAGGGAAAATCTTTAAAAATCATCTTCTCTGAAACACAAGGCTTAGGTCTTTGATATTTGTTATGAAGCTTCAGCTAGTGGACCTCTACCAAGATTGTTCAAATTATAGCCCTGGGGCCAAAAATGCCCCTGCTCCGGGGCCCTTTGGTTTAACATAGACTTATATAGGGAAAATCTTGTTTTACATAGACTTCTATATGCAGGGTAAACCTTTAAAATCTTCTTCTCTGAAACCAGAAAGCCCAGGTCTTTCATATTCGATATGAAGCTTCATCTTGTGGACCTCTACCAAGATTGTTCAAATTATAGCCCTGGGGCCAAAATTGACCCTACCCAGGGCCCACTTGTTATACATTGGATCAGGTGAGCGAACCAGGGCCCTCTGGGCCCTCTTGTGTTTTATATTAGGATCACTTTTTGTCTGTCATCCTTGCGTAAACAATTTCTTCAAACGACATCTCCTCTTAAACCACTGATCGGATTTTGACCAAACTTCACAGGAATGATCCTTAGGTGGACCTCCTTCAAAGTTGTTCAAATGGTTCCGGTCGGTTGCACATTATAGGTCACAGGAGCCAAAAATAGATTTTTTCACCGAAAACTTTAAAAATCTTCTTCTCTGAAACGGCAAGGCCCAGGTCTTTGATATTTGGTATGAAGCTTCATCTAGTGGACCCCTACCAAGATTGTTCAAATTATAGTGCTGGGGCTAAAAATGCCACCGCCCCAGGGCCCTTTGGTTTTACATGTGTGTTACGAGATGGAATAGGAAACCTCTCTGGTGCTTATGCACATCTAAATTATTTTAGTAGATATATGGTAGGGCGGTGTGAGTGAAATATTTTAGGTGAAATATGGTACGCAAACTATGCGGCTCCATGAACAAGTCATGCACATATCATACGATGTATGCATGAGTGGTTTATAGAGAGCTGTTTTTACAATACAGGGGGCCGCTAAAAGGCCGAGTCCTATAGAATTTGCCTAAAAATCGCCAACCGCCAAATTGTGCCATATATGATTTTTATTCCCGTCACGTGTTGTGTGGGTGTTCGTTTTGACAGGAGTCATGTCATTGATTATAGGGTCGTTTCATCAATTTTTCCTATGGGAAATATACTATTTGAACGCAAATCCATTGTCTACTCGATTTTTGCTATCTGGCTTTGTTTGTGGCCGGTATCTCCACTTCCCCACGAACAAAGCAAGGTAATACGAGTAGGCATGATTTTCCGGTGGTGTTCATAGATATATAAACCCTGAAAAAGCGGACACTTGAGCAGCAGGTCAAGTTGTAAGAGAGAACACAACATTGTGACGGGGAAATAGAAAGTATATTGAAAGGTATGTTTAATCTATGTTTAGTATTATTTTTGTATGAACATGCTTGTAGGTTTTGGAGGGGTTTACTTCTAGTATACCCCAACTTTCTGAAGCCTATTCTGAATTCACTATTGAGGCCTGTAGTGATTAGGCTACTAGCTTTGCCAGCTAGACGTCGCAGGATCGATCCCAGGCTTCTCCAGTAGTAGAATGAGTCTTTCTAAGTGAGGTCCTGTCTCATGCTGACCCTAGATGTTGGTGAGACGTAAAGTTTGGACACCCGCTCATTCTAGATTCATTTAGGCTTTTAGACCCCTTTTGTAGAATGTAATTAATAAACGCCGGGTCACTTGTTTGATCCATGACTTTTGACTAGCTGTGGTTAGAAAACCGTGGTTCCGTCCCAATATGATATTAGGTGTAGAGGGGACGTAAACTTAAGACGGGTTTAACCATATCTTCATCATCAGGGCAAACTCTTACAAGAGCCTGTTGGGTTATCCGTGATGATGAACTGTAATGAATTTTATTTTACAAGCATGTTCACGTTGATTAGAAATAATTTTGTTCAAGAAGAATTACGAGTTCATTTTGTAATGATGCCGTTTCTGTCTGATAACTCAGTTTGTGCATGTATGTACATATAAAGAACGTGATGATGATAAGTGGGAGTATTTGGTCGCCACACGTCATAACGGCCTGAGCGGCGGGGATGACGTCAGCTGCGTCATCGGCGCCGCGAGGACGGTTGTGACGGGGTGCCTACCAAATACAGAAAGAATTTACGGCAAACAGTGTTGGCCCTTATGAGACACTAACAAATGTTGTGATTATAGATGAAAATCTTCTGTTGTAGTTTCTATCTGTTATTAATGTATTGAATTTGTGAATAGCTATATTTGTGAGCCGTGTTGCGGAGAAGGATATGAAATAGAGATTGTTATGTTTCCTGTAATTGGCGGCTGACCAGGTAGCGCAAAGGCGTGGTCTGTTCAATTGCCTCTTACTTGTGATAATATAGTGAGCACAAATTTGATGAGTATTATGCTCAGTAGTAGTGAGCATTAATTGATTTCTGTAGTGCTCAGTAGGGAAACATGAACTTTGAGTATTATTGTGTCAAGCGCTGGGTGCTGATAATTTGATGCACAGTCAAGTTGAGTTCTGCTGTACGGTTATTCGTCGCATGCACTAATCAGCCTGTATGTCTGGTCGGCGCATGCGCAATAACGGTATATGCATGAACATATTCTTACTTCTCCGGGAGGGGGATCATGATATAGCATGTATGTTTTGTGACTCGTTTCTAGTCCCGTTATCGTAATTTGCAGGCATAACAATGTGTGACCTGCTGCTCCCTGCTTCATAGCAGCAGGTACTGGTACGACCCTAGGCGTTAGGGTCCAGCAAGGGCGGACAGACCGCCGTAATCAGCGCCTACCAGGATAGAAGCAGATTCTTCTAAATCATTGTTCGTTGTAAACAAATGTGATCATGGAAGAGGTCAACTTACCTTATTTGGACGATCACTAAACGTCTAATCAGCAAACGTGATCGCTAATCCTAGGATAATCAACTATGTTGATAGACTAGTTTTACTAGTTCGCGAGAGGAAGTGTCACGCGAGTGGGGGATTCACCCCAAGTTATAAACTGGCCAGTCGCGTTTTGTGTTGATTTTTTTTTTTTTTTGTTTTTGTTGTTGTTTTTGTTGTTTGCTTCTGTAGGTATTCACGTCACCCGTTCCGAGCACAGAACAGTGTTTTGCCTTCGGAGCGGACGTCGTGAGTTGGCTACAGAAGCAACAAATTGTGATGTTTTGTGTTAGTAAGTGTTGTATGTAGATACTGTAAATAATTCATGTCAATCATTTAACATCTTTCTTGTGCCTTACCCCACAGCTGCCCGTACACCTGTCAGAGATCACGCTCGGTTGTCTTATCAGCATGGGGGTTTGCGGGACGCCGTAAACCCACATGTAACAATGTGCTTATATAGGGAAAATCTTCTTCTCTGAAACTGCAAGGCCCAGGTCTTTGATATTTGGTATGAAGCTTCATCTAGTGGACCCCTACCAAGATTGTTCAAATCTTAGTGCTGGGGCCAAAAATGCCCCCACCCCAGGGCCCTTTGGTTTTACATTGGCTTATATAGGGAAAATCTTTAAAAATCTTCTTCTCTTAAACCGCAAGGCCCAGGTCTTTGATATTTGGTATGAAGCTTCATCTAGTGGACCCCTACCAAGATTGTTCAAATTATATTGCTGGGGCCAAAAATGTCCCCGCCCCAGGGCCCTTTGGTATTACATGGGCTTATATAGTGAAAATCTTTAAAAATCTTCTTCTCTGAAACTGCAAGGCCCAGGTCTTTGCTATTTGGTATGAAGCTTCATCTAGTGGACCCCTACCAAGAATGTTCAAATTATAATGCTGGAGCCAAAAATTCCCCCGCCCCTGGGCCCTTTGGTTTTACATAGACTTATATAGGGAAAATCTTTAAAAATCTTCTATGAAACCACAAGGCCCAGGTCTTTGATATTTGGTGTGAAATTTCATCTAGTGGACCTCTATCAAGATTGTTCAAATTATAGCCCTGGGGCCAAAAATGCCCCCGTCCCGAGACCCTTTGGTTTTACATAGACTTATAAAGGGAAATCTTTAAAAATCTTCTTCTCTGAAACTACAAGGCCATGTCTTTGATATTTGGTATGAAGCTTCATCTAGTGGATCCCTACCAAGAATGTTCAAATTATAATGCTGGGGCCAAAAATTCCCCCCGCCCCGGGGCCCTTTGGTTTTACATAGACTTATATAGGGAAAATCTTTAAAAATCTTCTACTATGAAACCACAAGGCCCAGGTCTTTGATATTTGGTGTGAAATTTCATCTAGTGGACCTCTATCAAGATTGTTCAAATTATAGCCCTGGGGCCAAAAATGCCCCCGCCCCGAGACACTTTGGTTTTACGTAGACATATAAAGGGAAATCTTTAAAAATCTTCTTCTCTGAAACTACAAGGCCATGTCTTTGATATTTGGTATGGAGCTTCATCTAGTGGACCTCTACCAAGATTGAACAAATTATAGCCCTCTGGCCACAAATGCTCCTGCCTGGGGCCCTTTGGTTTTACATAGACTTATATAGAGATAATCTTTGAAAATCTTCTTCTCTGAAACAGCAAGGCCCAGGTCTTTGATATTTGGTGTGAAGCTTCATCTAGTGAACCTTTATTAAGATTGTTTAAATTATAGCCCTGAGGCCAAAAATGTCCCCGTCCCGGGGCCATTTGGTTTTACATAGGCTTATGTAGGGAATATCTGTAAAGAAATCTTCTCTGAAACCGCAAGGCTCAGGTCTTTGATATATGGTGTGTAGCTTCATCTAGTGGACCTTTGCCAAGATTGTTCAAATTATTGCCTTTGTTGATATTTGGTATGAAGCTTCACCTTTTTAGACCTCCCTCAACATTATGCACATTGTAACCCTAGGGTCATAATGGCCCTCCCCGGGGCCCACTTGTTACTCTATGGATCAGGTGAGCGATCCAGGGCCATCATGGCCCTCTTGTATGCTAAAATACCAGTATTTTTGCTGAAAATGTGAGCAGCATTTTTTCAGCAAAAATACCAGGGGCCAGTTGTTCAAAGCATCGTCAGCTTAACGAGCTCGTTAGTGGTCAGATTGTTAACGGTTCTAGCAAGTACAATATCTGAAATTTTGTTATTTTTCCTGAAAAAATGTGAGCAGCTTAAGCTCACATTTTTTCAGCAAAAATATTAGCATATTTGCGATATTTAATGATCAAAGTTTCAACAATACGTTAACTAATGATGTCATTAATTTTGAACAACTGGGCCCAGAATTTTAGATATACTTGCTAGAACAGTTAACAATATGACCACTAACGAGCTCATTAAGCTAACAACGCTTTGAACAACTGGCCCCTGATGTGGTGTGCAGGTTATCACAAATATGAGTTATTTGCTTTGTTTAATCCTTATACTGCTGAATAAATTACTTTTAGCCACAACCATCTCTGACTATCAACCAATCAAATTAATTGATTCAGTGTATTCATTTACTTCACAACCTGTTGATATAATGTATTCATTTAGTTCACAAACAGTGTAGATCTTGATCAGATGGCTTCTTCAGAAGTCATCTGATCTGGATCTACACTGTTTGCAAAGGTATGGGTTATCCTGTTCAGCGTGATAAAGGTTAATTTCGTTCTTGAATGTATGATATAATCACAGTAACAGAACTGGCAGCCTTGATGTTCAAAACCAGAAATAGTGGTAAAAGAAATGAATAAATCAAAAAGACAAAAAGTTGTTATATGCAAGAAAGGGAATATTTTAACTGTATCACTTGGATATAGTCATTTGCAACCCTTGGGAAGCCCAGGGCAGTTGGAACCAGCTTAGCAATGGTCCCGATCAGTCATGTTATCCCTGGGCTGGAAAACCGGCCCCGATAGCTCAGTTGGTAGATTCTCCGCTCCGGGGAACGGGAGGTCTCGGGTTCGATCCCGGGCCGCGGCATACCAAAGTCGTTAAGAATGGTACTAGCTGCTCCTCACTTGGCACTCAGATTTACAGGGTAGAGCTAGGACTGGTTGACCCAGTGTCAGGATAATGTGACTGGGTGTGGTATCATGTAATATGTCTGGGACATGATACTTCAGTGAGGCAGCACTACAAAAAAGTGAGCATTGAGCTCCCTGTCGCAACCAGACACTGTCTTGATATGACTGAAAGATTGTTGAAAGCGATGTTAAACCCGAATTTACACACACACAAACTTGGCTGGAAATGCCTAAATCCTATCCATACTCATTAAAGATTCTATAATCTTACTTGTTATCGGCCTCCCTGGCCTTGTGGTTAAGAGCGCAGACTCTAAAAATCATTAGGGCTCACACCACTCTGGGTTTGAGCCCCTCTCTGGTCACATGTGAGACGCCAAAGTCTGCAAGGGAAAGTCAGCTGGTTTTTGTCTGGGAAGTCAAGTTTTCATCCACCTGAGTAACGATCACCTCGAAATAAATGATAATGAACTTGAAAGGGCCATTAAACCAAAATTCAAAAACAAAATAAATTAAGTTGAATGGGATCACCTTGCAGATTTTTCTGCCAATTTTCAAAGGGAGACAACTTTCGGGACTTCCTGTTCACTTTTCTGTAAGCTGTGTCCCACGGAAAAAGGGGCTAACTCTTAAAGGAATGAATTTGCTCCTCTGGAGCAAATTCTTTCCTTTAAGGGTTGACCCCTATTGACATTGGAGACAAAAATACTTTTGCTGGACTTGCCTCCCCTGAAGGTGTACCCATTCCCCTTAATCTTACATGCCATATGTTATTTCCAGTGTCTTGCTTTGAGAGACAAGGTTGAAGAACTGCATAAACAGTGGAAGGAAGCGTCCGAGGTTAAACCTCCACGAGATATTACTGCCGAGTTCCTTGTGAAGAGTAAACTGAGAGATCTTAGGGCGTCATGCAAGGTACATCATCATCTCTTTCAGCCCTTTAAACTACCAATCACAACTTCTGCAGATGTCATTTTCAATTTTTTTTCCCCTAATTTTTCAGAGAAAATAAGGTTTGGCATTACATGTGTATCGTCTACTGGGCAGATGATTCCATAAAACCTAAGGCCTTATTTTCTCAGAAAACTACTATAAAAACTAAAATTGCCAACCACTTTGAACATGTCCATGGCTCTTAAGGGTAAACATTTGCATACACAATTTTGGACTGTGATGCTGGCATTTTGCAGAGGGAAATAAACACAGGCAAATTTACTTGTTTGTAGAAGCCTCCGTGGTGTAGTGGTTAGGCTACTCGCCTTGTAAACCAGGGGTAGCAGGATTGATCCCGGTTTCTCAAGACTTTCGGATGAGTCTTTAAACCGAGGCCCCGTCTCCGTATGACCTTAGCTGTCCGTGGGACGTAAAACTAAAACACTCACTCATTTACTTGTTTGATGATTTAAATCTAATAAGGCTCACCTGATTACTTGTGAAATTTTGGGCCAGTTCATCTGATGGTACTCTTTTGTCCTGTCTGCCTGGCTAGGAATATAGTTTTCAATATGTTGGTCCATTCAACATGTTGGTCCACTGATTTGTTCATGCATTCAGCCGTTTTTCAATGTTAGTCTGTCAGCATATGTGTCAACACTAGTGTCAAACCAAATTTCAAGTCCATTTCTCAAGAACTATAGTCAACCCTCTTGATACTGACATTCGTTATAACGGCAAATGTCGTTATAACGGCATTTTGAATGGAATGACTACTTAGCTAAAGGCTTAGCCTCGGTTCCTGGCGGCGTGGGCTTCCCTCGGGTTGGAAATGCACAAATCGAGTCCATAGTCATGAAAGGCTTTTGTTATCTAATACTCCAAGAAACAAATGTCTATAACATAATTGCCTCACCGAGGCGATTCTAAATTCTTGGAGTTATATTCGGGGAAAGGACCTTTTATTACCTATCATACTCCGAACTGTGATTCATTATAACGGCAAATTCTTTATAACGGCAGATTAATAGGGTAAAAATACTGTCGTTATAATGAGGGTCCTCTGTTCAATGGCAGGCACTACATAGCCTTCAGCCAATTTCTTGTTTTCAGTGGACATTATCAGCTCCTTTTAACCCTTTTTGTACCAAATGGAATCTTCTGCCTTATATATAGCAGGAGTACATTTCAAAATTTAGGTGGGTCAGGTTGTGTTTTCGTCAAAATTTATTTGGAATTTATTTGGAATATGGCTTTACTTTTCGCAAATAGTGTAGGCCATTCTGCGGCATCTGATCTGGGACTACACTGTTTGCCAATTACCCCTTTTTGGCATTTCCGGTACAGAATGGGTTAAAAACCTTCGCATCTGTCAGTTTTGTGAATCGGTCAGTTTTATGACATTACATTCATATTCCCCTGCAATCTTGTGAAGTTTCTGTGAAGGACATCTTGAGTGAGTGAGTGTTGATATTAGCCTGTTGCCCCAAATGATTTGTCTGACAACTGCATGCATATTTGAAAGACATAACGTTCCAAAATTCAGTAAAACATCCATATAAAGACAAAAACAACCAATTTCAATGTTATTTGTTTGTTTGTTTGTTTGTATTGTATTTTAATGGCCCAGTCAACACTATTTTAGGTCATTTTTGAGCCGGTCAGTTTACCTATCCACACTTTTTCTGGGCAGGCTTAAATGTAAGCGGTTAACCAGTACAGTGCACATTCTTTCGCCAGAAACTGACAACTGCCCTTCTTGAATCAGCGGAAGGGAGAGAATGACCATAGAAAAGATTTCATGATCGATCTCCACGAAAGAATGTTGCCGACCCCGGCAGATATCGAACCCGCGATCAATGTTTTCTGTATATTTACTAGGAGTATGACCAACTAGTTGTTCAACAGAAAGAGATAGAAGAAAAGATCCAGGATCTAGAAGCAAACCCTCCTAGGTAAACATTTACATGTGTAGCTAGGGAAATCATTTTTCTTATGAAATATTTTGCATTACTTATTTTGGGCCAGCCTCAGCTCAGTAGCTCAGTCAGATGCACATCAGACTGGTCATCAGGTTTCGGGTCCGATACAAGCAAGGTCAGCAGCATTCCATCACGTTAACAAGTCTGTGCAATAAGCACCCCACTTAAGCCCACTTTATATAGAGAACTTGGGGGTTTGCGGGGGTATACATTATTTTCCTTATTTCTGCTCAAAGTTGAAGGTTGTAGTACTCGTTATAATGAGGCGGTTCTAACGAGCACTAACAACCTATGTTTTGGAGTAAAAATAAGTAAAATATCACAAATTCTCATTAGAAAAGTAACAGTTTTTGAGATCTTATAGAATGCACTATGTCGCACGGGTGTGTTATCGTATTGTTTCGCAAACACTGATCATAAAATCTTTTCTGAGGAAGGTGTCATTTTCTGACGAAAGAATTTGCAATGTAATGGTTAACTGCTTATGTGTAAACATCCCCAGGAAAAGTATGGTTAGGTAAACTGATGGACTTGATGTGACATTTATAATGTTTACTGAACCATTTAAGCGGAATGGGAACACCTGGCAGATCCCCCCCCCACTCCCCTGCGCACGATTTTTCAAAGGGAGACAACTTTCAGGACTTCCTGTTCACTTTTCTATAATTCTATAAGCCCTGCACCACTGAAAAATGGGTCTTCTCTTAAAGGATTGAGGGTTGACCACAATTGACATGGGAGACAAAAAAATAGTTTTGCAGGTGTTGCCTCCCCTGAAGGCATTCTCATTCCCCTTAACTCCAGTCAAATGCACATCCGACAGGTGATCAGGAGGTAGTTGGTTTTATACCTGCAGGGTCTGCAACATTCATTCATTGAGATTGATCATGAAATCTTTTCTATGCTCATTCTTATAGTTTATAGATGCCTGTATGTTCTAAACTCTAACACAAATTCAATTGGTGCTTGCAGTGATGTTGCATACCGGTCCAAAGATTTCATTGATGCATACCCCACCCTGCTGCTTCAGTAACATTGATGCCCCCACCCCTTCAGTAACTTTGATGCCCTTGGTCCATTTAGAAATTTTATGTTTGGTTTAGCTTTGACAAGCACATTTATAGATTCTGATAGCTTCTTCACATCTTCATTCATATTACACACAAGCTCAAAAGATATATCAGAGTATGGCGCTGGCCAGGGGTATACGTGGCCTACTGGTCGCTTTCTCCAGTTGTATAAGCAACGGGACCAGGGACAGTACTCAATTGTGACACTAATGAAGAGTATGTAAAACAACCAATTAAAGAACCGTGCCATACCTAATCGTACATTAATACAAAATAGAGCCGCTTTTATCATGGAAGTCTTGGAAATCATTGAAATGAGATGGTGTTAAGATCAAAGGTTGAGCACCGCGTGTCAATCTTTATTACATGCACATGATTTTCGTAATAGCAGTAAAGGTATTGTTTGCGTTAATTGTAATTGCGAACGCACCTGGACAAATTGGAAAATTAAAAACATTGTGAGTATTGATGAACTGTTTTGTAAAGGCCTATTAATATTTTCTGTAACTGATAGACCGGCGGCATCTTTTTTTTTAGCTCACCTGTCACGTAGTGACGAGGTGAGCTTTTGGGATCACTTTTTGTCCGGTGCGTGTGTGCATGCGTAAACTTTTTCTTTAAATGACATCTCCTCCTAAACCACTGATTGGATTTTAACCAAACTTCACAGGAATGATTCTTAGGTGGTCCCCTTTCAAAGTTGTTCAAATGGTTCCGGTCCATTGCACATCTAGGTCACAGGAGCTAAAAATAGATTTTTAAAATGAAAACTTTAAAAATCTTCTATTCTGAAACCGCAAGGCCCAGGTCTTTGATATTTGGTATGAAGCTTCATCTAGTGGACCTCTACCAAGATTGATCAACTTATGGCCCTTGGGCCAGAAATGCCCCCGCCCCGGGGGCCTTTGGGTTTACATGGGCTTATATAGGGAAAATCTTTAAAAATCTTCTTCTCTGACACCACAAGGCCCAGGTCTTTGATATTTGGTGTGAAGCTTCACCTAGTGGACCTTTACCAAGTTTGTTAAAATTATAGCCCTAGGGCCAAAAATGCCCCCGCCCTGGAGGCCTTTGGTGTTACGTAGGCTTATAAAGGGAAAATCTTTAAAAATCTTCTTCTTTGAAACCGAAAGGCCCAGGTCTTCGATATTTTGTATGAAGCTTCATCTAGTGGACCTCTACCAAGGTTGTTCAAATTATGGCCCTTGGGCCAGAAATGCCCCCGCCCCGGGGGCCTTTGGGTTTTCATAGGCTTACATAGGGAAAATCTTTAAAAATCTTCTTCTCTGAAACCATAAGGCCCAGGTCTTTGACATTTGCTGTGAAGCTTCAACTAGTGAACTTCTACCAAGATTGTTCAAAATATAGCTCTGGGGCCAAAAATGCCCCCGCCCTTGGGGCCTTTGGTTTTACATAGGCTTATACAGGGAAAATCTTTAAAAATCTTCTTCTCTGAAACCATAAGGCTCAGATCTTTGATATTTGGTGTGAAGCTTCACCTAGTGGACCTCTACCAAGATTGTTCAAATTATAGCCCTAGGGCCAAAAATGCCCCCGCCCAGGGGCCTTTGGTTTTACATAGGCTTATACAGGGAAAATCTTTAAAAATCTTTTTCTCTGAAACCGCAAGGCTCAGATCTTTGATATTTGGTGTGAAGCTTCATCTAGTGGATGTCTACCAAGATTTTCAAATTATAGCCCCGGGGCTAAAAATGCCCCTGCCCCGGGGGCCTTTGGTTTTACATAGGCTTGTACAGGAAAAATCTTTAAAAATATTCATCTCTGAAACCACAAGGTTCTGGTCTTTGATATTTGGTATGAAGCTTAACCTAGTATAGCCCTTGGGCCAAGAATGTACTAGAGACACTGATTCTCAGGTGAGCGACTCCCTCTTGTTTTGTCCTTCTGTACGTTATGAATCCTGGTTTGAGATAAGCAGTAGCAAAAACAGTGAAAATATATTCAGGGCCTCGAAATGATGGGCGAAAATGCCGAAGTGTCGCCTTTAAAGTACACTGTAGCGTCGTTATAACGCTGTCATCGGGATCCATCGACGTCGACCGCGTTATATGTGGTCCAGCGCTATATCGATCCCAAATATAGCATTATATTGTTACCCCACCCACTTTTTCTGCATGCATGGCTACTGTTTCTGCCAGTTTATTATGAATATTACATACTGCATGTATTTTATTAATTATATAGTTACTAGATTAAATGTTAATATGATTCTAGACTTCTAGTGGTCATTTAGCTTTTCATTCAAACCATTGCTGAATTTATTTATTACTGTACTTTCGTTTCTGTATCTCTGGCCGCCATATTTATTTACCTCTTCCAGTCTCAAGAAGGTATCACTAAATAGTGAAGTAAAATGCAACTTGACAATTCCCAAAGGTTAGCTTGAAAGAGGGGCTTATAATGTAAGCAAACCAAGTTTAACATGGTGATTATGAAGGTTTATTGTTGTACCTTGCTTGATTTCCGTTTCTTTGTTTTTATCTAGTGAATAGTAAATATATAAAAAACAAACAAAAAAAAAACGTCTGCTATGCTCTGTTTTGGCAGAAAAAAATATTTAGCGTGTGCAAGTGACAATTACAAAGGGATTAATTGAGACAAACTGGTACAAATACCTTGATAAACTAGTTTTCACACCTTACCACACAGTTAATTGCCGTCTTATCAATAAGCCATAGGCGAGTATTCACAGTTTAATAGTGTTGACAACTTGAGTAAATAAGCTAGAATACAGGCATTGTCTTGGCTGATGGTATTTAGACTGCCGGATTCGGCGGAAAAATGGGAAAAAAATTGACCATTTTCAAAACTGGCGGACAAAAGCAAAAAAATTGAGCGACAGACCAACAGCGTTATAACCGTTTCCCCCAAACAAACGGCCCCACGGAATTACCGCATGCAGATGCACAGATGAAAACAGCGTCTGCATTGCTCTGTTTTGGTGCGAAAAATGTTTAGCATATACAGGTGTCAATTTAATATCCAGCTTATTTTAATGCCTTAGGTGAATATTCACAGTTTCATAGTGTTGACAGCTTGAGTAAATCGGCCAGTATACATGTCTTATCATGGCTGACGATGTTTTGACTGCCGAGTTCCGCGAAAAAAGGGCAAAATTTTCAGCCAAACTTTCAAAACTGGGGAAAAAAAAATAAAAAAAACAAAACGGGAGCCACAGACCAACAGCGTTATAACGATTTCCGCATTTTAAGCATCAGCGTTATAACGACTCTACAGTGTAGTTCGATACGTGCAAAGTTGAAATACAATAAAAATATAGGGGAAATTTACGGGACTTAGAAATCGGTTCGAGATAATGATAGGGTCCAGATAGACGAGGTTTAGATAATGAGAATCGACTGTAGTGCTGACAGGGATGTAAAACCTTAATTCAAACAAACATACAATGAGTACATCCCTGAAGATGTACCAGTTCCCCTTAAGTCCAAAGTTCAAATTAGTCATGGTAAGGGAGCTGTCCGTGTATGTTATTGAAGTCTCATTTTATATGTTAATTTCAGTGATGTATATCTGTCATCCCGAGACCGTCAGATCCTGGACTGGCATTTCGCCAACTTAGAGTTTGCCAACGCCACCCCGCTGTCACTGTTGTCATTGAAACACTGGGACCAGGACGATGATTTTGAGTTCTCAGGCAGTCACCTTACAGGTATACAGGATTGTGTGTGTGTGTTTGACTTTTACGTCCCACCAACAACTAAGGTCATACAGAGACAGGAACTTGGTTTAAAGAATTATCCGAAAGTCTGGAGAAGCCTGGGATTGAACCCACAACCCCTGGTTTATGAGGCGAGTAGCTTATCCACTACATCACAGAGGCTTCTAGGGTGCTTGTTGGAACAGCCTATTTGAGGCGTTTCGAACGAATACCTAAAATATATGGTAGTCACCTCACAGGTAAATAGGTTGGACTAGCTGCACAGAGTGCTGTTTTTAGTTCAAGCATGCAGATTTGAAATCAAGTGTGATGGAGTGCTCAAGATCATTCCAAAGCAACAGATAAGATTTGTATATTGTGATAAGTGAAGGATAGTTTTTGTCAATTCTCCATAAAAACCTATGTTGTTGGTATTCATTAGAACCGCCTCACCAAGGCGGTTCTAATGAATACCCACAACATAAGTTTATATGGAGAAATAAGGAAAACTATCTGTCATTTATCACAAAATACGTGCCTTATATGTTGCTATGCTCAGGAATACTTGAAAGATAGTATTTGTCAATTCTCCATAAAAACCTATGTTGTGGGTATTCATTAGAACCCCCTCACCAAGGCGGTTCTAATGAGCATCCACAACATAGGTTTATATGGAGAAATAAGGAAAACTATCCTTAGTTATCTCAAAATACTTACCTGATATGTTGCTATGCTCTGGAACACTTCTTCATCTGAGGTAGTATAGTAGGAGCAGTCACGTGACCAGCTTCTGAAAAACATGGTGGAAAGAAGAACTTTTCAAATGCGTAAAAAATAAAAGATAATTTTTTGACATTGGAGTTTTTGTGCCACATCCGTGTTTATTGCAAGCAGCTAATTTTTTTTTTTTTTTTAAATAATAATTTACTGCTTTCGAATACCTAGAGAACAATCGTTAAATTTGGATTCAAAATGATGCTCTCATAATAGCACTTCATTTTTTTCAGGTGTTAGCTTATTGTTCAGTTTCACTTGATTTAACTTGCTTCTCACTTCATGTTAACAAGTCTGTTGAATAGAGAAACCAGGGGTTTACAGGGGTACACATTAGTTTTCTTATTACTGCTCCAAGACTCATTAGAAATGCCTCAATGAGGTGGTTCTAACGAGCACCCACAACCTCAGATTGGAGTATAAAGTAGGAAAATATCACAAAATTTCGTTACAACAATTAACATTTTGGCGTGATGAATTTGGATAGAAAATGCTCTCACAATAGCACTTGATTTATTTTGAGTGTTAGCCAATTGTTCAGTTTCATTATGTCCCCCCACCCGAAAGGGAGGGGGACATATTGGTTTTGGTGCGGATCCTGTCAGCGTCGGCGTTGGCGTTTCCTCTTGTCTGCACTCTATCTCCTGAATGGATGGATGGATTTTGATTAAACTTACACAGATACACCATTGGGAGGGGGAAAAGTACTGATTAGATTTTGGTGACCTTGACCTAATTTTCAAGGTCACAGGGCTGAAACCATTGTCAAATTTTAGACCAAAAAAGCTTGTCTGCACTCTAACTCCTGAACCAATGGAAGGATTTGGTTCAGACTTGATACATTATATCAGTGGGATGGTCTTAAGAACTGATTAGCTTTTGGTGACCTTGACCTAATTTTCAAGGTCACAACGGGAGTTAGACTTTTAAAAATTGGCTTGTCTGCACTCTTTCTCCTGAACCAGTGGATGAATTTTGATCAAACTTGGTACATTATATCAGTGGGCTGGTCTTAAGAACTGATTAGATGTTGGTGACCTTGACCTAATTTTCAAGGTCACCACGGGACTTAGACTGTTGAAAATTGCCTTGTCTGCACTCTATCTCCTGAACCAGTAGATGGATTTGGTTCAAACTAGCTACATTATATCAGTGGACTGATCTTAAGAACTGATTAGATTTTGGTGACCTTGACCTAATTTTCAAGGTCACAGGGCTGAAAAAGTAAAAGTAAAGGGTAAAAGCAGAATTTGAAATAATGAGTGTGGTGGGGGGACATCTGTTTTCTTAGAAAACAATTCTAGTTTGATTTAGCTTTGTTCTCGGCGCTCTGAGCACTCCAAAAAAATCTAATCAATTCCACCTCAGCATTAACTCTTTCATCCTTGTGTTTCTGAAGTAAAATTATCTACCTTTGAACTTGGAATCATCCATTCATGTCAAGTCGGGGCTAGTTGTTCAAAACCAATAATATGTATAATAATAATGATAATCTACTTTATTCATAGAGGGTAACACATTTAGTAAGCTTGTACTAATCTTCATGTGACCCTCTTTTCTTTCTCTTCCTGTACTAAGCAATGTGGATAAAGTCTCATGCTCAAGGAAACAACACTTGGTGCTCACAGGGGTCAAATCCAATTCTTTTCCACTGCAACACAGCACTCCATGATACTGTTATATTATAACATGTAGTTAAAATTTAGATCATCTAAAATGGCAAATATGCTAATATTTTTGCTGAAAAAATGTGAGCAGCTAAGCTGCTCGCTTTTTTTTCAGCAAAAATACCAGTGGATTAGACATAGTAGTTTTTAGAACAGTTAACAATTTGTCCACTAATGAGGAGCTAATTAAGCTAACGATACTTTGAACATCCGGGCTCTGGGGCCAGTTGTTCAAAGCAGTGTTAGCTTAACGAGCTCGTAAGTGGTCAACTTGTTAACTTCTAGAAAGTACAATATCTGATATAGTGATATTTTTGCTTTTTTGCTGAAAAAATTAAAGCAGCTTTTGCATCTGCAAAAGCTGCTCACATTATTTCAGCAAAAATATTAGTATATTTGCCATACTAAATGATCAAAGTTTTAACAATGTGTTAACTAATGACGTCGTTAGTTTTGAATGACTGGGCCCTGGAGTTTAGCAGAAGTCACATGTAGATCAAGATGAATTGGCTCATTATGAGTCATCTCATCTTGATCTACACGTTTACGTTAAGATGCAAAAGAAGCTCTCGTTGTTTTGGCAAAGAAAACCCCCAAAATATAAGATACAGAATAGATATTGAACTTGTGGCACCTACCCATCAGGGCTTGAAGAAATAGATTGGGCTACATGGTGGTTCCACGCTCAGCTAAAATTTGTAAACCACTTAATGTCTAAGCTCAAAGTGGCGCAAGGTGGACCATCCATGCATATAAACCCTTATGGTACAATTGGGCGGCAGGGCTTGAGATGTCATTTAATCTCAATGTCTGGTAAGAGTTCCACAAAGTTGGAAGCAACATCTCTAAAATGACCTAAATAGTGTTGACAGGAATGTTAAACCTCAATTCAAACAAACAGATATTGAACTTCTCAACAGGCAATATTTTGACCACTACAAATCATCTTTAGCTTATTGTTGTGTCAAAGGTAGCCTTTTCCATAAAAAATATTCAAAGCAGATAAATCAGTCTGCTATCTTCTACTCAGCTGTTTCCATTATTATCAGAAGTACCGTATTCGGTTGTGTATTACCCGCATTTGCATACTACCCGCAACCCCCTTTTTTTTGCTAAAATCTGGGGGAAAACTGTTATTAGCTCACCTGAGCCGTAGGCTCATTGGTGAGCTTATAGGGTGGTCATGCTGTCTGTATGTATGTATGTATGTATGTCAACATTTTCAAACATCTTCTCCTCTGGAACCGCTGGGCGGACTGAAGCCAAATTTCATGTGGGGCCTCAGTGGGATGGGGGAACGAAAGTTTGTTCCCGGGGTCCAGGTCACATGACCAAGATGGCCGCCATGCCCATATATGGTAAAAACCCTTCAGAAATCTTCTTCTCCGGAACCGCTGGTCCGATTTTCACCAAACTTGGTATGTGGCCTTGGGTACTCGGGCCTATCATAGTTTCTTCAAATAATTGCCCTTGGATGACCTTTACCTATTTTATGCCAAGGTCAAATTTGGTAATATAGGCTTTTGAATGGCAAAAAGTGAAAACGGTGGATTTTTCGAAAACTGTTGCAGCCTTTGGCCTGAAAGTTGGTAGATGACATCAGCTAAATGAGTTACCGTAATAAGTATATATGAGATTTATAGGTCAAGGTCATTCCGTGACCTTGGGTCAAGTTTTTTTAATATGTCAAACTTTAAACTTATTTTTCAGGGAAACTACCTGGTCAATTTTGACCAAATTTCATATGCAAGCTTTATGGGAGAAGGACACGTAAATTAAGTTGATGATGTGGGGTCACATAACCAAGATGGCCGCCATGCCCATATATGGTTAAAACCCTTCAAAAATCTTCTTCTCTGAAACTACTGGACGGATTTTCATGAACCTTGGTGTGTAGCATCTGGGACGCAGGCCCATCATAAATTCTTAAAATGGTGACCCTCGGATGACCTTAACCTATTTTATGCCAGGGTAAAATTTAGTCACATATGCATTTGTATGGGAAAAAGTGAAAATGCATTATATCTAACAAACCGTTCAATATTCCACCACTAAATCATATATATTCTTGTTCCTTAAGATAGGGTGCATTTATTGACATGGGGTCTACCAGGTCCCTTAAAAAAAAACTTCAAAAATCTTGTTCTCCGGAACAGCTTGGCCGATTTCCACCGAACTTGGTATGTAGCCTCGGGACTCGGGGCCCATCATAGTTTGTTCAAATAATTGCCCTGGGATGACCTTGACCTATTTTATGCCAAGGTCAAATTTGGTCACATTGGCATTTGTATGGGAAAAAGTCTAAATGGCTGATATCTTGCAAATGGTTGAGAATACCACCTCTAAACCATATGTATATTCTTGTTTCTTGGGATTAAGCATGTTAAATGACATGGACCTTGGGAGTCTAGGGGGTCCCCCGGGGACATGCCCCACCCCCTTCATTTCAAAAAGTGCCCAATATCTTGGAAACTGTCCAGATCCCCACCCATAAACAATATATATTCTAAGGATCTTTGAACACCATAGGTTAAATTGGGGGCCGACACCCCCTTTAGAAATGGTTAAGCTCTCTACCCATTAACCATATATTTTCTTGTTCCTGACCTTTTAGCTCATCTAAGGCTTTATCTTGGCTAAATATAACTGAAAATTCAAACTCAAAAGTTTTCCAACTGATCTTCAAGAGTCAGGAATGTGATTAAGGACCACTTGGTCATACAGCCAGATGCATTTAGTGGCATGGACCTTAATTTGGGCCCCTGGGGGCATGCCCTACCCACATCATTTAATAAAATGCGTAATATTTCCCCACCCATTAACCATATATATTCTTTCTCTATATACTAATGTGGACATTTTCTCTTTTGATAATGGGTTTTCAGAAAAAACTCAATAAAAATTACATCAGGATAAAGAACAAGGTTTAAAACAACTAGCGTTGCAATAATTTAGAAAATCTGTTGACAAGTAAGGATTTTATAACCAAAAACACATTTGAATAGGGAAATTTCCTTTGTTAAATTGCTAGCAAGGGAGGTAAATATTTCCCCGCAAACTTTCAATTTCTTCATACACTGTTACTAAATAACTGAAATAATCATAAATGATGCAAAACACATCATGAAGTTCAAAACATTTAAATCGAGGCCAAAAAGATTCCAGAATCAAAACTTTATGATCATGGATTATCTCCCCTTTCAATGTAAGATCTCTATTCAAATCTTATTTTGGTCATAATTTTTTAAATAGGGAACCGATTTTCAAAATTTTTGTGGCACATGTTTCATGAAATTTATAAGCAACTTTTGCTAAAAAAATCATCAATCCTTGTCTTTGTTTACTATAACGAATCTCCGAAATATCATTATCAGAGGACAAAAACAGAACATTAAAACACGTTTGGTGACATGGATCTTAGATCATAAGAGGTCTAGAGGGACCTTGGGTGCATGTCCCTTAGCCCTTTAAACCTAAGGCTGTCAGGTGAGCGTCTTCAGGACCAATGGTCCTCTGGTTCTGTTGTATTACCCGCTTGGAACATTTGCTGAAATTTTGGTGGATGCGTAAGTGAGAAAAAGTAAGAATTTGGCCAGTTTTTGTAACACACAATGGAATGCACAATCGTCTTCGAAAGGCGGGAAAATGTACGTGCATGCGAGTATCACCAGAAAGCATGTATTTTACATTAAAATGTTGAAAAACTTTACCTGTTCACCATTGTAATTTATTTATTAACCCACATATGCCCGAGGCCCTTTTTGGGGACATCAGCAAACAGTGCAGTCCCAGGTCAGACATCTCAGAAAGACGCCGCAGACGTCTGATTTGGATTTACACTGTTTGATGATTTGCCACCCTGCGGTGCGTGTCAGTAAGGTGTGAAAATATGGTCAAGTTATGTCTCTAATTTGCGTTTATTCCCCAATCATAAAATTTAATCCGCAATCAATGTGAAAATTATTTAATTGCTCCTAAGACGAGTTGCTACGACTATTTTACTATCTCGTGAATGGTTATGTTTTGGCGCCAAATAGCAGACGCTTGGCGAGAAAAGTTGAACACTTTAATTTGTGTTAACACATCTGTATGCTGTTGTTGGTTATTGACACGGAGCTTACGGAAAGCGCTGTTTTCCACAACCGTTTTGCTATCGAGAATTTTTTTACCATTTCCAAACATTTTTATGAAATAGATACGCCCCATTAAGATGAAACAATAGACACGTGTGGGGTTGCTGGTGTCCAATGACATAATTTACCGATCGCGTGCAGAAAAAAAACTAGCGGTGATCTGTGGGCGGGGGTTTGGATGCCCGAAAACTTTGATGTTCGCATTGAACTTGCTTGTTTATATTTCATTTAAAATCAGAGTTTTAGGAATAATACTCTCAAAATCGGGCTTGCTAGTAATGGAGATTGTTGTATTACTCATGTGTAAATAAAATTGAGTGGACAATTAAACGTTATTTATGTCGGGAATCGTAAAAGGATAGAGCATAACATGAGATGCATCGTATTTTCAGCTGACAAAAGTAAAAATAAAATGGTCCAAAAATAATTCGGGCGGATTACCCGCACCCTGAACTTGGGCCTGTAATTTGAGGGAAAAAAATGCGGGTAATACACGCCCGAATACGGTAATATTGAAATTTTTACACCGATATGAAGTAAATGAAGCAAATCAGGGTCCTGTTGTTCAAAGCATCGTTAGCTTAACAAATTCGCTAGTGGTCATATTGTTAACTGTTCTAGCATGTACGAGATCTAAAATTTTGGTATTTTTGCTGGAAAAATGTGAGCAGCTTTTGCATATGCAAAAGCTGCTCACATTTTTTCAGCAAAAATATTAGCATATTTGTCGTATTAAAGGATAAAAATTTAAACAATATTTGAACTAACGACGTTGTTAGTTTTGAACAACACTGGACCCAGATAATTTACTGACAACCTGCACGTTCATTTTATTATGAGTTGTAGTCCAAAATGGAATGTTCAGCAACATGAAAGTAAACATGTTTTTTAACGAACTTGCTGTTCATGATGCTTGAATAACTGCCTGGATCTGATTTTCTTGCACACCAGACAAGGAAATCCGTGATTTTACGCAGGGATAGAAATTTATGTTCTGACCCTGGTGTTCCGACCCAAAATCGTATATAATCGCGTGTTTGATAAATGCACTTCGTATGCGCCGTTGTTTAGGTTGACGTCACTAAACATTCCTGCAGTGTCAACACAATATGGCGGACGTTGGTAACCGAAGTGACTGCAGCATTAATAGTCCGCTTTAAGAAATGGAAGGTATGCAAGAAAAAGAATCCAATATGGGTGTGAGGGGTGGATAGAAAAATCTGTCCCTCGGGATAACTGTCCGGCATCACTCGGCAAGCCTCGTGATGCCGGACAGTGTCCCTCGGGACAGATTTGTCCATCCACACCTCACACCCATATAAGATTCTTATATTCTTTCACCTTTTCAGTAAGTAGAGTTTATTACTGAGCCCAGATTAAAGATGGGATTTATAAACCGAGGGAGGTTGAAGATCTGATAAAGAAACTTGTGTGCTTGCACATGAGTTTCTTTATCGGATGTTCCATCACTTGAACAAGTCTGTGAACTGAACACTTCTTAAACCTCACTTTATTTAGAGAAAACTGGGGTTTATGGTGGTATACATTATTTACGTATTTCTTCTCCAAAACATAGTTTGTGGGTACTTGTTAGAACCGCCTCAATGAGGCGGTTCTAACGAGCACCCACAACCTAGGTTTGCCATAATAATAAGAAAAATATCACTGATTTTCATCCCAAAAACAGCCATTTTGGAGATGTGAAAAAATGCGCTATGTCGCACGGGTGTGTTATCGTAATGCAATCTCCCAAGGTTTATAACTCCCGTATTTAAATTGGGCTGTGTCAATAAACTGTATATTATATGCATTTTGGTAGAGGTGATTGATCATTTTGCATCTAATTCTTAGTACAGTAAACTCTTTGACATTCAGTCCATGCAACAGTAGTGGGTGCAGTGACACATATGGTGACTGAAACAAAAACTGTATAGACCCCATTTTGAAAGCACTTTCTATTGCATTGAGTCAAAATAGAGGAACTTCATACATTCTGAACGTTGTTTATACCTTTTGAGATGCCCTTGATGTGAGCTCAAGAATGTTTCGACCTGAATTTAAATTCTGCTTCCCACGTCTAAACATAACGATTGCATTAGAAGAAATAAATCTTCCTAGGCCAGAGGTGATTATCATTTTTAATTCATTGAGAAACTGTGGTATTTCCTCGTTACACATGTACAGTAAAACTTCGATGGCTCGAACTCCAATGGCTCGTTTACCATGGATGGGTCGAACCCGTTCTTGAGTCCGCAGGGGGTTCCTCCAAATACGATACAGGCGTAATTTAGTAAGCTTTGCTTCACTTATCTTGCAAATGTATGCTGTGTGTACTCATTAGAATCGCCTGGATGAGGCGATTCTAATGAGTACACACAGCATACATTTATACTAGAGAACACCAAAAAGATATCCACAATTATCACCATTATGCCTCCTGGTATGGCATTAATAGTATCCATCTGTGGCTCGAACTACCGCTGTCTCAAACACATTTTCATGGTCCCAAAGTGGTTCGAGCCATCGCAGTTCGACTGTAATATGGAATGGTTATTCACTCCTGCCAGTGGCTTAGCAATTAGATGATGCATCCCCCTTTCTGGCAGAATAGCAAAAAATTGAATGTACAGTAACATGGGAATAAATACAGTAAAATTCCTATATTAAAACCACCTTTGGGATTAAGACCACTTTTGAACAGTCCCAAAGGTGGTCTCTGACCAGAGGACACTGTTTGCAGGCAACACAAGGAAAGAATAAGTGTAGCCTACAAATAAGCTCTTGAAAGCACAATTAGTCTTAATTTTAGGTGGTTTTAATAGTGGAATTTCATTGTATAATATTGCCGGCCTCAGTAGCTCAGTCGGATACGCGCCTGACTGGTGATCAGGAGGACAGGGGTTCGATACCTGCCGGGGTCGGCAACATTCTTTCATGGAGATCGATCATGAAATCTTTTCTACGGTCATTCTCTCCCTTCCGCTGATACAAGAAGGGCAGTTGTCAGTTTCTGGCAAAAGAATGTACAGTGTTGAGGAATTTTCAAAAAGTTACTCAACCTGGCACCACTAAATTTCAAAGTGGACTCTTCCTATATATAAAGGGGAAGATTCCATTCAGTACAAAATAGGTTGATAATGAGCTTATTAAGTTTATAATGCTTTGAACAGTCTGATCCTGACCTGCTAAATTTTCCCTGTTTTCAGTAAGAAATGGTTATTCAGTTGTCCCTGTGGCTTTGGCAGAGGGTCTGGATATCAAGATGAACACAGCTGTCAGACAGATCAGATGTAGTGCTGCAGGTAAGTGGGGAGCCGCCCTCGGTAGCTCAGTTGGATGCACGTCTGACTGGTGATCAAGGGGACATGGGTTCGATACCTGCCAGGGTCGGCAACATTCTTTCATGGAGATTGATCATGAAATCTTATCTACGGTCATTCTTTCCCTTCCGCTGGGTCAAGAAGGGCAGTTGACAGTCTCTGGCGAAAGAATGTGCACTGTACTGGTTAACCGCTTTCGTATAAGCCTGTCCAGGAAAAGTGTTGATAAGTAAACTGACCGGCTCACAAATAACCTAAAATAGTGTTGACTGGGCATACTACAATTGTCGTGATTGGCATTCAGTGGGTTAATGGGCTTACTTGACAGGTCTCCGTGGTCAAATTGGTAAGAGTGCTGACTCTTAATCATTAGTTCTTTCACTGCTGTGGTTTGCACCTCGTTTGGGCCACTTGTGAGATGTCAAGTTCTGCAACAGAAGTTTTTTTTTTCTCTGAGTACTCCAGTTTTCGCCCACCTGATAAACTACCGACTCGAAGTAAGATAAATAATCTTGAAAGGACTGTAAAACTCAAAGCAAAAATATTTCTTGACTTGTCACTTGGTAAGACGCAATCAAGCCTGCTCAGCTGCTCAATATAGCAAGTAACGCTCTGCATGCTGGGTATTTTTTTAGTAGCAGACAACATTTTGAAATATTTTTCTAGTTGATTTGAGATCTCATGCAAATTTGTCTGACAATTTGCATGAGATGTCAAAAGTCTGTTTTCTGGGAAAGATATGAAAAATGTCAACAATTTGTCGTCTGCTTAGAGTAGTTAAAGTTAAGTACACAGTATTGCACACTCATATTCTCCTTATGCCGATATTGGACAAAAGTTGGCATAAGGGATATGTATATTAACCCTTAAGACACCGAGAAAAACACCATCTGAAAATGTTGTCTGCTTATGTCGTCTGCTGAATTTTGTGGGAAACATTTTAAAAAATATTTTTGCATACAGGTAAATAGTGTGGGCCTAGATCAGACTGCTCCTACCAGAGCAGTCTGATCTGGGTCCACATTGTTTGCCAAAAAATGACTTTAAAGATAACCGGCAGACGGCAAAGCAGACAACAATTGTCGTGATTGGTATCACAATAAGTTCCTTAACCATTATCCAGCTGTTCACTATAGTTCTTACTTTTGCAAACAGTGTAGTTCCAGATCAGATGATTTCTAAAGAAGCCATCTGATCAGGATCTACACTGTCATTCATTTTTGCAAATCTAAATGAATTTAATATATATCAAGTTATTTGATTGGTTTATACTCAGAAATGGGTGTGGCTAAATAAATTATGCAGCAGGATAAGCGTTGTTGTTTTACTCAAAGAAATTTCCAGGCTTTTGACTGGACAGCGCAAGGGCAATTATTTTCCATTTACCCCGAGAACTAATATATATTACCCTCTCGGTCTTGCCATGTCCGCCATCTTGGATTTACTGCAGTTGATAAGAAATATATGCAAAATAATTTTATGCTCCACAGTAAAATATAAACTTTTGATTGTTTTTCATTCATTTGGTACTTTATTTCATTGTTTTCCATTATAAAACTTTCATTCCACTGAGCACCGTGATCAAGGTACCGGTAATGCTTGCAGAAGGGAGCGTTTCCTGAAGTCACATGTAAATATGTACTTCTCACGATGTTCGCTACAAAAGAAGATATTGGAACTACGTACAAAATGTCATGAAAAAAGCTTTGCAGTATTACAAATTCATTATTTTGATTCTTGACAGGGAATATGGGATCGTATTCCCCGCCTGAAAGCCATATTTGCCCTCGTCTAATGGCTTGGGCAAATATCGCTTTCAGGTGGGCAATATGATCCCATGTTCCCAGTCAAGAATCAAAATACTTTCTAATATACACAGTGTTGACGGGAATGTTAAACTTCAAATCAAACAAATCTAATATACAGTAGAACTTTGATCACTTGAACACAGGTGGCTTGTTTACCATGGTTGAGTCGAACCCGTTCTTGAGCCCCCAGGGAAATCCTCTATATAAGAAATAGTGGGAGATAATTTAGGAGATTTTCGTCGTTTATCTTGGAAATGTATGCTGTGTCTACTCATTAGAATCGCGATGAGGCGATTCTAATGAGTACACACAGCATACATTTTCATTATAGAACATCGAAAAATTATCAAGAAGTATATTGTATACCGCCTGGTAGTAGGCCTCAGTGGCTCGAACTACCCCTGTCTCGAACAGATTATCAAGGTCCCAAAGGTGTTCGAGCCATTGAAGTTCTACTGTACGCAAACCTGAAATCTGTTATTCTTTATCACAAAAGCATAATAAGTGAAACGGTGTTGATCCTAATGAGATTGCTACAAACTGTCTATCCTGACAAAATGGCTCATTACGAACTTTCTCATCTGGATCTACACTGTTGGATCTACACTGTTTGCTCAGGTATCTGAACTGCAGAACAGGTTTACAGAGTTGAAGGTTTAACCCATTTGGTACCGGAAACCCCAAAACGGGTACCCTGGCAAATAGTGCAGGCCCAGATCAGACGCCGCAGAATGCGGCGTCTGATCAGGGCCTACACTATTTTGCAAAAAGTTCAGCTATTTTCCGAAATAAATTTTAAAGATAACACAACCTGTCACCCCTAAACTTTGAAATGGATTCCTGCCATATATAAGGAGGAAGATTCCATTTGGTACAAAAAAGGTTAAACTTGTTTTTTATCAGGAGTTGAAGTGATTACAAGCAATGCCAAGAACAATACAAATCCACAGACGTTCAAGGGTGATGCTGTGTTGTGTACACTGCCCCTGGGGGTCCTGAAGGAGTGTGTGAGGGGGACGGGTCTCAACAGTGTTCAGTTCATACCACCACTGCCGGAGTGGAAGGCTGCGGCAATACAGAGGATGGGTTTCGGTAATCTCAATAAGGTAAGGCCAGATGTTTGGCTGCTCAGGATAGGGATGGTAATATTGCAGTGTTGCATACAAGTTTTCAGCTTGTTGGATGTGTGAGTGTTCGAGTTTTACACCCCACCAACAGCTAAGGTCTTTCGAAGACAGGACCTCGATTTAAAGACTCATCTGAAAGTCTGTGGAGAAGCCCGGGATCGATCCCAGTTTGTTGGATACGCATCTGATTGGTGATCAGGAATCTCCAAGTTCGATACCTTCTGGGGTGACAACACTTTTTAGTTCAGTATTTTTGCTGAAAAGAAGGTGAGTAGCTTTTGCTGTCAATAGCAAAAGCTACTCACATTTTTTCAGCAAAAATATTTAATCCTTAAGATGTCGAGAAAAACGACATCTGAAAATGTTGTCTGCTTATGTCCTCTGCTGAATTTTTTTGCAAACTTTTAAAAAATATTTTTGAATACGGGCAAACAGTGTGGGCCCAGATCAGACTGCTCCTATAGGAGCAGTCTGATCTGGGTCAACACTGTTTGCAAAGAATTACTTTTAAGGTAACCGGCAGATGGCAAAGCAGACGACAATTGTTGTGATTGGCATTTTATGGGTTAAAAGGGGATTTGCCATATAAAAATGTGATAAAAATGTGGACAATACATTAGTAAACATCATTAGTTTTTGACGACTAGCCCATGTTGTGACATCTGTTCTTCTGTCTGTTTGTTTTTGCAGACACTTCATGCAATATCTTAAAAGATTAGTATAAATATGTTCTATAAAAGGGTTGTCCTTTGGAAGCAAGGAATACACCACAGAACTGGAAAATATGATGTGTGCATGTTTTCTGGGCCAGACTAGCTAGTGTCGGCCAATTAGGTCTCATCAGTGACCCTCAAGTATTTTCAAAATTCCACAATGGAATCTATGATCCCAAAGGACAAGAAAATATAAACTACACTATGATGTAGGGCAGGGAGACTTTTTACGGCTGCCACACATTCCCAAACACTAGCTGTAGTGACGTTAAATATGTTCTATAAAAAGTCTAATACTTGAATAAGTATACATGTATCAATTTAGGTATTTATTAAAATTCGCCAACATATGTCCTTTGGTGATCAACTTTACCTTTCCTATTATCTTTTCCAAACCCAGAAGCAGTTCCTTAGTAAGAGGGGTCCCTATTTAGGATAATGATAGTGAATTGCTGTTTCCAGAACTGTACTACTTTTGATTTGACTTGTTTGTTTGATTTCAGGTTTAACGTCCCCGTCAACACTATATAGGTCATTTTTGAGACGTTGCTTCCAATTTAGTGGGACTTTTAGCCAACATTGAAATAAAATGACATCTCAAGCCGGCCCCCGGATTAAACTAAAAGGGTTTATATGCATGGATGGTCCAACTTGCATCACTTTTCCTGGGCATGCTTAGAACTAAGCAGTTTACCAGTACTCATGTGCGGTTGATTTCAGCTCTGCGTGGAAGCATCATGCACCCCATCTATTTCTTCAAGCCCCGATGGGCGGGGCCGATTACCATGGATTTAAAGCCAGAATGAAAAACAGTATAGATTCTGATCAGCTGGCTTCTCAGAAGCCAGCTGATCAGGATCTGTACTGTTTTCAAAAACGTATATATCTCGGTTCAGCATGGTGAGGGTTTAAACTTGATGCCGGCATTAACCCTTACTGGATTGGGCTCTTCCAACTACGTGGCCCCCGCTCACTGGGGCTTGTAGAAATATATGTGCTGCATGATGCTTCCATGCAGGGCTGAAACTGACTGCACAAGAGTACTCCTATTGATAAGAAACAACTAATTTATTCAGGCTTATTCAATTTCCATCCCTTACTGTCCATATTTTTTCAGGTTGTACTGTGCTTTGACAGAGTTTTCTGGGACCCTAACGCAAACCTGTTTGGTCATGTGGGTCAGACCACTGCTAGTCGAGGAGAACTATTTTTATTCTGGAATCTCTACAAGGCTCCAGTGTTACTGGCCCTGGTGGCTGGAGAGGCGGCAGCTATTATGGAGAATGTCAGTGATGACGTCATTGTCGGCAGAACTATAGTTGTGCTAAAGGGGATATTTGGAAACAATGCTGTACCACAGGTAGGGGTTAATCCTCAACATGGCAAATACACCACAACCTCATTTTAACACTGTTAGTTACAGCACGGTTTTGGATAGAATAAGGTTTCAAGAAGGGCAGTTGTCAGCTTCAGGCCAAAGAATGTGCACTGTACTGGTTAACCAATTACGTATAAGCCTGCCCAGGAAAAGTGTGGATAGGTAAATTGGTGGGCTCAAAAATGACCTAAAATAGTGCACAAATGTATACGTTATGTAGAAAAATGACCATAAATGGTCATTTTTATGCCCTTCGAGAATCTTTGATTCGGGGGGGCATATAGTATTTGCCCTGTCTGTTTGTCTGTCTGTCTGTCCGTCACAAAAACATTAACCTTGATCATAACTTCAAAAGTATTTGACCTAGCCCCATGAAACTTCACACACTTTTTCACCATCACAAGGGCTACATTCTGACCAAGGGCCATAGCTCTGTTATCATTTTTGGCTGAATTATCTCCCCTTGAAATTTTGCAAAAACTCAGAAATTGGCTCCCACGGGGTGGGGGGCATTGGTCACCTATAGTGACAGCTCTTGTTTCCAAAAAATAATCTATATATTTTTGTTTGGATATAACACGGATGTTTAACTAACACGGTTTCAGCTTTGGACCCGTGTTATAGTGTTATAAAGAAGTTGTGGTGTATTTTGGTATGCTACACTCCTCCCCAATTTTCAGCCATTTGTGTTGCATGATTTCATATTTACCGTGGATTTATTTGTTTGTTTGTTTGATTTGATGTTTAACGTCCCCATCCAATTTTGTGAGACTTTTACCCAACATTGAGATGAAATGACATCTCAAGCCATGTCACCCAATGAAACCAAAAGGGTTTATAAGCATGGACAGTCCGACTCGCACCTCTTTGCCTGGGCAGGCTTAGATCCTTTAAGCTGTTTACCAGTACTTGTGTGCGGTCAGATTCAGCTCTGCGAGGAAGCATCATGCAGCCCATTTATTTCTTCAAGCCCCGATGGGCAGGGCCGATTACCATGGATTTGAAATCAGAATGAAAAACAGTATAGATTCTGATCAACTGGCTTCTCAGAAGCCAGCTGATCAGGATCTATACTGTTTTCAAAAACGTGTATATCTCGGATCAGCATGGTGAGGGTTTAAACTTGATGCCGGCATTAACCCTTAATGGATTGGGCTCTTCCAACTATGTTGCCCCCGCCCACTGGGGCTTGAAAAAATATATGTGCTGCATGATGCTTCCATGCAGGACTGCACACGAGTACTGGTAAAACGCTAATAGAGGATCTAAGCCAGCCCAGGCAAAGCCGTGCAAGTCAGACCGTCAATGCTTATAAACCCTATTGGTTTCATTGGGCTACAGGGCTTGAGATGTCATTTCATCTCAATGTCGGGTAAAAGTCCTACAAAATTGGAAGCAATGTCTCCAAAATGACCTACACAATGTTGACGGGGACATTAAACCTCAAATGAAACAAACAAATCTTCCAACTACGATTATGTAATGCATCCTTGGTTGCAAATACAGTCCAACCTGTATTAAGCAAGCACCTAAGGGATAATCAAAATGCGCTTGCTTAAAACAGGTGCTTGCTTAACACAGGTGAATTTTAACGCATTTTTCTTTTCCTGAAACCAAACAGCTGCTTGCTTTAGGCAGGTTGCTTGCTTAATAGAGGTGGCCACTAAGACAGGTTTTACTGTAGGTGCTTCATATTTGTCACTAAAACAGAATGGCAAACAGTGTATATCCAGATGAGACAGCTCATGATGAGCCGTCTCATCTGGATCTACTCTGTTTGCATTAGTAGGTGTACAGGGTTGAAATTAAGCTGTTATGCCGATAACAAAGACTGATAATTAGTATACCTGTGACAAAGAACTTGAAGAGATATTGCACTGTTACCCCAGTGTCATAATTATCCCCACGTTTTTTGAAGAAAAGTGGGGATATTGTTATCGCCTCCGTCCGTCCATCCGTCTGTCCGTCTGTCTGTCCGGCTATCTCCTCCTATACCGTTCATTGGAATTCAACCAAATTTGGTGTGTGAGTTACTTACATGAATGGCTTCTGCAAGAGCACATTAATTTTTGGACCAGCCCCAGGGGTCCCTGGAAGAGGTCAAAACGTGGGGATTTGCGATGGCGCGCCATCGACTGCGCGATCTAGTTGTCATTTATGGCACCGACATCGACAGAGGTAACAGCAACTTCAGTCAAAAAATTTATGACCTAAATACCGTAATGATCCTTAATATTGGGACAGACAGGCCTAGGGTAACAATGCAGACCCAGATCAGACAGTCTACACTGTTTGCCATTCCGTCGGCACCTTTTGGACTCCTTGTTGGATCTTGAAACAAATTTGTCAAAATTTTAGGAGAATTACAGCAAGTCCATAAGGTGTCCGAATTCTTAGGAATTTTACGGTAATGTTGATGGGGATGTAAAACCTCACCACAACAACACAAAATGCAGGTTTTGTATTTTAGCTGCTTTTTAGCTCGCCTGTACGAAGTACAAGGAGAGCTATTGTTGTCACCTCGGATGGCGTGCGCGTGTGCGTTTGCGTTCCCGTCACACTGCGTTAAAGTTTTTCAAATGCTTATATCTCAACAGTCACTCATCACAGACCACTCATGTTTGGAACTTAAGTACCTGGGAGGGTCCTCTGATGTTCAAAGAGAACAGACCCCTGGGTTCATGCCCCGGGGTGGGGCTAGGGGTCAGAATCTAGAACACCTTTGTAATTCTGTGTTAAAGTTTATGAAATGCTTATATCTCAACAGTCACTCACCACAAAGCATTCATATTTACAACTTGGATACCTGGGAGTGTCTTCTGAGATTCCAAGACAACACACCCCTGGGTTCATGCCTGGGATTGGGGATGGGGTGGGGCTGGGGGTCAAAATCTAGGACACCTTTGTAATTTGTTGTATACCTTTCCATTATACTAACGAGTTATAGACACAATTGGTTATACATCAGCCAATCAAGTGACATTGGTTCAAGTGTAAAAGGGTAAAGGTCATGGTGACCTACATTTCACGGTCCAGTGATTTTGCCTTATATCTTGAAGTCTATTTGTTGGAGAAATGTCATACCTGGGATATTAGTTCCATGTGACTCCACGATTGACCTCAAAATATATCTAGGTCACTGTGACCTATATTTCATGTTTCAGCGATTTTGCCTATTATCTCCAATACTATTTGATGGAGAAATGTCATACCTGGATAATTAGTTCCATATGACCCAATAATTGACCGCAAAATATATCTAGGTCATGGTGACCTTCATTTCATGGTCCAGTGATTTTGTCTATTATCTTGAACACTATTTGATGGAGAAATGTTATACCTGGGTTATTAAATGCAGGTGACCCCATTATTGACCTCAAAATATATCTAGGTCACTTGAAGTCTATTTGTTGGAGAAATGTCATACCTGGGATATTAGTTCCATGTGACTCCACGATTGACCTCAAAATATATCTAGGTCACTGTGACCTATATTTCATGGTTCAGCGATTTTGCCTATTATCTCGAATACTATTTGATGGAGAAATGTCATACCTGGATAATTAGTTCCATATGACCCAATAATTGACCGCAAAATATATCTAGGTCATGGTGACCTACATTTCATGGTCCAGTGATTTTGTCTATTATCTTGAATACTATTTGATGGAGAAATGTTATACCTGGGTTATTAAATGCAGGTGACCCCATTATTGACCTCAAAATATATCTAGGTCACTGTGACCTATATTTTATGGTTCAGCGATTTTGCCTATTATCTAGAATACTATTTAATGGAGAAATGTCATACCTGGATTATTAGTTCCATATGACCCAATAATTGACCGCAAAATATATCTAGGTCATGGTGACCTACATTTCATGGTCCAGTGATTCTGTCTATTGTCTTGAATACTATTTGATGGAGAAATGTTATACCTGGGTTATTAGTTGCATGTGACCCCATTATTGACCTCAAAATATATCTAGGTCAGTATGACCTATATTTCATGGTTCAGTGATTTTGCCTATTATCTTGAATACAATTTGATAGAGAAACATCATACCTGGATTATTAGTTCCATGTGACTCTATAATTGACCGCAAAATATATCCGGGTCAGTGTGACCTATATTTCATGGTTCAGTGATTTTGCCTATTATCTTGAACACTATTTGATGGAGAAATGTTATACCTGGATTATTTATTCCATGTGACCCCATGATTGAGCTTGAATTAATATCTAGGTCATAGTGTCCTATATTTCATGGTTCAGTGATTTTTCCTATTATCTTGAATACTATTTGATGGAGAAATGTCTTACCTGGATAATTAGTTCCATGTGACCCGATGATTGACATGGAAATATATCTAGGTCCTTGTGATCTATTTTCATGGTTCAATGATTTTGCCTTATAATTCAGATACAATTTGATCTTGAAATGTAATATCTGGAATATATGTTCCATGTGACCTGATCATTGATCATTGATCTCAAATATATCAAGGTGAGTGTGACCTATATTTCATGGTTCATAAATTTTTCCTTATATCTTGAAGTCGCGAAACAGGCGAGCTATGCTGTCTGGCGACAGCTCTTGTTTTCCCACCTTCTTGGTGGAACTACAGAAAAAATATTTTCTCAATAAAACAACAGTTTGGGTCAGAGAACAAACCTTGTGGAACTCGCAATTGAAGTTAAGTGTTGATTACTGATATGTTTACACAAACTGAGGATTAAATTTATAATTGAGGGAATATATGCCAATTATGATGGGAACAATTGAGACTATTGATATTTACATCCGGCGCACATTCGTTTAACACAAGCTGTGGTGAAGTTAAATATGAAGTCTTGTTTTTTCAGCCTAAGGAGACCCTAGTAACAAGATGGAGGGCTGATCCCTGGTCAAGAGGATCTTACTCTTTTGTGGCTGCTGGCTCATCAGGTGAGTGTATCTAGTATCTTCAGGCCTCATACTTTTCAGGCATTTGCAGGATTTCAGGCTTTTAGAGCTTGATTTTTTCTTGATTTCAGGCTTTTAGAGCTTGATTTTTCTTCCGATACTCTGTTTAAAATGATTTTTTAACCCTTATCATGCTGAAAAAAGTTATTTAGCCGCACCCATTTCTGACTATTCACCAATCAAATAACTTGATATAATGTATTTTTAGCTCACCTGAGCACAAAGTGCTCAAGGTGAGCTATTGTGATCGGTCTTTGTCCGTCATCCATGCGTGCATCCGTCGTCAACTTTTGCTTTAAAGGACTTCTTCTCCAAAACTGCTGGACTGATTTTGAAATAATTTTACAGGAATGTTCCTTAGGTGACCCTCTATCAAAATTGCTCAAATTTGTTCCGCTCGGATGAACAAGATGGCCACCAGAGCTAAAAATAGAAAAACCTTTAATCGACTTCTCCTTAACCAGTGCATGGATTTTGAAATAATTTCACAGGAATATTCCTTGGGTGACCCTCTACCAGAATGGATCAAATTGTTCCGCTCGGGTGAAAAAGATGGCGGCTAGAGCTAAAAATAGAAAACCTTTAAACGACTTCTCCTCCTTAACCAGTGCATGGATTACGATATAATTTCATAGGAATGTTCCTTGAGAGACCCTCTTCCAAAATTGCTCAATTTGTTCCGCTTAGATGAACAAGATGGCCACCAGAGCTAAAATAGAAAAAACCTTTCAAAGTCTTCTCCTCCTTAACCAGCGGATGGATTTCGAAATAATTTCACAGGAAGATTCCTTGTGTGATCCTCTACCAAAATTGCCCAAACCATTCCGCCACCAGAGCTAAAAATACAAAAACATTTAAATGACATCTGCTCCTTAACCAGTGGATGGATTTTGAAATAATTTCACAGGAATGTTTCAAGGTGACCTCATACCAAAATTGCTTAAAGCGTTCTGCTCAGATGACCAAGATGGCCTTAGAGCTAAAAAAAATAGACAAACCTTTAAATGACTTCTTCTCCTCAACCAGTCAGTGGATGGATTTCAAAATAATTTCACAGGAATGTTTCTTGGGTGACCCTCTAATAAAATTGTTTAAACAATTCTGCTGGGATGAAAAAGGTGGCCGCCAGAGCTAATAATAGAAAAACTTTTAAATAACTTGTCCTGATTAACCAGTGGATGGATTTCAAATTAATTTCACAGGAATGTTCCTTGGGTGACCCTCTTCCAAAATTGCTCAAACCATTGTGCTTGGATGAACAAGACATCCACCAGAGCTAAAATTAAAAAAAAATCCTTGGGTCAACCAAAATTGCTCAAACCCTCTACTCGACTTTATATTACCTACAATTTCATTTGTACAATATGGATCAGGTAAGCGATCCAGGGCCATCATGGCCCTCTTGTTTCAATTCACATTGCATTACAGAGTAGATCCTGATCAGATTCAGAAGCCATCTGATCTGGATCTACACTGTTTGCAAAGGTAATGGTTGTGATGTTCAGCAGGATAAGAGTTAAGGCTGCAAAATTGGGCCTTTCAGGCCAGGAAAAGCTTGGTCAGTATGAGGCCTGATCCTGCAGTGTTCTAGTTAGAAAGACACAGGAAGCTAACTTGCTTCTACCGCATTCTACCTAAATATTCGGACACATCATCGCCTTACCATACTTATTCTAAAATTTGAACAAGCTCAATGTACTACCACCTGATGTGTCTAAATACAGCAGGCTGAGTTGCAGTGAAGATGCAGATGAGACGCCGCATTTTGCGGCATCTCATCTGGGTTTACACTGTTCAAGCCTCCAGGCTTCTCCAGACTTTCGGATGAGTCTCTAAACCGATGTCCCGTCTCCGTATGACCTTAGCTGTTGGTGGAACGTAAAACACAAACACTCACTCACTGTTCAAGCCTATCTGTCCAGATACATATTGTAAATACAGGTACTCTTCAAGCACAGCTGTCTGTTATAAGCAAAACTATTCTAATGACCTCACCAAATAAAATCAGTTACAACAGGGTTTTTATGTGTTTTTATTAGCTCCACTGGCCAAAGGCCAGCGGGGCTATTGTCATGGCCCTGTGTCCGTCGTGCGTCCGTGCGTTAACTTTTTCTTTAAACATCTTCTCCTCCTAAACTACTGGGCCAATTGTAACCAAACTTCACAGGAATGTTCCTTAAATAGTCCTCTTCTAAATTCCTCCAAAGAATTTTGTTACACCCAGAACTCTGGTTGCCATGGCAACAAAACCACAAAAAAATTAAAAATCTTTAAAAATCTTCTCCTCCAAAACCACCTGTTGGATTTCATTTTTATTTTGCATGAATGTTCCTTGGGTGGACCTCTTTCAGATTCCTTGAAGAAATTTTGATCCGACAAAAAACATGGCCGCCATGGGCGGGGCTTATTTTCCCTATTTAACAAATAGTGTAATGCTAAAACATCTTCTCCTCCTAAACTATTGGGCCCATTGTAACCAAACTTCACAGGAATGTTCCTTACTTAGTCCTCTTCTAAATTCCTTCAAAGAATTTTGTTACACCCAGAACTCTGGTTGCCATGGCAACAAAACAACACAAAAAATTAAAAATCTTTAAAAATCTTCTCCTCCAAAACCACCTGTTAGATTTCATTTTTATTTTGCATGAATGTTTCTTGGGTGGACCTCTTTCAGATTCCTTGAAGAAATTTTGATCCGACAAAAAACATGGCCGCCATGGGTGGGGCTTATTTTCCCTATTTAACATATAGTGTAATGCTAAAACATCTTCTCCTCCTAAACTACTGGGCCAATTGTAACCAAACTTCACAGGAATGTTCCTTACATAGTCCTCTTCTAAATTCCTTCAAAGAATTTTGTTACATCCAGAACTCTGGTTGCCATGACAACAAAACAACACAAAAAATTAAAAATCTTTAAAAATCTTCTCCAAACCCACCTGTTGGATTTCATTATCCCCTCGCACAACATAGTTGTGAGGGGGGATATAGCATTTGTCCCATACATACGTACGTATGTACATACTTTTGTCATCGCTCTAGCGCCACATACGTACGTACTTTTTGTCATCGCTCTAGCGCCACGTACATACGTACGTACTTTTGTCATCGCTCTAGTGCCTACATTTCTTAACCGATTTTAATATAACTTCACACGCACGCTCCTTACGACAATATCTGGAGCAAGATCGACTTTCAAGGTCATGACCTCAAGGTCAAGGTCACTCTGGCTATTTTTTGAAAAACTTTGTCATGGCTCTAGCGCCTACATTTCTCCCCCAATTTCAATATAACTTCAAACAAATGATCCTTATAAAAATATCTCAAGCGAGTTTGACTTTCAAGGTCATGACCTCAAGGTCAAGGTCACTGTGGCTATTTTTAGAAAAACATTGTCATGGCTCTAGCGCTTACATTTCTTCACCAATTTCAGTTTAACTTCACACAAATGATCCTTATAAAAATATCTCGAGCGAGTTCCACTTTCAAGGTCATGGCTTCAAGGTCAAGGTCACAGTGGCTATTTTTAGAAAAACATTGTCATCGCTCTAGCTCCTACATTTCTTCACTGATTTCAATATAACTTCACACAAATGTTCCTTATGACAATATCTTGAGGGAGTTGGACTTTCAAGGTCATGACCTCAAGGTCAAGGTCACTGTGGCTATTTTTAGAAAAACTTTTTTCATCGCTCTAGCGCCTACATTTCTTCACCAATTTCAATATAACTTCACACAAATGTTCCTTATAAAAATATCTCCAGCAAGTTTGACTTTCCAACTCATGGCCTCAAGGTCAAGGTCACTGTGGATTTTTTCAGAAAAAACTTTGTCATCGCTCTATCGCCTATATTTCTTCACTGATTTCAATATAACTTCACACAAATGTTCCTTATGACAATATCTCAAGCGGGTTCGACTATCAAGGTCAAGGCCTCAAGGTCAAGGTCACTGTGGCTATTTTTTAGAAAAACTTTGTCATCGCTCTAGCACTTACATTTCTTCACCAATTTCAATATAACTTCATACAAATGTTCCTTATGACAATATCTCTAGTGAGTTCCACTTTCAAGGTCAAGGTCACTGTGTCTACTTTTAGAAAAACTTCGTCATCCCTCTAGCGCTTACATTTCTTCATCGATTTCAATACAACTTCACACAAATGTTCCTTATGACAATATCTCGCCATTTCGACTTTCAAGGTCAAGGTCACTATGGCTATTTTTAGAAAACTTTGTCATCGCTCTAGCGCCTACATTTCTTCACTGATTTCAATATAACTTCACACAAATGTTGCTTATGACAATACCTTGAACGAGTTCGACTTTCAAGGTCAAGGTCACTGAGGCTATTTTTAGAAAAACTTTGTCATTGCTCTAGCGGTTACATTTTTTTCACCAATTTCAATATTACTTCACACAAATGTTCCTTATAACAATATCTCAAGTGAGTTCCACTTTCAAGGTCAAAGTCACTGTGGCTATTTTTAGAAAAACTTTGTCATGGCTCTAGCGCTTACATTTCTTCACCCATTTCAATATAACTTCACACAAATGTTCCTTATGACAATACCTCGAGCGAGTTTGACTTTCAAGGTCAAGGTCACTATGGCTATTTTTAGAAAAACTTTGTCATTGCTCTAGTGCTTACATTTTTTCACCAATTTCAATATAACTTCACACAAATGTTCCTTATGACAATATCTCGAGCTATTTAGACTTTCAAGGTCAAGGTCACTGTGGCTATTTTTATAAAAACTTTGTCATCGCTCTAGGGCCTACATTTAATGATGGATTGTAATAGAACTTCACACAAATGTTTCTTATGATAATATCTCGACTTACTTCGACTTTCAAGGTCATGACCTCAAAGTCAAGGTCACTGTGGCTATCTTTAGAAAAACTTTGTCATCGCTCTACCGTCTACATTTATTAACAGATTTTAATATAACTTCACACAAAAGATGCTCATGATAATATCTTGAGCAAGATCTACTTTCGTGGTCATGGCCTCAAGTCAAGGTCACTATGGCTATTTTTAGAGAAACGTCATCACTCTAGAATGTACATTTATTGGAGGATTTTTAAACAAACTTTACACAAATGTTGCATATGATAATATCTCAAGCAAGTTGGACTTTTGCCATTTCAGTGTTTTCCACACACGAAGTTGTCTAGTGCGAGGGGATTTGTATCACATGCGATGCCTTGTTTTTATTTTGCATGAATGTTCCTTGGGTGGACCTCTTTTAGATTCCTTGAAGAAATTTTGATCTGACAAAAAACATGTCCGCCATGGGCGGGGCTTATTTTCACTATTTAACATATAATGTAATGCTAAAAAATCTTCTTCTGCAAAAGTACTTGTGGGATTTCATTGTAATTTGCATGAATTGTCCTTGGATGGACTGTTGTCAGATTCCTTGAAAAAAATTTGATCTTACAAAAAAACATGGCCGCCATGGGCGAGGCTTATTTTCACTATATAACATATAGTGTAATGCTGAAAATATTTTCTGCAAAAGTTCTTGTTTTATTTCATAGTTATTTGGCATGCATGTTCCTTGGGTGGACCTCTGTCAGATTCCTTGAAGAAATTTTGATCCGACTAAAAACATGGCTGCAGTGGGCGGGGTTTATTTTCAATATATAACATGTAGTGTAATGTTAAAAAAGTCTTCTCTTCTTCAAAAGTTCTTGTTTATTTATTTATTTATTTATTTAAAAGTATAGTTCGCCAACAAATAGCTGGCAGTGACGTAGCTGACTATTTGAGCTATTTTACCGTTAGCCCCATAAGCTTTGCATTGTTCAGAACAAAAACAAGTTGTGACGTCACTGTCAACTATTCCTCGACGGACAGTACCTTCCTGTATCTGAATTAATCTCCTCCAATTTTGCTGACTATCACATATCTATAGAGGTCCACCTACAAATTGTCATTCTAAAATTCAAAACATCAGAAATTTCACTTGCCCATCACACTGGTGATAGAACTGATGTTTTCAACACAAACTCTATTTATATGACTTGATGTTACAAAATAAATTCAAAATACTGAGGGAGATTGATTTATTAGACCTAATTATACTACAGTGTCAACAGTTCTCCAGATCCCTGAGGGTTAAAATGGCTTAGTTGAAAAGGGAGACATACCGAATCCGACGGAGGAAAGGAAAAAATAAATAAATAAAGAAATAAAAACATAAATCTGTTCATTTTTTAGCTCCACTGGCCAAAGACCGGCGGGTCTTATGTTATATGTTATGGCCCTGTGTCTGTTGTGCGTCTGTGCAGTTGTGCATCCATGCGTTAACTTTTTTCTTTAAACATTTCCTCCTTAACTACTTGGTCGATTGTAACCAAACTTCACAGGAATGTTTCTCATATAGTCCTCTTCTGAATTCCTTCAAAGAATTTTGTTACATGCAGAACAAAATGGCATCGAAACCAAAAAAAAATATTTAAAAATCTTCTCCTCTCCAAAACCACTCAATGGATTTTATTCTTATTTTGCATGAATGTTCCTTGGGTGGACCTCTGTCAGATTCCTTGAAGAAATTCAGATCAGACCAAAAACATTGCCACCATGGCCATGCCCCACATGACTGCCATGGCCATGCCCCTTGGCTCATTAGCTTTCAAAGACTTATATGGGGAAAAGTTTTAAAAACCTTCTCCTCCAAAACCGCTCAACTTAATGGATTTCATTCTTACTTTGCATGAATGTTCCTTGGGTGGACCTCTGTCAGATTCCTTGAAGCAATTTTGATCAGACAAAAAACATGGCCGCCATGGACACGCCCATTGGCTAATTAGCTTCCATAGACTCATAAAGGGATCTTTTTTAGCTCACCGTCACGTAGTGACGAGGTGAGCTTTTGGGATCACTTTTCGTCCGTCGTGCGTCCGTGCGTCCGTCCGTGCGTCCGTAAACAATTCTTTAAACGACATCTCCTCCTAAACCACTGATCGGATTTTGACCAAACTTCACAGGAATGATCCTTAGGTGGTCCCCTTTCAAAGTTGTTCAAATAGTTCCGGTCCGTTGCACATCTAGGTCATAGGAGCCAAAAACAGATTTTTTTCACCAAAAACTTAAAAAATCTTCTTCTCTGAAACCACAAGGCCCAGGTCTTTGATATTTGGTATGAAGCTTCATCTGGTGGACCCCTACCAAGATTGTTCAAATTATAGTGCTGGGGCCAAAAATGCCCCCGCTCCGGGGCCCTTTGGTTTTACATGGGCTTATATAGGGAAAATCTTTAAAAATCTTCTTCTCTGAAACCGTAAGGCCCAGGTCTTTGATATTTGGTATGAAGCTTCATCTAGTGGACCCCTACCAAGATTGTTCAAATTATAGTGCTGGAGCCAAAAATGCCCCCGCTCCGGGGCCCTTTGGTTTTACATGGGCTTATATAGGGAAAATCTTTAAAAATCTTCTTCTCTGAAACTGCAAGGCCCAGGTCTTTGATATTTGGTATGAAGCTTCATCTAGTGGACCCCTACCAAGATTGTTCAAATTATAGTGCTGGGGCCAAAAATGCCCCAGCTCCAGGGCCCTTTGGTTTTACATGGGCTTATATAGGGAAGAGCTTTCAAAATCTTCTTCTCTGAAACCGTAAGGCCCAGGTCTTTGATATTTGGTATGAAGCTTCATCTAGGGGACCCCTACCAAGATTGTTCAAATTATAGTGCTGGGGTCAAATATTCCCCCGCTCCGGGGCCCTTTGGTTTTACATGGGCTTATATAGGGAAAACCTTTAAAAATTTTCTTCTCTGAAACCGTAAGGCCCATGTCTTTGATATTTGGTATGAAGTTTCATCCCACACATCCATGGTCCTTCTCCCCCCCCCCCCCCCCCCCCACACACACACACACACACACACTCCAGGGCCCTTTGGTTTTAAATTGGCTTATATAGGGAAAATCTTTAAAAATCTTCTTCTCTGAAACCACAAGGCCCAGGTCTTTGCTATTTGGTATGAAGCTTCATCTAGTGGACTCCTACCAAGATTGTTCAAATTATAGTGCTTGGGCTAAAAATGCCACCGCTCCGGGGCCCTTTGGTTTTACATGGGCTTATATGGGGAAAATCTTTAAAAATCTTCTTCTCGGAAACCCCAAGGGCCAGGTCTTTGCTATTTGGTATGAAGCTTCATCTAGTGGACCCCTACCAAGATTGTTCAAATTATAGTGCTAGGGCCAAAACTGCCCCCGACCTGGGGCCCTTTGGTTTTACATAGACTTATATAGAGATATTCCTTAAAAATCTTCTTCTGAAACAGCAAGGCCATGGTCTTTGATATTTGGTGTGAAGCTTCCTCTATTGGAACTCTATCAAGATGGTTTAAATTATAGCCCTGAGGCCAAAAATGCCCCCGCCCTGGAGCCATTTGGTTTTATATAGGCTTATGTAGGGAATATCTTTAATAAAAATCTTCTTCTCTGAAACCGCAAGGCCCAGGTCTTTGATATTTGGTATGTAGCATATCTAGTGGACCTTTGCCAAGATTGTTCAAATTATAGCCTTTGTTGATATTTGGTATGAAGCTTCACCTTTTTAGACGTCTCTGAACATTATGCACATTATAGCCCTGGGGTTAATAATGGCCCTCCCCGGGTCCCACTTGTTACTCTTTGGATCAGGTGAGCGATCCAGGGCCATCATGGCCCTCTTGTGTTTTATATTAGGATCACTTTTTGTCTGTCATCCGTGCGTAAACAATTTCTTCAAACGACATCTCCTCCAAAACCACTGATCGGATTGTGACCAAACTTCACAGGAATGATCCTTAGGTTGTCCCCTTTGAAAGTTATTCAAATGGTTCAGGTCTGTTGCACATGTAGGTCAAGGGAGCCAAAAATAGATTTTTTTCACCGAAAACTTAAAAAATCTTCTCTTCTGAAATCACAAGGCCCAGGTCTTTGATATTCGGTATGAAGCATCATCTAGTGGACCCCTACCAAGATTGTTCAAATTATAGTGCTGGGGCCAAAAATGCGCCCGCCCCGGGGCCCTTTGGTTTTACATGGGCTTATATACAGAAAATCTTTAAAAATCTTCTTCTCTGAAACCACAAGGGCCAGATCTTTGATATTTGGTGTGTAGCTTCATCTAGTGAACCCCTACCAAGATTGTTCAAATCATAGTGCTGGGGCCAAAAATGCCGCCGCACCGAGGCCCTTTGGTTTTACATGGGCTTATATAGGGAAAATCTTTAAAAATCTTCTTCTCTGAAACAGCAAGGGCCAGATCTTCGATATTTGGTATGAAGCTTCATCTAGTGGACCCCTACCAAGATTGTTCAAATTATAGTGCCGGGGCCAAAAATGCCCCCGCCCCAAGGCCCTTTGGTTTTACATGGGCTTATATAGGGAAAATCTTTAAAAATCTTCTTCTCTGAAACCACAAGGCCCAGATCTTTGATATTTGGTATGAAGCTTCATCTAGTAGACCCCTACCAAGATTGTTCAAATTATAGTGCTGCGGCCAAAAATGCCCCCGCCCGGGGCCCTTTGGTTTTACATGGGCTTATATACGGAAAATCTTTAAAAATCTTCTTCTCTGAAACCGCAAGGCCCAGGTCTTTACTTTTTGGTATGAAGCTTCATCTAGTGGACCCCTACAAAGATTGTTCAAATTATAGTGCTGGGGCCAAAAATGCCCCTGCCCGGGGGCCCTTTGGTTTTACATGGGCTTATATACAGAAAATTTTTAAAAATCTTCTTCTCTGCAACCACAAGGCCTAGGTCTTTGGTATCTGGTATGAAGCTTTATCTAGTGGACCTCTACCAAGATTGTTCAAATTATAGCCCTGAGACCAAAAATGCCCCCGCCTCAGGGGCCTTTGTTTTTACATAGACTTATATAGGAAAAATCTTTAAAAAAATCTTCTTCTCCGAAACCGCAAGGCCCAGGTCTTTGATATTTGGTGTGTAGCTTCATCTAGTGGACCTCCACCAAGATTGTTCAAATTATAGCCTTTGTTGATATTTGGTATGAAGCTTCACCTTTTTAGACCTCCCTCAACATTATGCATATTATAGCCCTGGGGTCAATAATGGCCCTCCCCAGGGCCCTCTTGTTACTCTATGGATCAGGTGAGCGATCCAGGGCCATCATGGCCCTCTTGTTTTTTTAATCTTCTCCAAAACCGCTAAATGGATTTCGTTCTTAATTTTCATGAATGTTCCTTGTGTCTACCATTGTCACATTCATTGAAGTAATTTTGATCAAACAAAAAATATGGCTGCCATGGCCACCACCTTTGGCTCATTAGCTTCCAATAAACGGAAAAACTTCTTCTCTGAAACCATAAAGCCTAAAGCTAAGACATTTACAGCAAAACCTGTCTTAGTGGCCACCTCTATTAAGCAAGCAACCTGTTTTAAGCAAGCAGGCATTCAGTTCCCAAGAAAGGCAGATGTGTTAAATTTCACCTGTATTAAGCAAGAACCTGTCTTAAGCAAGCATATTTTGACTATCCCTTAGGCACTTGCTTAATACAGGTTGAACTGTAGTATGTAGCAAAGTTATGTGGTCACCTACTAAGTCCTGCGAACTATAACTCTTGAGTCCAAATTGGCAACGCCCCAGTGCTTAGTAGCTCCCATAGACTAATAATGACAAAATCTTGAAACTTTTCTCCTCTGAAACCATAAGGCCAAGAGCTTAATATGTAGCAACTTGAAGTATTCAACTGCATAAATCCTGCCAACTATGCCCCTGGGGTCCAAATTGGCCACACCCTGAGGCCCATAAGCTCCCATAGACTTATTCTGGGAAAAACTGACAAAAATCTTCTCTGAAACCATCAGTGCCCAGAGCTTAGATATTAAGTATGCAGCAACGTCAAATTGGTCACGCCCAGAGGCATATTAGTTCCCATAGACTTATAATAGGAAAAACTTAAAAAATGTCTTCTTCTCTGAAACCATAAGGCCCAGAGCTTTAGATATTTAGAACGGAGCAATGCCAAATGGTCACTCACATAAATCCTGCCAACCATGGCTCTGGGGTCCAAAAAATATAGAATGGACATTCCTTGGGTGGATCACTTGTTTCTTTTTTACCCATTGCACGCGGGAAAACCCTAAATGGGTACCTTGGCAAACAGTGCTGACCCAGATCAGACCCCACAGAACACCATGTCTGATCAGGGCCTGCACTATTTGCTAACAGAATTTTCCATCAAAAATAGAAAAAAATAGGCCTGACACCCCTTATATGACAAATGGACTGGTCCAACATATAGCAATAGAAGAGTCCACTAGTATACCATTGGTTAATGTAATAAATATGACAATTGTCTGAAGTTAGCCGGTGGAGCGACAGGCCCTCTTGGGCCTCTTGTTTTCTTTTTTGATCCACCTGCATGGGAGGCACATCTTTCTAATATATTTATATCCCTCTCTTTCAATAGGGGTCTACTCTTAACCCTTAAGATGCTGAGGAAAACAACATCTGAACATGCCGTCTGCTTATGTCGTCTGCTGAACTTTTTTGCAAATATTTTAAAAAATATTTTTGAGTACAGGCAAACAGTGGGGACCCAAATCAGACTGCTCCGAGAGGAGCAGTCTGATTTGGGTCCACACTGTTTGCAAAAAATGACTTTTATAGTAACCAGCAGACGACAAAGCAGACGACATTTGTAGTCATTGGCATTTTATGGGTTAAAGGAAAGAATTTACTCCCGAGGAGCAAGTTCTTTCCTTTTGGAGTATACCTCTTTTTAGAGGGGCTTCATATGCACAACAAAGCAAACAGGAAGTTGCAGAAGTTGTGTCACTTGTAAAAATGGTGGTAAATAATGCAAGTGCACCAATTTCCCTAAATACTCTCATGCATTTTGTTTTGAGAGTCCAGCCTCCTGCATCTGAACTGAATGAAAAGGCTGATGTATATAACATATCTTAGAAACACATTTTTATGGTTAAGGTAGTTTGTTTAGAGTTTCATCACATGGGCAAGTCAGTGAATTGAAGACCCCCCTAAACCCCCATTTTATTTAGAGAAAACTGGGGTTGATGTGGGTATACATTATTTTCTTATTTCTGCTCCAAGACATAGGTTGTGGGTACTCGGTAGAACCGCCTAAATAAGGCGGTTCTACCGAGTAAGGCAGTTCTAACGAGCACCCATAACCTATGTTTGGAGTATAAATAAGAAAAATGCTACAAATTTTCATCAGACAAGTAGCCATTTTGGAGATGTTAAAAAATGCATTATGTCACTATCGTAATGAACAGCCTAGTGCTGAGTCCTAATCATAAGGTCTCTCACCGATGTGGTTCACGCCCTTCTCTTAGAAGCCTCCGTGGTTGAGTGGTTACGCTACTCGCCTTGTAAACCAGGGGTCGCAGGTTCGATCTCCGGCTTCTCCAGACTTTCGGATGAGTCTTTAAAACCGAGGTCCCGTCTCCATATGACCTTAGCTGTTGGTGGGACATAAAACTGAAACACTCACTCACGCCCTTCTCTGGCCACACGAGACGCCAAGTTCTGCAAAGGAAGTTCAGGTGGTTTTTCTTTGTGTTCTCTGGTTTTTGCCCACCTCTGATTAAGGATCAGCTCAAAATAAGTGAAATGTAGAGTCCTTGCCAGGCAGAAAAATCTTCTTTATGTTGGTAGTTATTTTTTTCCTAGTGCAGTTTGTAAATGGCATTTATCCAATGCCTTGGACTACTGTTTGATTGTGATATCATCTTCAGACACGAAATGTCAGACTTTGGCCTTGTCAGTTTTATTGTTTGTTGATATTGGTGTATTGTTAGCTGATATTGGCTTTGTACTACCAGTAGACATCATTTTTCTGCATCAAAATCGACTAGCTATTAACCCTTTCAGTACCAGAAAAGAAACCCCCAAAGGGGTACCTTGGCAAACAGTGCAGGCCCAGATCAGACTTGGCAGGCTTAGATCCTCTAAGCGGTTTACCCGTACTCGTGTGTTGTCCGCTGAATTAGCCTAGAGTATGATAAGATTAAATAAGTGCTTTAGTAAGTAATCATTACTAGGGTGGAATGTAGTGTAGATCCTGATAAGGTGGCAGTGTAACTTGAGTGGTTTACGTTTAACAGTCCAAACTGGGTAAACATCATTCTTGAATGAGACATCCATTTTTTTGTTCGAAAGATTACATTTATCTAAATTCCATGTTTGACTATGCAGTGCTTTATGGGGAATGGGAACACCTTCAGGGGAGGCAACGCCTGTTAAAGTATTTTTGTCTCCCATGTCAATTGGGGTCATCTCTTAAATGAAAGAATTTGCTCCTGAGGAGCAAATTCTTTCCTTTCAGAGTAGACCCCTTTTTCAGTGGGACAATGCTTATAGAAAAGTGAACAGAAAGTCCCGAAAGTTGTCTCCCTTTGAAAAATGGCAGATAAATATGCTAGATGTTCCCATTCCCCTTAATGTGAATTTCATGTGTTTTTCTTTCCAGGTAATGACTATGATCTGATGGCTACGCCAATATCGCCGCAGCAGGGAGCCTTGCCTCGAATGTTTTTTGCCGGAGAACATACAATCAGGAACTACCCTGCCACTGTACATGGTGCCATGCTTAGCAGTTTCCGTGAAGCTGGCAGGATCGCCGACCAGTTCCTAGGGGCCCCTTATGCTCTTCCGCCAAGACCCAGCAACCAAACTACATGAATTGATGTATTCAACCCTTATGTCGCTGAGAAAAACTACGTCTGAAAATGTAGTCTGCTTATGTCGTCTGCTGAATTTTTTTTTGCAAACATTTTAAGAATATTTTTGCATACAGGCAAACAGTGTGGGCCCAGTTGAGACTGCTCCTACAGGACAAGGCCCACACTGTTTGCAAAAAATTACTTTAAGGTAACCGGCAGACGACAAAGCAGACGGCAGTAGTCGTGATTGGCATGTTATGGGTTAACATTAATATGGATGGCAGTTTTTGGTAAACAGGATCAGCCCAATCAGACTGCTCCATCGATCATGGTCTATACTGTTTACCTCTCAAGGTGTATGGTTTGGCTCATTAATGGATGGAAAAATCAGTTCCTTGAAATATATCAGAACCTCGTTATAATGCAGTTCAATACAACACGGTTTGGATGTAACACTGTTTCAAGATGGATCCCAAAAACGTGTGGATTATACAGAAAAATGACCATAAAAGGCCATATTTTGCCGCGCCTGCTATTATTGTTACGCGCGATATAGGCGCCCAGGTTTCCGTCCGTCCGTTCCTGTTCGTCCGTCCGTTCGTCAAGGCATCAACATTTGCGACCACCCTAGCGTTCACCCTAATGGTCAAGTTTATTTCTCAAGAAATATAAGAGCTTCATTAATGATACTTGGTACAAACTTGTGTCTGGGAATGACAACTTACATGCAAGCATCCATATTTGACCTTGACCTACATTTCATGGTTCACTGACTTAGTAAAATATTGCGACCACCCTAGCGTTCACCCTAATGGTCAAGTTTATTTCTCAAGAACTATTTGAGCTTTATTAATGATACTTCATACAAACTTGTGTCTGGGGATGGCAACTTACATGCAAGCATCCATATTTCACCTTGACCTACATTTCATGGTTCACTGACTTTGTAAAATATTGCCACCACCCTAGCGTTCACCCTAATGGTTAAGTTCATTTCTCAAGAATTATTTGAACTTCATTAATGATACTTAGTACAAGCCTTTTATGCAAGCATCTATGTTTGATCTTGGCCTAGATGTCATGGTTCGATGACTTTGTGCCCCCACAGGCGCGACATAGCCTTCGGCGGAATTCTTGTTCTATATAATCTACACATTTTTGTTTGGATGTAACACGGTTGTTTAAGTAGCCCATTTTCTGCTTTGGACCCCATTAATAGTGTTATAAAGAGTTTTTGGTGTTATCGGATAATGCATTTATGGAAAATTCCTTTCTAGTGGTGTGGTTGAGGTCCATAGAAAATACTGTTCTAATGATTGTATGTGCATAGTAAAATCAAAATTTAGGAGCGATGACGTAACTGATTTTCATCCTCAAGGAGCAGTCTAAATATGGTCTACACTGCCTTTCAAGGGGCATGTTTTGGTTCATTAATGAATGGTAAAATCAGTTCCTTGAAATTATTGGATAACACAGTTATGTGAACAGAGGATCTTACATGAGTGTCAAAAAATTATTGAAGTTATTAACCCTTATCTTGCTGTTCACGACAACTCCTATCTTTGCAAACAGTGTAGATCCAGATCAGATGGCTTCTGAACAGGATCTACACTGTTTGACATTCAGTTTATGAATTTGTAGCAATAAATTACATCAAGTAATCTGATTGGTTCAAAGTCAGAGATGGGTGTGGCTAAAATGAATATTCAGCAAGAGAAGGGTTAAACAAGTTAAGGAAAGGGATAAAATGTGAGTCTTTGCCGAGCATTTTATGCCTTTTCCTCAGCAGGATTAATAAATTCAATAATTCACCATATTTGCATTATATGCTGGTTCCTAGTCTGAAGGTTATCAGTGTTAGAAAAACAGGTAACCAGGGTCTGGTTACCTGTTTTTCTAACACTGATAACCTTCAGACTAGGAACCAGCAGATAATGCAAATATGGTGAATACATGAGCACAAACACAAGATCTATTTATCATATGACATTTAAAATGCATTTCATTCACGATTGTTTGACAGGAATGTCAATATTATGCGATTAGTAATCACAATGTCATTAAGGATATCGGGCCTGTCTAACTAATTTGCATGTTTAATGCACTAATGGATTATTGAATGTATTACATGGCGTTATTACATTCTCAGACACAACATCATATGGGCCTCGCCAAGCAATTTTGGTACTTATCGTCTATGCGAGCAGCGAAGGTTCAGGCGAGCCTGCGCATCCGTGCAGTCTCGCCAGAACCTTCGCTGCTCGCTCATACAAGCAGTGAATCAAGAGGAACCTTCAGACAGAAAGCCAAATCCCTGGCCCCTCTGAATGGCCGGGCATGCGCAGTTAAAATTTGTCATGACAGAATGCTCAAAGACACAAATTCGCTTGGCGGGGCTCATATGATAAAGTCATTTTCCAGTGGAGTAGTTTGGGTGTACAGAAAATACTGTTACTATTAGACATTGTTACAGATTGTACATGCATAGAAAAATCAAAATTTATGAGCGTTGACTATACAGGGAGTAGTTTGAATATGGTCAACACTGTTTGCCTTTCAAGGAGTATGTCTTGGTTCATTAATGGAAACTTGGAAAGCAAAGTCCGACAGTTCCTTGAAATTATTGGATAACACAGTTCTGTAGTTCTTTTGTATTGGTACGGCTATGACTTTGTATTGGTACGGCTATGAGACAGTGTTTGTATGAATTGAGATTTTACATCCACATCAACACTACTTAGGTCATTTTGGAGACGTTGCTTCCAGTTTTGTGGGACTTTTACTTGACACTGAGATGAAATGATATCTGAAGCCCTGTCACCCAACAAACCAAAAGGGTTTATTCATAGGGAGGTCCAACTTGCACCAGTTTGCCTGGGCAGGCTTACACCCTCTTAAGTGGTTTACCAGTACTTGTGCAGTCAGTTTCAGCTCTGCATGGAAGCATCATTCAGCCATATCTCTCTCCAAGCCCTGATGAGCAGGTGCCCTATGAGACAGTGTAAAATATTATATGTGCATAGCAAAATCAACAAGACCTGACAGTGATTATCATATGACGTGATTTGATTGATTGATTGTTTGTTTGGGGTTTAATGACATGTCAACCCTTGTGGGTCATTTTGTGTTGTCTCCCAGAGAAAGGGAGAGAAGAGATAGAGGATACAGTAGAGGAGATGAAAGTGAGGGACACGGGAGAAATAGGAAAATCAGTGGGACTGTAGAAACTGAAGAAATTACACCCTTACCTGCTGCAAGGACAACAGGCCTTGCCCAGTTATGGCCATTGTCAGTTGAACGCCCCCATGATGCAAGAAACACGACACCTTTGCCTCACCGAACCACCTCGACATATTTTGAGCATTGTGTGATTGTGCATTGTATATTACCTACGTATAGTGTATTTTTGTCCCAAAACGTTAGTCGAAGGGGACTATAGTAATGGTTCATCCATCCATCCTTCCATCCGTAGACCCAGTCTTGTCTGCCACAACTCCTACAGTTTTCAAGGGATTTTGGTGAACTTTATAGTTTATTGTTCCCATGACCTGAAGATGATCAGAAGTTTTAGCTGATTATAGCCCCGCTTTGAAAAAGTGGGGCTATATTGGATTTGCCATGTCCTTCTGTCATTCCGTAATTCCGTGATTCCGTTAATTTGTGTTGGCTCCATAACTTTGTATCTGCTTAACATATTTTCATGAAACTTCACACAAATGTTAAACACCATAAGACAATGTGCAGAGCGAAGGAATTATAACTGTGGATTGCCTACTTTTGGAGTTATTGCCCTTTGAACATTTTCCGTAATTCCGTGATTCCGTTAATTTGTGTTGGCTCCATAACTTTGTATCTGCTTAACATATTTTCATGAAACTTCACACAAATGTTAAACACCATAAGACAATGTGCAGAGCGAAGGAATTATAACTGTGGATTGCCTACTTTTGGAGTTATTGCCCTTTGAACATTGAAAAATGGCAATTTTAATTGTGTCCGCTTCATAACTCGAAAACCGTTTGAGATATTTTTAGGAAACTTCACACAAATGTTAAGCACTATGAGACGATGTGCAGAGTGCAGGAACCATAACTCTGCATTGCTTATTTTTGGAGTTATTGCCCTTTGAACATTGAAAAATGGCAATTTTAACAGTGTCCGCTTCATAACTCGAAAACCGTTTGAGATAATTTCATGAAACTTCACACAAATGTTAAGCACTATGAGACAATGTACAGAGCGCAAGAACCATAACTCTGGTTTTCGTATTTTCTGTGTGTCTGTCTGTGTGTCTGTCTGTGTCTGTTAACAATTTTCGTGTCCGCTCCATAACTTTAAAACCCATTCACATATTTTCATGAAACTTCACACAAACATTAAACACCATGAGATGGTGTGCAGAGTGCAGGAACCATAACTCTGGATTGCCTAATTTTTGAGTTATTTCCCTTTGAATATTGAAAAATATCAATTTTAGCCGTCTTTGCTCGATAACTCAAAAACCGTTTGAGATAATTTTATGAAACTTCACACAAATGTAAAGCACCATATTACGTGTGCAGAGCGCAGGAACCCAAACTCTGGATTGTCTACTAACACCATAAGACAATGTGCAGAGCGAAGGAATTATAACTGTGGATTGCCTACTTTTGGAGTTATTGCCCTTTGAACATTTTCCGTAATTCCGTGATTCCGTTAATTTGTGTTGGCTCCATAACTTTGTATCTGCTTAACATATTTTCATGAAACTTCACACAAATGTTAAACACCATAAGACAATGTGCAGAGCGAAGGAATTATAACTGTGGATTGCCTACTTTTGGAGTTATTGCCCTTTGAACATTGAAAAATGGCAATTTTAATTGTGTCCGCTTCATAACTCGAAAACCGTTTGAGATATTTTTAGGAAACTTCACACAAATGTTAAGCACTATGAGACGATGTGCAGAGCGCAGGAACCATAACTCTGCATTGCTTATTTTTGGAGTTATTGCCCTTTGAACATTGAAAAATGGCAATTTTAACAGTGTCCGCTTCATAACTCGAAAACCGTTTGAGATAATTTCATGAAACTTCACACAAATGTTAAGCACTATGAGACAATGTGCAGAGCGCAAGAACCATAACTCTGGTTTTCGTATTTTCTGTGTGTCTGTCTGTGTGTCTGTCTGTGTCTGTTAACAATTTTCGTGTCCGCTCCATAACTTTAAAACCCATTCACATATTTTCATGAAACTTCACACAAACATTAAACACCATGAGATGGTGTGCAGAGTGCAGGAACCATAACTCTGGATTGCCTAATTTTTGAGTTATTTCCCTTTGAATATTGAAAAATATCAATTTTAGCCGTCTTTGCTCGATAACTCAAAAACCGTTTGAGATAATTTTATGAAACTTCACACAAATGTAAAGCACCATATTACGTGTGCAGAGCGCAGGAACCCAAACTCTGGATTGTCTACTTTTTCAGTTATAGGCTTTTGAATATTAAAAAATGGCAATTTTAACTATGTCCGCTCCATAACCGTTTCTGATATTTTCATGAAACTTCAAATAAATGAAAAGCACCTTGAGATGATGTGCAGAGTGCAGGAACCATAACTCTGGTTTGCCTACTTTAGGAGTTATTGCCCTTTGAACATTTAAAAAGGCAATTTTGACTGTGTCGGCTCCATAAATCACAAACCATTTGAGATATTTTTATGACACTTCACACAAGTGTAAAGCACCATGAGACAATGTGCAGAGCGCAGGAACCCTGACTCTGATTTGCCTACTTTAGGAGTTATTACCCTTTGAACATTGAAAAATGGAAGATGAAATTTAGTATAAACATGGACATTCTGGTAATGTATCATGCTCATTGAAATGAGGGACAAGGGCTCACAAATCTTAGAGTTTTTCCAGATAATGTAAAATTTTCAACAGTTATTTCTTGTTCATAACTGTTTTCTCTGCAGCTTAATTAACTTTCTTCTCTGACAGCGCTGAAGCGGGGCTATAGTCAGATCCTCTGACAGCTCTAGTTGGTCTTCAATGCTTTTGGCCTTACTGGCCTGGTGGATAAAAATGTCATCTCTTTATCACTAGGTAACTGCTGTGGGTCAGAGACTCCCTTGCGTCACTTAGAGGCTTGAATCACTTGTGAGACACCAAATTCTGCGATAGAAGTTTAGGTGATTTTCTCTGGGGTCTTCTGTTTTCATCCACCTCTTATTAATAATCAGCTCAAAAAGATTCCATGATCAATCTCCACGAAAGAATGTTGCCGACCCCTGCAGGTATCAAAACCGCGTTCTCCTGATCACCAGTCAGACGCGCATCCAATATTTTCAACTTTCCCTGAGCTGAAAGAGAAGTCTTCAAAATTATTGAAAAAATATGGTTTGTTACTCTGAACCCATAAAATGCCAATCATGACAATTGTTGTCTGCTTTGTCATCTGCTGGTTTCTTTAAAAGTCATTTTTGCAAACATAGTGGGCCCAGATCAGACTGCTCCGCTATGAGCAGTTCTGATCAGGGTCCACTCTGTATCCAAAAATATTTTAAAAAGTTCGCAAAAAGATTCAGCAGACAACATAAGCAGACAACATTTTCAGAAGTAGTTTTTCTCGGCGTCGTTTACAGATGAATCTTACTTTCGAGTTCTGTAAATGAGCTATCATTTATTTGAGTCTCTAAAGTTCAGTTAAATGAACACTGCATGCTGGGTATCTTTTTTCAGCAGATGCTGTATTGAAATATTTTTCTTATTTTTCCCGGAAAACAGGATTTGATATCTCATGCAAATTGTCTCCTGGAGACAATTTGCATGAGATGTCAAGTCCTGTTTTCTGGGAAAAATAAGAAAAATGTAAACAATTTGTCATCTGCTGAATTAGCTGAGAGAGTGGTGTGTGTGTGTGTGTGTGTGTGTGTGTGTGAATTCGGGTTTAACGTCGCTTTCAACAATTTTTCAGTCATATCACGACGGTGTCTGGTTGTGACAGGGAGCTCAATGCTCACTTTTATAGTGCTGCCTCACTGAAGTATCATGTCCCAGACACATTACATGATACCACACCCAGTCACATTATCCTGACACTGGGTCGACCAGTCCTAGCTCTACCCCGTTAATCTAATTGCCAAGCGAGGAGCAGCTAGTACCATTCCTAACGACTTTTGTATGTCGCGGCCCGGGAACGAACCCGTGACCTCCCGTTCCCTGGAGTGGACACTCTACCAACTGAGCTATCGGGCCGGTCTGAGAGAGTGGTAAAGGTTGAAGAAGAGTCAGAGATATTATTTTACATAAAACACACATTGTGCTATAGACAAAATCTTCATGTTGTATATTTTCTGATATTCATGTGTTATAGTCATAACTCCTGTTCATATTATGATTCATGCACATGTGTCATGATACCTGTTGATGTGTTGTAGTCATAATTCATGTTGATGTGTTGTAGTCAACCATCCTGTTCATGTGATGATTCATGCTTGTGTCACAGTCATGATTCCTGTTAATGTATTGTATTCATGATTCCTGTTCATGTGATGATAATATGCTCGTATGCCACAGTCATGATTTCTGTTCATGTGTTGTCATGCATCCTGTCCAAGTGATGATTCATGCTCGTGTGATGATGCATGCTTATGTGTCACAGCCATGATTCCTTGTTGTCATGATTCTTGTTCATGTGATGATATGCTCATATGTCACAGTCATGATTTCTGTTCATGTGTTGTCATACATTCTTTCCAAGTGATGATTCATGTCCGTGTGATGATGCATGCTCATGTGTCACAGCCATGATCTTGTTGTCATGATTCCTGTTCATGTAATGATATGCTCATATGTCACAGTCATGATTCCTGTTCATGTTTTGTCATACATTCTTTCCAAGTGATGATTCATGTCCGTGTGATGATGCATGCTCATGTTTCACAGCCATGATTCTAGTTGTCATGATTCCTGTTCATGTGATTATTCATGCTTATGTATCAAAGTCATGCCCATGTATCAAAGGCATGATTCCTGTTTACATGTATGTGTCATTGTCATGATTCATGCTCATGATTTCTGTTTATGTGATGTAGTCTTGCTTCCTGTTCATATGATGATTCATGCGTATGTCACAGTCATGATTCCTTTTCACTTGATGATTCATGCTCATGTGTCACAGTTGATTCATGTTCATGTGTTGTAGTCCCAATTCCATTTCATATGATGATTCTTGCTCATGTGTGACAGTCATGATTCTTGTTCATGTGTCTCAGTCATGAGACCTGCTATGAGACAGTCAGGATTCCTGGTTATGTGTTCACAGTCATGATTCTTGTTTATCATGTGTCAGCAAAGATTCTTGTTTATTTGTCACAGTCATGATTCATGTTTGTGTGATACAGTTATAAGTCCCTTTTCTGTGTCATGATTCCTGCTCGTGTCTCAGTCATGACCCCTGTTCATCTGTCACATTCATGATTCTTGTTCATGTGTTCCAGTCTTGATTCTTGATTATGTGTCAGTCATGGTTCATGTTTACGTGTCAGTCATGATTCATTCTCATATCTCTCACAGTCATGAACCTTGTTTTGTGTCAGTCAGGATTCCTATTCATGTGTCACAGTCATTATTCATGTTTGTTTCATACATCAATGATTCCTGTTCATGTGTTTATAGTCATGATGCCTGTTCATGAGTCAGCCATGATTATTGTTTATATATCACAGTCAGGGTTCCTATTCATATGTCGCCATTATGATTCATGTGTATGTGTCACAGACTCACAGTCATGCTACCTGCTCATATGTCAGATACAATACCTATTCATTTACAGTCATGATTCCTCTTCATATGTCGCATTCATGATTCATGTTCCTGTCTTCCAGTGATGATTCCTGTTCATCTGTCATGGTCATGATTTCTGGTCGTATGTCAGCCATCATTCCTGTTCATGCATCACTGTCATGATTCCTGTTCATGTAGTAGTCATGATTTGATGTCAGTATGAAGAAAATTAGTAAAAAAAACTTTGCCCATTTAGCATTTTATTTTCATTTTAAAGGAATTTGTATGCACTTTCAAGGAAAGTAAGTGTGTCTAGAGTAGAACAGCCCATTCAGCACTATTTAGGTCATTTTGAGCTGATCAGGTTACTTAATCCCTTTTTTCCTGGAATGGCTATATCCGGAACTCTTCGTCGTTTATGCAACAACGTTTTTTTGTTGTTTTTTTTTAGCTCACCTGTCACGTAGTGACAAGGTGAGCTTTTGTGATCACTTTTCGTCCGTCGTCCATCGTCAGTGCGTGTGTGTGTGCGTAAACTTTTTCTTCAAATGACATCTCCTCCTAAACCACTGATCGGATTTTTACCAAACTTCACAGCAATGATCCTTAGGTGGTCCCCTTTCAAAATTGTTCAAATGGTTCCGGTCCATTGCACATCTGGGTCACAGGAGCTAATAATAGATTTTTTAAACAAAAACTTTAAAAATCTTCTTCTCTGAAACCGCAAGGCCCAGGTCTTTGATATTTGGTATGAAGCTTCATCTAGTGGACCACTACCAAGATTGTTCAAATTATAGCCCTGGGGGCCAAAATGCCCCCGCCACGGGGGCCTTTGGTTTTACATAGGCATATATAGGGAAAATCATTAAAAAATCTTCTTCTCTGAAACCGCAAGGCCAAGGTCTTTGATATTTGGTATGAAGCTTCATCTAGTGGACCTCTACCAAGATTGTTCAAATTATAGCCCTGAGGGCCAAAATGCCCCCGCCCCGGGGGCCTTTGGTTTTACATAGGCTTATATAGGGAAAATCATTAAAAAATCTTCTCTGAAACCACAAGGCCAAGGTCTTTAATATTTTGTGTGAAGCTTTACCTAGTGGACCTGTACTAAGATTTTTCAAATTATAGCCTTGGGGCCAAAAATGCCCCTGCCCCGGGGGCCTTTGGTTTTACATAGGCTTATACAGGGAAAATCTTTAAAAATCTTCTTCTCTGAAACCGCAAGGCTCAGATCTTTGATATTTGGTGTAAAGCTTCACCTGGTGGACCTCTACCAAGATTGTTCAAATGACAGCCCTGGGGGCCAAAACGCCCCCGCCGCAGGGACCTATGGTTTTACATAGGCTTATATAGGGAAAATCAATAAAAAATCTTCTTCTCTGAAACCACAAGGCCCAGGTCTTTAATATTTGGTGTGAAGCTTAACCTGGTGGACCTTTACTAAGATTGTTCAAATTATAGCCTTGGGGCCAAAAAATGCCCCCGCCCCGGGGGCCTTTGGTTTTACATGGGCTTATATAGGGAAAATCATTAAATAATCTTCTTCTCTGAAACCGCAAGGCCAAGGTCTTTGATATTTGGTATGAAGCTTCATCTAGTAGACCTCTACCAAGATTGTTCAAATTATAGCCCTGGGGGCCAACCAAAATGCCCCCGCCCCGGGGGCCTTCTGTTTTTCTGAAACCACAAGGCCCAGGTCTTTAATATTTGGTGTGAATCTTTACCTGGTGGACCTCTACTAAGATTGTTCAAATTATAGCCTTTGGGCCAAAAATGCCCCTGCCCGGGGGCCTTTGGTTTTACATAGGCTTATACAGGGAAAATCTTTAAAAATCTTCTTCTCTGAAACCGCAAGGCCCAGATCTTTGATATTTGGTGTGAAGCTTCACCTAGTGGACCTCTACCAAGATTGTTCAAATTACAGCCCTGGGGGCCAAAATGCCCCTGCCCTGGGGGCCTATGGTTTTACATAGGCTTATTTAGGGAAAATTATTAAAAAATCTTCTTCTCTGAAACCAAAAGGCCCAAGTCTTTAATATTTTGTGTGAAGCTTTACCTAGTGGACCTGTACTTAGATTTTTCAAATTATAGCCTTGGGACCAAAAATGCCCCCGCCCCGGGGGCCTTTGTTTTTACATAGGCTTATACAGGGAAAATCTTTAAAAATCTTCTTTTCTGAAACCGCAAGGCCCAGATCTTTGATATTTGGCGTGAAGCTTCATCTAGTGGACCCCTACCAAGATTGTTCAAATTATAGCCCTGGGGGCCAAAACGCCCCCGCCACAGGGGCCTATGGTTTTACATAGGCTTAAATAGGGAAAATCAATAAAAAATCTTCTTCTCTGAAACCACAAGGCCAAGGTCTTTGATATTGGGTATGAAGCTTCATCTAGCTGACCTCTACCAAGATTGTTCAAATTATAGCCCTGGGGGCCAAAATGCCCCCGCCCCGGGGGCGCCCCGGGGGCCTTTGGTTTAACATAGGCTTATATAGGGAAAATCATTAAAAAATCTTCTTCTCTGAAACCACAAGGCCCAGGTCTTTAATATTTGGTGTGAATCTTTACCTGGTGGACCTCTACTAAGATTGTTCAACTTATAGCCTTGGGGCCAAAAATGCCCCTGCCCCGGGGGCCTTTGGTTTTACATAGGCTTATACAGGGAAAATCTTTAAAAATCTTCTTCTCTGAAACCGCAAGGCCCAGATCTTTGATATTTGGTGTAAAGCTTCACCTGGTGGACCTCTACCAAGATTGTTCAAATTACAGCCCTGGGGGCCAAAATGCCCCTGCCCCGGGGGCCTTATGGTTTTACATAGGTTTATATAGGGAAAATCATTAAAAAATCTTCTTCTCTGAAACCACAAGGCCCAAGTCTTTCATATTTTGTGTGAAGCTTTACCTAATGGACCTGTACTAAGATTTTTTAAATTATAGCCTTGGGGCCAAAAACGCCCACGCCTTGGGGACCTTTGTTTTTACATAGGCTTATACAGGGAAAATCTTTAAAAATCTTCTTCTCTGAAACCGCAAGGCCCAGATCTTTGATATTTGGTGTGAAGCTTTACCTGGTGGACCTGTACCAAGATTGTTCAAATTACAGCCATGGGGGCCAAAATGCCCCTGCCCCGGGGGCCTATGGTTTTACATAGGCTTATATAGGGAAAATCTTTAAAAATCTTCTTTTCTGAAACCGCAAGGCCCAGATCTTTGATATTTGGCGTGAAGCTTCATCTAGTGGACCTGTACTAAGATTTTTCAAATTATAGCCTGGGGGCCAAAAACGCCCCGGGAGCCTTTGTTTTTAGATAGGCTTATACAAGGAACATCTTTAAAAATCTTCTTTTCTGAAACCGCAAAGCCCAGATCTTTGATATTTGGCGTGAAGCTTCATCTAGTGGACCCCTACCAAGATTGTTCAAATTATAGCCCTCGGGGCCAAAATGCCCCCGCCCCGGGGGCCTATGGTTTTACATAGGCTTATATAGGGAAAATCATTAAAAAATCTTCTTCTCTGAAACCTCAAGGCCCAGGTCTTTAATATTTGGTGTGAAGCTTTACCTGGTAGACCTTTACTAAGATTGTTCAAATTATAGCCTTGGGGCCAAAAATGCCCCCGCCCCGGGGGCCTTTGGTTTTACATGGGCTTATACAGGGAAAATCTTTACAAATCTTCTTCTCTGAAACCGCAAGGCCCAGATCTTTGATATTTGGTGTGAAGCTTCATCTAGTGGACCTCTTTCAAGATTGTGCAAATTATAGCCCTGGGGCCAAAAATGGCCCCACCCTTTGACCCTTTGGTTTTTCATAGCCTTATACAGGGAAACCTTTAAAAATCTTCTTCTCTGAAATCACAAGGCCAAGGTCTTTGATATTTGGTATGAAGCTTCACCTAGTGGACCTCTACCAGGATTGTTCAAATTATAGCCCTGGGGCCAAAAATGCCCCTGCCCAGGGGGCCTTTGGTTTTACCTAAGCTTATGTAGGGGAAATCTTTAAAGAAAATTCTTCTCAGAAACTGCAAGGCCAAGGTCTTAGATATTTGGCGTGAAGATTCATCTATTGGACCTCAATCAAGATTGTTCAAGTTATAGCCCTAGGACCAAAAATGCCCCAACCCTTGGACCCTTTGGTTTTTCATAGGCTTAATTAGGGAAAATATATAAAATTATTCTTCTCTGATACCACAAGGTTCTGCTCTATGCTATTTGATATGAAGCTTCAACTAGTAGACCTCTACCAAGATTGTTAAAATTATGGCCCTGGGACCAAAAATGCCCCCACCCCTGGGGCCTTTGGTTTTACATAGGCTTATACATGGAAATCTTTAAAAATCTTCTTCTCTGAAACCGCAAGGCCCAGAGCTTTGGTATTTGGTGTGAAGCTTCATCTAATGGACCTCTTTCAAGATTGTTCAAATTATAGCCCTGGGGCCAAAAATGCCACCACTCTGGGACCCTTTGGTTTTTCATAGGCTTATATAGGGAAAACCTTTTAAAAATCTTCTTGTCTGAAACCAGAAGGCCCAGGTCTTTGATATTTGGTATGAAGCTTCATCTAGTGGACCATTACCAAGTTTGTTCAAATTATAGCCCTTGGGCCTAGAATGTACTGGAGACACTAATTCTCAGGTGAGCGATTCAGGGCCCTCTGGGTCCTCTTGTTTTTAATTAAACTCCTTTTTGTCATTCCCAATCAACAGTCTCATTAGATAACTCTTAAAAGCATTACGAAAACACACCTATACAAATACATTGTAAAATTTACCGCCGAAAAAATGCGAAATTCCAGATGAAAAATTGTGATATTTTTCTTATTTCTGCTTAAAATATAGATTGTGGGTATTGTTAGAACCGCCTAATCAAGGCGGTTCTAACGAATACCCACAATCTATATTTTAGAGTAGAAATAAGTAAAATAAGGTTCACCCCTGTAAATAAAAATCAAAAATGAGTTCCTTTAAGAGCAATGAAAACATTCGTAAGAAAGAAGATGGGTCATACTACGTAGTTTCGGCTAATAAAGCCTCATCAGTGACCCTGTAATAATCCGGCAAAGAAAGCCAGAGGAAACATACTGCAATTTTGCGCATTTCGAATAGGCAGTCGATTCAGAGACTGATATAAATCAAAATGGGGTCCAAATAATTAAAAACCTGTCTAGAATATGAGTCTAAACCAATAATTTATTTCTGATTTCTCAGAATATTCACGTTGATCTCAAAGGACCAAAAGTAAAATATAAACTGCACTATGGTTGATGTACGGGGAGACGTTTTACGGCCGCCACACGGCACAACACCAGCTGCAGTGAAGGCAAATAAAAATCAAAAATGAGTTCCTTTAAGAGCAATGAAAACATTCGTAAGAAAGAAGATGGGTCATACTACGTAGTTTCGGCTAATAAAGCCTCATCAGTGACCCTGTAATAATCCGGCAAAGAAAGCCAGAGGAAACATACTGCAATTTTGCGCATTTCGAATAGGCAGTCGATTCAGAGACTGATATAAATCAAAATGGGGTCCAAATAATTAAAAACCTGTCTAGAATATGAGTCTAAACCAATAATTTATTTCTGATTTCTCAGAATATTCACGTTGATCCCAGTTTTACTATATAAAATAACCAGTACAGTGCATGTTCTTTGGCCAGAAGCAGACAACTACCCTTCTTGAATTAGGGGAAGGAAAAGAATGACTGTAGAAAAAATTTCATGATCAGTCTCCACAAAAGAGTGTTGCGGACCTGGCAGATATTGAACCTGCAACCTTCTGATCACCAGTCAGATGTCCAGCCAACACAGTTACTGAGGTAAGAAACCTTGACAGGAAAGTAGGCATGTCTTCATTTGGGCTACTCTTATTTCTTATCCTACTGTTCACAACAACCCTTAGCTTTGCAAACAGTGTATATCAAGATCAGATGTAAGTTATGACAACGTATATGTTTTGGTCCAGTGAGTGTAAACATTTTAGTGATGCAGGTCGTTTTAATATCAAATATAACTACCCATCACTACAATTATAGCCTTTTCACCAGACGCAGCTCTGGGTCAGTCTGACAAAAAAAAATCTAGCCAGAAATGCCACCCGCATGTCCCTTTTCCCGTGACCTCCCTAGAGTCGAGTCCTGATTGGTCGCTGATGTCACATGACCCAACAGACCAATAGGCAGACGATACAGGTCACGTGGGTTTCCAGTCATTTCGTACCCAAGTCATTTCGTACCCTAGTCATTTCGTACCATTTTGGTCATTTCGTACCCGTTTTATTTTGCAATTTGGTCATTTCGTACCCACTTTGGTCATTTCGTACCCTATTTGGTCATTTCGTACCCACTTTTATTTTTTTCTGGGAAAGGTTTTTGGTTATTTCGTACCCTCTTTAGTCATTTCGTACCAACTTTTAATTTTTTCTGGGAAACGTTTTTTCTTATTTCGTACCCATTTTTTCAAACGTAGGTACGAAATGACTTTGGTATGATATGTATTGTTTTAAAACTTTTCTGTAGGTCACATGAGCCGAAGGCTCAGGGAGAGCTGTTGTGATTTGTCAGCGTCCGTCGTCATCCGTCCGTATGTCCTTTCACAATTTCTTTAAATGTCATCTTCTCAACCACTGAACAGATTTTGACGAAACTTGGAAAAATGATCTGTGGATGGACCTCTCTAAAAGATGTTCAAAGAATTCCATTCCATGCAAAACTGTGGTTGCCATAGCAACAAATAAGGGGAAAACTAGAAAAAAAACTTTAAACAATCTTCTTGTCTGAAACCAGAAGGCCAAGGTCTTTGATATTTGGTATGAAGCTTCATCTAGTGGACATCTACCAAGATTGTTAAAATTAGAGCCATTGGGCAAAACATGGCCCCGCCCCGTGGCCCAGCTGTTTTACATAGGCTTATACAGGGAAAACCTTTAAAAAATCTTCTTCTCTGAATCAGAAGGCCCAGGTCTTTGATATTTGGTATGAAGCTTCATCTAGTGGACATCTACCAAGATTGTTCAAATTAGAGCCCTGGAGCAACAAATTGCCCCGTCCCGTACAGGGAAAACCTTTAAAAATCTTCATCTCTGAAACCAAAAGGCCCAGGTCTTTGATATCGAGGCGGCTTTAACGAATTTCAACAATCTTTGCTTGGAGCAGAAATATGAAAAATATCACAAGTTTTTATCGGAAAGTTCTCTTTAATAAATAAGTAAAGAAAGAAAGAAAGAAAGAATAAGATATGATAAATAAATAAATTAGACCCTCAGTCTGTCGGTCCTTCCCAGATACGCTATGACCAAATGACTTGGGGCACGCATTGACTATTTTAAAGTCATGTCGTAGCCGTTTTGGTAAATTAGTACCTTTTGATCAATTTGTACCCGGGTACGAAATGACCAAAACGGTTACGAAATGACTTGGGTACGAAATGGTTGTTAGTGGGTACGAAATGACCAAAAAACGGGTACGAAATAACCAAAATGATACGAAATGACTAGGGTATGAAATGACTTGGGGGTAACCGGTCATTTCGTACCCAAGTCATTTCGTACCCTAGTCATTTCGTACCATTTTGGTCATTTCGTACCTGCTTTTTGGTCATTTCGTACCCACTAACAACCATTTCGTACCGGGTACGAATTGACCAAAATGGGTACGAAATGACTTTAGCAGCAAGTCATTTGGTAATATCGTACCTGGAATATACTGTGTTGTTTTGGACGGACAGACTGAGGGTTGGGCGGGGCTAATAATAGTTCGTCTGTCATTACTGACAATGACCAATCTTAATCATATTTGAGAAATGCTTATGGCTGCTGCTTCGCTGCTCGCCAATCGCCACAGGGCTTTTTGAGTTTCATGCATATGTGTGCCTACAGTGACTGTGTGTATATGATTATGATGACATGCGCTGTGAAGTGGATTATAGTTAGAGAGAGGCACGCAGAGTCAACCTCACTCTCGTCCTGACCTAGCTAGATCCTGGGGCAAGACAGTGTCGAGACATCTGGAGCTTAGACCGAGTGCAGTGGATGACCATGACTTCTTCAGTGCCTTGTCATGCTATTCATGCTCCACGACACATTTGGATAGTTGAATCTGAAATATCTTCCGTCCCAGCTTCCGAAGCAGACTTTACATAGCTGGAACAGGCAAATCCAGAGTATGTAGGTTTTTGCTTGGAGTTGCTTCTCCTAGATTGATTGCCTGTCAGGGCTTGAGAGCTCCATCTATCCCTTGCCTTCCATGTGCACAGCCGGAATGACCAAGCACCAAGACAGGGTTTCGTTGGACGACCACTGCTGTGCACAAAGTAACGCGAGACCAGTCTGCCCAAAAGGGGGAGACAGTATTCAATTAAAAAAAGTTAGTCCCCCTACCCACGCCAGCTTTGTTCAGAGACCTAGCAACCCCTTGATTGGTTGCCCCCACCCCCACCCCCCATCACACCCCCGTCCCAAGGTGTCGAGTCCCACCTGCCCGCATGCAACAGGATGAACTGGCTAACATGTTACCAGTAGCAGCAATGAACCTGACATGACACAGAGACCGGACGTGGCAAGTGTAAATAGACTGTACATATATATAGTTAAGAAGGAACTTACTGTCGCAAAAACCATTCAATATATTTTTGATTTTACAAATACCATTATCCGGACCATTGTGGATAGATGGACAGACGAGCGAATTACAGCGGCTCAAGAATGTCTGTAATTAAATGGTTTTCTTGTTAATTTTCGCGTCATTAATTATAATAACTAAACTGCTAATTTGCCACACAATAGGACGACAATTTTCAAAGCCTTTTTTGTTTTGGCGGTCGGATGGGTGGATGGATGGATGGATGGATGGATGGATGAATGGATGGATGGAGAGCCATCAATGCATGGATCTTAGGAATGGACGAGTACAGAGCAGGAAAGAAGACCACATCACAGCTTCAGAAGTCTTGTTCAATGGTGTACGCTCCGACGAACTCAAATGGGGATGTCGTCGAGTAGTTGTTTTCTATTTAGCAATGGTAGTGATATGCATATTTTAACTTAACAAGTCAATATGATGAGGACTTATAAACCTCACTTAATGTAAACCTCACTTAACAAACAGAAAAGTGGAATTTCCATAAGTATACTTTGTGTTTTACTGCAGTTAAAACATACATGTATGTTGTGGAAACTTTTTGTTTTTGTCTCCAACGAGGACTCAAAATCTATGTTTGAATTAATATGGGTGTACATTGTGTTCTGTGTTGATAGAAGCGTTTCAAACGATACTTATAAACTCTGTTTGACAGAAGTAGGCATAAACAGAACGCATAATGATGCAGAGTGACTTTTTTTTTGGATACTCACATGACATACTCGCATTGGCACAAACTATAGCTGTTTGGATTGGAGTTTGACGGCACTGTCAACATTATTTTAGATCATTTGAGCCAGTCATTTTATCTATCCAAACATTGCCTGGGCTGGCTTATACTGACAACTATCATTCTTGGATCAACGGAAGGGAGAGAATGACCGTAGAATAGATTTCACGATCAATCTCCACGAAAGAATATTGCCGACCCCGGCAGGTATCGAACAGCGTCCTCCTGATCATCAGTCAGACACGCATCCGACTGAGCTACCGAGGCCAGGTACCCAGGTGACTTGTAAAATATATTGCATGATATTGTAAAATCTGTTTGGATTGTTACATGGTGTCAGTACGTTCAATATTATGTTAAATTTTGTTAAAATAAAAAAATGAGTAAAACAAATATCGTCTTTTTAACTAGAGCCCCTCTTACTCTAAACCAAGCCATTACGCAGCAAACTTACCCGTTACTTGTAAAATCAGCTTTAAAACAATTCAGCACACAAAAGTCAATTCGTACCTGTTTTTGAAGAACTGGGTACGAAGTGACCAAAATCGATTCCCAGAAAAAAATAAAAGTGGGTACGAAATGACCAAAGTGGGTACGAAATGACCAAAATGGGTACGAAATGGCCGAAATGAAAAATAAAACAGGTACGAAATGACCAAAATGGTACGAAATGACTTGGGTACGAAATGACTAGGGTACGAAATGACTGGAAACCGACTTGGGTACGAAATGACCGGTTACCGTCACGTGACCGCGATTTTCGCGCCGGGAGGTCATTATTTTTTCAGACTCACATGTGGTCAGATCGGAACAAACTACATTCCATGGAAGAATGGATAAACGGATAAGTGTTTTATTCTTTTTTGATTTTGCACTTACCTGAGTTTCCACAATGTACTTAGGCTTTTTAAGCTTATTGTTTATTCCGAAATTCTTAGAGACTTTATTTCGTGTGTTTCTGCCGACATTACATGTGTAGTGGTTGTCCGCTATTTTGAATTTTCACTGGGAAGTTTTGTTTATCATGTGATCAACCGTTTTTGGTTTTTGATAAGCACCACACTTCTTCTAACGTTATGTGCCAGGGTATACGCTCGTAATATTCCTGGTAATGTTCTAATAGAAGTCGGCGTTGTGGAAACTTAAATTGCCAGAAAAGAGGACGGTTTTGTGCGTGTTCCTTCCACTTCCGGTATCGGAAGACGTTGTATAACTGAAATTCTCAGCATTATTTTAGTTTTGAACATGTGCAAGACCCGTCTTCGTCTAGAACTTATAAATCCCACGATGCAGATGGATAATATTCAGACCCCTTTGTGGCCTTTCTAATCAAACGTCCAAACAACTCGGTTCTTCAATCAACTTCCATTGTGTCTCCAGTTTCAGATAACATGGAACGTGCAGTTGATTTAATATCTCTAGATTGGGGGAATCTTTTACATATGCGTTTACACCATTAAACTGAATTCCTCTAGTTCTAGGAAAAATCTAGGAAAAAATTCAAGCGTCCAAAAGGCCGAGCCATTCTGATTACGCCTCTATGGCCTCAGAGATCTTGTTTTTTTTGTTTTTTTTTAGTAATTCTGAGCCTAGTCTCAAGACTTTCAATCCGTCTTCCAGTAGTTCCGGATCAAGTATCTAAAATGTGTAGGTCAAGCATTCCATTTCAATCCAGAAATGCTTTACCTACATATCCAGATGTTGTCAGGAATCAAACCAGAGGTAGACACTTTTCTGGTTTTCTCTGCCGAGTGTAGCTTCAAATACAGAAAGAGCTCCACTCTCAAGTTTTACTCTGGAAGATGGAAGGTATTTTCTAGTTGGTGTAGGGAAAGGGAAATTAATCCAGACAATCCCTCTGTAGAGTTTTTTTTACTGGATTTCTTTTTCTGCCTGTTCTCTACCCTTTATTTTCTATATCATCTAAAAAAAGGTACAGATCAGTAATCTCAAACACGTTAAAATTTTAGTCGGCTTCACACATTTCATTAAACCCTATCATCACCAGCTTATTAAAGGGTTTTACACTATGCCGACAGGTTTCCAGGACTTTGAATCCAAATGGAATCTTGCATGAGTGTGGTGGTCTTTTACTAAACCACCTTACGATCCCGTGAATTTAGCCTCCTTTGTTCACTCGATAGTCAGGCTGTATTTCATTTGACATTTGCTTCAGCTCGTAGAAGTGATATTCATGCGTTGTCAATGGCAGAGGGTTGTTTTCAAGTATGAGAAGAACAATGACTTTTATTTTCTCTTCTCACTCAACCTATTAATATTTTTGTTTTCAGGCTATAAATCAGCTTCCGGCTATGTCTGAAACTATTATTTGTCCTGTCATTTACAGGATTCATGGATCGTAGGCTGATGCGAAGTTTTTGTGTACACCAGAACGTATAAAACTTTTTGAGATTATCATGAGAATTTTTCTTTCCAATCAAGGGGTTTTGGATATATTTCTCCATCATTGATTGCAAAAGTGGATTTGTAAAGTGATAAAGCTTCTATATACCTTTTTCACTTTTGCCCTATTATCATTCCAGAATACATCGGCTCATGAGGTTATAGCCTTCTACATTTTGGGCATATTGGAACTCCATTCTTTCTTCAGAATGTTTTTTCTGACTGCGTATGGACGTTCCAATTCCACTTTTCATCCCTTCACCTAAGGAGCTTGGTTTCCATTCGTAGTGGTACTCATTCCTTGGGTAGTTAGTAGCTTCTCAATCTATTACTGAGCAGCACTTATTGAGGGATTTTGTTTTCCTTGGTTGTTTGTTAGCCTGTTTGAAAGGTGTGAACCTTCTATTTTGACTCCGGTTCCTTTCCATTTATCTTCTCCACTTATGTGATTTATGGATTTGGATCCCTGGCAGTCATTGTGGATACCCCTTTACGTTACCATCATTGGATGGTTTTTAAAAAGTGGTATAAACAACCAAGGTCAGAGGAGTTGGGTATGTATAACTTTAATTTTCATCCAACCCTCCACTTGCTTTGAATTCAGGCTATAATTGTAGTGATGGGTAGTTATATTTGATATTGAAATGATATTTTTAATGTAAAATTAATTTTAATTAATAATATACCTACCCATCACTACAATGGCATGTCCCGCCTCCCAGCCCCGCCTGAAATAATTGTTTTTCCTGAAAGAAATAATGACCTCCCGGCGCGAAAATCGCGGTCACGTGACCTGTATCGTCTGCCTATTGGTCTGTTGGGTCATGTGACATCAGCGACCAATCAGGACTCGACTCTAGGGAGGTCACGGGAAAAGGGACATGCCGGTGGCATTTCTGGCTAGATTTTTGTTTTGTCAGACTGACCCAGAGCTGCGTCTGGTGAAAAGGCTATAATTGTAGTGATGGGTAGGTATATTATTAATTAAAATTAATTTTACATTAAAAATATCATTTTAGTTATAAATAAGGCTGGCATGATTAATCGGATAATCGATTAATTGATCGATAAATTCAACAAAATGGTTATCACTGCTGATTTGTTTGTAATCAATTATTTGATAAGTACAATTTACTGCCTTTTGTGTCTAAAATAGCTGGATGAGTAGCTAACAGTGAAGAACCTGATGAGACGCCGCATTCTGGCTCTACATTGTTTGCTCAGGTCTGTCTGTTAAAATATATGTATTGTAAAAAGTTCAAAATATGGTAAGAGTCATGCTCAGACAGAAAGCCAGACAGGTAAAACTATGACCAAATCTACAGTGATTTCTAATCGATTATCGATGACTTGACTGTTAATCGGTTTTCTTTTCAGCTTCGATTAGCCAGCCCTAGTTATAAATTTAGCTATCACCCAGTTATGAAAAGATAAATGCAGTCAGACTTCAGTTTCCAGCAAACGAATATGGGACACATGTGAGATTAACGATTGACTCTATATAAGTGAAATAATCTTTAAAGGGCCGTAAAACAAAAACCGAAAATAAAATCAAAAGAGTATGCATTGCTCTGGTTAATTCATTTGATGCAAAATTGATATCTGAACATAACTCTCAGTGTAAAAAACATTTTAGCTCCTGGCATTTTCTTAACCAGGTAAAAAAGGATCGAACAAGAGGGCCAGTTGGCCCAGAATCGCTCACCTGATTTCAAGATGCCAAATTGCTTCTGAAAGATTGGTGGATAACTGACAGCCATTTCATTTAATGAAGCCTAACTGTTACACTGAGATAGATGCTCACCCAGGCAACCTTCTTGCAAAGTTTCAATGAAACTGGCTTACAAGCATCATATACAGTCGAACTTCAATGGCTAGAACACCTTTGGGACCATGAAAATCTGTTCGAGACAGGGGTAGTTCGAGCCACTGAGGGCTAATGCCAGGAGACATAACGACATACGTAAGGACATCTTTTTCTGTGTTCTATGAAAAATGTATGCTGTGTTTATTCATTAGAATCGCCTCATCGAGGCGATTCTAATGAGTACACACAGCATACATTTGCAAGATAAAAGACGAAAATATCCTAATTTTTACCCTCCCTATTTCTTATAAACAGAAATTGCCTAGGGACTCAAGAACAGGTTCGACTGAGCCATGGTAAACGAGCCATCGAATTTCTACTGTAGTTTAGTTAATTTCATTCTTAGCAGTTGATAGTTGACATAAAATGTGTACAAGTCACTGGACCAAAAAATATAGGTCGTCACGAGGTCAAGGTACCTGCCACATGAGTACATCGAGGAGAAGCACTATGCAAGGTTTGGTGGTTGTAGGTCTCATTTGAGGACACATTTTTTGAGAATCAAGGGGATGTAACTCTGCTATCGTTAGTTCAATCTGACCCATTTTCAAACTTGTCCGAGATTTTATGCTTATCAATCTTATCTGCGAGGTTTATTAAGATAAGACAAAAAATAAAGAAGCTTTACAATTCACAAGGTCAACAATGGCATTTTTTCAGAATCAAGAGGACGTTACTCTGCTACTGTGGTCCGGTCTGATCCATTTTCGAAATGCATGTTATTGTAGTCTGCAAGTTTCAGAAAGAAAACAAGAGCTGGCACTGTAGGTGACCAATGCCCCCCGTGGGAGCCAATTTCTGAGTTTTTGCAAAATATCAAGGGGAGACAATTCAGCCAAAAATGACAACAGAGTTATGGCCCTTGGTCAGAATATAGCCCTTGTGATGGTGAATAAGTGTGAAGTTTCATGGGGCTAGGTCAAATACTTTTGAAGTTATGATCAAGGTTAAAGTTTTTGTGGCGGACAGACAAAGAAACAAACAGACAGACAGGGCAAATACTATATGCCCCCCCGAATCAAAGATTCTCGGGGGGGGGGGGGGGGGGTGGGGGGGGGGCATAAAAAAATAAAGCAATGCTGTTCACAAGGTCAAAAAAAAAAAAAGGTCACTCAGCTTTTTTTTTTTTTTGTTTTGTTTTATTTGATGTTTAATGTCCCCGTCAACACTTTACAGGTCATTTTGGAGACGTTGCTTCCAATTTTGTGGGACTTTTACCCGACATTGAGATGAAATGACATCTCAAGCCCTGCCGCCCAAAAAAACCAATAGGGTTTATAAGTATGGACGGTCCGACACGCACCACTTTGCCTGGGAAGGTTTAGATCGTCTTAGTGGTTTACCAGTACTCGTATGCGGTCAGTTTCAGCCCTCATTAGAGTTTTCTTGACAAGGCAATTCTAATGCGTACACACAACATTAATTTTCTTGAAAAAATAGAAGAATCTCCCGAAATTGTCCCTAAGTATTTCTTAGCTGGAACTGTGGGAAGTCAAGAAGAAGTATGAATCAGCCATGACAAACATGCCAGTGGTATTCGAGTCATTGAAGTTTCACTGTGATATTAAATCAATGATAAAATCACTGTGAAATTAATAAAAAAGTGGTAACAGATAAGATGTATGGCCCTGCCCACTGGGACTTGGAGAAATACATTGGGCTGCATGGGTCTTCCTTGCAGGGCTGAATCGAACCGAACTTGAGTACTGGTAAACTGCCTAGAAGGTCTAAGCCTGCTCAGGAAAAGTGCTGCAAGTCGGATCGTTCCTTAAACCCTAGCATTTTTTTAGCTCACCGTCACACGGTGACGAGGTGAGCTTTTGGGATCACTTTTGTCCGTCGTGTGTCCGTGCGTGCGTCCGTCCGTGCGTAAACAATTTCTTCAAACAACATCTCCTAAACCACTGATTGGATTTTGACAAAACTTCACAGGAATGATCCTTAGGTGGCTCCCTTTCAAAGTTGTTCAAATGGTTTCGGTCCATTGCACATATAGGTAACAGGAGCCAAAAATAGATTTTTTTTCACCAAAAACTTAAAAAATCTTCTTCTCTGAAACCGCAAGGCCCAGGTCTTTGATATTTGGTATGAAGCTTCATCTAGTGGACCCCTACCAAGATTGTTCAAATTATAGTGCTGGGGCCAAAAATGCCCCCGTCCCGGGGCCTTTAGGTTTTACATGGGCTTATGTAGGGAAAATCTGTAAAAATCTTCTTCCCTGAAACTGCAAGAAGCCTCCGTGGTGCAGTGGTTACGCTACTCGCCTTGTAAACCAGGGATCGCAGGATCGATCCCGGGCTTCTCCAGACTTTCGGATGAGTCTTTAAACCGAGGTCCCGTCCCCGTATGACCTTAGCTGTTGGTGGGACGTAAAACTAAAAAACTAAAACTCACTCACTCCCTGAAACTGCAAGACCCAAGTCTTTGATATTTGGTATGAAGCTTCATCTAGTGGACCCCTACCAAGATTGTTCAAGTTATAGTGCTGGGGCCAAAAATGCCCCTGCCCCCCGGGGGTGGGGGGGGGTGCGGCTTTGGTTTTACATGGGCTTATATAGGGAAAATCTTTAAAAATCTTCTTCTCTGAAACTGCAAGGCCCAGGTCTTTGCTATTTGGTATGAAGCTTCATCTAGTGGACCCCTACCAAGATTGTTCAAATTATAGTGCTGGGGCCAAAAATGCCCTCACCCCGGGGCCTTTTGGTTTTACATGGGCTTATATAGGGAAAATCTGTAAAAATCTTCTTCCCTGAAACTGCAAGGCCCAAGTCTTTGATATTTGGTATGAAGCTTCATCTAGTGGACTAGTGGACCCCTACCAAGATTGTTCAAATTATAGTGCTGGGGCCAAAAATGCCCCGGGGGGGGGGGGGGGGGGGGGGGTGCGGCTTTGGTTTTACATGGGCTTATATAGGGAAAATCTTTAAAAATCTTCTTCTCTGAAACTGCAAGGCCCAGGTCTTTGCTATTTGGTATGAAGCTTCATCTAGTGGACCCCTACAAAGATTGTTCAAATTATAGTGCTGGGGCCAAAAATGCCCCCGCCCCGGGCCCTTTGGTTTTACAAAGGCTTATATAGGGAAAATCTTTAAAAATCTTCTTCTCTGAAACTGCAAGGCCCAGGTCTTTGATATTTGGTACGAAGCTTCATCTTGTTGACCTCTACCAAGATTGGTCAAATTATAGCCATGGGGCCAAAAATGCCCCCGCTTCGAGTCCCTTTGGTTTTACATATACTTATATAAGGAAAACCTTGAATAATCTTCTTCTCTGAAACCAAAAGGCCTAGGTCTTTGATATTTGGTATGAAGCTTCAGCTAGTGGACCTCTACCAAGATTGTTCAAATTATAGCCCTGAGACTAAAAATGCCCCTGCCTTGGGGCCCTTTGGTTTTACATAGACTTATATAGGGGAAATCTTTAAAAAATTTTCTCCTGTGAAACCACAAGGCCTAGGTCTTTGATATTTGGTGTGAAATTTCATCTAGAGGACCTTTATCAAGATTGTTCAAATTATAGCCCTTGGGACAAAAATGCCCCCGCCCAGAGACACTTTGGTTTTACATAGACTTATATAGGGAAATCTTAAAAAATTTTCTTCTCTGAGACTGCAAGGCCCATGTCTTTGATATTTGGTATGGAGCTTCATCTAGTGGACCTCTACCAAGATTGTTCAAATTATAGCCCTAGGGCCACAAATGCCCCCGCTCCGGGACCCTTTGGTTTTACATAGACTTATATAGAGATAGTCTTTGAAAATCGCTCTGAAACAGCAAGGCCCAGGTCTTTGATATTTGGTGTGAAGCTTCATCTAGTGGACCTATATCAAGATTGTTTAAATTATAGCCCTGAGGCCAAAAATGCCTCCGCCCCTGGGTCATTTGGTTTTACATAGGCTTATGTAGGGAATATCTTTAAAAAATATTCTTCTCTGAAACTGCAAGGCACAGGTCTTTGATATTTGGTGTGTAGCTTCATCTAGTGGACCTTTGCCAAGATTGTTCAAATTATAGCCTTTGTTGATATTTGGTATGAAGCTTCACCTTTTAGACCTCCCTTAACATTATCCACATTAGCTAATGCAAATTATAACCCTGGGGTCAATAATGACCCTCCCCGGAGCCCACATGTTACTCTATGGATGAGGTGAGCCATCCAGGGCCCATCCAGGGCCATCGTGGCCCTATCCTCTTGTTTATTTATTTATTTTTTTTTTTTTTTTGTGGCGGTAGGGCTTGAGGTGTTTCACCTCAGTGTCAAGTAAAAGTCACCCACAAAATTGAAAGTAATGCTCCAAAATAAGCTTAAAAGTGCTGACAGGGACGTAAAACCTCAGAGAAGCAAAGCAGATGGTTCTGCAACAGGAGGCCTTCACCCCACCATTGACTCATCACGTGAACAAGTTCGTGAAATGAACACCCCCTAACCCCCACTTTATACATGTATAGAGAAAACTGTAGTTTACGGGGATATACATTATTTTTCTTATTTCTGCTCCAAGACACAGGTTGTGATTCGTTAGAACCGTCTCAATGAGGCGGTTGTAACGAGCATCCCAAGACAGGGTGTCCACGGTCAGGGAAAAAGTCAGGGAAAAAAATATTTTTTCAAGGTCAGGGAATTGTCAGGGAATTTTGAAATTGGTCAGGGAATTTTGAAATTTTGGCAAAAGTCAGGGAAAAGTCAGGGAATTTTGAAAAAAATATGTCCATGAATGATAAAAATACATCAAAAATAAAGGCTAAGGCAGTATCTTCATGTATGGCTTTTACTTTGATAATAATAATTATAATAATAATAATTATAATAACAATAATGTCTTGTCCTCTTCTTAAGTATTGCATTTTGGTAAATTGTTCTTTTAGAAGAAACTAAAGGGTGGTAAGGGTTGGCTATGGGGGAGGAGGAGGCCAACAGATATCTTTGTATTTGGACATGCATTTCATTAGCTCACCTGAGCTGAAAGCTCATTTGAGGTAATAGTATGCCAATGCTCCGGCATCCATTCACATTTTCAAATAAGTATATCTTAAAAGCAAATAGGCCAGCCATGATTTAATTTCATGTAAAGCATTATCAGATAGGGGGAACAGATGCATAATGTTTTTGGGCAGATCAGATGGAAACTCTTGTTGCCATGGAAACATAAAGCTCCCATAGACTAACAATGGAAAAAACTGTTAAAAAAATCTTCTACTCTGAAACCACAAGGCCCAGAGCTTAGATATTTAGTATGTAGCAACGTCAAGTGGTCCCCTACATAAATTCTGCCAATCATACCCCTGCGGTCCAAATTGGCCACACCCTGGGGCTCAGACGCTTCCATAGACTTACAATGGAATTTTTTTTTTTAAAAATCTTCTTCTCTGAATCCACAAGGCCCAGAGCTAAGATATTTAGAATGTAGCAAGGCCAGGTGGTCCATTACATAAATCCTGCCAATCATGCCCCTGGGGGTCTAAATTGACCACACCCTGGGGCTTCTTAGCTCTCATAGATTTATAAATGAAAAAGCTTAAAAAATTATTGTGTGATACCATAAAGCCCATAGCTTAGATATTTACTATGTAGCCACGTGAAATGGTCAGCTACATAAATCCTGCCAACCATGCCTCTGGGGTCAAAATTGACCATGCCCCGGTGCTCATTAGCTCCCATAAATTAAAAATGGAAAACACTTTGAGATCATAAGACCCAGATCTTAGATATTTAGTATGTAGCAATGTCAAGTGCTCACCAACATAAATCCTGCCAATCATGCCCCTGAGGTCCAAAATAGCCATGCTCCAGGCCTCATTGGCTCCCATGGACATGTAATGGAAACAACTTCAAAATTCTTCTCTGAAACCATTGGGCTCAGAGCTTGGATATTTCATATGTAACAATGCTAATTAGGTGTTCATCTATATAAATCCTACCAATCATGCCCCTGGGCTCCAAGTTGGCTACTCCCCAGGGCTCATTAGCTTCCACTTGACTTATCACAATAAAATAAAAAACTTTAAAAACCTTTTTCTCTGAAACCATAAGGCCTAGAGCTTAGATATTCAGTATGTAATCCTACCAACCATGCCCCTAGGGTCCAAATTGACTATGTCATGGGGCCCATTAGCTCCTATAGAGCCCTCTGTGGTGTAATGGTTATGCGACCCGTCTGATAAACAAAGGATGGCAGGATAGATCCAGGGCGTCTCCAGACTTCCAGATGAGTCTTTAAACTGAAGTCCTGTCTCGGTATCACCTTAGCTGTTGGTGGAACGTAAAAATAAAAAGCACTTACTCATTAGCTCCTGTAGACTAATATGAAAAATTGAGAAATTTTCTTCTGAATCTATAAGACTCTGAGATTAGATATCTAGTATTGTGCAACATCAGTTGGTCATCAGCATAAATCCTGCCAGCCCTATGGCTTCCAAATTGGCTACTACCCTTGGCTCATTATCTCCCACTGATTTATAATTGGAAGAACTTCAAAAAATCTTCTGCTCTGAAACCATGAGACAAACAGCTTTCTAAATTGTTCCTCAGGTGAGTGGTAAGGCTCATTGAGCCTCTTGTTTCAAGGATTTCATCTAACAATACAAATGATTTATGTTAATACATGTACATGTATGTGTTTAGAAAAAAGAAAAATAGAAAAGAAATTCAAAGGGAAAATACAAACATAAAAAACAAAGCAAACAAAAACATATTTAAAGAGTAAGACAATTACATTACAGCTGGTATTGTAAAAGGAGGAAAGGGTTGGTTGTAGGGGAGGAGGAGGCCCACAGATGTTAGAACTTGATGCGCAAAATATCAAAAACGTTGGTCAGGGAAATTTGATTTTAGTCAGGGAAAAGTCAGGGAATTTTGCTTTACTCGAATTGTGGACACCCTGCAAGACATAGGCTGTGGGTACTCGTTAGAACCGCCTCTAATGAGCACACACAACCTGTGTTTGCAGTATACATGTTAATAAGTATTATTTCACGGATTTTCATCAGAAAAGTAGCCATTGAAAATGCTCTATGTCGCACGGTTTGTTATCATAATGCAATTACTAGCTTCACATAAGTGAAATAATCTAATACCCTTAACACAGGATATCTTTAATCGCCCCGCCCATCGGGCTTAAAGAAACAGATTGGGCTGCATGATGCTTCCACGCAGAGCTGAAACCGGCCACACATGAATACTAGTAAACCGCTTAGTGGTCCAAGCCTGCCCAGGCAAAGTGGTGCTAGTCGGACCATCCCTACATATTAACCCTTTTGGTTTGTTAGGCGGCAGGGATTGAGATGTCATTTCATCACAGTGTCGGGTAAAAGTCCCACAAAATTGGAAGCAACGTCTCCAAAATGACCTAAATAGTGTTGTCGGGGACGTCAAACCTCAATTCAAACAAACATCATATCTATATAGGCAATTGAAAGCAACTGTGATTCACCCGGGGAGCAGAGCGTGATACAAAAAAGCCACCGTTTCTATGACGCTATGCGGTGAAACATTTTCTTGCATTAAAACATTACAAAAGGGGGCGTTAGACCATTACCTTCAAAACCATTATAAAAGGACATAAATGTGTATGGTACACTCAGATACAGTCATTGCGTTCACATGATTTCTTCTAACAATGGGGAAAGGTTTCACGATCTCATCTTGTGGTGCAACTTGACCCCTTTGATCACCAGTTATTTCACTGACGACGCTTTGTTTGATTTGAGGTTTAACGTCCCCGTCAACACTGTATAGGTCATCTTTGAGACGTTGCTTCCAATTTTGTGGGGCTTTTATCCGACATTGAGATGCAATGACATCTCAAGCCCTGTTGCCCAGTGAAACCAATAGGGTTTATAAGCATGGACGGTCCGACTCGCACCGCTTTGCCCGGCAAGCTTAGATCCTCTAAGCGGTTTACCAGTACTCGTGTGACGGGTCGGAATCAGCTCTGTGTGGAAGCATCATGCAGCCTATCTATTTCTTTAGGCCCCGATAGACTGACGACGCTATAATCCCACGAAAAAAAAAATATAGCGCCAATATGGAACAACCAAGTTATTTTAAGGTTAAGCCTGAAAACAAACCTATACTTACAGTCTCCGGGCGTATATTTTGCCTCAGGAATTTACCAGGCTAAATGGCTCCGGCCCTATGTACAATAATAATCACCCAATCGCCATCCAGCCTAGTCAAGCTTTTATAAAGGGGTGGAGATACAGCGCTAAAATCTCCTTATACATGTAAATTGGCTAGAATATGTCGTTATAAAAATGCGCTATAAATTGAGCCAGCACACGACAAAACCTACAATAAGACGTGCGCCAAACGAAGACTCAGATCAGCCTGCGCATCCGCGCAGTCTGATCAGAGTCTTCGATGTGCGCTCTAAGGATAGCTAAGGGCCCGAAGCTCCTCCATGCAGCAAGAGAAGTCTCTGGTTAAACTATATAAGTAAGCGGAGCTAATTGAGCCCCGCCAAGCGAATTTGTGTCTTCGAGCATTCCGTCATGACAAATTTTAACTGCGCATGCTCAGCCATTCAGAGGGGCCAGGGATATGGCTTTCTGTCTGAAGGTTCCTCTTGATTCACTGCTTGTATGAGCGAGCAGCGAAGGTACTGGCGAGACTGCGCGGATGCGCAGGCTCGCCAGAACCTTCGCTGCTCGCATAGGCGATAAGTACCAAAATCGCTTGACGGGGCCCAATTATAGTAAAAGCGGATTTGATGAAACGCCAATGTCCTGTGCTGTAACTGACTCCAGAATCTGGACTGGACTGATCATGTGTTAGATTTTGCAAAAAAAAAAATGTAGACTAAGATCAGGCGCCGCTGAACGAGGCGTCTGATCATGTTCTACATGCTTTAAAATGTGCTATAAATCCCGCTATAAAAACCGTTATATTTGCAGCTATAAAAACGCTATAATGCCAATCCCGCTATAGTGCCACTCCCGCTATATCGCCACCCTATACTACTCACTTGACTATCATCACCACAGGGCATTGGCATTTCATCACAGACCCTGAACGAGCACATTGCACTGGTCAAAATCCGCTTTCATAAGTAAGAAGAGCTTATTATAGTAAATGCGGATTTGATGAAACGCCAATATCCTGGGTAGGAATAATTTTTAGAGCAAATAAACGCTAAAGGTCAAAGTTTTGCGTAGCCGCGACATACCAAACTCGTTAAAAATGGTACTAGCTGCTCCTCGCTTGGCACTCAGATTTACGGGGTAGAGCTAGGACTGGTCGACCCAGTGTCAGGATAATGTGACTGGGTGTGGTATCATATAATGTGTCTGGGACATGATACTTCAGTGAGGCAGCACTATAAAAGTGAGCACTGAGCTCCCTGTCGCAACCAGACACCGTCGTGATATGACTGAAAAATTGTTGAAAGCGACGTTAAACCCGAATTCACACAAATACACACACGCACGCACGCACACACACACAAACTGTTGCGTAAGAGGGCTATCTACAGAATCTGGACTGGAATCATGTGCTGGATCTGGCAAAAAATGTAGAATAAGATCATTCTACATCGTTTTGTTTTTGTTTGTTTGAGGTTTAACGTCCCCGTCAACACTATTTTTTGGAGACGTTGCTTCCAAGTTTGTGGGACTTTTACCCGACATGGAGATGAAATGACTTCTCAATCCCTGCCGCCCAATGAAACCAATAGGGTTTATAAACATGGGCGGGCCGACTCGCAGCAACTTTCCTGGGCAGGCTTAGACATTCAAGGCGGATTACCAGTACTCGTGCGGTCGGTATGAGCTCTGCGTGTAAGCATCGTGAAGCCCAATCTATTTCTCCAAGCCCCGATGGGCGAGGGCGTCTACACTGTTTGCTAAGAGAACAGGCATTTAAGAGTTCAAACTGTCTAATCTCCCATCCAGGGCCATTTTGTTTCAGACTAGACTCAGAGACAATCAGCTCACCGGTGCTGTGAGTGCTTTAATTTTTAGAGGAATTACACACTTTCTGTTTTTCTTTACCCACTTTGTTTTCCCCAAAAATTTATTATTTCTTTTTCTTTAGATTTATCACGTTCATTACGAAAACGCGCCTATACAAATACATTGTAAATGTTACTGCCGAAAAAAAAAGAAAGAAAATTTTAAGATGAAAAATTGATATTTTTCTTATTTCTGCTCAAAATATAGATTGTAGACACTTGTTAGAACCGCCTCATCAAGGCGGTTCTAACGAGTACCCACAATCTATATTTTAGAGCAGACTGAATAAGAAAAATAAGGTACATGTATACCCCTGTAAACCCCAGTTTTATTGTATAAAAATTACAATGGCGTGTTTTCGTGATGGTTACATTAAGCGTTTGGAAAACGCATCCATGAACAAAACTGCTGCCATTCATACCACCCAAAAACGTGATAGCTCAGTGGTTAGTGCACTTGCCTCTGATGCTAGAGGTCCCGGGTTCGATCTCCGGCAGCGGCGATAAAATTTCGGTGTCCGAACACGCTCCACTGACATCATTTGCAGGGATGAATGTCATGAAGTGCACCGTCCTTCGGATCGGGACGTAAACTGGAGGCCCCCTGTGCAGGGAGAACCATCCCCTGTGCAGGTCAAAGAACCCTACCATAATTACATGATTACTGTGTAGGCTTTCATCCTGCAAAACTGGAGTGTATGTCAAAATCCACCTGCCCAGAATGCCCGCGAGGGCGTATGGCAGTATATATAGAAAGAAAGAAAAGAAAGAAAGAAAAACGCATTTATTCCTTGTCAAAAAGTCCCTTTTAGCCAAAAACAATTGCAAGTCCTCTTTAGAACTGCCTCAATGAGGAATTTTTGACGAGTGCCCACAATCTATGTCCTGAAGCAAAAAATAAAAATAAAATGGGATTTTACGGATTTATGAGCATCAGCTAAATTTTATCGTCACGTGCGTGTTTCCGTTTTTTTGATAAAAGACGTTTTCGATATTTAAACCAAACCTGATTTTATGAACTAGCCCGTCTCAAGCTGTTAATGAAGAATTTCTCCTTTGTCCGTCGTAAAGTTGTACTCTCTGCATGGGTACATTTTGTAAAACGGATAAATGAAGCATTTTGGGCAAAATTTTATTCGCACATGTGTCAATGTGTGCGCTGACTTGAAACATTCTAGTACTTGTTCACGAATTTGGTGATTGGTTTAAACATATTTATTTCATTAGTACAAATACAAATACAGTAAATTTAATATACAATTTTGTGAACAATAGAAAGCATCCCAGCAGGCACATGACGTAATTGTGACGTCATATCAACGTCGGTACAACGTCATGACCTTTATGCAACGTCACATCAACGTCGGTGCAACGTCATGACGTTGCACCGACGTTGATTTGACGTTGCCATGCTGGGCATATGCTTATAGAGTTCCGCTCCTTGGTGTTTGTGTACTTTGACTCTTTTACGCAAATAGTTGCCGGTTTCTCCTATGTATTCATCCTCGCAGCCTCTGCACTTCATCACGTAAATCACATTTTTAACATCACATGACAGGATATATAAATAACAGGATCAACAGTTTACATCCTGATGATGACTGTTAATAACCGGTAGGTCACGTGGAGACTTCTGTCGCGCGCTGATTTCGCATGGCACAACGAAGGCTACAAAAGAAATTGGTAGGTGCTATCTGCAAAGACACAGAACAGCTAGTGCAATCGAAAAGTGTGATCATGCCTTCACCGTTCCGTAGTATCACTACGAAAACACGCCTGTACAAATACATTGTAAACTTTACCGCCGTAAAAACTAAACTTTTAAGATGAAAAATTGTGATATTTATCCCCACGCTTTTAAAGAAAGCGTTGGGGATATTGTGAACGCCCCCGTCTGTCCGTCCTATCTCCTCCTTAACCGCTATTCAGAATGAAGCCTAATTTTGGTACATTGCTTCCTTACATGATGAGAGCGAGCAACATTAAAATTGGCTCCGCTCACAGGGGGAGAAAGCGTGGGGATTTACGATTGCTCACCATCGACTGCTTGCTCTAGTTTTTCTCTTATTTCTGCTCAAAATATAGATTATGGGTACTCGTTAGAACCGCCTCGGTGAGGCGGTTGTAACGAGTAGCCACAATCTATATTTTCACAATCTATATTTTAGGGCAGAAATAAGAAAAATAAGGTTTACCCCTGTAGACCCCAGTTTTACTATATAAAAGTGGGGTTCAAGGGAGTCAAAATTATATAGACGTGCTTTCGTGATGGGGTGTCTCAGGACCCATAGACGATAAAAAAAGACTCAGTGCAGACTAACCTGGGTCTTCACTGGTCTCTAATAACATCGTATACCATGTGTTGTGGCCCGGCTCAAGTGATGCTGGGCTTCAGCCTATCCATAACACGTGGCCACGCACTGGGAATTAATGACTTTAAGAGTTCTTAGAAATACAATAGGATTTTCACCCACGCTTAATAATTATTAAGACTGCATAATATTCTTCGCTATCGATTATATATTTGCTAATTGCGGAAAATCGGCCACTGTATATTTCGCTCGAGCTCAGGCCATCCACATTCTGGCGTCCAAAACAACGAGAATATGATCGAGTTTGCCACGTGAAGATTTGGATCTTAAAAAACTGCAGTTTCTACAGTTGTAAAGATAGATTTACAGTAGAATTCCGCTTTAAGATCAGCGTCAATTTAAGAAAAAGCTTATTTGAGCCAGCGCACGCATGACAAAACCTACAATAAGACACGTGCGCCCAACAAAGACTCAGATCAGCCTGCGCATCCGCGCAGTCTGATCAGTCTTCGTTGTGCGCTCTTAGGATAGCTAAGGGCTTAATGCATCAAGAGAAGTCTCTGGTTAGACTATAAGGATGCGAAGGCTGATCTGATTCTTCGCTGGGCGTACATGTCTTATTGTAGTTTTTTTTCGTGCGCTGGCTCATTTAAAAAATTTCAGCTGTTTGAAAGTTGATACTTGTTGAAAGTTGATTTATAAAATCAAGTTTCTATGTCACTGCATTTCTACTTCCGGTACTGGACCGCGTTATTCCACTTCCGCTGTTCGTTCGCTGCATAAAATAGTCCAAAGGAACTCTTGAAAACGGATTTTGCAGGCATGGAACGTCTTTCAAAATATTTCATTTTTCGAGACTTTATACGGATTGAATATAAATTGGCACAAATACATATTCTAAACAGAAAACAATACTCTAGGACTATTTTCCTACGCGCCATCCGATGATATTTATGTTTTACTCTTTCATCCCTGAGTTTCTGAACAGGACTCTTCTCGCTTTAAATATATACTGTCTTACAGAAAGGGATTTCTGATTAGTTCACTGACATGATGCCAATTAATCAGTGTACATGTAGATTCTGGCGAGACGTGCTAGCTACGTGCCGTCTCATCAGGATCTACAAGGTTTGCATAGTTTCCGTGTAATTCTACCTCGGCGTCAGCACCGGTCTACAGGGTTAAAAGGGTTAGCTCGCTTCTCTGTGATTATCAGTGACCGACTTAACAACCCATAACTGACCGACATCAAACACAGTTATTTACCTGCTTTCGAGAGCTCTAATTACAAAACATGTATTGTAAGCTGCGAGTTTTAAATCAAGTTCCGTACATTTAGCAAATAGTGAAGACATCGATCAGACGCTACATTCTGTGGCCTCTAATCTATCTTAACTGTTTCCGAATGTCCCAGTATTGAAACAACTGGCATTTATGGGTTAATGTTTTTATCTGGAATAAACGTATTTTAATCGCCTTGGGCAGTCGAAGTTCGCTAAACGCGGCGTCTGATCAGGGTTATAATGTCTTAACTGTTTCCGACTGTCCGAGTATTGAAACAATTGGCATTTATGGGTTAATGTTTTTATTTGGAATATACACGTATTTTAATTCGCCTTGGGCAGTCGAAAGTTGCTAAACGCGGCGTCTGATCAGGGTTATAATGTCTAAATCAAATCTTTTTTTTTTACCGTCCAAGTTATTCTCCTTTTCCGAAGGAATATAGCTCCAAGCGGCTGTACAACGTATGTGCATCGTCGTATCAACGCAACGTTGATGCGACGTTGCTAAGACGTAATGTGCCCGCTAGGAGCGTGATAGCTCAGTGGTTAGTGCACTTGCCTCTGATGCTAGAGGTCCCGGGTTCGATCCCCGGCAGCGGCGATAAAATTTCGGTGTCCGAACACGCTCCATTGGCATCATTTGCAGGGATGAATGTCATAAAGTGCACCGTCCTTCGGATCGGGACGTTAACTGGAGGCCCCCTGTGCAGGGAGAATCATCCCCTGTGCAGGTTAAGAACCCTACCATAATTACATGATTACTATGTATAGGCTTTCATCCTGCAAAACTGGAATGTATGTAATATACACCTGCCTAGAATGTCCGCGAGGGCGTATGGCAGTATATAGAGAAAGAAAGAAAGGAAAGAAAGAAAGAAAGAAAGAAAGGAGAACTTGTCTGAAAGATTTTTAGCAGATGGGACAAGCACAGAATGTACTGAGCTAATTTACAAACCATGAAGAAATTAGCAGACACGTTTATCTTTCTTTCATCCTTTTTTTCTTCGTGGGGGTAGTTGGGTGAGGCACAGGTGATGTGTATCTTGTGTCACTGGGGAGTCCAGCTGATACTGACTTACATTTGGGCAAAGCCTGCTGTTTTTGCAGCAGGTAACGGTAGATGGTGAGTGTTGAAATTTCTTCTGTTTCTACACTTCCATTCACTCTGTCCCTCACTTTCATCTCCTCTGCTATCTCTTCTATCCCCCGCCCCCTTTCTCTTGACGAAGATAAAATGATCCACAAGGGTTGACCTGTTGTTAAACTCAAAACAATCGATGAATCATTTATATTTTCTTCGTCGAATTGTTTAACCCTCACAAAATGTCTAGATAACTGCTTGATCTACGACTGGCATTGTTACCATATTTATAATTCCTCATAAATCAACTTTCCTCAGTACTTTCAGTACTTTGATATCAAGTTTATATGTCAACTTATTTCTACTTCCGGTACTGGACCTGACCACAGCGCTTCCGCTTCCTCGAACAGACACTTAATAAAAATAGTTCCTAAGACCAAAACCTGACAGTACCTAGGAAGAGGATGTAACTTCAGAAAAGTTCTGAATGCTTAATATGCTAATTATCTTTTACAAATAAAGTGGCACAGAAAGACGAGTTCTGAAAAGAAAACGGTACTCCTGGACTATTTTCCTACGCGCTTTTCCATGATATTTGAGCCGGGACGCAGCATTTCCTCCAATCTGTATGTGCACCCGCATCCCTACAGTCTGACCTGAGACTTCTCTTGCGAGATGAATGAGCATTGAACCTTTAGCTATCCTTAGACCGTGATCAGACTGCGCGGATGCGCAGGGTGATCTGAGTCTTAGCTGGGCGCGCATATAAATTGTAGGAAATGTTCATATAACTGGTTTGAGATTTTACTCTTTCATCACTGCGTTTCTGAACAGGACTCTTATAGCTTTAAACATATTCTTATAGAAAGGGATTTCTGATTAGTTCTTTGACATAGTGGCAAACAATGTACATGTCATTGCAGATTCTGGCGAGACGGCTCGCTACGTGCCGTCTTATCTGGATCTACAAGGTTTCCATAGATACAATGTATTTCGACCTCGGGGTCTGCAACGGTCTACTGGGTTAAAGGGGTCAGTTCGCTTCTCTGTGATTATTCAACCCTTAACTGACCGACAACGAACACAGTTATTCACCTGCTTTCGAGAGCTCTTGTTGTAAGCTGAGTTTTAAATCACGTTCTGTACTTTTACCAAAAAAAAAAAAGTGAAGACACCGATCAGACGCTACATTCTATGGCCTCTCAATCTGTGTTAACTGTTTCCGAATGTCCAAGTATTGGAACAATTGGCATTTATCATCCGGGGGTTAATATTTTTAGGACCCCGTACAGGTTGGTTTATTCGCCTTTGGTAAGACGAATCAGTCGGGTGAAGTTCGCTAAACGCGGCGTCTGCCCAGGGTTATAATGTCTAAATCAAATGTTTTTTTCGTCAAGTTGCCCTCCTTTTTATGTCCCCACGCCCGGACGACAGCTCCCAGCGGCCGCACAACGTACGTATGTGCATCGTCGTATCAATGTGACGTTGATGCGTCGTTGCTAAGACGTCGTGTGGCCGCTAGGAAAACTTCTCTGTAAGATTATTAGCGGATGGGACAAGCGCAGAATGCACTGAGCTAATTTAGAAATGTATGGTTTTACCATGAAAAAATTGCAGATACGTTTATCTTTCTTTCTTTTTGCCTTTTTTTCTTCGTGGGGTGGTTGGGTGAGACAAATGTGATGTGTATCTTGTTCCACTGGGGCTTTCACCTGATATTGAGCTACAGTTTGGTAGGAAATCCGTCCCTCACTTTTATCTCCTCTCCTATCTCTTCTATCTCTTTTCTCCATTTCTCTGGGAACTACTCAAAATGACCTATAAGGGTTGACCTGTCGTTAAACTCAAAGCAAACATTCAATCAGTTTTTTTTTTCTTCATCGAATTTTTAAACCCTCTGGGACCTTGTCAACAACATATCTAGAGAACTGTTTGATCTACTACTGACATTGTTATCATGATAATTATTCCTCATAAATCAACTTACCTCAGTACTTTCAGTACTTTGATTTTTCTTTGTGTTTTCTACACCCAAACGGTCTTCTAGAATGACTGTACAAAAGTGCTTTTGATTTGTTTGTTTGTTTTGAGGTTTAACGCCCCGTCAACACTGTATAGGTAATTTTGGAGACGTTGCTTCCAAGTTCTTGGGACTTTTACCCGACATTGAGATGGAATGACATCTCAAGCCAAATGAAACCAACAGGGTTTATAAGCATGGGCTGTCCGACTCGCACCGCATTGCCTGAACAGGCTTTGACCAGCTAAGCGGTTTACCAGTATTCGTGTGCGGCCGGTTTCAGCTGTGCGTGGAAACATTATGCAGCCCATCTATTTCTTCAAGCTCCGATGGGCGGGGGCCGTAAAAGAGTGCTTTTGAACAGTCACAAAGGTGGTCTACTGCATCCTGTATCAATGCCTTTTTCCTAATTGGATTGTATAATTGCTGTAATGTGCACTTTACGTCATCTTCGTCTGATATAATCCTGTCTCTCACCACACAATAAACGCATTTTACGGATAACAATGTTCATCTCGAAAACACGCCTATATAATTTTTACCCCCTTGAACCCCACTTTATATAGTAAAACTAGGGTTTTCGGGGTATACCTTATTTTTCTTACTTCTGCTCTAAAATATAGATTGTGGGTACTCGTTAGAACCGCCTCGGTGAGGCGGTTCTAACGAGTACCCACAATCTATATTTTTAGCAGAAATAAGCAAAATATCACAATTTTTTATCATAAAATTTTCATTTTTTCGGCGATAAAGGTGGCAATGTATTTGTATAGGCGTGATTGCGTAATGCTTTTCGGGAGCTTATGTAATCATAGTGAGCGGGTCTGTTTGAAGGTGCTTTTTCGCTTTCAGTGCCGGGGCGCTAAATTACTTTGGCTTCAGGAGGGCAAGAGTCTGTTGTGCTTGTAGCAGGGGTGCGATTGGGGCTGTTTTTTATGTCCCCGGTAGCAATAGAGGGGACATATTGTTTTTGCCCTGTCTGTTTGTTTGTTATTTTTTGGTTTGTATGACAAGGGCTTTCCAGTCATACAAAAAATTGACCTGTGATATTGACCTTGACTTGTGACCTACTTTAAAGAAAAAAATAAAATTGGTCATAAATTTTGAACAATGACACCTAGAGCCTTCATATTTGGCGTGTAGGTTTCTTGTGACAAGGGCTTTCCAGTCATAGAAAAAACATTTACCTGTGACCTTGACCTTGACCTACTTTAAAGAAAAAATATAGTAATGGTCATAACTTTTGAACCGTTTGAGATAGAGCCATTATATTTGGCATTTAGGTTCCTTGTGTGAATGGCTTTCCACTCATACACAATTTTTTGACATATGGCCTTGATCTTTACCTGTGACCTACATCATCGGTACTGTTTAACCGTTCGAGATAGAGCCTTCATATCTGGCATGTAGGTTCCTTTTGACAAGGGGTTCCCACTCATTCAAAAACTTTTGACCTGTGACCTTGACCTGTGACCTACTTCATCATAACTGTTGAACCGTTTGAGATATTTTGTCCTGTGACCTTGACATGTGACCTACTTTAAAAAATAACGTTGGTCATAACTTTTAAACAATGACACCTAAAGCCTTCATATTTAGCGGGTAGGTCTCTTGTGACAAGGGCTTTCCATTCATACAAAAAATTTTGACCTATGAACTTGACCTTGACCTGTGACCTACGTTAAAGAAAAAAATAACAATGGCCATAACTTTTGAACCGTTTGAGATAGCACCTTCATATTTGACATGTTGGTTCCTTGTGTCAATGGCTTTCCACTCATATTCAATATTTTGACATGTGACCTTGATCTTGACATGTGACCTACTTCATCATTACTGTTGAACTGTTCGAGATATAGCCTTCATATCTGGCATGTAAGTTCCTTTGAAAAGGGCTTCCCACTCATTCAAAACATTTTGACCTGTGACCTTAACCTGCTTCATCATAACTGTTGAACCGTTTGATATATTGTGTCCTGTGGCCTTGACCTTGACCTGTGATCTACTTTCAAAATAATTAACATTGGTCATAACTTTTGAACAATGACACCTAGAGCCTTCATATTTGGCGGGTAGGTCTCTTGTGACAAGGACTTTCCAGTCATACAAAACATTTTGACCTGTGAACTTGACCTTGACCTACGACCTACTTTAAAGAAAAATAACATTGGTCATAACTTTTGAACCGTTTGAGATAGCGCCTTCATATTTGGCATGTAGGTTCCTTGTGACAAGTGGTTCCCACTCGTACAAAATATTTTGACCTGTGACCTTGTCCTGTGACAATCTTTAAAGAAAAAATAAATAGAGGATCTTATATGAGTGTTCATGTATTATTGAATTTATTAAACGAGTTGAGGAAAAGGGATAAAATGCGAGGCTGTGCCGAGCATTTTATCCCTTTTTCTCAACGAGTTTAATAAATTCAATAATACATGAGCACGAATGCAAGATTCTATTTATCATATGACATCTAAAACGTATGTTATTCACGACTGTTTACAAAAATGTCAATATTCCGCCGTTAGTAAACGCGTCGTACATGTAACGTTACGGGACGTATCTAGCTAATTTGCATATTTAATCCACTAGTGGATTATCGAAAATAATACATGGCGTTATTACACTCTCAGACGCGACGTCATATGATAAATATTGGTTATAACACTGAACCGTTTGAGATAGAGCATTCATATTTGGCATTAAGATTCTTTGTGACAAGGGCTTCCGACCCATACAAAAAACTGACCTGTGACATTGACCTGAGACCTACTTTATCATAACTGTTGAACCGTATGAGAAAAAAGCCATCATATTTGGCATGTTGGTTCCTTTTCACAACGGCTTTCCACTCATACAAAAAACTTTGACCTGCGACCTTGACCTCTGGTCTACTTTTTCATAGCTTTAGATTTGTTTGTTTGATTTGAGATTTTTGTTTGATTTGAGATTTCTCGTACATCCACATCAACACTGTATAGGTCATTTTGGAGACGTTGCTTCCAATTCTGTAGAACTTTTACACGACATTGAGATGAAATGACATCTCAAGCCCTGACGACCAATAAAACCAATAGGGTTTATAAGCATGGACTGTCCGACTCGCACCGTTTTGCCTAGACAGGCTTAGATCCTCTAAAGAGTCTACCAGTACTTGTGTGCTGTCGGGCTCAGCTCTGCGTGGAAGCATCATGAAGCCCACATATTTCATAACTTTTGAACCCTTTGAGATAGAGCCTTCATATTTGACGCGTAGGTCCCTTGTGACAAGTGCTTTCCACTCAAACAAAAAGTTTGATCCGTGACCTTGACCTTGACCTGTGACTTTTAAAAGGAAAAAATGACCTAGGCCAGGGGACATGTTCGTGTTTCACAGACACATCTTGTTCTACTCTGTCCTACGTATGCTTTTTAGCTCACCTGACTGAAGGTCATGGTGAACTTTTGTGACCCTCGTGCGTCATTCATCGTGCTTGCGTAAACTTTTCTTGTGAACAATCTAGAGGCCACAGTTTTGATCCGATCATCATCAAACTTGGTCAGAATAATCATCATGACAATATCTCGATCAGGGTCGAACATGGATCATGTCGAGTCAAAAAGTAGGTCAGTAGGTCAAAACATATTGACCTGATAAAGATACGCTATCGCAGGACAAGTGAGCTTTATCAGGTCAACGTGATATTGCACTTCTATGAAATGGACTACTGGAATAAAATGGCAAATCTGTATGATTGTACAAGGGGATTAACTGATAAATGGAATACCAGATTCGTGTCATTAGATATCAGGTTTATCAGGCTCGGCTTCGAGAACGCATGTAGAATCGCTCGGCAAGTCTCGCGATTCTACAAGCGTTCTCAAAGCCTTGCCTGATAAACTTGATATCAAATGACACGAACCTGGTATTCTCTAGTACCTATACTTCGTGAAATACTGACAGCCGGTGTGTCCACGGCCGAGTCCTTAAGAAACAGCCCATCTCAAGCTGCCTGCCAAGAGATGGGGCTACGAGATTAGGAAACAACAGGGCCATGATGGCCCTGGATCGCTTACCTTATCCACACTGTAGAAATGAAGTGGTTGGTGATATAGTAAGGCGCATTGTCAGAAGGAACATACATGCCAAATATGAAGGCTCTATCTCAAATGGTTCAAAAGTTATGATAAAGTAGGTCGAAGGTCAAGGTCACAGATCAAATTTTTGTATGGGTAGGAAGCCATTGTCACAAGAAATGTATACATGCCAAATATGATGGTTCTATTTCAAATAGTTCAACAGTTATGATTAAGTAGGTCACAGGTGAAGGTCAAGGTCAAAGTCACAGGTCAAGTTTTTTGCATGAGTGGGAAGACCTTGTCACAAGGAAGCCACATGCCAAATATGAAGGCTCTATCTCAAATGCTTCAAAAGTTATGACAAAGTAGGTCAAAGGTAAAGGTCATAGGTCAAAATGTTTTGTATGGTTGGGAAAATCTTGTCACGAGGAGCATACATGCCAAATATGGAGGCTCTATCTCAAATGGTTTTAAAAGTTATGATAAAGTAGGTCAGTGATCAAGGTCAAGGTCACTGGTCAAATTTTGTTTTTATGAGTCGGAAGCCCTTCTCACAAGGAACCTACACACCAAATATGAAGGCTCTATCTCAAACGGTTAAAATGTTATGACAAAATAACCTATGCTCTATGTTTTGATTCGACATGACCCATATTCGAACTTGACCCAGAAGTAATTGTCAAGATGATCATTCTGAACACGATCTGTGATAATTTGACCAACACTGTAGTCGCTAGAGTGTTCACAAGGTTTTTCTATGAGTTGACCTACTTTCCTACTTTTTTATCAATCAATCAATCAATTCAATCAATCTCCCTCATTTTGGCGCTAATATTGGCCCAAGTATCATGCCAAAATTTTGGAGTCTCCCTCACGTGAACTGAGAATTGCCCTGCACAATGGCAAATCTCACTAATACAGTTCAGAAAATCACATTATGGGTTTCGACTAATTGAGATCAGGCGGTCACGGGTTCGATCGCCGTCGAGCGCGAAAACCGATTAGGATATACTTTCTGCAATTATTCTCCCTGTTCCGCTGATTCGAGAAGGACATTTGTCAGCGACGCACTGTACGTGTACCCTGCACATAAGGACCGTATGCCCAAGAAAATCAAAGCACTAAGAGTACTGGTGGGTCGATTTTCTCTGAATGCTGCAGGCTGATTAAATAGTTCTGGACTGAGAACGAGAATCTATGTTTTGCTTAACCCTTAAATACCAGGGGCCAGTTGTTCAAAACTAACGACGTCGTTAGTTAACGTATCGTTAAAACTTTGATCATTAAATATGGCAAATATGCTGAAATTTTTGCTGAAAAATTGTGAGCAGCTTTTGCGGACGCAAAAGCTGCTCACATTTTTTCAGCAAAAATACCAAAATTTACGATATTGTACTTGCTAGAAGAGTTAACAATTTGACCACTAACGAGCTCGTTAAGCTAACGATGCTTTGAACAACTGGCCCCAGATTTTTAAGCAAACAGTGTAGACCCCGATTGTGGCGTCTGAGCCTTAAATTCCAGTACTGTAAGCAAACAGTGTAGCTCCTGATCAGACGCCGCGTGCTGTGGCGTCTGATCTTGATATGCACTGTTGCTAAGCCCGACCCATGATTCTAGGCTAAATTCCATAGATAACCCTATAATGCAACATGCTGACTTCACAGCGACAAAATTAACGAGAATATTTTTTATAAATAATCGTTGCCATATGGACTTCAGACTGTTAAAACTGTTACATGATAAACAGAATCTTACACTTGTGGTCATTGTATATGAATTTTCTGGTTTCTCTCGAAATAAGGCTCAAAACATTTAGTAAAAGGAAAGGAAATAACGCAAAATTTACTGAAGTTCGCTTGTTGTAGGCTACAAGTCCATTGATAACCAGCTCAATGAGATGGGTTTTTCATATGCTTCCTATGAATTGACCACTCGTGTAAGATCTTTGATTTCTTGCACACCAGATAAGAAAAACGCCGTAAAGGTCGTTTGAAGACTGCTAGGACGTTTAACAAAGCGTGCGCCCGCCGAGCGCTACACAATGTAGGCAACAAAGTTGGTGAACGCACATCTGATCTGAGTCGTCGCTGATTGTAATCTGGCACCTAGAAAGGGGTAACATAGACTTGTTCGTGTGATGTGGTGAGTGAGTGTTTGAGTTTTACGTCTCACCAACAGCTAAGGTCATATGGAGACGGGACCTCGGTTTAAAGATCATCCGAAAGTCTGGAGAAGCTCGGGATCGATCCTGCATCCCCTGGTTTACAAGGCGAGTAGCATAACCACTACACCACGGAGGCTTCTCATGTGATGTGGTTTCAGCCCAGCAGGCACATGACGTAACTGTGACGGCACATCAACGTTAGTGCAACGTCAATATGTTTATGCAACGTCACGTTGATTTGAAGTTGCCCCAGCGACGTGTGCCTGCTGGGAGAACTCCTAGAGTCATTACGAAAACACGCCTATTCATAATTATTGAACATTTTACCATTAAAAAAAAAATGAAAATTTTCAGATACAAAATTCTGATATTATTTTATATTTCTGTACAACGGCCCCCGCCCATGGGGGGCTTCAAGAAATAGAGTGGCTGCATGATGCTTCCACGCAGAGCTGAAACCGACCCGCACACGAGCACTGATAAACCACTTAGAGATATAAGCCTGCCCAGGCAAAGCGGTGCGATTCGGACCGTCCATGCTTATCAACCCTGTTGGTTTCATTTGGCGACAGGGCTTGAGATGTCATTTCATCTCAATGTCGGGTAAAAGTCCCACAAAATTGGAAGTAACGTCTCCAAAATGACCTTTACAGCGTTGACGGGGAGTTAAACCTCAAATCAAACAAACAACATTTCTGTACAAAAAATAGATCTAGGACCGCCTCGGCAAGGCGGTTCTAACGGGTTCCCACAATCTATGTATTTGAGCAGGAATAAGAAAAATATAAAAATAATGTTTTCCTCTATAAAACCTGTTTTACTATAAAAGTGGGCTTTAACGGGGTGAAAATTTATGCAGGCGTGTTTTCGTGATGAACCCTCGTTCGTCAGAAAAATATTAGCTTATTTTATCTTTATGTATGCCCAGCAGGCACACTTCGCTAGGGCAACGTAGATGTGACGTTGTATAAATGTCATGACGTCTCACCGACGTCGATGTGACGTCACAATTACGTCATGTGCCTGCTGGGTGGGGTTTATCCATGTATACGGTGTTTACAACGGTATTTACAAAATTGACTTGATAATGTGTATGGCCACCGCCCATCGGGGCTTAGAGAAATGATGCTTCCACGCAGAGCTGAAACCACCTGGTGCTTAGGTCAGGCAAAGTAGTTCGAGTCGGACCGCCCATGCATATAAACCCTATGGGTTTCATTTGGCGACAGGGCTGTCATTTCCTCTCATTGTCGGGTAAAAGTCTCACAAAACAGGAAGCAGAATCTCCAAAATGACCTAAATAGTGTTGACGAGGACATTAAATCTCATTTCAAACATAACTTGTTATTGTGATGCAGTTTCGAACTCGGATCGACCCTCATTCATCAGATAAAAAATCCATATGTACAAGGTACATGAAATGAGCCTGTAAAGATCATAATCCTTTGGTTATTCTAATAAATCATAACGCCTGCTTTGGCAGTAAGAACCGGTTTTGCGATCATGATTAACTCTTAAAGCGACAAGCAAAATCCCGTAACAGACGGTATTCTACGTTTTAGTTCCCCCGGAGGAGACCTCCATCGCCCGCCGTCCCTCCGTCCGTCCACCATTTTAGAAAAAAACTTTTTCTTTGAAACCGCTGGGCCAATTTCAGTTAAATTCCATGTACAGCGTCTACGAAAGTAAATGTGTTCGACAAGACCAAGATGGCCACCATGCTCAAATATAATAATAACCTTAAAAAGTCTTCGTCTCCAGACCTACAAGGCTGAATGCATTGAATATGTTCTATAAAAGGGTTATCCTTTGGAAGCAAGGAATGCACCACAGAACCAAAAACTATGGAGTGTACATGTTTTCTGGGCCAGACTAGCTAGTGTCGGCCAATTAGGCCTCATCAGTGACCCTCAGATATTTTCAAAATTCCACTATTGAATCAAAGATCCCAAAGGACAAGAAAATATAATCTACACTATGATGTACACTATGAAGCCTGGTATGAAGCATCAATCCAGCGGACACATGGCGTAGTTTCAGTTAAATTTCATATACAGCCTTCTGACAGTTTGTTTAAATGGTTCAGTCGCATGATAAATATGGCCGCCATGCCCAAATATGGTAAAAATCTTAAATAATCTTCTTCTCCAGTACCACTGGATCAATTATCTTATAACTGGGTATGTAGTATTACCAAGTTTGTCCAAATTATGACCCTAGGTGGACCTTGACCTATTTTACGTCAAGGTCACGTTTGGTCCCTATTAAAAACATAAAACGATGCATTTTTCGACCACCGTTGTGGTTTATGACATGAGAGCAGGTACATTATGAATATATACTCAGCGGAAATAGAAACTATACACTCGTTTTTAAAATGTCGCTGGCAAAACATGTTAATGAAATTTGAATATCAGTTATATAAATTATTATCAGTGGCATGTTTGCTGTTGATTTATTGAACAAAATGTGTAATGATAGCTACGATTTAACGGGTAAGGCCACATATTCAAGGCAAGGGTCAAACTCTTGGTGTTCAAGTTTCCATTGAGTCAAACATTTTGTATCGCGAATGTGATTCCCATTTTTAATGATAGATTAGATCTGTCATTTCTAGCTATCCTGCGTGTAATAAAGTAGTTTCGGCTTTCTTACGACTTTCTTCCGGCTTTGACCGCCAAAGAAATATGAGTCCGCACAAAATGTACTCCGGTTTGGCGCAGTTATCAAAATTGTACATCCTATAATCGCAATACAAACTTTTGAAGCAGACGACTTGACGATTTTATCTTACCTTTCAGAGAATAGATTCAGTATTTCATATGAATCAGCTGCATCATGCGAGACTGTATACCCAGATCAATGTGGCGTCTGCTCAGGCGTCTGCTCAGGTTTTACACTGTTTTCTAACAGTGCTGTCAATATTTAATCCTTAAAGACCAGCTGGTCAAGTGCAGACCAGAATGTTAATAGATTTTCCGACATTCGAGGTCAAGTCTAGGTCAGTTACAACTAGGTGTATATCAGACTTTGCGAGAAAGGCTGTCCCTTTCAACCCTGGAATATGGTACAGATACCTATGCAAACAGTGTAGGTCCTGTGATATAATTCTAGGTGCCATATTTAGCAGAATGGACGAGCCCAACTTCAGTGATGGAAGAGTACACTCCAGAAACTCAAGGCAGTGAATAAATCAAGGCACTGACAACACTCATGCCGATTGTCTCTAAATGCAGGCTGGTCATGAACGAGGACTTGGACTGATCCGTTTAAACTTAAGATGTTAGTTACTGATGCAAAAAATGTAGAACAAGATCAGCACCATGTTCTGTGGCGTTTGATCTTAGTCTACATTGTTTGCCAGATCGAACATTTTATTCAAGTGTAGATTTTACAGATAACACTTACATGTACCCAAGACTGACAAACGACCCGGCAATGTTTGGGTTGATTGTTTGGCGTTCGACCCGAAGTTACTGATAAAAAAAAGCGATTCAGAGCTAACGTCTACGTGACTACGTATCACTGACTTCTCAGGAAAACCTTTTTCTTGCAGAAAATAGCCGCAGTGAGATCAGGGTAGTCCATAAGACTGAAGAGAGTCATCCTGGAATCATAGGGTGAGCTTGGCAAACAGTGTAGACCATGTTCGGACGCTGCAGAACGCGCTTCTTATCAAAATCTTCACTATTTGTTTGGTATTTCTGAGTTAAATTAAAGTGAATGACCACCATTTTTTTTCTCAGATCCTTTTTACAATAACACCATTGAGGAATGATAAAATCATATTCTCCTCCTAAACTGTTGCTCTAATTAACTGTAATGGCTCATTTAAGTTGTTTATAGGGTGTCAGACATTTTTACAGATTATATCTCCTGCAGTGATCTCAAGGAGACTGTTCAGTCCATGTTCGGACAGCTATCTTTAGCAGCTGAGGAATTAAGAGGGGAAAGTGAACTTTAAAATAATAAAACTGCCTTCTTGTAAGGGCAAATACTGAACAAGGAATTAACTGTTTTCTATCCCTGACCCTTAGAAAAATAAAGAGTTATATAAAAAATGGATTCATAATCTTGTAACAGAGAATCTTAACATCAAGACATTTGTTTATGCAAAGCATAACATTTGTGCAAACATTTTGAAGGTAGCTGATTTCAAGTGGACTTGAAAGTGTGTTGATTACTAGTTTCTTTTCTTTTCTTTTCTTCATTAATTAATGCCTATCAGTATCATATAACCAATCATTACCTTAGCACGCCATGACAATTTTAGGTAATATTTCATGGCACTTCACTATGGTCTTTTGTGATATTTTTCTTAACCTTTTTTTGTACAAAATGGAATCTTCCTCCTTATATATACCAGGAGTCCATTTCAAAATTAAGGGCTGCCAGGTTGTTTCCCTAAAAATCTATTAGGAAAATGGCTGAACATTTTGCAAACAGTGTAAGCCCTGATCAGACGCCGTGTGCTGCGGCGTCTGATCTGAGCCTGCCCTGTTGCCAGGGTACCTCTTTCGGGGTTTCTGGTACTAAATGGGTTAATCCAGATTAAAGCATAGATTCTGGGTACTCAAACAGGTGATTCCTTTGAGTACCCATAATTTATGTTTTCATTTTTGGATAAAGTCCTGGATTTTATGCAAACAGTGTACAGGTGTACAACGTGATTAACTGTAGATCAGACAAGGATTACAGAAAACAATTGTTTTGTAGGAAAGAACAGATTTTGTTTGTTTGAATTGATGTTCGACATTCCCATCACCACTATTTAGGGCATTTTGGAGATGCTGCTTCCAATTTTGTGGGATTTTTACCCGACATTGAGATGAATGTCACCCAATGAAACCAATGGCACCAAACTCAGGAAAACTGTCTTCAAAGTCTTTATTTTCATCCAAAAACATAATGAAGCCAGTATGTAAGATCCTGAACTGACAGCCTATTTAAGGATTTTTTAGAATGCAACCTGATTCGAGAGCCTAATTACTTCTCCTTTAGTAACTACATAGAGAGACATAGAGCTTCAGTGGTCTCCTTGAGGTCAGGAATTGAGCAAACATGTTGGACGTTGGGATACATTTGGATTACCTTGGGGAAAAAAATGGCCGCTGCCTGAAGGCTTCGCTGAAACCATTAAATATTGATTTAATTACCTTAGCAGATTTCAATTGGTAATAAAACTCAGAGATTAATCATTACAGTAACTTTTTCTTGCAAATGAAGTAATTATATTTTAAAGGTGGTCATTCACTTTAAATAGTTTAATCTCAGCCCAGGACTTTTACCCCAACCTACACCCCACCAACACTTTCGGTGCTTTGATTCTGAAACCAAACGATTGCATGATTATAACACGCTTAGGCACCATGCCCTTAAGCTAAAAAGGTTAAATCAATCAACCGTGACGTATGGTTACCAGTCCGGCCACGATCCTGTGGTTTGTTTTGTTTGATTTGAGGTTTAACGTCCCCGTCAACACTGGATAGGTCATTTTGGAGACGTCGCTTCCAATTTTGTGGGACTTTTACCCGTCACTGAGATGAAATGACATCTCAAGCCCTGCCGCCCAATGAAACCAATCGGGTTTATATGCATGGACGGTCCGACTCGCACCGCTTTGCCTGGGCAGGCTTAGATCCTCTAAGCAGATTACCAGTACTCGTGTGCGAGTCGGTTTCAGCTATGCGTTGAAGCATCATGCAGCCCATCTATTTCTTTAAGCCCCGATGGGCGGGGGCCAACGATCCTGTGTACCACCTTCACACCAGCACTGATAGAAACCACATGTTCAGGATCAAACTTTTGATGTGTGATGTAAGGTCGTGCCTAGAAAAGAAGAAATTGTATTTTGTTCTCAAAAAGCATCAAGTGAGAACGTATTGCAACATTTTTAATTAAACCCTGAGTGAGTGAGTGTTTGAGTTTTACGTCCCACCAACAGCTAAGGTCATACGGAGACGATAGGTCTGTTTAAAGACACATCCGAAAGTCTGGAGAAGTCCGGCATCGATCCTGCGATCCCTGGTTTACTGGGCAAGTAGCATAACCACTACACCACGGAGGCTTCTAATGGACAGTTAGAAGCTGGTCAGAAAGCGGATGGCGTTGACTCTGATTTTGGGTGCCACATGTGTGTGATCTATTTGTCTGTTGGAGCGACATCTTACTATCAACATAAGACGCTAGTGGACGTCGACGTAGCGGAAGAACGACGTCAGTACGTCAAGATAGATTCATCCGACAGACTCATATGCGAAGCAGATTTCAGCCGGCATCTGCTACACTGTACCTGTAGATAAACAAAGGGTTTCAACTACCGACTAATACGCACTGACAGAGTTCGTCGCCCTTATGCGATGCACTTTTGAGAGCTAGACGTCCCTGTCGTGACCAAAATTAAGACGTCGACACAGTACGGAACAGTAACGCTGGTGCATGAAATACGTACATGTATATTGGCGTCTAAGCGACTCGCGTGATATGCGTTTCACATCGCACTTCAGCGTGAATCACGCCGATTGTCGTTTCGGGATGTTTCGACATATATGTGTAAGGTATGCCGAGGCGACGCGTGCGTAATAGAGCATGACATATTGGATGTAATAAGCGAAATGGTATGTCGAGCTAATGCATGTATCTAGCGACATTAAGAACATTCAAGATCATGGCTGAGACCAACTGAACAGAGACGTTACATCAATCAAGTGCGTCGGCCTCACGTGGTTCCATTTATTTGTTTACGCTCAGAATCCGGGATATCTAATCCAGCAGGATTACGCGCGGGTTTATAGTGCTGTTCTTACTCGAAAATGTCTTCAAGTCAATGGAAGTCAGCCTTTCTCCTCCGATCTCTTTGTGAAAAATAGAGTATCTTTTAGGGGGAGGTATCCACAACCGACCATACAAAAATGTTACTAACTGACAGTAGCATTGTTAAAACTTGAATTTTAATGTTTGGTTTTGAAAACTTAAATAGTTTCTTTCCAAAATTTGAAACATCGAATGACATTTCATGATACCACCGGAGTATAGACATCTGCAAACATATCATACAATGGAATTTGCAGAACAACATTTCTAAATTTTAAGATCTTTTTAGAAAGGTTGTCTGTAAGTTTTCACAGTGTTTTGATTACCAATTGTTACTCATCATTCCACGTTGAAAATATTGTTTACAAACTGAAAATTTTCGCAATGGTTGAAATGAAATCGACCTTTAAATATTGGACCAAAAGACCGGAAATGGGAGAAAAGTATGGCATTTCTTATTGCGATTTTTGTTTTAATGAATAGCTAAGACGCAGCTGAAGATTCTAAAACGATTGGAAGCACTTTTCGGTAGTTTCTTGGCTTGAAACATTATTTTAAAAATTTCGCTGGAAAATGCGGTTTTATAGATTTCAATAAAATGTTTATTTTTCGATAATTTTTTTCTTTGCTTTTGACTTATTACTTATACGCAAAAAGTTGAAGTCAAATTTCAATTACAAACAGATTTTGTGAAAAATGCACTTTTTAACATTTTCCCCAAAACCTTTTATTTTGAACCCCGGATTTTCTTAAAATCGCTACAGGATTCACGTCTGTAGATAGCCAAATCCTTAATCAGTAATTTTTAACTGAATTATCCTCTTGTTATGTCAGGAGAGGCAATTTAAAAGTGTATAGTTTCTATTTCCGGTCAGTATATATGGAGGTTATTCAGTGACCTTAGGTCGACCTTGGCCCAAGGTCACCCAGGTTGCATGTCCATCGACAAATTCAAAGAACATTGTCGATATAGCCGCTGGGTTTTCAATTAAAATATTATATGCAGGCACAGGTCGCTTGACCAAGATCGCCGCTTTGCTGAAATATGGTAAAAACATTAAAGAAATCTGCTACTTCAGAACTACTATGCCGATTGTTATAAAACTTGGCATCAGGCGACTGAGTACTGCAAAGTTTGTACAAATGATAACCCTTGACCCATTTGAGGGGAATGGGAACACCAAACAGACTTTCCGCCATATTTCAAAGGGAGACAACTTTCGGGGTTTCCTGTTCGCTTTTCTTTATGCTCAGTCCCACCGAAAAAGGGGGCCACTCTTAAAGGAAAGAATTTGCTCCTTAGGAGCAAATTCTTTCCTTTAAGAGTTGACCCCTATTGACAAGGGAGACAAAAATATTTTTGCAGGAGTTGCAAACCCTGAAGGTGTATCCATTCCCCTTAAAAAGGTCAAGTTTGGTTCCTAAGGATTTTGAATAGGAAAAGTTCAAAAATGCATTTTTCGAAAATTATTTTGGTCTTGGACAAGGAGAGTAAGATCACTATGAATGAACATAAATGTCACAGTCAAGGTGATTCAGCGACCTTGGCCCAAAAGATATTCCAAAACATATTTTCCATTAAACAACTATATCAACTTCTTCATTTCATATGGAGCCTTCTAACAATAAGGAAATGAAAGTTTGTTGGAATTGAGATATCTTTTCGGTGTTCTATGTTATAGAAAATATGTTGTGTGTGCTAATTAGGGTACACACAGCATACATTTGCAAGATAACAGACGAAAATCTCCCTATATCGTATTTTGGAGAAATTCCTTGCGGATCCAAGAACGCGCTCGACTCGTCCATGGTAAATGAGCATTCGGGGGTTCGAGCCATTTGAGTTCTACTGTATACCCTGTAACCTCCAGTTTTCTCCGTTCATGACACGGACTCGTTCACGTGCTGATGATATTTTACTTGGACAATTTATAATTCCAGGGATGGCTGGTTCGTATTAGGCCTATCTCTGAAAAATTATGTCAGCAAAATGTGAATGGATGGTACGTCACGTGTACGGCTGCGTGTGCGTTTTTCCAGAATTACTTTTTCCTGAGTCAACTAATTCCTTTGTCAGACAATATCACACGCGAGTGACACGATTAGTACGGTACACGAGTCATAAAACTCCTGGTCACTAATCCTCAAATGATTCTTTAAGAGTATAATATTGTTTTTTTTTGCGTTTGATTTTGTGCTTAACCCTTATGTATACTGGTGCCGGCCTCGGTAGCCTCGGTAGCTCAGTCGGATGTGCGTCCGGCTGGTGATCAGGCGGGCGCGGGTTCGATACCTGTCGGCGTTGGCAACATTCCTTCGTGGAGATTGATCATGAAATCTTTTCTACGTCATTTTCTCCCTTCAAGGAGTCCGATGATTCAAGAAGGGCAGTTGTCAGTTTCTTGCGAAAGAGAAATTGCGAAAGAATTTGCACTTTACTGGTTAACCGCTTACGTATAAGCCTGCCCAGGAAAAGTGTGGATAGGTAACTGACCGGCTAAAGATGACCTAAAAAGTGTTGGCTGGGCCGTTTTACTCCAATACAAACAAATTATGTATATTGGGTCCGTGTCCAAAACAAACATCGAGTTGGCCCAACAAGCGCTTATCTGCCAGCATTGCTTTGGTTTAAACATATTTATTCAGAAATAACAAATTAACATGATACATGCATATACAGGTACAAAATATGAGAGGTTTTCTACGGAAGCCAAATCCACTTCCTCGAAACGTAGAAGTATTGCTTTGCATGAAATAGATTTGAAATACAAGAGAAAGCTAGACAGCACTGACGGTCGATTGTCTCTTAGTGTGGGCGGGAAAATTTATTCTTGCACACCAGACAAGGAAATCCGTGATTTTACCCTGGGATAGAAATTTATGTTCTGACCCTGGTGTTCCGACCCAATATCGAATATTCCCTGGTGTTTGATAAATGTACTAGTTGAATGCGATCTCGTATGCGCCGTCGTTAAGGTTGACGTCATGAACGTTACGTGATGTCACTAAACATTACTGAAGTGTCATCACAATATGGCAGACGTTGGTAACCAAAGTCACTGCAGCAATAAAAATCCGCGCTAAAAATGGAAGGTGTGCAAGAAAAAGAATCCTATATGGGTGTGAGGGGTGGATAGACAAATCCGTCCCTCGGGATCACTGTCCGGCATCACTCGGCAAGCCTCGTGATGCCGGACAGTGACCCTCGGGACGGATTTTTTCATCCACCCCTCACACCCATATAAGATTCTTATATTCTTGCACACAAGACAAGGAAATCCGTGATTTTACCCTATGTTCTGACCCTGGTGTTCCGACCCCAAATCGAATATAATCGCGTGTTTGATAAATGCACTGATTGATTACAACCTCATGTGCGGCGTCGTCATGCGTGACGTCACTAAACATTCCTGTCATCACAAAATGGCGGACGTCGGTAACCGAAGTGACAGCAGTATTAAAAATTCGCAATAGAAATGGAAGTTATGCAAGAAAAAGAATCCAATGTGGGTGTTAGGGGTGGATTGAAAAATCCGTCCCTCGGGATCACTGTCCGGCATCACTCGGCAAGCCTCGTGATGCCGGACAGTGTCCCTCGGGACGGATTTTTCAATCCACCCCTCACACCCATATAAGATTCTTATAATAATAATAATAATAATAATAATCGTCCTTTTGAGTCATCTCATCAGGATCTATGTTCCCAGCAGGCACAAGTCGCTGGGACAACGTCAAATCAACGTCGGTGCAACGCCATGACGTTGCACCGACGTAGATGTGACGTTGCATAAACGTCATGACGTTGTACAGACGTTGATGTGACGACGCAATTGCGCCGTGTGCCTGATGGGTTGTTTGCATAAGTATTTGTGCTGGTCATCAGGGTTGAAAGGGTTAGTATGGAAACATGGATTGCTGTTGGTATCAAATAGAGGATTGTTTAATTTGAGGTTTAACGTCCCCGTCAACACTGTAAAGGTCATTTTGGATACGCTGCTTCCAATTTTGTTGGACTTTTACCAGACATGGAGATGAAAAGACTTCTAGAGCCCTGTCGCCCAATGAAACCAATAGGGCTTATAAGCATTGACGGTCCAACTCGCACCGCGGTTCCTGGACAGGCTTAGATCTTCTAAGCCGTTTACCAGTACTCGTGTGCAGCCCATTTATTTCTCAAGCCCAATAGGCATAGGGCGGGGGGCCGTTGCATAAGTATTTGTGCTGGTCAGCAGGGTTGAAAGGGTGGATATGGAAACATGGATTGCTGTTGGTATCAAATAGATGATCTGATGATATCTATGCTATAAAACCAGCGGGCGAATTGCTTAAACTAATAGCCATCTGTCTATTTCAAAACGAAGGATGAGGAGGTTGGAGAAAGAGGTTATTTGATTTGTGCTTAGATCCATTTAATCAGTCATTCTCAGAAAAATTATCTATAGGCCTACACTTATAACATATACGTGTATATAGGGCATTCTTTCATACCTAACAAAAACGTATCTTTTGTAGTGAAAAACATTACGATAACGCATTGACCCGTGCGACATAGTGCATTTTTTCTCTTCTCCAAAATGGCTACTTTGCTGATGAAAATCCGTGATATTTTGCTTAATTATACTGCAAACGTAGGTTGAGGGTGCTCGTTAGAACCGCCTCATTGAGGCGGTTCTAACGAGTACCCACAACCTATGTCTTGGAGCAGAAATTAGAAAATTAATGTATCACCCCGTAAACCCCAGTTTTCTATATATAATTACTCGGAGTGGGGTGTGCTGTGTTTGCCGGGTCTTGTCCATCATCCGTTTCGGTTTCAGAACTTTGGGGTTGAGACACACTGATGAAGATTAAATATCAGAAAGGCCTCTGTGTCACTAAATTTGGTATAGTTACGCCTTAATTGCAACCACTGGGTCGGCATCTCTGCTGGTGGATGATTCGTTCGTCCCTGAGGGTATCATCAGCTCAACATCAGTTCCTTAGTGCTGAGGTTGATACCGCGGTGTTGACGTCAGTACTCAGGTACTGATTTAAACTATATTAACTATATTATATCTTTAACTTTTGCAGTATAAAATTCTAATTTTTCCAAAACTAAGACTGACTTTTCAGGTGAGACATGTATCTTAGCGGATTTGGTTGCCACTTTTTGTTATATTTTAAATTTTGCAAGTCTCGCTACTTTGGACATCTCCTTCCTGATGCCCGGGACTTCCGTGGAATGTGGGCCATGTTTGCTGATGTTGGCTTGGTGGGGGACGCTTACAAGTCCGCGGGTGGGCGTCTTTTGCCTGATGCCTCCATTTGACCTGTCTCACGGGCTACGTCGGTCGGTGTGTGCTCGGAGGGGGATGTGCTGTGTTTGCCGGGTCTTGTCCATCATCCGTTTCGATTTCAGAACTTTGGGGTTGAGACACACTGATGAAGATTAAATATCAGAAAGGCCTCTGTGTCACTAAGTTTGGTATAGTTACGCCTTAATTACATTGTCTGTCTGTTTTCGTAATGACTTAGACTACTTAAACTTGACAAGAAATCAAATTACTGTACAATTGTAGAGAGAAGGACCAGAACAATCTAAATCTTCAATATTTTCTTGTCAGAATCCGAACTTGAGGCACTATGAAAACCTATGTTTGTCCCAGTTTTGTCTGGATATGTCTGGCGAATTTTCGCAAAAACGCATGCTGGAATTACAACCCAGAATTTCATGCCTAAAGTCTGTCCCCTCCGCTGATAGACCTGAGCACCGTACTCAGGAAAATTGTCTTAAAAGTCTGTATTTTCACCCAAAGACATACTGAAACCTGTATTTAAGCATGTCGAACTTTAACGGACATCCAGGTAACTGATGTCGGTTAAAGTTAGTACATAGATTTATATAGGAACTTCATAATTATTTCCGCATGAAATAAAAACTTATAAGAATAACTTTTCTGTGCAAGCGGCTCATGATTTTACATTCTTTTTCAGTTATCCACATGTATTTTTAATGAAATTTTATGAACAACTTTTTAGTCCTTTTTACATATATTTGGAAGCACCCACTAAATGTATAGAATATATAGTAAAACTATTGATTACAGCGACAAAAACTGATGAATTTCTTTTCATAACTTTTTTTGTAAATTGTTATTTCTTTTCTGTGCCAGCGGAAGTAAAATTGCAAATTTATTGTGAACACGCCCATATACATTTTGTAAAATAAAAATTAAAATAATTTGGTCCTTTTTGAAAATGAAATACACTGCCCCCTTTTTCTATTTGCAGTTTACCTTGGTCACCTAGGTAACCATGGCTAGGAGCTGTGGGAGATAATCATTTATTTTCTGTTTTGTACGCGTTAATTCCCTTCATTATCAGCATAGCTGAGAAAGGTCGTGTCCGTATAAGTCCGGTATGACCCTGAACGGACAACCTATTGAAGGATATTCTATTAGAGAGCCTGACCACTTCTACTTTATTAGCTAGAAAGAGAGACCCAGAGCTTCAACTAAGGATTTTAGCAAACATGCTGAATGCTGATTACCTTGGAGAAAATATGGCTGCTGTCAGAAGAGAAGGCTTCACTGAAACCATTAAATGCTTACCAGACTCATAAAAGTCAGAGATAAAACATTTTAGTAACTTTTTCTTGCAAATGAAGTAATTATGTTATGGAGGTGGTCATTTACTTAAACAGCCCAGTACCAAGTAACGGATCAGTCACGCGTCGTTTTACGGGGCGCCGTTTTACTATTTAATCCGTATTATAGATATCCATAAATCGAATTATGGATATCCATAATTCGATTTATGGATATCCATAAATCAGCCGAATAATGGATATCCATAATTCGAATTATGGATATCCGTAAATCGAATTATGGATATCCATAATTCGATTAATGGATATCATTAATTCAGATCGATTTATGGATATCCATAATTCGATTTATGGATATCCATTATTCCTCTGATTTATGGATATCCATAATTCGAATTATGGATATCCATAAATCGATTTGTGGATATCCATAATTCAGATCGATTTATGGATATCCATAATTCGAATTATGGATATCCATAAATCACCACCAAAGTGTTTGGTTTAATGATTTCTCCCTAAGATAAGTGACTGTTTTCAAGTTGCCATGTGTGCAGTTAAATATCGGAACCAGCCGTAAGATATGGAAATTCCGGCCAACGGATCCTCTGGAATCACCTCTACGAGGACTGCGCACATAAGGACACTGAAAGTCGGACGTAAGATTATAATGATCAAAATCAATCCGTGCACACTTTCTGGAAAAAAAAAAAAAAAACATGCGGTCGTTAGATAGAATTATCATATATCCATATAATATCCGGGCTTGGTAGCTCAGTCGGATGCGCGTCTGACTGGTGATCAGGAGGACGCGGGTTCGATTCCTGCCGCGGTCGGCAACATTATTTCGTGGAGATTGATCATGAAATCTTTTCTACGGTCATTCTATCGCTTCCGCTGATTCAAGAAGGGCAGCTGTCAGTTTCTGACGAAAGAATGTGCACTGTACTGGTTAACCGCTTACGTATAAGCCTGCCCGGAAGCCCGGGCTTCAACAATATTTTGCCAAGTTTGCCTTTTCATAAGAATTTACAAAAAAAAGATATGTCACACTTTCAGAGGCACCTGCGACTACATCATGAAACCTGAATAAACTCCAGTATATAATCGAAAATGGCTATTGTCAGAGACGATTCTAAGGTGTCTCGAGTTCGCAAATTATCTTGAAGTGTCGGGAATCTTTAGTGTGCAATATTTGTATGCACTGCATGATTACAGCAACATTTTAATGAAATGACCTTTAGAATAACCACATGAAAAAAATTCCTCAAAGTGTATATTTTGTCATTAATGCACTTCATGCATACAGTTAAAGTGCAAAGCATTGAGTGGACAACTCAAACAGTCTGTCAATGATAATAAGAAAGTCCAAGAAACAGCCATAGTCAGAGAACAAAGCTCATCTCATGTATCAGGAGGAAGAATGAATACGAAATTAAGACTTAAAATTAAAAAGGAAGATACCCAGGACATGCCACAATCAAGGACACAAACGGCGTTGTTTCATGAGCTGAGAGTACTGGTAAACCGTTTAGAAGCCTGTCCAAACAAAGGGGTGCGAGGCAATGGGCGACAGGGATTGAGATGTCATTTCATCTCAATGAAGGCTTAATGCCCCACATAATTGGAAGCAACGTCTCCAAAATGACCTTAATAGTATTGAAGGGGATGTTAAACCTCAAATCAAACACAACATATCTCTCCCAAACCATAGGCCACAACTAAGCCTACCCCACCTTACCTGTACCTACCCGGCTTTTATTATACACCTACTCGGAAACCTGACGGGAATAGTTGAGTTTTTTTGTGTTTTTTTTTTGTAAAGGCAGCAGTCATTATTCATTAGGTTTATTTGCAGAGGAGAATTATGGATATCCATAATTCGATTTATGGATATCCATAAATCAGCCGTATAATGGATATCCATAATTAGAATAAAGGATATCCATAATTCGATTTATGGATATCCATATTTCGATCTAAATTAATGATATTCATAAATCGATTTATGGATATCCATAAGTCGATTTATGGATATCCATAATTCGATTTATGGATATCCATAAATCAGCCGAATAATGGATATCCATAATTCGATTTATGGATATCAATAAATCGAATAATGGATATCCAGTACACGATTTATGGATATCATTAATTCAGATCGATTTATGGATATGGATATCCATTATCCGAATTATGGACATCCATAAATAATTATGGATATCCATAAATAATAATGGATATCCATAAATCGAATTATGGATATCCATAATTCGATTTATGGATATCCATAATTCGAATTATGGATATCCATAAATAATTATGGATATCTATAAATACGGATTAAATAGTAAAACGGCGCCCCATATCGTTTAACGTTGTAGCCAATGCCGTTGCTTGTTGTGCTGACCGTTAGTAGTATAGGGTTTGAGCGTGTCTAGACCACCACCCCCTAAAAAAAATTTTTTTTGCTTCTCCAGACCAACCCCTAAAATTTTTTTAGCTTCTCCAGACCACCCCCCCCCCCAAAAAAAAATTTAGCTTCTCCAGACCACCCCCCCCCCCAAAAAAATTTTTAGCTTCTCCAGACCCCCCCCCCCCCCTAAATTTTTTTTTTTATATACCTTCAAATACCCCCCCCCCCTCTAGAGACCACTTTTTTGACTTTAAAAAAAATACACTTTTTACATACCCCGCCCCCCCACCCTCTTGAGACCACTTTAAAAAATGCACCTTCTATAGCACACCCCCCCCCCCCCCAAATTTTTTTAGCTTTTACCCCACTAAAAAAAAACAAAAAAAAAAAAAAAACAACAAAAAACACTAGAGTGACCTCGGAAAAATGGTAAAAATGTAAAAAATGTAAAAAAGCGAAAATGTGAAAAAAGTGTAAAGAATAAAAAAAGTGAAAAAAATCTGAAAATGTAAAAAAACACTCCCCGGGAGTACAGTATTTCAGGAAGGGGTAAAAATTACTCTTCTCCACCACCCTCTAAAAATTTTTTAGCCTCTCCCCACCCCCCCCCCCCCATTCCCCCCCACCCCCCCCCCCCCAAAAAAAAACACCCACTAGGCCCCTCGAAAAAAGATAAAAAATGAAAAAAAAAAAGACCTAGAAATCAGTAATCTGTAATTCTTGTTCATAAAAACTACCTTTGATTTCTTCGCCTTTTAAATCATTTATTTTATAAGTAACAGGATTTGTATTTAAAACTTTTTCAATTACAAATATTTCTCTAGTCCAACGAGTTGTATAAACCTTTTCAAATTTACCTTTCTTTTTTGCTATTCTTACTCTATCTCCAACTTTGAATTTAGCCTTTTTAGTTTTCTTATCATTTTCTGGATATAAATTTTTATACATTGTTAATTCATTTTCTACTTTACTTGCTTCAACAGGTGTCATTTTAATAGAAGAATGTACTGTATTATTATAATTTTCAACTAATTTATCTAATATATCATAATATTTAGTAGTTACATTTGCAGTAAAATATTTATACATATGTTGTTTCATTGTTCCTATCCAGCGTTCTACTACACTAGATTTTTCTTCATTTTCAGTTGAGTACAATTCTATTTCATTTGAATTTAACAATTCTTTTACTTGACGATTATAAAATTCAGATCCTTTATCCGACCAAATATACATCGGTCTCCTTTCTTTAAATAATGTTTTAAATGCTTCACTTACTGTTACTCCTGTTTTATTTTTCAATGGAATTAACCAACCATATTTACTAAAAACATCTATAACTGCTAATAAATATTTATAGTGTTTATTTTGTTTTGAATATTGTTGCATATCTACCAAATCAACAGCCCATGTTTGATCTATTGAATGAGCATAAACACGTCTTTTAGGAAAAGATTTTATAACTCTATGATGCAATTCATCTGCTAATTTATTTGTTATTTTTTCTCTATCGGATATAAATCTATTTTTGTTAGATCCACACTCAGAACATATACCTTTTAACATTTGTCTATTATTAGTTGTTGTTACTTGTTTCACTGAATCATTTTCAGTATGCTTTTTACAACGTAAACAATATATTTTTGCATGCTCCATGTTTATTATAATTAAAATTATTTTCAAATAAAATGAGTGAAGGAAAAGTTTGTAAATATTGTTCAACATTTAAACCGTTTAATTCATTTGCAAAAGAGAAAACGTGTCCAGATGGACATAGAGGAAAATGTAAAGATTGTGACAGAGAACGAAAACAATTACATTATCAAAATAATAAAGAAAAATATAAAATAGCATATCAAGATTTTATTTCTCGCAATCCTGATTATTTTAAATATTACGTTAGAACATAATTAAATTTGTATTCTAATAAAATGGCAAGAAATAAATCCAAAGTATTTAAAAATGTTATTAATGAAACCATTATTGATGACATAGACGAAGATGATATAACGGCTTATATTAATAAATTAAAAGATAAAATTATAATACAATCATATCCCATTAAAGTGAAGATAATAATTACTTCTGAATTTAATAAACCATTATCATTTGATATAATAAAAAGTCATTACTCTCATCCTGTTCAAGTTATTCAATCAAATAATAATGTAGATGAATTTTATAATAAACTAAAAGATAAATTTGAAGCATGGCTTGATAAGTATCAAGAAAGAGGTTCTGGTTTTGTTTTTAGAAATATTAAAAGTGTAGAAGTAAAAACATATAAATATAATTATCAAAGAGCTTCATCTTATATACCTTTAAAGTTTAAATCAAGTAATATTATCAATGTTAAAAACACAAAAGATAACAAATGTTACTTGTGGTCAATATTATCTAAATTATATCCTGCAGATAATCATAAAGAGAGAGTAACAAAATATGAACCTTATGAGAATGAAATTAATATGATCAATATTGAATATCCTGTTTTAATAAAAGATATCCAAAAAGTAGAAAAACAAAATAATTTAACTATAAATGTTTTTGCTTTAGAAAATCCAACAAATAAACAATCTTTATACCTAGTTTATATTTCAAATATGAAAAGTGAAAATATAATTGATCTTTTATATATAGAAGAAAATGAAAACACACACTATTGTTTAATCAAAGATTTAGATAGTTTTCTATACGATAAAAATAAACATAAACAACACACATGTAGAAACTGTTTACAAGGTTTTCAAAGACTAGAAACATTAGAAAAACATAAAGGGATATGTCTAGATTATGACTATTGTAAAGTTAATATGCCAAAGAAAGATAATATTCTTAAATTTAAAAACTATCATTTCAAAAATAGACTACCTTTTGTTATCTATTCAGATTTTGAATCAAATAATATCCCTTTATCTACTTCCCAACCTGACCCAAATAAATCATATGTTAATCCAATTAGAAAACAGACAGTTAATAGTTATGGTATCTATGTTCAGTCTGATTATCCAGAAATTTATAAACTACAATACTTTTCTTATGTTGGTGATGATGCAGCAAAGAAATATGTAGAAAAAATAATAAAAATTTTCAAGGATATAACTTATAAGATTTACCTAAATGAAAAGAAACAACCAATTTTAAGTAAACAACAAGAAAAAGAATTTCAAGAGTCAACAGAATGTTATATATGTGGAAAGGAATTTGAAGAGGAAAACAAATAATCATCTTTCTGGTAAATATAGAGGAGCAGCTTGTCAATCATGTAATACAAAAGAAGGTAAAACAACAAAGCTAATACCTGTTTTCTTTCATAATGGCTCAAACTATGATTTCCACTTTTTAATAGAGGAGCTAATGAAATATGAAGATGATTATAACAAAGTAAAACTTCTATCAAAAATTCAGAAAATTATATTTCTATAGATTACGGTTCAAATTATAAAAAAAACTAAGATTTCTAGATTCATACAGGTTTATGTTAAAAAGCTTATCAGATATTGCAACATCAACAGATGACTTTCCTATTTTAAAACAAGAATTTAATGATAATATTTCATTGTTAAAACAAAAATGATATTATCCATATGAATATATAGATTCAATAGAAAGATTAAAAGAAAAAACAATTACCCCCTATGGATAAATTTTATTCTACTCTAACACAAAAAACAATTACGAGTGAAGAATATGCTCATGCACAAAAAGTATGGAAAGTTTACGAGTGTGAATCGTTTTTAGATTATCACAATCTTTATTTAAAAACAGATGTTTTAATTTTAGCAGATGTCTTTGAGAAGTATAGAACCTTTTTCTTAAAGCATCATGAAATAGATCCATGTTATTGTTACTCTGCACCAGGATTAACTTGGCAATGTGGATTAAAATGTACAGGAGTGGAATTAGAATTATTAACAGACTATGAAATGTTATTAATGGTAGAAAACGGAATTAGAGGAGGGTTTTCTGGCGTTCTTGGACCTAGACATGTAAAAGCATTCAATAAATATACACCTAATTATTATGGTGATGGTAATAGGATATTAGATGAAAATGAAATGAAAGAATGTTTAGAAGCATTAAAAAATGGTAAAAATTTAAATGATTATCTTACAGAAAAATATTTATTATATCTAGATGCAAATAATTTATACGGTTGGGCAATGTCACAGAAATTACCAACTAGTGATTTCAAATGGGAAAATGATCTAGGCTATTATTTACATATTCCAAAAGGAAGGGGTTGTATAATATAATGTGATTTAGAATATCCAAATCATTGCAAGTTTAAAACAACGAAATATCCATTAGCTCCTGAGAAAATGAAAATAAATGAAGAAGATTTATCAGATTATCAAATACACTTATTAGGAGATAAGCCATTAGGTAAAGAAGAAAAATTATTATTAACATTATATGATAAAAAGAAATATGTTATTCATTACAGTATTCTAAAAGAATATATTAAACTTGGAATGAAAGTAAAAAAAGTTTACAGAACTATATCATTTGAAGAAAGTGATTGGTTAAAGAAGTATATTAATTTTAATACTGAACAAAGAAAAGAATCTAAATCTAATTTTGAAAAAGACCTCTGGAAATTAATGAACAACAGTTTCTATGGAAAAACATTAGAAAATAAAAGAAGAAGAAGCGAAATTAAATTAACAACGAGTAAAAAAGAAGCAAAGAAATACATAAACAAACCTAATTTTAAAGATTAAAATTTTTTTAATGAAAACTTTGTTGCAATTGTAAATAATGTTACTTCTGTTAAATTTAATAAACCTATTTATTTAGGACAAGTTGTATTAGACTATAGCAAGTTATTAATGTATCAATTTTATTATAATATAGTTAATGAATTATGGCCAAAAAATGAATTAGTTGCCAGCGATACGGATGCTCTGATAATGAATATATTCACAGAAGATATTTATGAAGATATGAAACAAATAAAAAATGAACTAGATACATCAGACTATCCAAAAAATCATGATCTTTATTCAAAAGAAAATAAAAAGAAAATAGGGAAGTTTAAAGATGAATTACAAGGTAAAATTATGAATGAAATAGTTTTTCTGAAGAGTAAAGCATATTCTTTTACATTAACTGATCTTAGTGAAGAAAAAAAAATTAAAAGGCATTAGCAAAACAACAATTAAAAAAGATATAAATTTTAATGATTATAAAAATTGTTTATTTAATAATGAAATAAAAATGAATAAGATGTACACTTTAAATTCTGACAAACATAATATGTTTGTAAATGAAATAAACAAAGCTTCTTTATCTCCTTTTGATGATAAAAGATATATATGCGAAAATGGAATAGATACACAACCTTATGGAATTGATTTATTATATTTTATTTAATTTCCATGCGACAAATCCAGTTAATACCATAGCACCAACAACAAATGCAATCTCTCTATTTTTCTGATCTTCTGATGGAGTATAAAAATCACTCAACTTTGGTTCATGTGTAACATAATAATATTCTTTTCCTGCTTTGTCTACTTCTTCAAAGGTTTTTTCTGCATGACGTTCTTTTTGTTTTTGTTCATTAAGAAAATCCAATTTTTGTGTTCTTTCAAGATTGTTTACTTCCTCCACCAGCAACAATGGCTGATAATCTTTCACGTTTTGTTTCATTGTTTTGATCATTGTTTTCTTTAAGTAGCTCTTTAACATCCATTTTATATAGTTTATTTTTTATTTTCAAATAATTAAATACCACATATCCAACTACCGATAAGACTGCAGTGTTTGTTATAATTGTTAGTATTTCAAGAAGCATTGCTTTTTATTATTGCTTATTTTTGTTATATTACTAAAGCATTACTTATTTTTGCTATATTACTTAAGCATTACTAAAGCATTACTTAAGCATTACTTAAGCATTACTAAAGCATTACTTAATCAACCACCCAATAATCAGTAGGTTGGTCGGTTTTCAAAGTTAATTAACGATGTTTCTTTTTCTTTAATTCTTCCTTTATTGTTTGACGTTCTTCTAATGTGGGAATAACATCATTCTCTCTCAAACAATTTTCAAAACTATCTCTATCTTTTGTGTAGAACATACATAACCACTTTGTTTGTTCTCTCAAATCTTTCAAAACTGAATTGTATCTTTGCGATATAACCCATACCGTTTGTTTTGCGTGTCTGCCTGAAAAAGCGAGTTCAGACAACATGTCTTTTTTCTTTGTTAATTCTTTTGTTGGGCTTCAATCATCAATGATGTATAATGTAGGGGAATTGGCATATTTTTTAAAAAACAACCGTAATAGTTCTTGAAGCTTTTCTGTTCCATCTGACGTTATAGGATTTACGATTATAATATTTTTTGTTTTTGGTTTTTTAACATCACCAATCCAACTTCTGTTTTTGTATGCCTTGTTCCATTGAATGGTCGGGCAAAGTATAACGATGTGACTAAATACACCAGCATACTCTGATTCTAATAAATCTAGCATAAACTCTGTTTTTTCCACAGCCAGTTTGACCTCAAATAATTGCACAGTGTGGATCTTTAGGTAGTTCCATTTCTATTGTTTAATAATGAGCTTCTTTGAATCTACCTTCTTCAAAATTAATTTGGGCATCTTGTATTACAAACAGATAAACATTTATTGGTTCATTTCCTCCTGCTTCTTTTGTAATTTGTATTGTGATGCCTTCTGAAGCATTTTCTATTCTTCTTCCTGAACCATGAAGTGTATTATCATCAGTTGAACGTAAATCCAACCATAAAGCATAATTAATCGTTAGATATTTTTCTATTGTTGTATCAGTAAAATATAAATCTTTAATGACCATAATTGTTTCTTTGTTTCTTTTTGAATTTAGGGCAAAGAATTTATTTATTTCGTCCCACTGTTGGTACGATTTCATTCCTTGACTATATAGTTGATTCGGAATCCCTTCTATAGTCATTCCCACTTTTGTAATTTCTGGATTATAATATTCTTCTGTGCTGGTCCTTTCAGGATCTTCGAATAGCATAAGAATACCTTTCATACTTCTTGTCGGGACATTTAAATTAATATTCCAAAGAGTATCAGATTTATTCTTCGTTATAGATCTATGCCTAAGTATTCTATCGTATAAAATAACCATTTTGTCACTGACTTGCTGTCTTATTTCTCTTGCTAAATAAGTATCAGAAACAATATCGAATTCTAAACAAATGTTTTTGATTGTATAAGTTGAAGTTGCATCGGTTGAATTAATAACTTTCATGTAATCGTTAAATGTAAGTTCATATTCTAATCTATCCCCGAATCCCGCTTGATAAAAAGGCATATTGGTTTCCAATAATTCAAAATCAAGTGGAATACAAAACCTGTTTCCATAAGCCTTTGCTATTGCCTGATCTTCTTTATCTGCTGTTGCATTTTTTGCCCCCGTTCTGAGTTTCAACATGTTTGCTTTGCCAACGCCTTGGTATGCCATATTTATTCGTTCTGTAGGAGTCTTCCATAAATCAATATAACAATGATATATGTCACTATCATCAATGGACATAACTTCATTTCCACTTATCCTAACTGTTGTTTTCTTAATTATTGCTCTTCCTATGTTTGGAAATATAGTTGCATTTGCATCTTTAGAGATTAGTTTAATTTCAAATGCTAATCTGACTGTTCCGGGAACAATAACATCATTACTACTTAGATAAGGAAATCTCACTAATAATTGTTGATTTTGGTCAATAGTTGATGGATTATTGGTTATCACTACACTTTGCTCTAAGTTTCAACATGTTTGCTTTGCCAACGCCTTGGTATGACATATTTATTCGTTCTGTAGGAGTCTTCCATAAATCAATATAACAATGATAGATGTCACTATCATCAATGGACATAACTTCATTTCCACTTATCCTAATTGTTGTTTTCTTAATTATTGCTCTTCCTATGTTTGGAAATATAGTTGTATTTGCATCTTTAGAGATTAGTTCAATTTCAAATGCTAATCTGACTGTTCCAGGAACAATAACATCATTACTACTTAGATTAGGAATTCTCACTAATAATTGTTGATTTTGGTCAATAGTTGATGGATTATTGGTTATCACTACACTTTGACGGATTCCTCTCACACCGCGTGGTTCTCTTATTTTTCTGTAAGGGTTTAATTTATTTCCATAGGTCGACATTTTTTTAAGGAAAAATTTAATAATTAAAAATGGCTGAAGGATTTGATTTAGAGAATCCTACATTTGATGATGATGGTGATATAGATTCTAGATTACCTTTGGTCCCTGATGATCATGATCAGAGTATTATTCTAAATCAGGGTAATGCGATTGATGACTTAAGAGGAGAGCTTAAACAGATTGCTCTTCAACACCATAAAGAAACACTTGTAAAGACGTTTTATGAAGGAATAAGCAAGCGCTATCAAATTACGCCAAACATAGTAGATTATGATCAGTTTAGATTATCCGATGATAAAACTTTATATTGGGTTGTCGGCGACAAGGAAATCAGAATTACTGCAAAGCAAGGCACAGCAGAATTTCTTTCTTTGGGTACTTTAGCAAACGAATACAACCGTGTAGTAGGTAGTGGCGGAACACGGGCAATCAGACAATATTTAAATTTACCAGAATATAAAAGCAAAACAAAGATAACTCAACATATTCTGGGAAGTACGCGAAATGATTTGCTAAATGCTGAAGAACAAATACCACTAAAAGATTTGTCTTCAACTAAAGATGTGCAAAATGTAGTAGACACAGCAAATAAGGTTGAGACCACTGTTACATCTCTTTTTGATAATTTAGAGTTGCCAGAAGTAAAAATGCACGCACACAAACAGAAGGTATAACATTAAGAGAAATGCAAGGTCTAGATAAGACACTACAGTCTATTTGCGGTGAACTTACAAATAACTTAGCAAAGCTGACAAACATTGATGATGACATAGCCAAAGAAAAACAAAAATTACAAGAAGCTGAAGATGAAATTAGCAGAAAAGACATAACAGCTCGTTTGAAAAACCTTGAAGATGAGAGAGCTGTAAGACTTGAGGCTGCTAGCGAAAACAGAGAAGCATTACGTAGTCAGGTAAATAGAATAAAAGAAACAATCACCAAAGTATTAAAAGAAGACACTACATTAGGTGAGAGAATTAAAACATTATTTAGAGAACAAGGAATTACAATTGTTAGTGTTTTAACTGCTTTTGGAATGATTATTGGTGTTATTGTTGAGGCTGTTATTCCTACTACTGGTGGCGGCTCTATAACCCCTAAACCACCGTCAAAAGAAAATTGGATAAAAAAAACAATTAAGTAATCTTGGTAAACTATTGGCCAATCTTGCAGGAAAAGCAGCAGCAGCGCAACCGGGTATTATTGGTGCCATTGTGTCTTGGTTGTTATCTTCTACTGGAAAAGTGGTTAAATGGTTTGGCGAACATCTCTGGGCGTTGCTTGTCCTTGTTGTAGGATTATTTTATGCAGCTGCAAGAGAGTATATTAGTAAATCCTGAGTGCAATAACACCTATTACTATACTTCCTACTATTAAGGCTGTTTTAGTTTCTTCGTGTTGTGTTGATTCTTTCTTTTCAACGGGTTCTGGTAGAGATTTCTTTGTTTTTGGTTCTGGCAGAGATTTCTTTGTTGGTGTACCATTTATGGTATTAGATGGTGCTGTAGGAACACCAGGCTTAACATTTACATCACTATTGAAACCAAGCGAGCACTCCGATGTTGCAATTACAATTTTATTATTATATCCGGCGAAAGTACCAATTTGTAATATCATATCACTGGGAGACATGTAGAGACCAAGTCCGTATGTATAATCAACTTTACCCGTAGCATATTTCAATACATTTTGATATTTTGATATTTGGTCGTGCAAATCGATTGGACTGTTAATTGCTTCTTGAACATTTGCTAAGAATTGTTTTTGAGCATCAAATCCTGTGCCTATTTTTAGTATTTCTACACGTGTTTGATATTGTGCTCCTAATAGTGCCCATACAAATATTCTAATACTTTCGTTAATTCGTTCAATACCTGGTTTTGTGAAGCCTTCTGATTTGTCTAATATAAACGTTGTCCATGCCTCACTTATATCTACTGTATGTTCTATTTTGTCATTTGCACTAAAGAATGGCCCATCACTACGATGTTCGTATCTGTATTTTCCATCTGGTTTAAAGTATTGAGTGTATTCTCCGAGACCGTGACTTTTAGAACTACTTTCCAATTTTTGGCGCCAATCTGTATTTGGTGAAACATTGAATTCATTGCATAAGTTTTGGTAAGTTGCTTTATCGTATGTGTTTTTGTAATAACAAAATTTCTCATCTGTTGGTAAAGGTGTTTTAAGTTCTTTTAAAATACGAGCAATTCAATAATACACATGAAATGTATATACTGTTTTAGTTAGTCCTGAAGTGTTTTGCAAATGGTCGTTATAACTTACACCACATCCTGTAGTAGCACACCAAACAGCAAAATTCAATTGGCACTGCCACCAGTCAAATGATGAATGAAGCCATGTATTCCACGGTTCATTGTTGTGTAATGTTGGATTTTGATAGTCTTGAAATAAGTCGGGAAAAGTTACTGGAAAATGATCATTTTTGTTAACATTAATTGATTGTTTTACAAGTTCAATATTCTTTTTAGAATATTTAGTATGAGGGTTATATGATGCATTGGGATTGTACTTGAATTCTTTAGGTATCATTTTTTATTAATTAAAAATGTATCATACAATTTCTGATATTAATAAGACAATACACTTGCAACAATATATAGATAACAAATGCGGTATTAAGAGAATTGGATTGAAGAGTTTTACTTATACTAAAGGTTGGCATAATTTGATTGATGAATCTATCCAAAAAGGAACAGATAGACCAATACGTTTAGCTTCAGGATTTTACAGTTTCCAACAAATAGCAGATATATTTCAAAGTAATAATATTGTATTATCTGTAAATGAAACAAATGGCATAGTGCTTTTGACATCGACCGTTGATTTCAAAATAAGCAAAGGATTAAAAGAGAAATTAGGCCTCGGATATAAAAGACGATTAAACGCAAATCAAACATATAAGGGAGAAATACCGTTAAATTTTGCACCTTATAAACAACTATATGTTCATCTTGAGCAGATAAATAGTGCTTGCAATTTCTTTGATGGTGCTCCTAGTAATATCCTTGGGGTTGTTTCTGTTGAAAATAAATCATTTGGAGATATTGTTCATACACGTTTTAGTAATCCGGAATAAAAACAACTAACACATGGTGATATATCAGAATTAAGTATAAGCGTTTGTGATGAGAATGGTCAGAAAATAAACAACAATGGTTTAGTAATTTGTTGTGTGTTAGAAATTTTATGATTAAAAATGAGTATATTCGGTGGTAAGAATCATACGACTTTACGTGTTGATAGCAGAATATCAAATTTAGATAATATATTACAAAACGTTCATACAAATGGGGAACATTACAATATATGCTGAATCAAAAGGCTCTTTATCTAGAGATAAGATGTTTTCATTTGGAAATGGAGGTAGAGAGCGAACGGCCGGTTATGTTATGATGAAAGATGGTTATATTATAAGTATGGGTCTGTCGTGTGAAAAGTCAAAAGATGAAGTGCGGGTGTATAGTTTATTTGGAAGACACACAAAGTGTACATCGCGATTTTGATAAACCATTTTTAGTTAAGGCAGGAAGTGTTATTAATTTTTTGAGTGTACTGAATAATTATACTGCGGCAAATACTGTTGCCTCATTATTAATTGAATTTAAAAATTATATATAAAAAATGAGTATATTTGGTGTAAAAACAGATAAGAATAATTTGACTTTGCGTATTGATGAATTACATAAAAAATTAGGAAATTTAAATAATAGATTACAAAACGTTTATACAAATGAATTCATTACAATAACCGCCGAATCAAATGACCCACTAACTAGTGGTAAAATATTTTCATTTGGAAATGGAGGTAGAGAGGGAGCGGTTGGTTATGTTATGATGAAGGCTGGTTATATTAAAAGTATTAGCCTGTCGAGTGTATCGTCGCTTGGTAAGGTGAAAGTTTGCGTGTTGGTGAATGGGGAACGTTTGGAAGGGTGCCGCGGCCTCGCTTTAGATAGTGAAACAAAAAGTACGCATTTTAATTTTGTCACCCCTTGTTTAGTTAAAGCTGGAAGTGTTATTAATTTTATTAGTCTAGAGACTAATAAAACTGCAGTTAATACTGTTGTCTCGTTATTAATTGAATTCAAAAAATAAATATAAAAATGAAGCAACCTACAGCGCCGAATTTATATCCAGATTTGCCTAGTGAAGACGGACAAAATTATAGATTACAGAAGATATCAGAGATAGAAAAACAATTAATGAAAGAGAGGGATGTAAGAAAGGCATTATATAAAAAGTATAAACGGGGGATTAATATTACTGATTGTGTTGATACTGCGTTAATTTCTTCAAGTGTTATTATGGCTGGTGTTGGTTTAGCGGTTCCGATTATGTTACCGTTGGAAATTTTTGCTGTTGTGTGCGGGGGTTTAGGGGTTTGTGTTAAACTTGTTAGACGTAGATTACATGCAAAAACACAAAAAACATTATGAGATTAAAACTATTGCTGCTAGTAAGTTAAATAGTATAAAAGACTTGATTTCTAAGGCTTTGACAGATGGGCAGATATCTGAAAATGAATTTAAATTGATTTTAGATGAATTAGATAAATATAATAAACTGAAAGATTGCATACATTCAAAACAAACAGGATTAAGTGAAACGGAAAGAAAAAAACTTATTGAGGAAGGTAAGGCCCAGGATTTAGCCGAGGTAAAAAAAAAATAGGAAATGCTTGATTTTATTTAATAAAGTTATAATAATTAATGATCCACCACCAGTATACATTTAAATCTCCCACTAATCAACCTTTTTTTTATTCACTTTTTGTAAAGATAGTTTCATGTTTGAACGTTTATAATTGTCAACGTTTTACTTGTGAGCTTCAAGTCTGATCAAATATTCGTTCAGGTATTTGCCCGTCTCTTGTCACAGACGTTAAAGAGGGGAAATAGTGGATTTTTGCTAGTTGCATTTGAATTGATATTCATAGCAGGCTTGTTCAATGTGACCTTTTTACTGACGTTTACCTCGCCGCTTCTAATGAGTACCCACATACGCTGTAACGCTATTACGCTGTAATACTATTATGCTTCCTTTCTATTAAGGGTTTAACATAGTACTATTACGCTGTAATACAATGACATTGTGTTACTATAACGCTGTAATACTATTATGCTGCCTTTCTATTAAGGGTTTACCATAGTACTATTACGCTGTAATACAATTACATTGTGTTACTCTTACGCTGTAATACTATTACGTTGTAACACTATTACGCTGTAATACTATTATGCTTCCTTTCTATTAAGGGTTTACCATAGTACTATTACGCTGTAATACAATGACATTGTGTTACTATTACGCTGTAATACTATTATGCTTCCTTTTTATTAAGGGTTTACCATAGTACTATTACGCTGTAATACAATTACATTGTGTTACTATTACGCTGTAATACTATTACGTTGTAACACTATTACGCTGTAATACTTTTATACTGCCTTTCTATTAAGGGTTTACCATAGTACTATTACGCTGTAATACAATTACATTGTGTTACTATTACGCTGTAATACTATTATGCTTCCTTTCTATTAAGGGTTTACCATAGTACTTTTACGCTGTAATACAATTACGTTGTGTTACTATTACGCTGTAATACTATTACGTTGTAACACTATTACGCTGTAATACTTTTATACTGCCTTTCTATTAAGGGTTTACCATAGTACTATTACGCTGTAATACAATTACATTGTATTACTATTACGCTGTAATACTATTACGTTGTAACACTATTACGCTGTAATACCTTTATACTGCCTTTCTATTAAGGGTTTACCATACTACTATTACGCTGTAATACATTACATTGTGTTACTATTACGCTGTAATACTATTATGCTCCCTTTCTATTAAGGGTTTACCATAGTACTATTACGCTGTAATACTATTACGTTGTAACACTATTACGCTGTAATACTTTTATACTGCCTTTCTTTTAAGGGTTTACCATAGTACTATTACGCTGTAATACTATTACGTTGTAACACTATTACGTTTTAATACTATTATGCTGCCTTTCTATTAAGGATTTACCATAGTACTATTACGCTGTAATACTATTACGCGTGAATACTATTACGTTGTAACGCTATTACAGCGTATTACTATTATGCTGCCTTTCTATTAAGGGTTTACCATAGTACTATTACGCCGTAATACTATTACGCTGTAATACTATTACGTTGTAACGCTATTACAGCGTAATACTATTATGCTGCCTTTCTATTAAGGGTTTACCAAAGTACTATTACGCTGTAATACTATCATATTGTAATGCTACATTGCACAAAAATCAGACTGTCATTAGAAACATATTTACCATTCACCATTTTCCTTCCTTACAAATTTCTTCTATAATCTTCATATTTTTCATTATTAATCCAAGATCAGTTGCGCACTTCTGTAAAGGGGGAGTTCCAGCCTATAGTAAATTTCCATAGGGTTCTGTCCACGCACAGATTTTCATGATATTGTGCATAATTACTGCTTGGTAAATGACTATTTATTATTTAGCTATTTCACTCTTATATCTGTTTTCGTTATAAATCTACAATGTTTTGTTTATGTGTACATCTGAAAGTAGGGGTACCCCCAAACTAGTGTATATATACATTCCACCTTTTGATGTTTTGAAGTTATTTTGTTCTCAGGCATCACTGTAGTCATCTGTGATTATCTTTGTATCACATTTAGCATTGTTTAGGCAAAGTTCGATACACCATGCTCAATTTCATATGGAGCAGCCCCCAGAATTCACAACCATAAAATCTTTTGGAGTATGTTTGACGTTTGGTTTCACACTGTTGCAGTTCTTGTCACCCCATCATTTTAATATGAAAATTTACCATATATATGTAGAACATTGTATCAAACTTTCTTGAAAATCTGAGACCGGTAACATACAGCATTTGAACATTGAATAGTAATGGTCAGAGTTTTGAATTGTTTCAAACCATTTGTAGATATCATATGGTGCAACATTTTCAATCGATATATTGCTCGTCAATATATAATAAACATGAATATATGTATGTTTATATGATGGTGTATAGTATGAGCTCATATATAATCAGCATTTGTATCAGTTATGATGCCCTGATGAACACCAAAAACACAATTCATTTCGAGCTTTCGTTAACAATTCAATCAGATCTTATTTCAAAAATACTTCATTTTAGAACAAGAGTTTTTGCATTAATGTAATTCTTAATAGAAGTGGAGGCAATGCTGAAGCTTAGTAAGACAAAGATTGTTGGGATGGCAAGTAAACTGGATTGTTCTGTAAACCAGACAATTTTACTCGACTCTGATAAGTATGTATTTAACTGATGCAGTGATCTTAAAAAGTTTGAAAAGTCTGATTGTCATACTGGAATGACACAGGTTGCTTGAATGGCCAAGAATAATGATGTTTGATCTTTTGGCCCACTTTATACACAGATTACTGTAGACAAAATGGTACTGTTGTTTTTGGCTCACTCTGACAATGCCCCTTCAGTCTACTTCAATCGCACTAACTGTCACCTTGTAAGAAAGTTATAGTCTTAAATATGATCATCTATGTTCTAAAATATGATCCATATAACAACAGTTATTTTTGGAAAGCATTAATTAATATAATAGAGAAGACTTAATTCAACTTTCAAACACTTTCACAATTTAAAATAGCAAACAGTACATTTGCTAGCAGTACTTTGGAAAAATGTGAAGCCAGTTGCACTGATTTTGATTCAGCAATGTGCTATTGGTACAGCAAACAAGTGATTCATGCCATTTGTAAATCTTCGCCCCCGTCCATCATTTCCATTGGGGCTTGAAGAAATTGATTTGGCTGCATGTTGCTTCCACACAGAGCTAAAACTAACCAAACACGAGTACTGGTAAACCGCTTAGAAGGACTAAGCTTGCCCAGGCAAAGTGGTGTGAGTCAGGCCGTCCAATGTATATAAGCCTTGTAGTTTCATAGGGTGGCAGGACTTGAGATATCATTTCATCTCAATGTCGGGAACAAGTCCCACAAAATTGGAAGCAGCATCTCAAAAATGACCTAAATAGTGTTAACATGGATGTTAAACCTCAATATAAACAAACAAACAAACCATTTGTAAAACCGATTAATACAGAGCCAGAAAACATAGATGACAAGTATTTCATACATAAGACTACATATGCAAATGGTATTTCAGCATCTAAATACAATATCAGCTATCAAATAAATGTTTTATAGCAACTTGCCTTCCATCTATATCAGTTCGGGAAGTGTATGCAAGATGATAAATGTGCAAATAGTTTCAGTGTGAATAGTTATGCATTTATTTTGAAGACTAAAACATTGCAGCAAACACTTTTGCCTGTGTTATAAAGAACCTAGAAAAAATGCAGAAAATGTTTTTAATGGTCTCACAAAACCTTTGTTGTGCTTGAGTGTGCGGGGGGTTGGGGGGGCGGGGTGGTGGGGAGGGGGAGCAACGTGCGAGTCTCTTTGACCAAGTGATGTAAGAAAAAATACCAATACATGGACTGATCAATAATAGGAACAAATCAGAAAAATCAGCATGTCCTTTCACAGATGGCAAATTATTGACTGCTGTTTTACTTTAAAGAGGGAAATGTCAACAATAAAAACAATTAAGGAAACAACGGGATTATGAAAGTAATTTAATAAGCAAACTCAATACACCATTGTGTATTACTGACATTTATATCTTTGTAATGCGGGTTTAAAAAAAGACCAAATAAAATAGGGTAAAAATTATCCACCTTGTCTTATTCCTATTGTGTCATAATACATTTTTTTCAGCATAACCGCTTTCGCAATGCTGTAAACAGTAACACTCATCGTGATCACTGCATGAGTGCATTATATTTTTCTCTCTGCTAATGTATGTTCTCATCTACTATTTAAAACCCAAACTAAAAACCATTCTCTGTCGAACAGTTTATTTTTGTTTGTGTGTGTGTGTGTGGGGGGGGGGGGTGCAGGGGCGGAATTATGTAAATGCATATGCTAAGCTTTGCATGATAAGGTGTCACTATATGGTCATAAAAATACAATAAAATATACTTAAAGAAAATATGGTCCCCTGATACTGCAAATGACTTCATCACAAGAATATACCTAAACACATATCTGGCAATCAAAAACAATGTTACCGGTTTCTGATTTTTTTTTAAATTTGTTTGCTATATAGAGAATATATGTGGCCAATTTTATGTGTAATATCTTGGGGTGACAAGATCAGTAACACATCTAACACTTCGGATAAACATTTTACTTTAATAAATTTTCAAGAAAAAATTAAGAAGTTTTGTAAATAAATTCATCAGAAAAATTAAAAGACCTAGACACATTTATATTTTTTGGTATTATATGAATCCTTATAGAGTTCTGTTGCCAATCAAAGCAACAAAATTTGAAAATAATCGAGCTTGTTGATTTAAGAATGAAAAGTTCACAGGTGTGTATGACCTCTACAGGGGATTACCCCAGGTAGCTCTCCTGAGAACTATAGTAATTAATCAAATAAAACAAAGTTATATATATAGTTGATAGACCTAAAGTAAACAACAACTGAAGTTTCAAGAAAATCTGTGCGTGGGCAGATTTGGAACTCCCCCTTTGGATATTTCTCTACAAGTTTAAGCATAACAATATGAAACGGAATATTTTATTCCTCTCTGAGTTAAAAACACGCCTATGTTTCCACTTTTAATTTCTTTCAGATGATGAATCACTTTACCCACCAATGCAGATTTGTAAATTATATCTCGTTTATTACTTTGAATGGCCAGTTCTAATAAACGAATTGTTTCTACACAATTATCCTTTGTTGATATTTTAATGCTTATCTCTCCTTCAATGCGTCTTTCTTCTGAAAATGAGTTTAACAACTTTGTTTTGATATTAGCTTTTATCACGCTCCGCGTCCGTTTCAGGCTTGGTCTTTGTTGCTGCTGTTTTGTTGCTGCTGCTGCTGTTGTTGTTCTTGATATTTCATAAACCACATTCGTATATTCTCATCACTTGGATATGTTGTAGTGAGATAGTTATAAAGTTCTCCGTTCAGCCATTACACTTTGAATCATTCACATTATGTACTACGCGAAGGGAGCGTTTGCCACTTTATGCTGACTTCTCACCACTGTTAATTTGCACCTATTGTCGCTAATATGCAAGGTAAAGAAAACCGCAAAATGACTCATGCTTTTAAAACCACAAGGACAAACAATAACTAAAATATCGGGTTTCGTAACTTATCAGATCAAGACACGGTAAAATTTACAAAATGGGTTGTGAGAGAAGCGTTTTTTTTTCTCATTCCCTTACCCCAAATTGTTTCCTGTCGGATTTTTATTTTTTCCGAGGTCACTCTAGAAGGTGTTTTTGGGGGGAGGAGGTACAAAAATTTTTTTAGGGGTGGTCTGGAGAAGCTAAAAAAATTTTTTAGGGGGTGGTCTGGAGAAGCTAAAAAATTTTTTTGGGGTGTGGTCTGGAGAAGCTAAAATTTTATTTTAGGGGTGGTCTGGAGAAGCTAAAAAAAATTTTAGGGGTTGGTCTGGAGAAGCAAAAAAAAATTTTTTTAGGGGGTGGTGGTCTAGACACGCTCAAACCCTATACTACTACCGTTTGGAACCATTTTTTTTTACAAATTATCCTTGTAAAAATTAGGGGATAACTGTATTCAAAATTGTCATTTTGGGAGGTAAATCGGCGGTTTTACTGTCGGAAATTTCAATTTATGACGACGCATCGGCGGAGCCGTAAAACGGAATTTGCGATAGTTAAACCGACGATTTACCTCCCCAAATGTCAATTTTCAATACAGTTAACTCCATTTTAATGCACTTATTCATTTGTTTTGTTTTTAAAATGTTGTTTTTGTCCAAACCGGCAAGTATTTCTAGCTGCGTAAAACCAAATACCAACCAATGAAAAGTGACGTTACATGTTGACGTCGGGTTCCCGACAGAATATACTGTCGCAAATTTTTGACGTTATCCAATCAGACGTCGCGTTATATATGCAAATGCATTAGAATGCGCGTTATTATTTTTTTTTCAAATCGTCTTCAGTTGTCTCCAGGATTTCACAGTATGAGACTACAATCAGATGTAACGTAGCCTGTTAGAGCTGTGATCGTATAGTTTTATGCGTTGTGTTTTCCACAGACAGACAGACAAACGACTATCACCAGTTACTGTTTTATTGAGCAAGTTACTTCATGCAGAGACTAAGTTTTTACTGCATGAGAACTGTACAGCAACAAGACTGCACAGAACAAAAGCAAGAGTCGTAATGATCCAAAATTCAAAAACATAATACACTGAGAGACTGAGATAGGGGGTTTATATATGTTTCAGAACATTCCAGCAGAATTCCATTCACAGGCTCTTTCCAGACAGTAAGTCTAGGGCTACACCTGGTCTGTCTGAAAAGACACCTGTGTTTACTATTTTCATACCAAAACTGCATCATGCTATGGTTTCTTGTCCATCATACCCATTTAACTATAAATTAACTGAAAAATATTTAATAATATTATGGCACTTTTCTGTCAAAATCAGTTATACATTTCAAACCATGTTTTATAACAAATTCCTACATGTAGCGATCACATGAGGTTTGTACTTATTATTTACATAGTTTATACTGACTTGCTTTTGTGCCAATACAACATCCCACTTATACATGCATTTTATACTGCATATTATAGACAAGTTTCAACTGTTAAAATTTTACCAATATTCTCTGTCATTATTAAAGAAGCTTATAACGGTTTTCCGTTCATATAAAATTACTGCCCTATAAACATATAAAGACCATAGCATGATCATATTGTAGTGTAGACCCCGCCGGTCATGTCCCCACTTGACAAGTGTGGACCCTGATCAGACTGCACAATATCTGCACTTCACAATTGTAGACCCAGATCAGAGTGTGCGAACAGCCACTATGTTATACACCTCCCCATCTTTAGAGAATCAATCAATGTCAATTGATTTATTCTCTCAGACCTCTCGTTAATAACATATATGCAAATTTTATGTACAACATATTTCATGCACAATTAAATAATGTAGATTATTCATATAAGACAATTAAAGCAATATAGCTTGAGTCTTTGTTTTCTTCATAGTGACCCTGAAACTATAGCATCCACCCAATGGTAATCAGGATTCCAACCAATGGTGACCAGGATATGTACAAACAATGGTGACCAGGATTATAATTACATAGGCAATGGTGACCAGGATTATACAACATTTTCGTTTTAACTATAAACTCATTGAAGTTTGATAAGAGATCAACCCATTCAGTGATCAGTTTACCTGAACACTCAATCTGATGAATATCTTATCGAAGCTGAAACTAATCAATCATTGTTCAGTACATGGTCACATAGTCAATAAAGTTACAGTTCACTATTTTTATTTTCACTAAAGAATAATGCAGTCAATATCTCCCTCCATTCGCTGTCGTTGGATCTGTCTAACAGTAGGCTGTCCTGGCAAAACCACTAACGGCGTCTAGTGCGACATCTTGGCTATCATTTCCATGTCCCGGTAAACATTTTTATTGTGTTTGTTGACCACCAGCAACACAGGATGTGGATCTTCTTCTTTATAGTACTCCCTCATGACGGAGCAGTCATCGAGTATCTGGAACACCAGAGGAATAAAACCACTGTGTGTGCATTCATCACACAATATAATGTCAACCTTAAAAAGTTCATATAAAAATGTATAATCTTCACCTATGCACCACTTAAGGTGAAATACACAGGACTTTAATTAATTAATTTATTAATCAATAAAGTTCATAAAATAAATAAAATCTTCACCTCTGCACCACTTAAGGTGAAATGCAGTGGACTTTAATAATAACATTATTATTAAGCACAGCTTCATTACACAGCATTATAAGGCTCCAGGAACGTTTTTACTTCATCTCTGTTCCAACCTTAGGCCATGCTAATACCGCATCTGTCTGTCCAAGGAATGTTTGATCCTTGTAAGTGGTACTGCCACCTCCACTATTATGTGGTACAGACTCTTCATCGACATCTTTAGTCGGTAACTTCAATACTGTTACTGCAGTTTCATGCTCGTCAATTGTTCTTTTCAAACAAAATGAATGGTATGATTTCAGCCTTAATTTAACTATGTACATGACAATAACCAAACCTATAGCAGCAAACAAAATTATCAGGACAACATTAGTAAATGTCCAAAACGTTCTACGATCTATCTTGACTGTATCTAAATGACCAATCTCGTGAATAAAAGTCTGCATAGGAATTTCTTTCAGTTGTAAAAGATGTGAAGGGATCTCTGCTTTAGAAACATTTTCAAAGATGTTTTTGAATTTCTGTTCAATATCAAACGATGTAAGTTTTCTTAGTTTCAGAAGTGATTTCAGAGCGTCTGATTTCCTGAAAGAACTACTTTCATCGAAGAAACCTAGTAATCTCAAGTATCGATTTGATGCTCTACATGTATTGTTGAGATGTAAGATACCAAAAGGTGCTTCAACATGTACTTCTTTTGATTCTATGTCTTCCGACTGACAACTAACTGTAAATTTCAAGTTTTCATTTGTCACAATAAGCCAAATGCCTGAAGATAAATATTGAGCCAATGGTAACTTCCGATTTAATACTACAGTTTGTTTGCAAAATATTTGTACATCACTTTGATGTTTCATAAACAAAGCCATAACACATAACTTATTCATATTCGTTGGGTAGAACATTGCTTTAGGATTACAAAAAGGCAATTTATGATGGTTGCACATGTAATAATCATTTTCTGACAAAATAGCATATTCTTCCCTATTCTTTGAGATCATTATCATCTCAGCTTCAAGTTCATATTTAACCAAACAGTGTTTTATCTTATCAAGGTTTGGTGTATTATAAACCGGTACTGGGATATTATGTACTTTAAAGATATCATACTTTTCTTTAGAGGAATTTTTAAGACAATACGTATTTGATCTTTCTCCATGTACGTAATACATGATAACGTCTTATAAAAATACCAGATGTCAATATTAGGATTCTTCGGTAGCTCATAGTTCATGGGTAACTTTGACTGAACTTCTACCAACAAAGTTTTTAAATCACTGGGAGATATAGTACTTGTGGATAAATGATTTAATGTTAACATATTAATCTCTGTTTTCAAACTTCCAATATAGAAGACTGCGTTTTGAATTGTCATTTTAATTTCATCAAAAATCATTTGAAACTGGAGATATGTATGAATAAACTGACCCAGTCTTGTAAGTTTTTCTTCAAGATATCCCTGAAGCTTAAAAATTTTCCTGTCAAGCTTCTGAACACAGATTATGAGATCCATAATTGATCTCCTGTTTTCACTTACTTGTACTCTTGTCATATTCAATACAGATAGTGACATATCTAAGTCATGAACAATCTGTTCTTGATTCTTAGCCAACACATTTATGTTTCTATTAATATTTTCAAGGTCAGATTCCGACATTGTACCAAACAATGTACTCATAAGCTGACCTACAAATGGTAGGATAGAGTGCTTAACTCTACCACTGTCTTTGTGCAATGTTCTATAGTCCTCAAAGGTTTTGAATATGGACTGGTAAGTATCAGTTAATAAGTCAACCTCAATCTGCAAACTTTTAAAAGTTTCAAAGTATTCCATTAGGTCTTTCGTATCATACCTGTATGCAATTGTGTGCAATATCCCACTAGTGCTTTCAATGTCATCCTTGATCTTGTTAACAAGATCTTGAAATGGTTTTAGGTCATGTACAAATGTGACATACCAATGTGCATCATTAGTATAAACTTCATTGGTCTTCTGAAAAATCACATTTTCAGAAATATGCAAGGCATTAGAACCATTAATGAGCCATGAAATGCAGACTATACAGTATATCAGTATATTCTGAAAGAATATAAAGTAACATTTAGTATACAACAGTTCAGTGCACTAAATTAATCAACATGTATCTACACAGTATATTTACAACAACTTGAGACCTTTCTTTATTTACAACATGTCCACAATAAGAGTTACTTTCTCTGTAGCAGCATTTTCATGATTTCTAAATAATCTCTTTCACTGACACCGTTATCTTTCTTACACTTACTTTGTTTAATTTTCTTGACCTTAACCTCGTCTATTTGCATTTCTTGAGAAGACATGTCATCATAATCCATGTTCTCCTCTGAACTACTGGCCTCAGTTTTAACTCGCTTTCTAGCTTTAAGTCGTTTTGATAATTCCATTAGTGGAATATCATCTTCACTGTCAGAGTCTTCTCTTTCGTGCCTATATTTCTTTACCAATTTATTTAAAGGAACATTCATTTCCGGGTCAGTGTCAGAACTAGAATCACTAGCTTCCGGGGGAACTACATAAGCAGCATCCCGTAAACGTTGACCCGTACTTTTGGATGTATCCCAATCTTCAATATTAGCCAACCTCAACATTTCCGCATGTACTTTGCTAGTTGAACCATCTAATTGATTTTTAATTATGTAGGTCACAGGACCTTTCTTTTCAATGACTCTGTAAAATGGTTTCCATTTTAAATCAAACTTGTTCTTTCTTTTGTTGTTTCTATAATAAACAGGATCACCTATTTCAAACTCTACTGCTTTTGAATTCTTATCTGCATATTTAGCTTGTCTTTTCTTTGCTTTTCTCAGATTATTTCTAACTGTTACAAAAGCTTTATGTTGTTCTTGCAATGTAACTTTGTGTAATTCCTCACCATGGTATTTTCTACGAGGTTTTAGTAAGTTGTCTACAGGTAAAACCACATCTCTATTATACAACAGATAAAACGGTGAGAATTTAGAAGATTCACTAACATTAAATCTCAAAGCAGCCAATGCCTGATTCAAATGTAAATCCCAAGTTCTTTGATCCTCCGTCAACCTTTTTGACAAAACATCATGCAATGTACGATGAAACCTTTCTACTTTAGCATTACTCTGGGGATGGTAGACACTAGTCAATACATGATCAATCTTCAGGGTATCTAAGACATCTTTAACAATCTTATTAACATTTTCTGTGCCGTTATCTGTAACTATTTGCAATGCACACCCAAAGCGTGGAAAGATATGTTCGAGCAACAAATGAGCAACTGTATCAGCTGTTTTATCAGGGACAGCGAAAGCCTCTGGCCAACCACTAAACCAATCAACAAATGCTATTATATATCTGTTACCTGACATTGAAGTTGGATAAGGACCTGACAAATCTAGACTAATCTTTGCCATAGGGTAAGGCGGAATATCTGTTTCTTGCAATGGCTGTTTTACCTTTTGCAAAGATCTAGTTTGACAGACAACACAGGCTGTAACAAAGTCATTCAATTCTTTGAACAAATTTGGCCAGTAATATTTCTGTTTGATTGAATCAAAAGTTTTCTGTACGCCCATGTGACCATTCATGTCATGATATTGTGTAACAACCAGACTTCTGAGGTGTTTTGGTACATATAATCTCAAATATGGGTCATCTTCAACATTTGAGATGTAATATAATAAATTATCAACAACAAGATAATGTTTTCGTTTATCTTTTCCGGAGACACCACTGTCAATCTTAGCTTTTAAAAACACCAATTCCTCATCTTTTGATTGTTCAACAGACATATCAAAATCTTTGAAGTCCGAAAGATCACATTTCTCCATTGAGTCTTTCTGGGGGATGTTACAACTAGAGTATGTCTTAGGATCAAAGCTAGAGGAATCCAAAACATTTACCTGATAAAGGTTATCATTAATGTCCAAGTCAACTTCATCTTCCAATCTTTCTTTCCCTGAGCCGACATTCTCAGGATGTCTTGACAATAAATCTGCACAGGTGTTTGTCTTACCCTCAATGTATTCTATCTTACAGCTATAACCAGCCATGCTTAATGCCCACATTTGTATTTTTCTGTTTTGCATTGGAGATTCTAAGAGATATTTTAGGGGTTTGTGATCTGTTTTAATCACAAATTCAGCATTATGAAGATAATAGTCTAACTTTTGTAAAGAGAAGTGTATTGCATAAGCTTCCTTTTCTACAGTCGACCACTTACATTGTGACCTACTTAGTTTGTGGGACAAATAATAAAGTGGTTTCTCTTCTCCATCACAAGTTTGTGTCAAGCAAGCACCTATACATGTGTCACTTGCATCAGTGTACAATGTGTAAGGTTTATTTGAATCTGGATACACCAACAATGGAACCGTTGTCAAACTATCTTTAATGAACTGAAAAGCTGTTTGATGTATATCTGACCATTTGAAGTGAGCATACTTTCTGGTCAAGTCAATAATGGGTTCGGCAATTTGTGAGAAATTTGGAATAAACCTACGATAGTATGAACACATACCGACAAAAGAACGAACTTCTTTCACACAAGTTGGGACTGGCAAAGTCCTTATTGCTTCAACTTTCTTCTGATCTGGCTTGATGCCATTTTCATCAATGACAAATCCAAGATAATTAACCTCAGTCTGTAAGAAACTACACTTCTTAAGTTTCAGTTTCAACCCGTGCTGACATAATCTTTCAAAGATTGTATTCAAGTGAAACATATGATCATCAAAAGTTTCACTGAAAATCAAAATATCATCTAAATATGCAATGGCAAATGCATTGCAACCATTTAAGACAATAGACATGAGCTCTTGAAAGACAGCGGGAGCATTAGAAAGTCCAAAAGGCATAACATTGAATTCAAAAAGACCTCTATGACATGCAAATGCCGTTTTCTCTTTATCTTTCTCATCCATTAATACCTGCCAATAACCACTCTTCAAATCTAAAGATGTAAAGAAATGAGCTTTACCTAGGAGTGCTAGAATGTCATCAATCAAAGGAAGAGGATAAGAATTCTTTTTAGTGACCTGATTAAGTTTTCTGAAGTCAACACAAAATCTCTTTGTTCCATCCTTCTTATCAACAATTACAACTGGAAATGACCAAGGTGAATTCGATCTTCTGATTACATCCGCATCTAACATCTCATCAACTGCCTTATCAATGACCTCTCTGTTTTTAATTGGAGTCCTATAAGGTCTCAACTTTATAGGTTTTGTTTCTCCAGTGTCTATTTTCATTTTCACAACATCAGTATGACCTAGTTCTGAGTCCTTGCTAGCAAACAAGTTTTTATTTTTCAAAACCAATTGTTCAATCCTTTTTCTATACCTCTCTGATACATCCAAGTCTTTTAAATTTAATGTCTCATTAGTGGAACCATTTTTAATAACTGAACAAGTATTAATTATATTACTTTTATTTACTGGTACTACTTTAGCCAACAATCCATGCCTATAAATCTTAAAATGCCTATTTGTTTGATTCACTATCAACAAAGGTAAAGTTCTATTTTTAGGTAATGTCGTTACACAATTTATAACCTTTAACCCCGGTTCATTTGCAATGAAACCTCTATCAATTTCTGTTACGTCATACCATTGACCTGAAGGAAGGTCAGGAGTCTCTCTCACTTTCCCATAACATATCTGAGCAGTGTTTGGTTTTATAACACATGTATGTTTCATCCTTATGGTTGAAGATACATGAATATCTTCTTCTAAATTAACATATGTTTTTCCATTTATCCTTAAGCTTTTTAAGTCAAAGTATATCCTAACATTGTTTGATTTCAGCCAATCCAAACCCAAGATCATATTTCTATTTAAATCTCTGACTACATAGAAGTCTTGTGACACTTCGGTACCACCGATACGGAACTGAACATTAACACAACCGTCTACTTTTAATGATGTGCCATTTGCTGATTGCAAATCCACAGTCTTTTTAAGCAGCTTTGGTTTGTTTTTCAAATTGTCATACACTCTACGGTGCATCAATGAACACTCCGCCCCTGTATCAACAAGACATCTAAACTTTTGCTTACCAATGAAAACTATACAAGAGTTTGGATTGCCAGAAATATTCACTCTGTATGTGGAAATGTTGTTTTTGTTTCTACTGTTCTCTGCAGCGATCTCTTTGTGCAGGGAACTACCTAGTTTTCCTGTAAACCAGGTCGCCTCGCCTCATTTGACCTACTTCTGCCATGACCCATTGCTGGTCTATTTCCTTGTTCCTTGACCCTACAGTCCCTTATCACGTGGCCTTCTTGACCACAATGCCAACATCTAATAGGTCTGTTTGACCCATTGTTTACAGTGTTCACCCTGTTATACCTATTTCTAGGCCTGAACCTTTGACCCCGTGAATGATCAACTTCCATTGGTTCACTTGTTCTGTGTGACATATTTACCCTTGCACGTAAGTTCTGCTCATTAGTAGCTACACCAATGGCAGCCTGAAGAGTATCAGGATGATCCCTGAGGATCTTAAGTTTCAGTTGGTCATTCGTCAAGCCATCAACGAATATATCAATCAGTTGGCGCTCAACAGCGTCACCACCCTGATTGTTATACGCCTCCTCAGCAAGAGACAATAATCGCTCGGCGAACATGTGAATGTTTTCGCCTGGCTTTTGTTTGCAGTTACGCAGAAGTGACAAAGCCATTTGAGCATCCATCACATCTGAGAACCTCACAGCCAATTGTTGTTTCAAATGAGCCCATGGTTGATGCTGATTAGCCTGCATATACCTGTGGATAAATCCACTTACTGCACCTGTTGATGACTGATAGGCTATAAGCTTTTTTCTGTCATCAGGTATGTTTACTAATGTGGCGTACTTCTCAATAGACTTCACCCATTCCCTAAAATTCTTTGGGTTACCGTCAAACTTTGAGACAGTATGTGAAATGCCCTGCGTTGTTAAGGCTTGAGATACACTAGTCAGTTCCCTATTTATATTTAAAAAGATTTGGGCTTGAGCTTGGGCTTGGGCTTGTGCTTGATCATCCATATTTAAAAAAAATGAATAAATAAATTTCCTTAACAAAATTCTGTCATGAGATAAAGTAAAATACCTAACAAAACCCTTATCAAAAATAGTGCCTTAATGAAATTTACCTTATCCTGACATAACTTACATTTTCTTTTGATCTACCATTCATCTTGTCATTAAAGAAAATTTAACTTGCATGCAACAAAAGAGTAACAATAGAAGCCTACCTTCTCTGTTGTCTTCCTGTCCATTTTCAATCCAGTTCAAGAATAATCCTGCGAGCGGCACCAATTAACAAGCCTGTAACGTAGCCTGTTAGAGCTGTGATCGTATAGTTTTATGCGTTGTGTTCCACAGACAGACAGACAAACGACTATCACAAGTTACTATTTTATTGAGCAAGTTACTTCATGCAGAAAACTAAGTTTCTACTGCATGAGAACTGTACAGCAGCAAGACTGCACAGAACAAAAGCAAGAGTCGTAATGATCCAAAATTCAAAAACATAATACACTGAGAGACTGAGATAGGGGGTTTATATATGTTTCAGAACATTCCAGCAGAATTCCATTCACAGGCTCTTTCCAGACAGTAAGTCTAGGGCTACACCTGGTCTGTCTGAAAAGACACCTGTGTTTACTATTTTCATACCAAAACTGCATCATGCTATGGTTTCTTGTCCATCATACCCATTTAACTATAAATTAACTGAAAAATATTTAATAATATTATGGCACTTTTCTGTCAAAATCAGTTATACATTTCAAACCATGTTTTATAACAAATTCCTACATGTAGCGATCACATGAGGTTTGTACTTATTATTTACATAGTTTATACTGACTTGCTTTTGTGCCAATACAACATCCCACTTATACATGCATTTTATACTGCATATTATAGACAAGTTTCAACTGTTAAAATTTTACCAATATTCTCTGTCATTATTAAAGAAGCTTATAACGGTTTTCCGTTCATATAAAATTACTGCCCTATAAACATATAAAGACCATAGCATGATCATATTGTAGTGTAGACCCCGCCGGTCATGTCCCCACTTGACAAGTGTGGACCCTGATCAGACTGCACAATATCTGCACTTCACAATTGTAGACCCAGATCAGAGTGTGCGAACAGCCACTATGTTATACAGACCCCAGTGCCTGATCGCGGTTTTCAGTTTCGTATCGCGAGATGTCGAATAGCGTTAGACTATATGGGCCCCGTCAAGCGATTTTGGTACTTATCGCCTATGCGAGCAGCGAAGGTTCAGGCGAGCCTGCGCATCCGCGCAGTCTCGCCAGAACCTTCGCCGCTCGCTCATACAAGCAGTGAATGAAGAGGAACCTTCAGACAGAAAGCCATATCCCTGGCCCCTCTGAATGGCTGGGCATGCGCAGTTAAAATTTGTCATGACGGAATGCTCGAAGACACAAATTCGCTTGGCGGGGCTCATTTGGAATTCTACTGCACTTGCGCCTGTAACGCGACATTGAATCACATACCCAAATTCATGACTGTAATCAAAGAACTAGCAGAACTGGTGGGTATTTGTTTGTTCGAATAGATGTTACACGTCCCCGTCAACACTATTTAGGTCATTTGATAGTTTGTGGGACTTTTACTGGCTTTTGAGATGAAATGACATCTCAAGCCCTGCCACTCAACGAAACCAATAGGGTTTACATGCATGGATGGTCCGACTCGCAACACTTTGCCTGGACAGGCTAAGACCTTCTCACAGAGATTCACCAGTACCCGGTGCGGTCGGTACCCTGCTAGCATTCTACATAAATCTACAGCGGGCCGTTAGCGGCCCGTCAGCTACCCTGACGGACCGCTAACGGCCCGCTGTAGATTTATGTAGAATGCTTACTGGGTAACTGGCGGGTAGAATGTCCTTGAGTATACTGATGGGTCAATGAGGCATATTTTCGCCGAAACATGCTAGACTGGCCAAGTTAATTTGTACACTGGACTATTTTCAGGTGGTTGGTATATTCCTTGTTTCCAAGGAATAAACATTTACACATTTAGAATACAAACAGCTGGCGTAAAGGGACAATTTGGTCATGTCATCATAGTGCAGATTTTATTTTACAATCCTTTGTGATAACAGATTTTATTAATTGACTTTCCCGCATTCAGCGGATGCCTATATTAACTTGAGGTCTTTGTTTGTTTGAATTGAGGTTTGACGTCCCCGACAACAGTGTATAGGTCATTTTGGAGACGTCGCTTCCAATTTCGTTGGACTTTTACCCGACATTGAGATGAAATGACATCTCAAGCCCTGTTGCCCAATGAAACCAATAGGGTTTATATACATGGCCAGTCCGACTCGCACCACATTTTTGGACAGGCATTGAACCTCTAAGCTGTTCACCCGTACTCATATGCAATCGGTTTCAGCTCTGCGTGGAAGCATCATGCAGCACATTCTATTTCTTCAATCCCAATGGGCGGGGACTAATCAACCTGAGGTCAATTGAGGTAAAAAATCAATAATCATCTTTTTATTGTGTCAATTAATAAATTGTCATTAATCAAGTAATTCCGTATTGGCCCAGTTACATGTATTGGCCTCAGCCTTCGGCCTCGGGCCAATACAGCAGACCTCGGTCCTGTAACTGGGCCAATACGAACTCACTTGATTAATAACAATATATTATAAATTGACTATCCTGTATTGATCGGAGGTCATCCGTATTAACACCAGGTCAACCAATATTAACTGAGATCAAATGAGGTAAAAATAATCAGTAATCATGATTTTTTAATTGTGTCAATTAATAAAATTGTCACTTCGCCCTCGGGCCAACCTGCAGAACTCGGACCTGTACCTGGGCCAATACAAAATTACTTGACCCAGTAATCTTGTACCATAGGCATTTTTCTATGTAACGCCCTGGCTGTCTTACGGGGATAAAATTCATTATGTTTGGTGGTTTTCCTATTATATGCTGTGATAAAAATAGTATATGTAGTGGTTAATCTAGTATATATAGTAGAAACCTCATTATTTTAGATGGTAAAACCTGTATATGCTGTAGTATTTTTGTTATATGCGGTAGTATTGCACGACCCGCAGAAAAAGCGACCGACTGAAGTCGGTTGATTTATAGGTAGCTTTGCACTAAATACGGGAGGTACCGGATTTTATCACTTTGGGACAGAGCTTTTAGTTGCAGTCTAAATACCAGGCAGGCTTCCATTGAATAAATATCCCATGTTTCATTTCAATTTGAGAAAAGGATAGTTATAAGGAAATAAAATGATGTGTGTTTGATAATTATATCTGCAATTTCAAAGAAATTGTTGCTGATTTTATATTGTTACCTTTCCATTAAAAATCCGGCTTGTATTCACTGCGAATCTGCATGTAAACAAATATGGCGGACCATAACTTGAAAAGGAGACGGGCAACATGTGGATTTTTTCTCATCCACTTGTTGAGCTAGGATGGCTCTATAAATGAGTAAGGTTTGAAAAGTTTTGTATGTGTAGTTTTTGTGGGAGCATGTAAAAGGTTACTATTGTCGCCTATGGAAAATATTTATTTGTAAGCTCCCTATACCAAAAGTACAAAAATTAGCCCCACATTCCAGTTTTCAGTCATTACATCATATTTTCACACATTGGTAGGTTCTATCCAATTTTGTGTCATAAAATGGATATTCCTGGCATGTGGTTTGCCACAGAAACTGTAAAAATGTGTAAGGTTAGTGGTACTTAAGTTTAACTGGGTGTATTTGATCAGTTTTTGCTTCTGATCTGTGCATTGGGGGGGGGGGGGGGGTACTTTCAAGCCATATTAATCAATTGTTATTGGGTTTGTTTTGGAAAAAAGCTTACAGTAAGTGTATAACCGGATACACAAGAGAAAGAATCTACTCCATCTGGAATTTAACAGTAAGGTTACATGGTTTATGGCCTTGGTCTCTAGCCAAAGCAAAACTTCAAAATTGTTTCTGCTGCAATATCACGATAAGTTTTCTCATCTATTATTGGTTCTAATTGATTAGATCATGTAAAAGGATCTGAACAGATATTTATCCACTGTTTCACATGGTATTAAGGCAATTATAATCATTTTTGTCAAAGTTTTATCATCAAAATATCCTCAAAATGCCATTTTTACATAAAATAGGGGGTATAGGTGTGAAATTAGCCATAAATACCAGCTGGTATGCTATTAAGGCATAATTTAGTGGATTCTAGGATTGAAGTATTCCAAAGACATAGGAGAAGAACCACTGATGCAAGCCGGTGCCTGGGTTCCATTCCAGAAAGAGGTAAAATTTGCGCTTTTTCACAAAATATGGTTTGTTCGGCTTTCATTGTAGAATCTGAAAGCGATAACTTTTTCGCAACTTTGCCACTGAACATTAATTATGCATGCTTAAATTATTAGATATGATCTAAATTTCTATTTGATAATGCTTTTGATGGATCATAAAGACAATAAGGGTTTGGTATAGGTAGCTTTGCACTAAATACGGGAGGTACCGGATTTTATCACTTTGGGACAGAGCTTTTAGTTGCAGTCTAAATACCAGGCAGGCTTCCATTGGATAAATATCCCATGTTTCATTTCAATTTGAGAAAAGGATAGTTATAAGGAAATATAATGATGTGTGTTTTATAATCATATCTGCAATTTCAAAGAAATTGTTGCTGATTTTATATTATTACCTCTCCATTAAAAATCCGGCTTGTATTCACTGCGAATCTGCATGTAAACAAATACGGCGGACCATAACTTGAAAAGGAGACGGGCAACATGTGGATTTTTTCTCATCCACTTGTTGAGCTAGGATGGCTCTATAAATGAGTAAGGTTTGAAAAGTTTTGTATGTGTAGTTTTTGTGGGAGCATGTAAAAGGTTACTATTGTCGCCTATGGAAAATATTTAGTGGTAAGCTCCCTCTAAGAGTGCCCTAAAATCACCGTGTCATTCTGTCATTCGGTCAGTCTGTCAGTCTGTCTGTCCGTCCGTAACCCGTTTGTGAAAATTGGTGATAGTGACTTAACCGCTTGGAATATTTAAACAATTTTTGGCATACTGATAGATATCAATGAGATCTAACCAATGAACTTGGGAAATATTATATTCCATTTAGTATAGCCTCGCCGAGGCGAAAAATGTGAAAATTTTCGAACTGCTTCTCTTCGGAAACCGTTGGGCCGATTGAAGTAAAATTCCATATGGAGCATCTATGGGATGGGGGAAACCAAAATTTGCTCCTGGGGTCAAGGTCACATGACCAAAATGGCCGCCAAGCCATATATGGTAAAAACCCTTCAAAAATAGTCTTCTCAAGAACCACTGGGCAGATTTCCACGAAACTTGATAAATAGCATCTCGGACGTAGGCCTATCATAAATTGCTAAAATGGTGACCCTGGGTTGACCTTGACCTTCTTTGTGCCTAGGTTAAACTTTGACACATATGCTTTTGTTGGAATATTTAAACAATTTTTGGCATACTAATAGATATCAATGAGATCTAACCAATGAACTTGGGAAATATTACATTCCATTTAGTATAGCCTCGTCGAGGCGAAAAATGTGAAAATTTTCGAACTGCTTCTCCTCGGAAACCGTTGGGCCGATTGAAGTAAAATTTCATATGGAGCCTCTATGGGATGGGGGAAACCAAAATTTGCTCATGGGGTCCAGGTCACATGACCAAAATGGCCGCCAAGCCATATATGGTAAAAACCCTTCAAAAATAGTCTTCTCCAGAACCACTGGGCAGATTTCCACGAAACTTGATAAATAGCATCTGGGACGTAGGCCCATCATAAATTGCTAAAATGGTGACCCTTGGTTGACCTTGACCTTCTTTGTGCCTAGGTCAAACTTTGACACATATGCTTTTGTATTGGAAAAGTGAGAATGCATTTTATCCTGCAAACAATTCAGAATACAGTACTAAAGTATAAGATATATTTTTGCTCCTTACGATAAGGCGCATTTATTGGGGGAACCGTTTTAGGTCCAGGTCACATGACCAAAATGGCCGCCGTACTCATATATAGTAACACTCATAAAGCTAAACGCATCCGGCGGGTCGTGCACTTCAGCTGAAGCACTGTTTTTGCGGTATTTTTATTTGCTGTAGTATTTTAACATATGCTGTAGTATTTTATTATACGTTATGGATACTCATTATTTGCTGTAATATTTATATTATATGCTGTGGTCACAGTTTGAATTGTTATATGCAGTAGATTCGTCTTTATCTTGGGTGCAAAATGTTATTATCATGATGAGATCATGCGTATGAAAAAAAAAAAAGAAGAAGGCGGCTAAGAGAGCTCACCGTTTGAATAGACCTCCTTTCATAACTCAGTTTTTCTAGTTTGGTATACACCGGTACTCTATACTCTGTCATTGTGGCCTCCTCTATTAAACAAGCAATCTGGTTTAAGCAAGCACGCCTTTTGTTCCCAAATATGTTCACCTGTATTAGCAAGCAACTGTATATGCAAGCAATTTTGATTATCCCATAGGTGCTTTTAGGTTGGAAGAGCACTGATCTTTATGCCCTTTCTGGAGATTTTTTTTTGCATCATGTTGTTTTTAACTGATTCGTTGACTAGCTACTAGTCTGATAATAAAAATCTGGTCGTTTTTTTTTGGTATTTTTATTGTAAAAAAAAATTATCACCTTCTTAGTGATGGCAAGTCTATTTGGTAAAGTCTCAAATCTTAGGATTAAAATTGAGCCAGAGAGACTAGACTAGCTAAACTTTTATACACTGTTCATTTTAGTGCAAAAGATTATTTTAATTCCATATCATTCATTTTAAAGCCTAGTGGCTAGGCTAATTGATTGGCTACTGTCTTTTTTTTCCCAACTTATTGGCATATGTGCTAATTTTAAATCTGCAAATGCTCAATGAAAGCTGCTCAAAGGCCTTTTCTGTGTTGATCTGGACGCACACAACAAGTTGTACTTGACGGCCAAGCGTCGGATCCAGTCCCTGTTTTGTCCGGTGTCCCATAAGGTTCGGTACTTGGACCGGTCCTTTTCTTGATATTTATTAACGATCTTCCTGATAATATCAGATCATCTGTTCGCTTGTTTGCTGATGATTGTGTTTTGTATAGGAATATATATACTTCTTCTGACTGTCTTATCTTACAAGATGACCTGGATAGCCTAGCACGTTGGGAGGCCGATTGGCAAATGAAGGTCAATGTGGCCAAATGTCATTCAATGAGGGTGTCACGGCACCCTCCAGACAAGCAGATTAAATTCAACTACTCATTACATCAGCATACTTTGGAACATGTCCAATCCGCAAAATATCTTGGTATCACCATTACTGATAATCTTGATTGGGGTCAACATATTTCTGAGATTACCTCTAAAGCAACTAGGTCATTAGGGTTTCTTAGACGCAATTTGGCTTTTGCACCTAGGCAGACAAAGGATGTTGCATACAAAACCTTGGTTAGACCTCAACTAGAGTATGCATCACATGTTTGGCATCCCCATGTTAAAACTCAGGTTCAACAGGTTGAGAAGGTTCAGAGGACGGCTGCCCGATGGACCTGCAGGCGATGGCGGAACAGAAGTAGTGTTGGTGAAATTCTCGATGAGCTGGAGTGGCCATCGTTGAAGGCCCGTCGCGAGCATTCCTCTTTAACCTTCTTTTATAAGATTCACTCTGACACGGTGTCTCTTAATAAAGATGACCCCTGTGACTACTTCAACTCAAACAAGGGCATCAAAACTAAACAACAGTCAATATCGTAGGTACCAGGCCTATAGTGATGCTCTGAAGAATTCTTTCTTCCCTAGAACTATTCCTCAGTGGAACAGTCTTCCCTCCTCTGTGGTAAATGCCAAAACTGCAGAGGAGTTCAAAGCCCGCATGGTGTAGATTGGGATCCAGAGGTGTGCGTTTTAGTACACCTCTGAAAGCAGATTGTAAATAGTTTTAAGAACTCATCCAGTGGGTTTTTTAGCTCACCGTCACGTAGTGACGAGGTGAGCTTTTGGAATCACTTTTTGTCCGTCCTCCGTCTTGCGTCCGTGCGTCCGTGCGTAAACAATTTCTTTAAACGACATCTCCTCCTAAACCACTGACCGGATTTTGACCAAACTTCACAGGAATGATACTTAGGTGGTCCCCTTTCAAAGTTGTTCAAATGGTTCCGGTCCGCTGCACATCTAGGTCACAGGAGCCAAAAATAGATTTTTTTTTCACAAAAAACTAAAAAAATCTTCTTCTCTGAAACCACAAGGCCCAGGTCTTTGATATTTGGTATGAAGCTTCATCTAGTGGACCCCTACCAAGATTGTTCAAATTATAGTGCTGGGGCCAAAAATGCCCCCGCCCCGGGGCCCTTTGGTTTTACATAGGCTTATATAGGGATGACCAAACTTCACAGGAATGATACTTAGGTGGTCCCCTTTCAAAGTTGTTCAAATGGTTCCGGTCCGCTGCACATCTAGGTCACAGGAGCCAAAAATAGATTTTTTTTTCACAAAAAACTTAAAAAATCTTCTTCTCTGAAACCACAAGGCCCAGGTCTTTTATATTTGGTATGAAGCTTCATCTAGTGGACCCCTACCAAGATTGTTCAAATTATAGTGCTGGGGCCAAAAATGCCCCCGCCCCGGGGCCCTTTGGTTTTACATAGGCTTATATAGGGAAAATCTTTAAAAATCTTCTTCTCTGAAACCACAAGGCCCAGGCTTTTGATATTTGGTATGAAGCTTCATCTAGTGGACCCCTACCATGATTGTTCAAATTAGAGTGCTGGGACAAAAATTCCCCCGCCACGGGGCCCTTTGGTTTTACATTGGCTTATATAGGGAAAATCTTTAAAAATCTTTTTCTCTGAAACCTCAAGGCCCAGGTCTTTGATATTTGGTATGAAGCTTCATCTAGTGGACCCCTACCAAGATTGTTCAAATTATAGTGCTGGGGCCAAAAATACCCCCGCCCCGGGGCCCTTTGGTTTTACATAGGCTTATATAGGGAAAATCTTTAAAAATCTTCTCCTCTGAAACCACAAGGCCCAGGACTTTGATATTTGGTATGAAGCTTCATCTAGTGGACCCCTACCAAGATTGTTCAAATTAAAGTGCTGGGACAAAAAATGCCCCCGCCACGGGGCCCTTTGGTTTTACATTGGCTTTTATGGGGAAAATCTTTAAAAATCTTCTTCTCAGAAACCACAAGGCCCAGGTCTTTGATATTTGGTATGAAGCTTCATCTAGTGGACCCCTACCAAGATTGTTCATATTATAGTGCTGGGGCCAAAAATGCCCCCGCCCCGGGGCCCTTTTGTTCTACATAGGCTTATATAGGGAAAATCTTTAAAATTCTTCTTCTCTGAAACCAAAAGGCCAAGGAATTTGATATTTGGTATGAAGCTTCATCTAGTAGACCCTACTAAGATTGTTCAAATTATAGTGCTGGGGCGAAAAATGCCCCCGTCCCGGGGGCCCTTTGGTTTTACATGGGCTTATATAAGGGAAATCTTTAAAAATCTTCTACTCTGAAATCGCAAGGCCCAGGACTTTGATATTTAGAATGAAGCTTCATCTAATGGACCTCTACCAAGATTTTTCAAATTATAGCCCTTAGGCCAAAAATGCCCCCGCCCCGGGGCCCTTTGGTTTTACATAGACTTATATAGGGAAAATCTTTAAAAATCTTCATCTCTGAAACCACAAGGCCTAGGTCTTTTATATTTGGTATGAAGCTTCATCTAAAGGACCCCTAACAAGATTATTCAAATTATAGTGCTGAGGCCAAAAATGTCCCCGCCCCGGGGCCCTTTGGTTTTACACAGGCTTATATAGGGAAAATCTTTAAAAATCTTCTTCTCTCAAACCGCAAGGCCCAGGACTTTGATATTTGGTATGAAGCTTCATCTAGTGTATCCCTACCAAGATTGTTCAAATTATAGTGCTGGGGCAAAAAATGCCCCCGCCCCGGGGCCCTTTGGTTTTACATAGGCTTATATAGGGATAATCAATAAAAATCTTCTTCTCTGAAACCGTAAGGCCCAGGACTTTGATATTTAGTATGAAGCTTCATCTAGTGGGCCCGTCACCAAGATTGATCAAATTATAGCCCTTGGGCCAAAAATGCCGCCGCTCCGGGGCCCTTTGGTTTTACATAGACTTATATAGGGTAAATCTTTAAAAATCTTCTTCTCTGAAACCACAAGGCCTAGGTCTTTTATATTTGGTATGAAGCTTCTTCTAAAGGACCCCTACCATGATGATTCAAATTGTAGTGCTGGGGCCAAAAGTGGCCCCGCCCCGGGGCCCTTTGGTTTTACATAGGCTTATATAGGGATAATCTTTAAAAATCTTCTTCTCTGAAACCACAAGGCCCATGACTTTGAAATTTGGTATGAAGCTTCATCTAGTGGACCCCTACCAAGATTGTTCAAATTATAGCCCTTGGGCCAAAAATGCCGCCGCTCCGGGGCCCTATGGTTTTTCATAGACTTATATAGGGAAAATCTTTAAAAATCTTCTTCTCTGATACCACAAGGCCTGGGTCTTTGATGTTTGGTATGAAGCTGCATCTAGTGGACCTCTATCAAGATTATTCAAATTATAGCCCTGATACCAAAAATGTCCCCGTTCCGGGGCCCTTTGGTTTTACATAGACTTATATAGGGAAATCTTTAAAAATCTTCTCTGAAACTGCAAGGCCAAGGCCTTTGATATTTAGTATGGAGCTTTATCTAGTGGACCTCTACCAAGATTGTTCAAATTATAGCCCTGGGGCCACAAATACCCCCAACCCGAGGCCCTTTGGTTTTACATAGATTTTTTTTTTTTGGTTTGGGTTTTACGGCAGTTTCATGATTATTTCACTCATATCGAGCCGATCGTTAATCAGAGGTGGGCGAAAACTGGAGTACCCGGAGAAAAACCACCTGACCTTCCGTTGCAGAACTTGGCGTCTCACACGTGGCACGAGCGAGGCTCGAACCTACGGCGGTGAGAGACCTAATGACTAAGAGTCAGCGCTCTTATCCACTAGGCCACGGAGGCCCGTTTTACATAGATTTATATAGCCCCGGGGCCATTTGGTTTTGCATAGGCTTATGTAGGGAATATCTTTAAAAAAATCTTCTTCTCTGAAACTGCAAGGCCCAGGTCTTTGATATTTGATGTGCAGCTTCATCTAGTGGACCTTTGCCAAGATTGTTCAAATTATAGCCTTTGTTGATGTTTGGTTTGAAGCTTCACCTTTAAGACCTCCCTCAACATTATGCACATTAAAGCCCTTGGGCCAATAATGGCCCTCTGTGGGGCCCACTTGTTACACTATGGATCAGGTGAGCGATCCAGGGCCATCATGGCCCTCTTGTTTTTTTTTTTTTTTTTTTTTTTTTGTTTTGTCTTTTTTTTTGCTAAATTCTAAATTTAGCGCACCACCCAACTGAGGTAATGGCCAAGTATGACCGACTCAGTATATGAAGATAGATAGAAAAACTGGAAAGCCAAACAAATTAAATTCTCCATTTGGACTAGTTTTACAGCTGACAGAGTCGATCAAGCCATCAGTGCTTCTAGAAACTTTTAAGCTGATTTATGCTTTCCAGCTACAGGAATTTTGTAATAACCAATAGCTGAGGATATTTTGGATTCGTGTTTGAGACTGATTACTGCAGTAGAGTTACTATAGTAGATACATAAATCATACAATGCTTAACCCATTTAGTACCGGTACTTTGGCAAACAGTGCAGGCCCAGATCAGATGCCGCAGAATGCAGCGTCTGATCAGGGCCTACGCTGTTTGCAAAAAGTTCAGCTATTTTCCTAATAGATTTGAAGAAAACACAACCTGACACCCCTAAATTTTGAAATGGACTCATTCTATATCTAAGGAGGAAGATTCCATTTGGTACAAAAAGGGTTTTTGCATTTCAAATAGGATAGATAACTCTTTCTGTATAATGCAACTGCAACAAAAGCACCACTGTACTTGGTACGGGGTTTTACCGCGGCAATTTATCTTCGGTACTTTTCGAGTAGTTCACGAAGGCATCCGATTGATCTCATCATGATAATAAAGTTGCACCCAAGATAAAGATTTATCTACTGCACGTAATGACATTACCAGTGAATATAATGACGTGACTACCTCAAATAAAGAGAGAGTGTGAAAGGACCGAACAAAGAAACATAAGCACTCGATATAATGGAAAAAGCACTGCACCAACTGATGAAGACACCGAATAGAAAGAAATATCTACTATAGATAATGGAAAAAGTAGAACATATAACACTGAAACCACAGCATATAATAAAAATACTACAGCGTATACACCGCTTTACCACCGAAAATAATGAGGTTTCCACTACATATACTAGATTAACCACCACTTATACTGTTTTTATCACAGCATATAATAGGAAAACCACCAAACATAATGAATTTCATCCCCGTAAGACAGCCAGGGCATTCCATAGTTTTCAGTTGTTTTCCCCTTGCACTGTAGGTACAACAGAAAGTTATTGTAAGGGGAACTCTGATATTGTTCGTATAAAAGTACAAGCAGATAAGTTATTCAGCCGAAGCCTGATTGCTCTGCTAGATACACAGACTTTCCCCTGTAACGGATGACTGCCCATTCATCATGTAAACACGCCTTGAACCCCACTTTTATATGGCAAAACTGGGGTTCACATGGGTAAACCATATTTGTCTTATTTCTGCTCTAAAATTTAGATTGTAGGTATACTCGTTAGAACCGCCTCATCTATATTTTGAGCAACAATAAGGAAAATATCACACTTTTTCATCCGAAAATTTAGTTTTTTCGGCGAAAACTTTACCATGTGTTTGTATAGGCGTTTTTCGTAATTTTATGGTCGATTGTTTATCAATCGACCCAATGTTATGGGGAGAAAACCTCACTTAGTGCTGGAGTCCACGTGACTATCACCGATTTGGGAAACCAAGGTAACGGAAATAGTCGTATGCTTTGTTTGTTTGATATGAGGTTTAACGTCCCCATCAACACTGTATAGGTCATTTTGGAGATTTCGCTTTCACTTTTGTTGGACTTTTACCCGACATTGAGATGAAATGACATTCCAAGCCCTGCCACCCAATGAAACCAATAGGGTTTATATGCATGGATAGTGCAACTCGTACCACTTTTCCTGGGCAGGCTTAGAACCTCTGAGCGGTTTACCAGTGCCCCTGTGCGGTCGATTTCAGCTCTGCGCGGAAGCACCATGCAGCCCATCTATTTCTTCAAGCCAAGATGGGCTTGGACCGAAATTCTTAAGCTATTCTTTTTCAGGTCACTGTGTTTTTCAATAGAATGTGGAAGGATTTTTTTTGGTTTGACAACAGTGTAGTCCCAGATCCAATGCCAAACAATGCGGCCACTGATCATGAGCTACACTATTCTTAAAAGTACTGGTGTTTCAGGGTTGAACTAAACAGTATGAGACTTAGGTCAGGACTGTCGACAAATCAGTGCCATCATTTTAAGATGCCACTGTGCATGTCCTTGCCAACTTTTCGAACCTATTTTTGCATGTAGACAACAGTGTGAATGCTGATCATACTGCTTCTAGAGGAATTGTCTGATCTGGATCCACATTGTTTGCAACAATGACTTTTAACAAACTCCAGCAGTCAACAAAACAGACGACAGTCATTGAGACTGGCATCTTAAGTGTTTTTTTTCGGATGCAGTCGAAATCAACCAAAGCCCGTTGACGTACCTCACCTGGCGCTTAGCGGAAACTATTGAACATGCTAGAGAAGGCTAGGTTCCGGTCAGCAAAAACTGGACTTATGACATACAGTAAGAAGGCGTGCATAATGTTTTAAGGGGAATGGATACATCTTCAGGGGAGGCCACTCCTGCAAAAGTATTTTTGTCTCCCATGTCTATATAGGGGTCAACTCTTAAAGGAAAGAATTTGCTCCTAAGGAGCAAATTCTTTTCTTTTTTTTTTTGAGAATAGACCCCTTTTTCAGTAGGACAGGGCTTAGATTTGATCTGGACTATACTAATGTGTTGGGATCGACACGCGTTGTTGGCCCAGATCAGACGCTACAGAAAGCAGTGTCGTACTGGGGTCTGCACTGTTTGCTTAAACTACAGAAAGTCAAGGGTTAAACGAAATAGACTGACAGGGGCGTAACTATGAGGAAATAATTTGTACGCAAACCGAAGAAAATCATGCACTAGAAATACCAACCCCGCCCCGTAATATCGTTTACCTTCATCATCATCATCATCATCATCATCATCATCATCATCATCATCATCATCTTCTTCTTCTTCTTCTTCTTCTTCTTCTCTTCTTCTTCTTCTTCTTCTTCTTCTTCTTCTTCTTCTTCTTCTTCTTCTTCTTCTTTGTCGTCGTCTAACTTTTTTAAGTTTGCAATGTGTACGCAAGTGCGTATCTGCATAAAGGATGCTAGGCTCCTGACTGAGTCCCGTTCAGTACCGTATTATAGACAATGATTTAATAACCCATTGGCTAAGATTCAATTGCAATATTCAGTATCGAAAAACGCTTCGCTGTTGTCTGTCTGAGCTAGACGCACATTATCGTCACGTCGTATATTTGGCTCTGCTGGTAAATTAGAAACAGTTAACACAATTATTTGTTCGTGCTGAGGAGTAGGGTTAGAAATACAGTAAAATTCCTATATAAAGACCACCTTTGGGACTGTTCAAAAGTGGTCTTTAAGACCACTTTTGAACAGTCTCAAAGGTGGTCCCTGACAGGGGACACTGCGGGCAGAAAACACAAAGAAAGCTTAAGAAGCTTTTATAAGCAGATATGTGGTCTTAAGAGCGGATTTTTCACTGTTATGGTTCATAAAAGGATTACATGCCTGTGTGAAGTTGTGAATTCTTTCATGGTTCCAAGTGACACATTCCTAAAAATTATGTGTAAAATTTTGGTGTTTTTATTTTTTTTTTATTTTTTTTTTGTTAAATCCGATCTTTAGAATAGCGATATCCGGGCGTCTTTTATTTATTTATTTTTTTCAAAGTGATATGTTACCTTTGTTCTTGAGTGGATTGCTTTCATATTAGGACTGTTGTTTCACTGGAGGGACCCCTTCCGTATACAATCTATTCGTGGATGCCATTTATCGAGCTTTAATTTATTTCCTGTTTATACGGAACCCGGGAAGGAGGGACATACTGATTTTATTTTTTACGTTGTTCTGCACAAGATTGCGCACAATATGACATCGGTTTTGTTTTGTCCGCACAACATATTATCTTTTTCGCACAACATGTTATCTTGTTTGCACAACATTTTCTATTGTTGCACAACATATTATCGCGTTCAAAGAACATATAATCTTGTTCGCGCAACATATTATCTTGTGCGAACAACATAATATCTTGTGCACATCAGATAATATCTTGTTTGAAAAAAAAAAAAAAAAAAAACTTGTATTCTTTTCCGCACAACAAAATATCTTGTTCGCACAACATATTATCTTGTGTGCACAACACATCTTGTTCGCACGAGATAATATCTTGTTTTCACAACTTATCATCTTGTCCGCACAACATATGATCTTTTTCGCACAACATTTTATCTTGTTTGTACAACATGTTCTGATGTTCGCACAACATATTATCTTGTTCGTAACACATAGTATATTGTGGGCACAGCATATTATCTTGTTGGCATAACATATCTTGTTCGCACAACATGTTATCTTGTTTCTCTAAAAAGAAGTAATATGTTGTGCTAAAAAATATTATGTTATGCAAACAAGATATTATGTTGTGCGAACAAGATAATGTGTTGTGCGTACAAGAAAATATGCTGATCGCACACGATATGTTGTGTGCACAAGATATTATTTTATGCTAACAAGTTATTATGTTGTCTGAACAAGATCATATGTTATGGAAACAAGATAATTTGTTGTATGAACAAGATAATGTTAGTTTATACAAACTTATTTTAGTTCGACTGAGATGAAAGCTTCAAGCTTATTTGAATCGCCCTCGAACTCTCATTCCGGGTGTTATCGCGCGCGCGAGTATGACGCAGTCGAGTTTACACCACTGCTACCCATTTACACCTGGGTGGAGTGGATCAGTGGCATAACGTGTCTTGCCCAAGGACAAACCTCGCCTCCGGTGGCCGGATTCGAACCCACAACCTCTCGATCATAAGTCGAACGCGCTAACAATTGAGCTATCGGAACTACCAGTAATATGTTGTACACACAAGGTGAGTGAGTGAGTTTTTGTTTTACGTCCCACCAACAGCTAAAGTCATACGGAGACGGGACCTCGGTTTAAAGACTCATCCGAAAGTCTGGAGAAGCCCGGGATCGATCCTGCTATCCCTGCTTTACAAGGCGAGTAGCATAACCACTGCACCACAGGGGCTTCTGTGCACATAAGGTAACTTGTGTGTACAGGATATTATGTTGTGCGACCAAGATGTTATCTTGTGCGAACAAGATAATATAGATTGTTGGAACCCGTTAGAACCGACTCGATGTACCCACAATCTATATTTTAGAGCAGAAATAAGAAAAATAAGGTATCCCCCTGTAAACCCCAGTTTTCCTATATATAAAAGTGGGGTTCAAGAGGGGTCAAAATTCTAATGTCGTGTCTTCGTGAAAGTTAAACGTTTGGAAAACGCATCCGTAAACAAAACTGTTGTCATTCATATGTATACCGCTCAAAAAGGCAATTATTTCTTATCAAAAGTCAGATATTTTCCTTTTTATCCAAAAACATTGCAAGTGCTCATTAGAACCGCTATGTCCTGGAGCAAAAATAAAATAAAATAAAATAAATAAATAAATAAAAGATAAAAAAAAAAAAAAATAAAAATAAAATAAAATGGGATTTGACGGATTTATGAACATCAACTTCTTGTATCGTCACGTGCACTGCGCAGCAGGCAAATCAAAAAGCAGGGTTATACTATAATGTTATTAATCAAGTAATTTCGTATTGGCCCAGGTACAGGTCCGAAGTCTGCTGCATTGGCCCGAGGCCGAAGGCCGAGGGTCAATGCAGCTGACCGAGGACCTGTAACTGGATCATTGCGAAATTGCTTGATTAATGACAATTTTATTAATTGACACAATAAAAAAAAAAACATAATTTATTGATTTTTTGACTTCTGTTAATATTGGGTGACCTGGTGTTAATACGGATGACCTCCGATCAATACAGGGTTGTAAATTAATAATATGCTGTACACACAAGGTAAGTTGTGTGTACAGGATATTATGTTGTGCGAACAAGATGTTACCTTGTTCGAACAAGATAATAAGTTGTGCAAACAGGAAAATATGTAGTGCGAACAAGATATTTTGTTGTACGGACAATATATAAAGTTGTACGAACAAGATATTATCTTGTGCGCACAAGATAATATGTTGTTCAAACAAGAAAATATCTTGCACAAACAAGATGAGTGTTGTACAAACAAGATAAATTATGTTGTATCAACAAGATATCTTGTGCACACAAGATATTATGTTGTTCCCACAATTGTGCACAATATATTGTTCGCACATGATAATATTTTGTGCGTAGATACTACAGGTATCTTGTTATCTTGTGCAGACAACTTAAACTAGATAGTTTGTTGACAAGGTACCAGAGGGTTAAAAAATTCGACCAAGAAAAAAAAAATGATTCATCGATTGTTTTGAGTTTAACGAGGGGTCAACCCTTGTGTATCATTTTTCGATGGATACATCTTCAGGGGAGGCCACTCCTGCAAAAGTGTTTTTGTCACCCATGTCTATATAGGGGTCAACTCTTAAAGGAAAGAATTTGCTCCTAAGGAGCAAATTCTTTTCTCTCTCTCTCTCTCTCTCTCTCTCTCTCTCTCTCTCTCTCTCTCTGTGTGTGTGTGTGTGTGTGTGTGGTGTGTGTGTGTGTGTGTGTGTGTGTGTGTGTGTGTGTGTGTGTGTGTGTGTGTGTGTGTGTGTGTGTGTGTGTGTGTGTGTGTGTGTGTGTGTGAATTCGGGTTGAACGTCGCTTTCAGCAATTTTTCAGTCATATCACGACGGTGTCTGGTTGCGACAGGGAGCTCAATCCTCACTTTTATAGAGGATAACTTTTTTAAACCATTTGATTAAGACATAATAACGCGTTTAGCGAACTTCGACTACCCAAGGCGAATTAAAATACGTTTATTCCAACCTGTACGGGGTCCAAAAACATTAACCCATAAATGCCAATTGCTTCAATACTGGGACATTCGGAAACACTTAAGACAGATTAGAGGCCACAGATGTAGCGTCTGATCGGTGTCTTCACTATTTGCTAAAAGTACGGAACTTGATTTTAAACCCACAACTTACAACACACTATATAATTTTACTCCACTTTGGTTGCTCACCTATGAGTCGAGCTGTCTAGGCAGTGGACCGTTAGCTATATATTTTGGATAAACACTGAACTCCAGGGAACTTGTAAGACTGATTCTTATCAGCAATTTTATTGGGATATTTTCCTGGACCTTTTAACATCTGGTTTCATTAAATTGAAAATTAGAAGGAGAAAAGTCAAAGGTCTGAAAGCCCTCAGAGTCGGTGAAATTTACTAAGTTCTCTTTTTTGAAACAGGACCTAGACTGTATCCAACTAATTCTAAGATCAAACAAGTTCATAGTTCATACTTCCTGGTTGGAGAAACAGCTTTTTTGAGACAGTTGTCTTAAATCATGATTTTTAAAATGCTGTGTTATACAAGGAGTTGCATATGAACAACTGACAGAGTACTGATTTAGGGACAGCACTTATTCTTTTCAAATACAACACCTGTGCTACAAGTGACTATAAGTAATTGGTTTTGTTTGAATTAAGGTTTAGTCCCTGTCAACACTTCTTAGATCACTGGGATTTGAAATTAAAACACACACAGATTGCGGGTGCTCCTTAGAATCGTGTAATTATGGCGGTCTTAAACAGTTTCAATAGTCAATGTGTTTAATGCAGGAATAAGAACTATAGAAATGCGTCCATAGGACACATATGCCCCCGCCTTAAAAATATGTCTATGTTTGTGTTAATCCATAGACAGTTATTGATTGTGTTTAAGTTTTGGACCCTTTTTTAACGTTTGACCTCTAAGTATGACCTTGAACTTGGAGGTAAGGACCTTGGTTTTGTGTGAGGCAGATTGTCTCATGATGGCAACATTTCTGCCAAGTAATTTCAAAATCCATCCAGAAATAAGAAAGTTATTGACTGTGTTTAAGTTTCAGACCCTTTTTTACCTTTGACCTCTAAGTATGACCTTGACCTTGGAGGTCTGGACCTATGTTTTGCAGGTGACACATCATCTCATGATGGTTAGCATTTCTACAAAGTAATTTCAAAATCCATCCAGAAATAAGAAAGTTATTGACTACGTCTAAGTTTCGGACGGACGGACGAACGAACTAACGGACAGGGACAACGCTATATGTCCTTCCACCATTCTTCGAATGGCAGGGGCATTAAAATTGGGTTCCACCCTGTATATCCCCTTATTTCAAGTATACACAGGTTGCGAGTGCTCCTTAAAAATCATCTAACTGGGGGCCGTCTTAAAGAGTACCCACAGTCTATGTATTTAAGCAGGAATAAGAAAAAATAAAGAATACCCCTGTAAACACTCTCTTTTCAAGCACACACAGATTGCGGGTGCTCTTTAGAATTGTTTAAATTTAGCAGTCTTAAAGAGTACCCACAGATTATGAATTTAAGAAGGAATAAGAAAACTAAAGTATTCCCCTGTAAATCCCTCTTTTCAAGAACACACAGATTGCGGGTGCTCCTTAGTATTGTCAAATTGGGGCGGTCTTAAAGAGTACCCAGGGTCTATGTATATAACTAGGAATAAGAAATATAAAGTATACGCCTGTAAACCCCCTCTTTTCTAGCACACACAGATTGTGAGTGCTCCTTGGAATTGTTTAATTGGGACAGTCGTAAAAAGTATCTACAGTCTATGTATTTAAGCAGGAATAAGAAAGTTGGAGTATGTGCCTGTAAACCCCCTCTTTTCCAGCACGCACACAGAATGATGTTGCAGATGCTCCTAAGAATCGTCTTATTGGGGCGATCTGAAAGAGTACACAGAGTCTATGTATTTTAGAAGGAATAAGAAAAATAAAGTATACCACTGAAAACCCCCACTTTTCAAGCATACACAGATTGCGGTTGCTCCCTTGAATCGTCTTACTGAGGCTGTTTTAATGAGAACCCACAGACTATGTATTTTATGCATGAATAAGAAAAATAAAGTGTACCCCTATAAACCCCCTCTTTTTATGGATACACAGATTACGGGTGCTCCTTAAAATCGACTTATTGGGGTGGTCTCAGAGAGTACCTAAGCAGGAATAAGAAAAATAAAGTATACCCCTGTAAATCCCCTCTTTTTATCAAGTAATTATTGAACATGTCAAATGCCAGATTTCTAAATAAATAGCCTGGCTGAGTGAGACCAGTTCGTTGTGAAAATTACCGGTAAATAGTTTGAAATACATGTGTAATATGTATTTTGGTCTTGCAAATATATAATGTCAAGGCAAGGCCAATCAAGCGAAAAATTTCGTAGGCAGTGGCAGCCTCATTGAGGCTTAAATGTAAAAAATATGATTATCTGCTTACTGATCACACAGTTGGGAATTTGTAATAATATCTGATATGCTGGCATACTGAAATGACCTAACCAATGTATTAAACAGTCAAATGTCGGATTTCTTCATTATAGCCTCGCCAAGCCAAAAATGTATTGATATGAAACTGCCTGGAATATTTTCATTTTAAATTTTAGCTTATTGATGCATATCAGTTAAATCAAATCAATGATCTTGCAATGTTCTTGGTATATGGAGGGATGTGATGTCATAAAGAATCTGAAACAACTTTTTGTCAGCTATGAAAAAAGTGAAGAAAAAAAGTAATCCATATAAACTGAGCTAGAGTAAAATTCTGAAAGAAATCACACACTAAAATCAAGTAGCCTCTGTATTATCAGAGATTTCCATCACAAACAATAACAAATCATCACACTCCAGTTACAGATTAAATGGCCTCACAAATTATTTCCAGCTGTGCTGAGAAACAGGCTAAAATTTGGCATGTTCTAATTTCTGGCCTGGCTTGGTCTGGCCCGGTCTGGCCCGGTCTGGCTTGGTCTGGCTCCTTATGACCTATTTAACTCAGATGACATAATACGTCAGGGCCAGCCAGGCCAGGCCAGGCCAATATTTAAAACTAACATCAGGAGGGGTGTTCAGGTCATGAACCTTGACACTCCATCCCTTGAGACAAGCTGCTTGTTGTTGGCATTGATTTACTCCAGTAATCAGAGATGTGTACAGGGATACCTGTTTATGCCATATAAATGCGACTTTGGAAAACAGTGCAGGCCCATATAGTTTAATTGTCACGGAACACGTCATCTGATCAGGTTCTACGCTGTTTGCACAAAAAAAAGATGTAGCGCTTTGGGGAAAAATAAAAAATTTGATAGATGTTAGTTTATTTAACGTCGCATATCCGAAACAATAATCTCATGCGGATCCTTTTATAAATTCTTACCTTTCCTTCATTAAACCATTTTGATATTAGATGGTGAACAGCTATATCTATGTGTTCATATATAGCCATCCAAGCTTGATCAGACTGTGTATCCGAATTAATTGGCACATGAAAAAGGGAAACAGACTTCCATGATATTGTATCATGGTCTAATTCAAAGTAGACAAGACAAACCTGATCAAAGAGAAAACAGATGGTCACCCAGGAAAAGCCACAACAGCAAAAAAAAAAGTCTACACAACCCCCAAACACTTAGATTCCATAATTAATTGACCGAGTCTGTTGCAGACTGCTTATCACTAGGGCAACGTCAAATCAATGTCAGTGCAACTTTACGGCGTTGCACCGATGTAGATGTGACGTTGGATAAACGTCATGACGTTGAACCGAGGTTGATGTGACGCCACAATTACGTCATGTGCCCACTGGGTTGGTTTTCAGGTGTGAACCAGAATCAGTCAATCAATCAAATTATTTGACCGTCCATGAAATAAAGACCCCCCCCACCAAACCTCACTTTATATAGAGAAAACTGGGGTCTACGGGGTAAACATTATTTTCCTTATTTCTGAACCCACACATAGGTTGTGGGTACTCGTTGAGGCGGTTCTAACAAGCACCCAAAACCTATGTTTTGAGTATAAATAAGAAAAATATCACAAATTTTCATCAGAAAAATTACCTTTTCTGAGGTATGAAAAAAGCACTATATCCGGATGCGTTATCGTAATGTTTACGTAAAGAAGTCCAGATATATTGAAAATTTTGCCCATATAAGAAAAGTAAAAAAAAAGTGTATAAAAATACGATATTTTTCATATTTCTACCCTAAACATAGATTGTGGGTACTCCTTAGACTCGCCATGGGGAGGCGTTTCTAACAGGTACCCACAATCTATGTTTTTGAGCAGAAATCAGAAAGTTGATGGCATGCCATCGCAAATCCCCACGCTTCAAGCAGAGCCTTATTAATGTTGTTTTCGCATGCCTCATCATGTAAAGAAGCCATGTACCAAATCTCTTTGCATTCTGGCCATTGTACAAGTGAGTATCGGAGGGATTGGGATACAATGCACTCAGTTGCACAAAGCTCCCATTTATGTTTTCTGTAATCGCCCTAATAACGGGTCTCCATGGCCTAGTGGATAAGAGCGCTGACTCTTTCACCGCTATGGTTCGAGCCTTTCTCGGGTGACATGTAAGAGGCCAAGTTCTGCAACGGAAGGTCAGGTGTTTTTTCTTCTCTTTGAGTACACCGGTTTTCGCCCACTCTGTCGTCTGATTAACGATCTGCTCAATATAAGTAAAATAGTCATGAAAGATCACAACTAAAACAAAAACAAATCACTCTAAGATTTTAACATTGTTTCCAAACTGCAGCGTATTGGGTCTACGTTTAACTTGATAATCGAGTTTTTCAGCTTGATACTTGACACTCGACAAAATGAAACTCTCCTATTCTGTTTGCGAAGTAAGGAATTTTTCTGCAAAATGATAGCAGGACTTAACCAGCATGCAAATTGTTATGAAACTATCAATTTATGACATTCATAAGAAAAGACACTGACAAACAGAGTAGCTCCACAACCTGACACCCCTAAATATTGAAATGGACTCCTGTTATATATAAAGGAAGCTTTCATTTGGTACAAAAAGGGTAAAAAGGGTTGAGTATCTATAAATTCTGGAATGGTTTTGTGTACATGGGCACTGGCATATAGATAAGACGCCACAGTGTGCAGCATCTGATCAGGGTCTCCACACCGACCTTACACTCAAGAGATAATCCACCCATCCGGTGCTGTCAGTGCTTTGTTTTATTTTGTCTGTATATCACTGTTAAACAGGATAGCTTGATGCTCAAAATAATTACCAATCCAAATCTATTTATAAAGTTCTTTTTCTTTCAAATTAAATCAAAGATAAATTATAAAAACAAAGAAACAACATCACAGCCATACCATTCCTAGAATAACATGAATAACAAGACATTATAATGATTACCTGTACCCTGTAGTAGTAAATCAGTGCCAACAGCAAGTAACTTGTCTCAAGGGATGAAGTGTCTAGGTTCTTGACCTGAACACTCCTTCTGATGTTGATTCCAATACTGGCCTGGCCTGGCCCGGCCCGAAGTGTTATGTCATTGAAATTAAATAGGACGGGAGAGGCCAGACCGGGCCAGACCAAGCCAGGCCAGAAATTAGAACATGCCCGTTGAAAGTGGAGTAAAATTATACAGTGAACACATGTTTCGTAACTAGAGCTCTCGAAAGCAGGTGATTAACTGTGTTCGATGTCAGTGAGTAAAGGGTTGTTTAGTTGGTCACTGATAAGGTAACCCTTTAACCCTGTAGACCGGTGCAGACGCCGAGGTTGAAATACACTGTATCTATGCAAACCTTGCAGACCCTGTTAAGACGGCACGTAGCTAGCACTTCTCGCCAGAATCTACCTTTTACACGTTTAGCCATCGTGTCAGTGAATCAGAAATCCCTTTCTATAAGAATATATTTAAAGCGAGAAGAGTCCTGTTCAGAAACTCAGGGATGAAAGATAAAATCTCAAACAGGTTACATAAATATCATCGGAAAGCGCGTAGGATAATAGGCCCAGAGTATTGTTTTCTTTTCATAATTCGTCTTTCTGTGCCAATTTATATTCAATCCGTATAAAGTCGCGACAAATGAAATATTTTGAAAGACGTTCCATGCCTGCTTAATTAATTTTCAAGAGTTGCTTTGGACTATTTTATGCAGCGAACGAACAGCGGAAGTGGAGTAACGCAGTCCAGTACCGGAAGTAGAAATGTGTTGACATAGAAACTTGATTTTAAAATCAACTGTCAAAAAACAAATCCGCATGTCCCTTGCCGGGTTCCGTACCGTACATTTAATTCCACGGTAATTTTCTGGAATATCATTTCTTTTGAAGAATATTTGACAGATAAAGTGATTTGATACACTGACGAATTATAACATTTTTGTGTATGTCTATATTTTTTTCAGTTCACATTTGGGAAGTTATTCATTATTTGACGTATATCCTTACTAGGCTGACATTTTCGGAAATAACCTGTATATTAGAACCCTTAACCCTTATACCGCTGAACCTTTGCAAGCCGGGTAGATTCGAATCAGATGGCTTCAGAAGACGCAAGCTCATCAGGTCTACAATGTTTCGAATCAGATGGCTTCTGGAGAAACCATCTGGCAAAGATCTACACTGTTTGCCAACCAGTTTGCGAATTAGAATGAAACATTACAGGAAGTAATGATTGGTTGATAGTAAGAAATGGACGTTGCTATATTAATTTATTCAGCTGGATAATGGTTAAATATGCCCCCGCTTGAAGAAATATATGGGCTGCATGATACTTCCACGCAGAGCTAAATCCGCCCCGCACACTAGTACTGGTAAACCGCTTAGAGGATCTAAGCCTGTCCAGGAACGCGGTGCGAGGCGGACCGTCCATGCTAATAAACCATATTGGTTTCATTGGGGGACAGGGCTTGAGATGTCATTTCATCTCAATGTTGGGTAAAAGTCCAACAAAATTGGAAGAAACGTCTCCAAAATGACCAAATGGGTAAGAGCGTTGACTCTTAACCGTTGGGTCTCTCACCGCTGTGGTGATGCCAAGTTCTGCAACGGAAGATCATGTGTTTTTTCTCCGTGAACTCCGGTTTTCGCCCACCTCCGATTAACGATGGGCTCGAAACTATCTTCCAAATGTGTCACGCATAATTCCACTATTAAGACCACCTAAAATTAAGACAAATTATGCTGTTAAAAGCATATTTAGAAGGTTTTAGGTACGTTTTCTTAGTGTTTCTTCTATCTGGTCTGCTCTCATGGAAGATCACCTTTGGGACTGTTCAAAAGTGGTCTTAAAGACCACTTTTGAACAGTCTCAAAGGTGGTCTTAATATTGGAATTTTACTGTAATAGCAAATGTCGAGAACATGAAGGATTATGATTAATGAGTAATGATTGATTTTCTATCTGAAACCTAAATAGAGGATCTTACATGAGTTTTTGTGTATTATTCAATTTATTGAACGAGTTGAGGAAAAGGGATAAAATGCGAGGTCTTGCCGAGCATTTTATCCCTTTTCCTCAACGAGTTTAATATTAGCATGACTATGACATGTAAAACGCATTTTATTCACGATTGTTTTACAAAAATGTCAATATTCCGCCATTAGTAAATGCGACGTCGTTAAGGACGTCGAACATGTAACGTTACGGGGCGTAGTTAACTCATCACTAGTGGATTATCAAATTTATTACATTGACGTTACATTCTCAGACGCGATGTCATATGATAAAGATGATTTTTCTTGGATTGGACTGCAAAAGTGGCTTTAGCAAACAGTGTCCCTACACATCAGACACCGCGAAACGGCGGCGTCTGATCTTGGTCTACACTGTCTCCTGTTGAAAAACTTAAAAAAGATGAAATCAACCAGACACTCAAATTGGAAAGGCGCCATCCTCGGCAGCTCAGTCGGATGCGCGTCTGACAGGTAACCAAGAGGTCGCGGGTTCGATACCTGCCGGGTCGGCAACATTCTTTCGTGGATATTGATTATGAAACTTTTTCTAAGACATTCTCTCCTTCTGCTGATTCAAGAAGGTCAGTTGTAATTTTCTGGCGAGGGAATGTGCACTGTACTGGTTACATATAACCGCTTATGTGCAAGCCTGCCCAGGAAAAATGTGGTAAGGGAAACTGACCTACCTGATATGACCTACATAATGGTGACTGGGCCATTAAACTCTAAACAAACAAACAAACACACAATTTGGAACGGAAGCTGTCTTAACGCTTTGCATGCCGGCTTTTAATCGATTTTTAGCAGGCGAAATTCTTAAATATCTTATTATTTTTCCCAGAAAACAAGGCTTGACATCCCGTGCAAATTGTCTCCTGTGGAGACAATTTGCATGAGATGTCTAGTCCTGTTTTCTGAGCGAAAGAAGAAAAATATGAAGAATCTGTCGTCTGCAGAATTAGCCCAGAGAGTAGTAAAGGAACAAAGCGGAAATTCATTCATGTGCACTTTTTGACATCCATCCCTGCAAATGATGCCAATGGAGTGCGAAATAGTCACCGCCGCCGGTGATCGAACCGGGGGCCTCTGGCATCAGAGGTAAGTGCAATAACCACTGAGCTATCTCTGGCGGTGTGTCAATTATTTTGCGACACTGGGGCGTCGAACTGGTATTGGACAAAGCCTATCCTGCAGGCACAAAACGTTAACTCAACGTTGAACTAACGTTGAAACAACAACGTTGTTTCAACGTTAGTTCAACGTTGAGTGCCTGCTGGATATTTCTCACCTATTTTTCCCAATACGCTCTTTTTTCTCTCATTACCATGAAAGATGGAGGACAACGAGGCGGTTCTAATAAGGACCCACAATCTATGTCTTTGAGCAGAACCAAGTAAGGTATACCCATGTAAATCCCAGTTTTACTGTATAAATAGGGGTTTATGGGGGTCAAAATTATACAGGCGCGTTTTCGTGACGAGAACAATATTCAGCGCTCAGTTTGTCAAAGCCTTGTTAGCAAACCAAACTCGTTATGGTTAAAAATGTTACCTGTTCTAGAAAGAACGTACATTGTCAATTATAGCAATATTTTGCTAAAATATGTGAGTAGCTTTTGCAATGATTATTTTTTTCTGCAAAAATACGACCCTGTTGTGCCGCAACTAATGGTCGAGGTTTTTAACGTATTTAATACGATAACATACCCGTGCGACATAGTGCATTTTTTCACATCTCCAAAATGGCTACTTTTCAGATGAAAAAACTGTGAAATGTTTGTTATTTTTACTTTTGACATAGGTTGTGGGTGCTCGTTAGAACCGCCTCATTTGGGCGGTTCTAACGAGTACCCACAACCTATGTCAATGACCAGAAATAAGGAAAATAAGGAAAATAATACCCCCATAAACCCCAGTTTTCCCTATATAAATTGGGGAGTAAGGGAGTTGTTCATTTCACGGACTTGTTCACGTGATGGTTAGCTAACTACATTGAATGTTTGCAACAACAGAGCCCCTGCCATTGCACGACCCGCAGAAAAAGCGACCAACTGAAGTCAGTTGATTTCTAAGAGTGCCCTAAAATCACCGTGTCATTCTGTCATTCTGTCAGTCTGTCAGTCTGTCTGTCCGTCCGTAACCCGTTTGTGAAAATTGGTGATAGTGAATTATCCACTTGGAATATTTAAACAATTCTTGGCATACTGATAGATAGCAATGAGATCTAACCAATGAACTTGCGAAATATTACATTCCATTTAGTAAAGCCTCGCCGAGGCGAAAAATGTGAAAATTTTCGAACTGCTTCTCCTCGGAAACCGTTTGGCCGATTGAAGTCAAATTTCATATGGAGTCTCTATGGGATGGGGGAAACCAAAATTTGCTCATGGGGTCCAGGTCACATGACCAAAATGGCCACCAAGCCATATACGGCAAAAACCCTTCAAAAATAGTCTTCTCCAGAACCACTGGGCAGATTTCCACGAAACTTGATAAATAGCATCTGGGACGTAGGCCCATCATAAATTGCTAAAATGGTGACCCTGGGTTGACCTTGACCTTCTTTGTGCCTAGGTCAAACTTTGACCCATATGCTTTTGTTGGAATATTTAAACAATTTTTGGCATACTGATAGATATCAATGAGATCTAACCAATGAACTTGCGAAATATTACATTCCATTTAGTATAGCCTCGCCGAAGCGAAAAATGTGAAAATTTTCGAACCGCTTCTCCTTGGAAACCGTTCGGCCGATTGAAGTCAAATTTCATATGGAGCCTCTATGGGATGGGGGAAACCAAAATTTGCTCATTGGGTCCAGGTCACATGACCAAAATGGCCGTCAAGCCATATATGGTCTGTCTGTCTGTCCGTCCATAACCTGTTTGTGAAAACTGGTGATAGTGACTTAACCACTTGGAATATTTAAACAATGTTTGGCATACTGATAGATATCAATGAGATCTAACCAATGAACTTGCGAAATATAAGATTCCATTTAGTATAGCCTCGCTGAGGCGAAAAATGTGAAAATTTTCGAACTGCTTCTCCTTGGAAACCGTTCGGCCGATTGAAGTCAAATTTCATATGGAGCCTCTATGGGATGGGGGAAACCAAAATTTGCTCAAGGGGTCCAGGTCACATGACCAAAATGGCCGCCAAGCCATATATGGTAAAAACCCTTCAAAAGGCTTCTCCAGAACCGTGACTGGGCAGATTTCCACGAAACTTGATAAATAGCATCTTGGACGTAGGCCCATTATAAATTGCTAAGATGGTGACCCTGGGTTGACCTTGAACTTCTTTGTGCCTAGGTCAAACTTTGACACATATGCTTTTGTTGGAATATTTAAACAATTTTTGGCATACTGATAGATATCAATGAGATCTAACCAATGAACTTGCGAAATATAACATTCCATTTAGTATACCGAAGCGAAAAATGTGAAAATTTTCGAACCGCTTCTCCTTGGAAACCGTTCGGCCGATTGAAGTCAAATTTCATATGGAGCCTCTATGGGATGGGGGAAACCAAAATTTGCTCATGGGGTCCAGGTCACATGACCAAAATGGCCGCCAAGCCATATATGGTCTGTCTGTCTGTCCGTCCATAACCTGCTTGTGAAAACTGGTGATAGTGACTTAACCACTTGGAATATTTAAACAATGTTTGGCATACTGATAGATATCAATGAGATCTAACCAATGAACTTGCGAAATATAAGATTCCATTTAGTATAGCCTCGCTGAGGCGAAAAATGTGAAAATTTTCGAACTGCTTCTCCTTGGAAACCGTTCGGCCGATTGAAGTCAAATTTCATATGGAGCCTCTATGGGATGGGGGAAACCAAAATTTGCTCATGGGGTCCAGGTCACATGACCAAAATGGCCGCCAAGCCATATATGGTAAAAACCCTTCAAAAGGCTTCTCCAGAACCGTAACTGGGCAGATTTCCACGAAACTTGATAAATAGCATCTGGGACGTAGGCCCATTATAAATTGCTAAGATGGTGACCCTGGGTTGACCTTGAACTTCTTCGTGCCTAGGTCAAACTTTGACACATATGCTTTTGTTGGAATATTTAAACAATTTTTGGCATACTGATAGATATCAATGAGGTTTAACCAATGAACTTGCGAAATATTACATTCCATTTAGTATAGCCTCGCCGAGGCGAAAAATGTGAAATTTTCGAACCGCTTCTCCTCAGAAACCGTTGGGCCGATTGAAGTCAAATTTCATATGGAGCCTCTATGGGATGGGGGGAACCAAAATTTGACCATGGGGTCCAGGTCACATGACCAAAATGGCCGCCAAGCCATATATGGTAAAAACCCTTCAAAAATAGTCTTCTTCAGAACCACTGGGCAGATTTCCACGAAACTTGATAAATAGCATCTGGGACGTAGGTCCATCATAAATTGCTAAAATGGTGACCCTGGGTTGACCTTGACCTTCTTTGTGCCTAGGTCAAACTTTGACACATATGCTTTTGTATTGGAAAAGTGAGAATGCATTTTATCCTGCAAACGATTCAGAATACAGTACTAAAGTATAAGATATATTTTTGCTCCTTACGATAAGGCGCATTTATTAGGGGAACCGTTTTAGGTCCAGGTCACATGACCAAAATGGCCGCCATACCCATATATGGTAACACTCATAAAGCTAAAAACATTCGGCGGGTCGTGCACTTCAGCTGAAGCACTGGTTCACATCTATTCTTGCATAAGTGCCTATGCGCATGGCTGTTTGACGCCATTGTCAAATGGACCGGAAGCCCGCCTCAAACAACAAAAAAAATGTCCAAATCATGAAATTCGCGCGCTGTTTGAACATGGATTTTGAGCTTTTGATATTGTTTTTTTTTTACGTTACGTTGAGCGTCATAACATTATCGCCATGAACTTAGCGTCTTAGAGTTTTATGATGATGACAGAGGGCTACTGCGTAACACCGTCATTGCAAACAACGTTTCTGGGCCCAGTTGTTCAAAGAATCGTTATCTTAACGAGCTCGTTAGTGGTCATACTGTTAATTGTTCTAGCAAGTTTAATATCTAAAATTTTGTTATTTTTGCTGAAAAAATGTGAGCAGCTTTTGCATATGCAAAAACTGCTTACATTTCAGTTTTTTCTGCAAAAAATTTAGCATATTTGCCATATTTAATGATCAAAGTTTTAACGATTCGTTAACTAGCGGCATCGTTAGTTTTGAACAACTGGCCCCTGAACTCGCCGCCATGTTGGTTTGCCGGTCGCAGTTGAATAGTTTATTTGGAGTTTATATCGAGCCTTTGGGCGTTTTCGTCAAAATTTGCTGTCGGAATCGAAAGTTATGCAAGGACAACGATCATCCATGGTTATTTCATTGCATTAACATTTGCCGGATCCCTCGGAAGATATTTGAACATGCGGCCTAGCGGCCTCAAGTTCAAACAGCTTCCTATAGAACTAGCAAAGGTTAATGCAGGAAAAAAAAAACATAAACTAACGGCATCGGATGTAATGAACAACAGGGCCATTGCATCACGAAAACACGCCTATTTTAATTTGATCCCCATGAACCCCACTTTCATTACCGTAAAATGTGGGTTTACATAGGTAGGCCCTAGACCTTATTTTGTTATTTCTGCTTTAAAATATAGATTGGGGATACTCGTTAGAACCGCCTTGATGACTACCCACAATCTATATTTTTTGCAGAAATAAGAAAAATATCACAATTTTTAACTCGGCTGTTTTTGAAAAACGACGAGGTATTAACATAGCTCTGGCGTCGTCTGCGTCGTCGTCGTCATCGTGCAAAAACTATGACATTTTGATATCCCTGTCATTACTGAGTGAGTGAGTGAGTTTAAGTTTTACGTCCCACCAACAGCTAAGGTCATACGGAGACAGGACCTCGGTTTAAAGACTTTTCCGAAAGTCTGGAGAAGCCCGGGATCGATCCTGCGATCCCTGGTTTACAAGGCGAGTAGCGTAACCACTGCACCACGGAGGCTTCTCTGTCATTACTGAACATATTTACTTGAAACTCGGACTAGTTGTTCATTATGAAAAGGGGAGCTCATACCAATAGGTGAGGTAACCCTCAAATATTTTTGGCACAGTTATGCCACTTTTTCGACTTAGAATTTTTGTTTTCTAAAAGAAACTGCAGCCGAGCGTTGGCGCCCGCATGTGGTGCCATTACGAAAACACGCCTATACAAATACATTGTAACCTTTATCGCCGAAAAAATGAAAATTTTAAGATGAAAAATTGTGATATTTTTCTTATTTCTGCTCAAAATATAGATCGTGGGTACTCGTTAGAACCGCCTCGATGAGGCGGTTCTAATGTGTACCCACAATCTATATTTTAGAGCAGAAATAAGAAAAATAAGGTTTTCCCCCTGTAAACCCCAGTTTTACTACATAAAAGTGGGGTTCAAGGGGGTCACAATGATATAGGCATGTTTTCGTGATGTCTTGTTCATCTTAAAATTTTCGTTTTATCGGCGGTAATATTTACTATGTATTTGTATAGGCGTATTTTCGTAATAACATGCATTACTATTTCAGTGTAGTACTGAATGACCTTGCTATTTCACCATTCAACCAAAAGGTGAAAAAGGAATGGCCAACATTCAAAGCAGTGCTAACGAGACATTTCTTTGTTGTTATAAACATTCAAAAGAACCTCACCCAAGATGTTTTCGAAGAAATGGCAGTTTCAGAGAGATCATATTGCCAGTATCCTATTTGGCAACGAAGGATAAGACAATTAAAAGACAAGCGGGACGGCTGTGGTACTTTGAAACAGGGACAGTGAATTATATACGCTCGTATACATATTTTGTTATGCCGCAGCAAAATATATTTTGCAACGATGAAAATATTTGATAAACAAGCGTAGAATATATTAATGCAAATATTGTTTAACAGATAAATGAGTGCATTATAATATTAATGACAATATAATGAAATATTAATGAAATATTAATGAAATATAGATAAGCGAGTTCACATGATAAGCCTCCGTAGATGATATTGTTGTATAGACGAATTGCACAATTTAGCATTATAGTTATTTTACAAAGTAATGTTTTCTGTGAAGTGACGCAATTAAAGACAATATGCCTTCATATGGCTGAGAATGATTCTCTAACATCATTTGTGTGACACTTGGCGACAGTTATGAATATAAGCCTTGGATTGTACAACAGAACAATAAGTAAAATTCAACATGCCCACTGGTTGCAGCCGGCTATGAAACCGCTCACATACGACTGGCATGTGGGTTTCGCTGTCTGTGGGCTCTGTGTGTTTGTCGGAGGCTTCGTGGGAAATTTAATGGTCATCCAGCTTTTTATTAGGTAAGTAGACCTTAGCCTACTATGTAGACTAGCTACTAGTCTGATAATTGATTTTTCTATATACAGTCAACCCTCTTTATACCGACATTCGTTAGAACGACAAACTTCGTTATAACGACATTTTCAACGGAATGAATCCTTAGCGCGAAGATTAGCATCGGTTGCGACCGGCATTGGCTTACTTTGGGTTGGAAACGCTCATATAAAATTCATACTCATAAAAGATTCTTGCAATCTAATACTCCAAGAAAGAAATGTGATAGATACTTGTTAGAATCTCCTCATCGAGGCTATTCTAGCAAATGTCTATAACATTTGTTTCTTCGAGTAATGAAGGGGAAAAGGACCCTGATTTGCCTATCATAATCCTAACTTGGAATCTTTACTATGGAAAATTCTTTATAACGGCACAATATTAGAGAAAAAAATACTGTCGTTATAACGAGGGTCTTCTGTATATGCATATATTTATCATATGACGTCGCGTCTGAGAGTGTAATAATGTCATTTATTACATACCTTCTATAGGAAAATTACATTAGAATCTTTCAATACAGGCTCATTTTTTCGCTATTTTGATGGCACAGTCACGTGACGGGGCCAAAAATCCATATAATATGGATTTTTGGCACTGCCTTTCCATATTGGCACTGCTCCACTCTGTTGCTATAGCGATAGAACGTTAATGCCGTACTACATAAGCTTCAAAATGGCCGCAGAAAAATCACTTGAAGCAATGTCAACCCGACTTCTGGACCTATAGACAGAGCGATTGAAGACAGGGATAACAATAGATTTTGAGAAAAGTCTGAAATTTCGTGGCAAGCATGAAAAATGAAAAACAAAATACTTTTTAAAAGAAGTTCACTCACGATTGGGAAGCATTGTGAAGGACGTTGCTTTCAAGCACAGCAGGGATGTCCCAACATTTGAAGCAATAAGGTCTTGCCAACAACCTTAAACGAACAGATCCCTTCACTTATGAGGAGCTGGAAATTGTGCGGAAGAAATCTGTGGGAGGGAAACATGTCCCAAAAAATTGTTGTCTTGTATTTTAACGTAAACAACTACCGCGACCAACTGCTACACACGGCATCGATAATGCAGTAGCTTGATGAATGATACTAAGAGCCTTTAAAATTAAAATGGTCATCAAATTAGCACAAAACATTCTGTACAATACCTTAAAAAGCATTCTTTGAACTGCAGAAATTCTGTATTTAAAATGGCGATTTGTTTTTGTTTTTAAACTGACAGTTGCGACGTCACTTGTGACGTAATTTGTTGCGCACTACTATGTTACTGTATTACCGTGAGCATGGTAAGTGTAGGCCTACTAATCAGTTATATAATTTAAAAGGAATTTCTTTTTTTTTTTTTTCGGCGGATACCGAAAATATAGCCTCAACCCACTCGATGAAACGTTCCCGGCATCAACCTTTAAAAAGTAAATGTTCTCTTTGCCTTCATTTCTTCACGTTGCAATATAACTATGCTATATAAATGATGTAATAAAGAGGTTATGATATGGTAAAGGTGTGCCTCTAAGTCATATTGGCACCGGAAGTCATATTGGCCCTCGGGCTAAAGCCCTCGGGCCAATATGACATTACGGTGCCAATATGACTTAGAGGCACACCTTTACCATATAATAACCTCTATGTATTATTTTCGATAATCCACTAGTGGATTAAATATGTAAATTAGGTAGATACGTCCCGTAACGTTAAATGTACGACGTCTTTAACGACGTCGCGTTTACTAACGGCGGAATATTGACATTTTTGTATACAATTGTGAATAAAATGCGTTTTAAATGTCATATGATAAATAGAGTCTTGCATTCGTGCTCATGTATTATTGAATTTATTAAACTCGTTGAGGAAAAGGGATAAAATGCTCGGCAAAGCCTCGCATTTGATCCCTTTTCCTCAACTCGTTTAAGGAAAAGGGATAAAATGCTCGGCAAAGCCTCGCATTTGATCCCTTTTCCTCAACTCGTTTAATAAATTCAATAATACATGAACACTCATGTAAGATCCTCTATATATATCATACAAATTTATATACTTTTCCTTTGTCTATTTACTGAGTAATATTCAGCTGCTATCTTAGGTCTGTTTGTTTTTGTTTGATTTGAAGTTTAACGTCCCCGTCAACACCGTAAAGCTCACTTTGGAGACGTTGCTTTATGTTTGTAGGACTTTTACCCGACATTGAGATGAAATGACATCTCAAGTCCTGCCACCCAATGAAACCAATAGGGTTTATAAGCATGGACGGACCGACTCGCACCGCTTTGACTGGGCAGGCTTAGATCCTCTAAGCGGTTCACCAGTACTCGTGTGCGGGTCGGTTTCAGCTCTGCGTGGAAGCATCATGCAGCCGATTTATTTCTCCAAGCCCCGATGGCCGGGGGCCGTTCTTAGGTATGTATTATTTAGGTTATTTATAAAGAAATCTGGTATAAGACAATGTCATTATTTAGGTCTTGTCACTATACATCAGGGGACACTGGTTGTTCAAAACTAACGACATCGTTAGTTAACAAATCGTTAAAACTTTGATCATTTAATATAGCAAATATTCTATTATTTTTGCTGAAAAAAGTGTGAGCAGCTTTTGCATATGCAAAAGCTGCTCACATTTTTTTCAACAAAAATAACCAAATTTTAGGCATTTAACTTGCTAGAAAAGTTAACAATTTGACCACTAACGAGCTCGTTAAGCCAACAAGGCTTTGAACAACTGGACCCTGCACGCCAACACTATCCAAATATTCCTTTTGGTTTGAAAAGTATATGCCTGTATCAGTTAGTGAAAATTGTGCTTCGGCGAGGCTATCTATTAAGTAATTAGGCATTTAGACAATCTCATCGGTAAGATCTTTTCAATATCTATATGCATGTCAAAAGATATCAAAATCTTCCAAGAGGTATAAATGTTATACTCCATCGCAAATTTGTGAATATTTTGCCTCGGTGAGGATACTTACTACCGATTTCAATATTTATTAGCGGCCCCCGCCCATCGGGGTTTGAGGAAATAGATGGGCTGCTCGATGCTTCCACACAGAGCTGAAACCGACAGCACACGAGCACACGAGTACTGGTCATCACGTGAACAAGTCTGTGAAATGAAGACCTCCCTAAACCCCACTTTATATAGAGAAAATTTGGGTTTACGAGGGTATTCATTATTTTTTCTTATTTCTGCTCCAAGACATAGGTTGTGGGTACTCGTTAGAACCGCCTCAATGAGGCGGTACTAACGAGCACGCACAACCTATGTTTGCAGTATTTGTAAGAAAAATGTCACAGATTTTCATCAGAAAAGTAGCCCTTTTGGAGATGTGAAAAAATGCACTATGTGGCACGGCTGTGTTATCGTAACGTAAACCGCTTAGAGGATCTAAGCATGTCCAGGCAAAGCGGTGCGAGTCGGATCGTCCATGCTTATAAATCCTTTTGGTTTCATTGGGCGACAGGGCTTGAGATGTCATTTCATCTCAAGGTCGGGTAAAAGCCCCACAAAATTGGAAGCAACGTCTCCAAAATGACCTATACAGTGTTGACGTGGACGTTAAACCTCTAATCAATCAATCAATATTCATTAGACTTTGGAGTGGGCAAGATACTCAATAACTGTCATTTTAAAGCTGCTGCTGCATCCTTTGAACTTTAGATTATGCTGTCACAGACTGGTAAGGCTAGGATTATGACACTACAAGTGTGCAGGTATCCAACCAGATACAAAATTCCACCCTCAGTAATTAGCACATATCCAATAAGTGTATCACACGTCAATTACCTGTGACAAGTCTAAAGTACAAAGCTAAAGAGTTTGGTGAAAGTTTGATGTATCTTTCTGGTGCATCGATCTCTAAATTTACATCAAACTGTACCCCTTCGATCTTCTACATACGATGGAGCATTAGGGCTAGGTACACATTTATTTCTTTTGATAGGTATCTCGAAATTTCGACTTAATATCTCGAAATTTCGACTTAGTTACTCGAAATTTCGACTTAGTAACTCGAAATTTCGACTTAGCCAGCTTTCATTTTACTGAATCGGGATTGAATGCGTGACGTCCTGATGAGTCAGAAAACCCTCTGTCTCTTACATGATACACATGTTTGGGGCCTCTAGTTTTATAGTTCTTGAGAAATATTTGATAAAAATTATCAATGGCCAATATAGAGAGAAAGAAGAATGAAAGAACATATGAAAAAATACACCGAGAATGACCATTGGCGATACAAGTAGGCCGATAATGACCATAGTCTCTACACAATGTTATCACATAGGGTCAATCCGGGTAAATACGGACAGAGGGGTAAATACGGACAGTTTGATACAAAAAGCCATATTTCGGTCCCTCGGGGATGTAACGGCGTATCGTTCAATTTTCTATTTAACTCTACATTCGGTTCTTCTACTGTTAGCTTTCACACGATTACATCCCTTTAGAACTACGTAATATATCCACGTCATTTGGGCCACCCTTGCCCCTTTTCGTTTTTGATAAAACTTCTAAAAGCGGGAGTATTTGAAAGAAAAAATTCTAAGGCTAACTTAAGGTATTTTTTCTCAAATTTTATTGATAAAATTTATTTTAAACAAAGCTTGTATCATTTAATTTTTGTTTTTTAGATAAATTTTCAAGGAAATATGAACTATGTAAGTTTTATCAGCTAAAATGTAAACTGTCCGTATTTTACCAACTGTTTTTTTCATATCGGAAAAATACGGACAGGTAGATTCCAGCAAAATTCTCCCTTCGCCTTTCTCTCCACTCTAACATTCCTTTCTCCACTTTTCTCCTCTCCCTTCTTTTTCTCCTCCCCGTCATCCTTTTCACTTGAAATGCTTTAAGATTTGTCCTACTCGTTTAATAGAACTAGAGAAACTGACATTCACACTTTTCCAACATGAAACATCATCACATCCATAAGCTGATGTTTTGTTTGTTATTCTCAAATTTTACGATCCATTCAACATCATTTAGGTCATACGGAGCTGATCAGTTTACTGATACATTAACAAGTCAGTACTATAATGTTATTAAGCAAGTAATTTCGTATTGGCCCATTTACGGGTCCGAGGTCTGCTGTATTGGCCCGAGGCTACATGTAGATGGGCTACATGATGTTTTCATGCAGAGCTTCATCCGACCGTACACGAGTACTGGTAAACCGTTTAGAAGTTCTAAGCCAGCACAGGCAAAGCGGTGCGAGTCCGACCGTTCGTGCTTATGAACGTTATTGGTTTCATTGAGCGACAGGGCTCGAGATGTCATTTACACTCTATGTCAGGTAAAAGTCCCACAAAATTGGAAGCAACGTCTTCAAAATGACATAAACAGTGTTGACGGGGACGTTAAACATCAAATTAAACAAACATCGTCGGCAAGAAATGCCATAACATCCTCTCCAGAGTGGACATTTTTGGCCGGGGCACTTTAACACTAAAGTTTTCTAAATACATTTATGGATGAAATAAAGTTGTACTCCTCAACAATTAAATGATATATTTTTAAAAAATAATTGAATGTCCGTATTTCCCGACTGTTTTAATACTGTCCGTATTTTCCCAGTCTATGTCCGTACTTTCCCTACCTCGTCCGTATTTACCCGGATCTGCCTATCATGCTTTTTTTCCGCTTTTTCAAGGCTTTAGGTCCCATTAAAACATGCAATTAATATTACATTGGCAAAGGGAGATAATAAACCTTTATAAAAACCGGTACCCAGGTCCCTAACATCGGAACACCGACAACAGTAGCACGCCAAACTTCGACGTGTAAAAGTCGTCCGTATTTACCCGGATTGACCCTAATTTGCATAATTTGCTTCTAGCTTTTATAGTTCTTGAGAGGAACAGATGTAAACCAATATACTCCCACTTTTTTCAAAGCGGGGGTATAATGAAACGGGGGCGTTAAAAATAAACTGAGTGTAGGATTTAATATATATTAAGTCGAAATTTCGAGATACTAAGTCGAAATTTCGAATTAGTAAGTCGAAATTTCAGTTATTATGTCGACATTTCGAGTTACTAAGTGAAATTTCGAGATACTAAGTCGATATTTCAATAAGTCGAAAATTTCGAGTTAATAAGTCGACATTTCGAGTTAATAGGTCGAGATTTCGAGTTATTATGTCGAAATTTCGAGAAACATATCGAA